>CM051513.1:50812340-51522340 GCA_028015205.1 Mytilisepta virgata
AGGTATCAGATAATCATTATTTTGTGTCCATGTGCATACTTAGGCGAGACATGTAGTGTGTCCACTCTTATTACCTCTTAATTATTATTATGTCTCCCAAACGAAGTTTGGAGACATGTTGTTTTTGCTCAGTTCTTATTATTCTTATTATTACTATTATTATTATTATTATTATTATTATTTTTCTTCTTTCCGGGCGCGTTTTTTCGAACACTTGTTTATCACCGTTTCTCATAAACCAATAGATGGAATCGCTTGATATCATACGACTTGCTAGGCCCATATTCCTAGATGCGCCTCCCAAAAAAAAATTTTCAATCTGTGGGAGGGAACATATATTTTGGGGGTCTCAAAAGGGGGTGGGGTTTTGCAAAATTTTACTATAGAAGTCTATGGGAAAAGTGATATAACTTGATCATTTGTGATCTTAACTTGGAAATACTACCTGTTACCTTGGATATTTAAGTTTTTATTTAAGTTATTATGTTATACCCTCCATTTCATTGTCTTAGGGGGTCATGCCCCACCAACTCAAATAACAAAATACTTAATATTTTGAAAACCATTGTGATCCCCACCCTATAACCATATATATTATTACTCCTTATGATAAGACAATTCATTTGGTACCATAGGGGGGTCTGAGGGGGGTCATGCCCCACCCCCTCAAATGACAAAAGACTTAATATCTTGAAAACCATTGAGATCCCCACCCTATAACCATATATATTATTACTGCTTATGATAAGACGAAGGATTTGGTACCTAAGGGGGGTCTGAGGGGGTCATGCCCCGCCCCCTCAAATGACAAAATACTTTATTTCTTGAAAACCATTGAGATCCCCACCCTATAACCATATATATTATTACTTCTGATGATTCGACGAAGACTTTGGTACTACAGGGGGGTCTGAGGGGGGTCATGCCCCACCCCCTCAAATGACAAAAGACTTAATATCTTGAAAACCATTGAGATCCCCACCCTATAACCATATATATTATTACTGCTTATGATAAGACGAAGGATTTGGTACCTGAGGGGGGTCTGAGGGGGTCATGCCCCACCCCCCTCAAATGACAAAATACTTTATATCTTGAAAACCATTGAGATCCCCACCCTATAACCATATATATTATTAGTCCTGATGATTAGACGAAGACTTCAGTACTATAGGGGGGTCTGAGGGGGGTCATGCCCTGCCCCCCTCAAATGACAAAATACTTTATATCTTGAAAACCATTGAGATCCCCACCCTATAACCATATATATTATTACTCCTGATGATTAGACGAAGACTTCGGTACTATAGGGGGGTCTGAGGGGGGTCATGCCCCACCCCATCAAATGACAAAAGACTTAATATCTTGAAAACCATTGAGATCCCCACCCTATAACCATATATATTATTATTCCTTATGATAAGACGAATCATTTGGTACCATAGGGGGTCTGAGGGGGGGGGGTCATGCCCCACCCCCTTAAATGACAAAATACTTATTATTCTGAAAACCATTGAGATCCCCACCCTATAACCATATATATTATTACTCCTTATGATAAGACGAATCATTTGGTACCATAGGTGGTCTGAGGGGGGGGGGGATCATGTCCCACCCCCTTAAATGATAAAATACTTAATATTTTGAAAACCATTGTGATCCCCACCCTATAACCATATATGTTATTACTCCTTATGATAAGACAAATCATTTGGTACCATAGGGGGGTCTGAGGGGGTCATGCCCCACCCCCTCAAATGATAAAATACTAAATATTCTGAAAACCATTGAGATCCCCACCCAATAACCATATATATTATTACTCCTTATGATAAGACGAATCATTTGGTACCATAGGGGGTCTGAGGGGGGGTCATGCCCCACCCCCTCAAATGATAAAATACTAAATAGACGGAATCGCTTGATATCATACGACTTGCTAGGCCCATATTCCTAGATGCGCCTCCCGAAAAAAAAATTTCAATCTGTGGGAGGGAACATATATTTTGGGGGTCTCAAAAGGGGGTGGGGTTTTGCAAAATTTTACTATAGAAGTCTATGGGAAAAAGTGATATAACTTGATCATTTGTGATCTTAACTTGGAAATACTACCTGTTACCTTGGATATTTGATAAGATGAATCATTTGGTACCATAGGGGGTCTGAGGGGGGTCATGCCCCACCCCCTCAAATGACAAAATACTTATTATTCTGAAAACCATTGAGATCCCCACCCTATAACCATATATATTATTACTGCTTATGATAAGACGAATCATTTGGTACCATAGGGGGTCTGAGGGGGGGTCATGCCCCACCCCCTCAAATGACAAAATACTTATTATTCTGAAAACCATTGAGATCCCCACCCTATAACCATATATATTATTACTCCTTATGATAAGACGAATCATTTGGTACCATAGGGGGTCTGAGGGGGGGGGGGGGTCATGCCCCACTCCCTTAAATGGCTAAAGGGGAGGTGGAGGCCATTGCACCTTCAATAATAAAATATTTTGATAAAACATCTGTTAATCATGTTAATACCGATTTACAACATATAAAACTGCAGATATTGAATACCATATATCAAACATTTTGCATATACTCAATCTCTTTGTACACTTGCCCAGTATTTCAAACACTAGGAATTCCAAAAATACCCTGAAAGAGAAAGAGCTTCGTTTGGGAGACATTCGAAACTGCATCCAGTTTCAATTATACCTTGTTTGTTATATATTTGTTCTTGTTTTATATTTGGTACTTAGTAAAATCCCTTTATATGGATGAATTATGCAAATAAAGTTATTATTACTGTTATTTTTATTATATAATAATTTATAGTAAATGTCATTGAGACAAGAATCTGAAATAAACAACAAAATGGATAACAGGAAAGGACAACAATATTACCAACCAATCAAGGCCAACCAACAGACAGGTCCCTCGACAAAATATACAAGCAATCAATGCCACCCAACAGACAGGTCCCTGGACAACAATATTACCAAGTAAAAAGCACAAAACACAAACATAAATACAACAGATAGTCAGGACAGCCTGACTTGGTAACGATACTGAACATAAATACAACAGATAGTCAGGATAGACTGACTTGGTAACGATACTGAACATAAATACAACAGATAGTCAGGATGGACCGACTTGGTAACGATACTGAACATAAATACAACAGATAGTCAGGATAGACCGACTTGGTAATGATACTGAACATAAATACAACAGATAGTCAGGATAGACCGACTTGGTAACGATACTGAACATAAATACAACAGATAGTCAGGATAGACCGATTTGGTAACGATACTGAACATATATACAACAGATAGTCAGGATATACTGACTTGGTAACGATACTGAACATTAATACAACAGATAGTCAGGATAGACTGACTTGGTAACGATACTGAACATAAATACAACAGATAGTCAGGATAGACTGACTTGGCAACGATACTGAACATAAATACAACAGATAGTCAGGATAGACTGACTTGGTAACGATACTGAACATAAATACAACAGATAGTCAGGATAGACTGACTTGGTAACGATACTGAACATAAATACAACAGATAGTCAGGATAGACTGACTTGGTAACGATACTGAACATAAATACAACAGATAGTCAGGATAGACTGACTTGGCAACGATACTGAACATAAATACAACAGATAGTCAGGATAGACTGACTTGGCAACGATACTGAACATAAATACAACAGATAGTCAGGATAGACTGACTTGGTAACGATACTGAACATAAATACAACAGATAGTCAGGATAGACTGACTTGGCAACGATACTGAACATAAATACAACAGATAGTCAGGATAGACTGACTTGGTAACGATACTGAACATAAATACAACAGATAGTCAGGATAGACTGACTTGGTAACGATACTGAACATAAATACAACAGATAGTCAGGATAGACTGACTTGGTAACCATATTGAACATAAATACAACAGATAGTCAGGATAGACCGACTTGGTAACGATACTGAACATAAATACAACAGATAGTCAGGATAGACCGACTTGGTAACGATACTGAACATAAATACAACAGATAGTCAGGATAGACTGACTTGGTAACGATACTGAACATAAATACAACAGATAGTCAGGATAGACTGACTTGGTAACGATACTGAACATAAATACAAGATAGTCAGGATAGACTGACTTGGTAACGATACTGAACATAAATACAACAGATAGTCAGGATAGACCGACTTGGTAACGATACTGAACATAAATACAACAGATAGTCAGGATAGACCGACTTGGTAACGATACTGAACATAAATACAACAGATAGTCAGGATAGACTGACTTGGTAACGATACTGAACATAAATACAACAGATAGTCAGGATAGACTGACTTGGCAACGATACTGAACATAAATACAACAGATAGTCAGGATAGACTGACTTGGTAACGATACTGAACATAAATACAACAGATAGTCAGGATAGACTGACTTGGTAACGATACTGAACATAAATACAACAGATAGTCAGGATAGACTGACTTGGTAACGATACTGAACATAAATACAACAGATAGTCAGGATAGACTGACTTGGTAACGATACTGAACATAAATACAACAGATAGTCAGGATAGACTGACTTGGTAACGATACTGAACATAAATACAACAGATAGTCAGGACAGCCTGACTTGGTAACGATACTGAACATAAATACAACAGATAGTCAGGATAGACTGACTTGGTAACGATACTGAACATAAATACAACAGATAGTCAGGATAGACTGACTTGGTAACGATACTGAACATAAATACAACAGATAGTCAGGATAGACTGACTTGGTAACGATACTGAACAGTGGAGGGGATAAACTGGTTTTATTGGTATCCAAACCTCCCCCTGATCTATCCTGACACCCTGCTGTATAAAACATACTATAAAAGCCAATACAGTATGATTACCAACAAGGTTACCGCTTCCTAGAACTGTAAAAATTGTTTGGACGGTACATAATTTAGTGATCAGTGTCAGAATGTGCTCTTTTAACTGTAATACTAGTTATGGCTCTCATAGCTGCTGGTTTAAGTAGACTCCTAAATCTCCTTTTGATCTGTAAATTATTTCCATTTGTCATTTTTATGCCCCCGCGACGAACAGTCGGAAAGGGGGGGGCATATTAATTTACCCTTGTCCGTCCGTTCGTCCGGATATAGATACATGGTTTGTCCGGCTAATCCCCTAGTACAGTTTTTTTTGGAGCTACTGCTGTAATATTTTGTAGGATGTTTATACACATAATGGAGGTCTGCATGTCCACAGGATTTATATTTTTTCAAATATTCTCAAAATTACAGCTAGGTAGTTGGACTTTGTCATTTTTTTTTTTTTTGTGTACTAGCTGCATTTGTATAATTTCTTATGGTCAGGCTGGGGCATCATTTGTGTCTTACAGACACACTTCATTTTAAAAAAATCACTCCTAACAAAACAACTTTGTCCATAATTATCAAGTGCGGGCGGGGGCATACTTATTTTCTAGTTTCAACAATATTCGATATTCTGGGTCATCGGACAAAACTTTGAAAGAGGACCATCTAAAGACCATTGCTGCCAAGTTTGGTTCCAAGTGGTTTCAGACAAGGAGGTTTTTTAAATGAATTTTCCCACAGGGTCCTATTTTAAACTTCAGTTCGGCTTTGGTGGCCATCTTGGGCGACAGTCTGTGTTATTGGACATCATTCTTCCAAAATTTAGGGAATCCTAAAACGGCACTGTCTGATATATCATTAAGCAGAATAGATCTGTATGAAAGATGAAGTGGTTTTCAAACTGCCTAAGTTGTAATTTTCAAACTGTTTTCCTTACACCATTCGATTCCTCATTCATTTTGGGAACACTATGTGGTCTGGAAATTTGTTTCAAGATGAAAGGTTTTTTAATAATTTTTCTATAGGGCTTGGTAAGTTCAAGTTTAAGTGTATTTTCGTTGTGAACTGTAAAATACTGATTTCGGATTGACCAATTTTCATAACATCATAGAAAAATTGCCTAAAAACTAAAGCATACACGAAATCTATGCAAAAGTTATGAATTACAGGTGAAGTGGATGGCACAGATGAAAGGCTGATATTCTATGGTAATGTATGGTGGTATGTATAAAGTATCGTTAGAACAGACAGAAAATGATTCCACATAGAATGGTTTTTGTAATTAATAGAAAGTTAGCAGAAAATCAATGCTCTTTTCAAAGAACGAACTTAAATAAATTATAAACTTGTAAAAATCGTCAAACAATATAAATTGGACAGAAGGAATATGCTCTTTTAACTGTAAAACTAGTTATGGCTATCATAGCTGCTGGTTAAAGTATACTCCTAAATCATAGCTGTGGGTTACATTTATTTTGCTCTCAACACAGGACACATGCCCATGTCACTGTATTTATATGTTCTGTTGTTGAAAGTTGTAATTAGTTTTTACAACATCTAGTCAAAACATTCAGTTGGAACATTTATAAATGTAGTAAAAAACTGTTAATATACAACATTATATCTAACCCTTTACTTCAATACTTTTATAAAGCTTTTGATCTAGCTGTAAATTAATTCCATTTGTCATTTTTTCAACAATATTCGATATTCTGGGTCATCGGACAAAATTTTGAAAGAGGACCAACTAAAGACAAGTTTTGTTTCAAGTGGTTTCAAACAAGGATATTTTTAATTGAATTTTCCCACAGGGTCCTATGTTCAACTTCAGTTCGGCTCTGGCAGCCATCTTGGGTGACAGTCTGGGTTATTGGACATCATTCTTTCAGAATTTAGGGAATCCTAAAACGGCACTGTCTGATATTTCATTAAGCAGAATAGATCTGTATGAAAGATAAAGTGGTTTTCAAACTGCCTGAGTTGTAATTTTCAAACTGTTTTCTTTGCACCATTCAATTCCTCATTCATTTTGGGAACATTATGTGGTCTGGAAATTTGTTTCAAGATGAAAGGTTTTTTAACAATTTTTTTTCTTTAGGGCTTGGTAAGTTCAAGTTTGAGTGCATTTTTCTTGTGAACTGTAAAATACTGATTTTTCATAACATCATAGAAACGTTTTAATTATACTATTTACCTAAAATGATTTTGTATGCACCTTGATAATGGAAATTTGTTTGCAATATTTACACATCTTTCCTGTCCTGAACATTTTTTTCTGATTCAGATGGTTAAGTAGAAAGGATAAACCACTCTTTTAAAACATATGTCAATTCAGTTGTGACGGGTGTCGTTAATGGAGCAGGGCATGCTTACCCTTCATGAGTATCTGATGTCGCTCCCGGTTTTTGTTGGAGAGCACATTGCTAGTTCTTTACTTTCTCTGCTGTGGTGTTCTAATTGTGTTGAGTTAATATTTGGTTTTTTTTTTTAGATATCATTGTATTAAAACTTCATATAAAGTACTCATAATATATATTACAAATCAATCCCAATATCCTATTACTTTTAATATTCAAACGCAACTTTTATTTTAAAACAAATTACAGGATCTATATTGGAACCGTTTTTGAAATGAAAAGAAAGTTAGCAGAGAATCAATGTTATTTTAAAAAAAACAACCTTAAATAACTTATACATGTTATAAACTTGTATAAATCGTCAAACAATAAATTCGACAGAAGGAAAGGGTTATTTTGTAAGTCAGAATTATAAATAGTAGCGTAGCTTCCAGTGAAGCAGTTACTCACCTAAAACTTCAAAATTTAAAATTTGATTTTTAACCAGTGTTATTTTCTATGTAGAAACGACTATTACATAGAACATAACACGGGTTAAAAAACAAATTTTAATTTTGAAGTTTTAGGTTTGGCCCCTGTGGTCTAAATGCATTGAGATATCAGGGGCCAGAACTTCTCCCTTTGTGCTTATCTTCTCCCATTTAAACCAGAGAAAAAGTTTGTATAATAGGTATAATATGGTAAAATTTCCACAATAGCTCGATTCCATTGAAACTGCTAAAAAATCTTCAACATGGAAGATTCAACATTCAGACCTGGGTGTTAATATATGTAGATTTATATCTGAATTGGCATTTGGTTAAAAAAAAGGAATGACTGGCGATATAGGCGTAAGGAAATAGGATAAAATATGAAGTCGGGCAATATCCTAAAAAATCTTCACCCACATCCTCTTTTTTTCCGGAAGATGAAGGAAATATTTGACTCGCTTTTGGAAAGAGGCAAGCTACACCACTGAAAAATAAGCAAAATATTCTAATTTCTTAAATGTTATGTACATGTATTTCAACTAAATTTGCAATGTTAAAATATATATTGACAAATCATAGTCAATTAACCAAAATTCGTTCATAGTGCAACATTGTTTACATACACTTATCATGTACAAAGATCAAATTGAAAAGGTATAGTAAGTAAGTAGTAAGTAATGTGTTTATTCCAATTAAAGGGTCCATTAAGGAGAACAACGAAGACAAGACCAAAACAATACAAACACTACACTTAAAAATTAAAAACATATGAACAACATGGACCCCACCAAAAAAGACAAGGGGTAGCCTCAGGTGCTCCGGAAGAGTAAGCAGTCTCTGCTTCCTGCAGAACACCCGCCATGCTGCCAATGTCAAATCCGAAGGGACAACATCAATGGAACAGGTCCATTTTAATTTGGGAAACGGTTTAATTTTTTTCATACCTGTCAACCAAGTCATGATGACGTCCATAAAACCTTAATATGGATGACTGCAACGTAGGAGCAACATACCCCTGTTTGAGCAAATTTTCTGTCAGGAGCCGGGCTCTGTCCATACAGGAAGTCAACGATGGGTAAAAGTTGATAAATATCCAGGTCGTCTTTCCATATTGTTATGGTGGTCTATAATAGTTTCCCATAATGAAAACATATTTCATCGTGCAAATAAGTTTAATCATTTTCTGTTCTGTATGTTGTTCGATTTCTGTCCTATATGTTGTTCTATTTCTGTGCTATGTGTTGTTGTTCTATTTCTGTTTATAGTTCATAGTATGTTTTTTTAATTCTTTTAGTTATACATGTATCCTTGTTATGTTCCATTCTCATGACTTTATATTTTCCTTTGGATTTCAATGCTAATTACGCACGTTTCCCACTGTTCAGTCGCTTCGGTATTCTCGTACGCCTCCCCCCCCTCCTTTTTGATCGATATATATGATTTACCCCCCCCCCCCCCCCTTTCAAAGTCTCGGATCCTCCCCTGACTTAAGATTCACAAGATGTGTACATTTAATCGATTTATTACCGTTAAAAGTTTTGTGCAAAACAAACAAAATTTTCTTATCTGGCATGCATGTTGGAAACCAATTTATGAGCAATTTTCGTTGTCCAAAATATGATGAATTAATATATGACAAAAATACGTACACTAATTCTAATAGTATTAATGTTTCATAGACACTAAGGTACAATGTGTGCTTTAAAGAAATTTTTTTTTGTGTAAATTTATAAAAATATGGTAATTAAAAATTTTAGTGTCCCATGTGTTATGAGAATGAGAAAAATTAAAATGTCTAATGAAATAGAGTAACCAAAAAAGTGTTTGTCCCATGGCCTTTTGAACCGGTCTCAATCCCCTGATAAATTTTGCCTGGTCCCACTACAGTTTGATGGGAATATATTCAAAAGTGACGAAATCTGTATTAAAGTCAGAAAGCTACATTCTACATGGCTCTGGAAGTTGATGAAAATGTATGGAACGCCCAAAATGCAAAATAAGCCAAAAACAGCATGCTAGGTGGCTAACACAACGACATTCAGCAAATTGTGATGGCAAAAATGTTTTACATGAAATTTCTTAAGTGTGAAGAGTACTACATTCAACTGGATACTTGTCACATAGTGCACATGATCCTTTCTTGTGTACAGGCAGAGATGGGAAAGGAAAAAAAATGTTTTTAAAGTTTATCCTATTGTTGACATCACTTGATATATTTTTATTTCTGTGTCTGATCTGAGACTACTATAATATATGTTATAGTAGTCTCAGGTCTGATAATTTAATTACCATTAATCAATTTATGTATGAAATAATAGCTGTACTTGCCTTATTTTGGCCAAGTAAACAACTACAGTACAATAAATTAACATATTAAATTCTATTTTGACCACTATAAGACACAGCTATCAACAGTATTTTATTCGTGTTTATAAAAGCCCTGATAATCTACAATTCTTTTTAAATTACATGTGTACAGTCAGTACACATAAATGAGTTCCCGCTTAGAAATTTTCCTATATAAAACCAGACTTTTTCAAAATTTTGTCCTCAAGTAATTAAACATTCGGGAATTAATCTTGAGTTATTTGCTCAAATGTTGGTTTGAGTGTTAATATAACGGAAACGGTTTGTGAAAGTGAGACTTCCAATTTTCACACAGGAAGTGCTTTAAATATTTGCACACGCATGCTTGCATTTTTTACGGAACTTGCGATTTTTATATGTGTTTAACTCCCGGTTTAACTGCAATTGATTCGGCTCCTGTGGGACACCTCGATTTGCTAACCGGCAAAAAATATCTATAGATATATTTGATATTTTGTTTCTGTAGTGTTATCAGAGTTGATACATGTGCTTTGGTAAACGCTACTTGTTACACTGTAATAAAACTACAAAATAATTCGTAAATAAAATGCTATGCGTTGTCACAGTGTAAAAATTTAATTTCTATTTTTAGTACGAGGAAGTGCCCTGCGCATGAGCAATAGTCATCATATGCCATCATTTCCGGAAACACTCATTATCAACATTATCAACAACAGAATGAAAATGCAGTAGGAGTGAAAATAGAAACAAAAACCACACAATTAGTCGAGTTTTCTTTGGAGTTTTTCGTGTTACATATATTTTTTTCACTCAGGGAACGTTAAACATGAAAGGAACACGGACTTACATCCTGGTTTTAAGCATCTTGTACATAAAATCGACAGGTAAACTCCACCCTTTAATTAGTAACTTACTAAATTTTAAACTTAGTTTTCACATCTGGATGTTATCCACAAAAATGAAATAGAGGTTATATTACTCTTGGGAAAAGTTAACCCAAATAACTGGTATATCTGTAAATAAGTGGTAGTGCAAAGAATTTTAAGTGCAGTTTTGAATAATAAAATTGTGAATTACTTGGGGAAAAAATTTAGTGACTTACAATGTACAATTTGGATTCTGTCATACAAGCCGTAAAAATTCAGTATGGACAATGCATGGGCGAGTAAACTGACCTGCGCAAACACTACCTTGGAAATTGCATATGTCACGATGAAACAACCACTCACACGCGAGAGACAGCATTTGACCACGTCACGCTGAACTTGTACGAACATCCAATCAAATCATGTTTAACACGCACACCTCCCAGTTCAATGAAATGGACTTAGAAATAGTAAACAATGAAACGTGTACGATAGTAAACAAAATAAATGATCGATATTAGATGCTTTAAATATAAATGTAACATAAAGAAAGAATTTGCATCGTAGTAGGGTGCAAAAATATAAAAAATTATGTCATCAGTGAATTGATAGGAGCACCGAGGGTAATCAACCTGATCAAGAGAAATATTTGATATTTTGATTATTTAAAAAATTCTTACCGTTTCCAAAACTTATTTCGGGTATTATTCCTAATCTTTCTACAAACTATGTGAATAAAATTTTATATTCAGCCAAACAAGACAATTACAATGTACGTGTTTTTTTTTTTAATGTATTCCACAAATATTTTTTCCTGAACCTTTCTTTCAACTTCTAACTTTAAATGCATAAACATAAGTCTATCTATCATTTTTTCATAATATACATGTATTTAAATTTCAAACATGTCTAAATATAATGTGCACAAAACACGTTTAAATTGAGCACGCATTACGTCGTATGTTTAAAACTTGTGGTTAGATTAACATGTTTTGTTTGCCATAACTTATAGCACGTGCTGTTTACTATTTTCTTCTCGTACGTAGTAAAACATTTTCCAGGTGAGTAACCACATCTTGACAAAAGCGTGGATAGTAAAAGCGCGGGTACACAACAAAGCCTTTTATGGTAATTGTTATTGCTCTCCACAACAAACAGAAAATATCTCGTGCAAAAACGAACTGATGACCACCACCACATTTGAATATACCACCAAGGCGGTGCTTTGCAGCATTTTTTGGCACGATAATAATCTGTTTTTATTTTTATATCGCGATTTGTAAGTATTGATCATTTGATTCATTGAATTTGTATGCTGAACTTCTTACTTGATTAAAAGAAATAGTAAAACTTGATTTCATTTATTTATACTTGGAATCGGAATTTCCTTCATTTGCGCACATCAGTTGGGCATTATGTATTACTCTTCCGAAGCGATTGGTATTTGACGTCGTTTAGAGAGTTTGCGCAGGTCAGTGATTGGTTTTTAAATTGTGACGTACAATGTTTATGTCTTTTTCGAATGGGTTTTGTTTGCGCAGGTTCAGATCTTTGTCCATACTGAATTTTGACGGATTGTAACTGTATAACAACCTTAGTATAGACTACATCTGTAGTGTCAGGGATAAAACTTAACATTTTTCTCCAGAGCCAGTCATGGACCCCTAAAATTAAAGGTTAACGATGTTGATATATTATTCTTTACAAATTTGTTATACTCAAACTTATGCTTAGGTCTTGTTCTACTCTTCTGGGATTCTGTACTGAGTAAGAAAAATAGCTCTGGTCACAGAAATTATACCAAAGGAATTAACTCTACTGTGATATTTATTATGAATTTGTACAGAAGGAATATGTTTATTTGAAATGCACAATATTAATTGTACCTTAGGGTTGATGGCATATATAAACATATAATTTTTTATTTTATACAAACAATATAGAACAATTAGACAAATAACATGAAATAAACAATGCAGTTAAGAGTCCACTCCTCAGTTCTAGTGACTTTTTTATAAATGTAACTCGTCGTGATATGGCTTAAATGTCGCCCACACGGCATAAAACAATAATCAATCTATAAATGTAACAGTAAACAGCATTATTTCTGATAATGAAATAATTTTTTCTAATATATCCATTTTTTCAAGATAAAGTAACTTTCCATGACAAGTATAGATATACATATCTCTGAGGAAACTGGACAATCTACCAAAACACTGGAAAATAACCATTTATCATGGGAACAGACTTACTTTTCTTCTTACTTTTATTGCTGATTTTTTTTATTGTCACTGTAATATTTCTTATATGTTATTCTGTTTCCCACACTTAATGTTAATAGTTTAATACAAAAATGTATTATGAAGTAATCCAAAGTCTTTATTTGCTAATTATAATAAAACATTTCTGTGGAGGCTAATGATACCTTCTACAAAATGTATATACAATGTACATCCACATATTGTCAAAATAGCAAAAATGCAAGTCATTGATAACATGGAAAACACTGGAATCGTAAACAAAATGACACATAAGATATTATATCTGATACATGTATAACAATGGAACAAAATCCTTACACCTATTTAGATCAATCTGAATAAAGAAAATAGGATAATTTTTACCGTGACATATTGAAATTCAGAGTGATTCCGCATCAAAAACTAGAAGGTGGCTTTTGTTATTAAAATGAACTTACTAATATATTTTATTTTCCTGTTCTCCCTGCTGGCAACTAAAATATTTTGCAGAGAATTCAACTTCCGGTGCTATATCTTCCAACGATATCAATATAAACTGTTCCAAATCGAAAACTTTGATTGTCAAATCAACATGGAGAAAGGACAGAGGTAATTTTGGAAACCTGTCCAGCCGAAAATCTAGTCGCCCTGGTCGACCTTTAAGTTTTATCCTTGAGTGTACAGTATAGTATGAGCACGACAAAATCATTTAACTTGGTGCTTCTTTGAGTTTTTTTATGGACCACAGCAAATTTTGTTGAATATATATCTTATTTTAGGCAATCTTTGTCTCTGTTAATGAGAAAATGAAATGAGTTTGACTGCTGCAATATTATCACTGTTTTATATTGTTGACTTTTATGACAGATAATGTTCATGCTATATAGTTTATACTTGAGGTATGGGTTTCTGTTCTTGGTGGCCTTGTGGTCGCGGTAGTTTGTCATGACTACTAATGGTTACTAGCCTGTCAACACTGAGGTTGTGAGTTCGAATCTCACCTGTGGCGAGTGTGTTTGACTCCGATCTTAATTATCAATCAAGGATTGCCAATTTTCCTACTGGAGTTCGATAGTTCTCTCCGGGTACTCAGACTTCCTCCGCCAATAAAAAATGGTCACCGTGAAATAGCCAAATGTGCTGAAAACAGCGTAAAACCCCAACTAAACAAACGAACATTACTGTTTTAGAGTTATGTCCCTTTATAACTTGAAAAATTGTAAAATTTTTCATTTTGCACTCTAACTTAAGTTTGCGTCATCCAAATTTTATGAAACTCATACATTGTATGTAATGCTAAGAACCATAACACACACACTGAGTTCGAATTTTGGCGGTGAGTCATTTACCATTCTAGAGTTATGCCCCTTTATAACTTTCTGCACTCTAACATCCAAATTTTATGAAACTCATACACAGTGGTAAGAACAACAACAGACACATTCTTCTTTTATTTCATCATGCTTAATCAAATTAGATTTTGTGTTGTTCAGTATGGACAAATACCCCATATCATCATGCATATCGTCTACTTTTTGGTGTAATAAACAGGTCTAATATGTAGCAAGGCAATGGAACATACATGACATAATTCCTTAAATTTTTTGTTTCTGAAAACACCCATTTTTAGGAAACTAAAAACACTGAAGAAAAGTCAGGTTTTGTAGTTCTTGGACCATATTAATACATCATCTCAGGTAATCATATTTCCATCTTTTTATTATTTTCTTTGATCTGAATGACTTTTCTTGATGCTCAGTGACTCGAAGAGATTATTTAAATGTACAGTGTAAATTTTTTGTGTTATTTATTTACTTTATAGTGAGGTGTTCAGATATATTTAACTGTCAGACAAATGGACTGATTTCAAGGGGTTTAACTTGGCCATGGTAGTTAAAATAAATTAAATGTCAGAGATAGTGATATCCATGTAATTTAAGGAGAGTAACATCTTTGTCATTTAATTATTTTGAAATTTGTTGCCATTGGTTTGTTCTGCTAGATGTTAAAAAAGGAGGAAGATGCACATTTTAAGTACGTAGACAGTTCAGTATTGCTCATTTAGTTTGTTTTATTGAACGTACCCTTATGATATTTTATTTATTTATCACAATGGTCTCCCACAAGAAATAAAGGTTGGGATTGATTTGGGGAAATCTGGCCCTTCCAGTCTTTTTTCTGGGGGTCATTAAGATTTTTTTTTTTATTATTTTAGTGTAACTTTTTAAATATTTATCTGATTTTTATGATTTTCGGTTTATATTGTTCCTAGATAAAAATTGAAAAATCTAGGTAAAATTGGTTTTTTTACTATCTCTTACCATTTTAGAGATATACGGGGCCAAAAAAGGGACACACCTTAATTTTTAAAACTTTTTATATTTCTTTGATTTTGATGATTATTTTTTAAACAGGTCTTCATAAGAAATACTATAAAAGTAACTCAAGGTATTTTTGTGTTACTCTTGTAAAGGGATTAAATGCACCAAAATTAGCCATTTTGCAGGGTGCCTAAAATTTTTATTTTTCAGCCAATTTTAATGGGGATTTCTTCCTTTAATTCATGAGTGTTTCCAGTAATATGTCCACAGATTTCTTCTATCTTTTATGGTTTTTGATATTTTATAAGAGGTTAAAAGGGCCAAATAAGTAATGTGTCTTCATGTGTAAATTTTTTTATTACATGTATTCATCCAGTTCTTACGAGGATTTTTTCTTTTAATTCACCTTGGTGAATGCTTTCATTACTTTTTCAACAATTTTTTTCTATCTTTTATTGTTTCTGGGATACAAAGGGTCAAAGTTAGCAATTTTGGAGGAAGCATAAAATTCTTGTTTTTCATCCAATTTCTTACGAGATTTTTTCTTTTAATTCATCTTGTGAACTTTCTGTGGTATTTCAACAACTTTTTACTATCTTTTACCTGCCACGGCCAATAATGCGTTCTGATTGGCGGAAATTTCAAAAATCTTCTGAGAAACCACATGGCAGATGGAATTGTGATATTGTGGGAATGTTCTTTAGATGGTCCTCTATTAATTTTGAGTTTTTGATGCGGATCTGAAATCCAAGATGGCCGCCACCGTGGAACATAGTTCAACACAGAACCATATGGGAAATACATACAAACATTTTCTTCTCAGAAACCATCTCACACATAGAAACCAGATGATGCAGGAATGATACTAGGGTGGTCTCATATAAGTTTTGAGTTTTTGGTGCCAATCCGAAATCCATGATGCCACCACCGCAGAACATAGTTTAACACAGAACCCTATGGGAAATACATACAAACAGCTTCTTCTCAGAAACAGTCTCACACATTTAAACAAAATCATGCAAAAATGTTACTAGGATGGTCCTCTACTAATTTTAAGTTTTTGTTGCCAATCTGAAATACAAGATGGCCACCACCGTGGAACATAGTTTAATATAGAACCCTATGGGAAATACATACAAACAGCTTTTTCTCAGAACATTGAAACCAAATCATGCTCAAATGATACTAGGGTGGTCCGGTACTAATTTTGACAGTTTGGTGCAGATCTGAAATCAAGATGCTGTAACTGCAGAACATAGTTTTACATAGAACCATATGGAAATATATTGTACCTTGTCAAAAACCATTCCACACATTTAGACCAAATAATAGTAGGGTTGTCCTCTTCTAATTTTGAGTTTTTTGTGCCAAGTTGAAATTCTTGAACATAGGAACCTATGGAAAAAATGTTTTAAAATGCTTCTTCTCTAAAACCACTTAAGCATTTAAGAACAAAATTTGCAGGACTGCTCATTTAAGAGTCTTCTATGAAATATGTTTTTGATGTATCAGGTGTGGAACAGGTCTACAAATTTTGAGTTCTTGATGCCAATCTGAAATCCAAGATGGCCTCCACTGTGAAACATATTTTTACATAGAACCCAATGGGATGTACATTCAAACATCTTCTCAGAAACTGTTTCACGCATTTAAACCAAATCAGGCACATATGATACTAGGGTGGTCCTCTGCTGATTTAGATTTTTTGGTGCCAATCTGAAATCCAAGATGGCCACTACTGCAGAACATAGTTTAATATTAAGCCATATGGGAAATACAAACAGATTTTTCTTGGAACCCATTCCACAGATTTAGACCAAATCGTACACAAATAATACTAGGGTGGTTATGATCTAATTTTGAGTCAGAGATTTAGCTAGCACTTGTCACTTTCGCCATTGACGAATGATTCTTGAAAGTGGCGAATGTTTTCCGTATGCAATTCGTCCCTTGAAATTTCAAAATTGCCCAAAAAAATTAAGTAAAGCGCGTACACGCGTCCTGGACGCGCTAAAATTGGACTGGACGTGTCATCCTTCAATTTCATGTGTCCCTGGGACGCATTTAAATCTAATCAGCTGCGTCCGAAGACCATAATTTTCATAAAATATCTCGAGCCGCCATTTTTGTGTCGCCTGCGGAACACATGGTCGACACATAGGGATCACTATCTGTCGTCTTGCGTCTTGCGTCGTCACACTTTTCTTCTATCCTCAACTACTCGTAAACCGCTCAAAGGATTTTGATGAAACTTTCTCTGTCCATTAACCTTAATGCACAGGTGTGCATATATATTTCATTTTTAGAAAATTTAAATTTTTTTGGGGGTAAAAATTGACATTTTTGCAAAAAAAGGGGGGCAAAACTTCTATCCTCAACTAATCCATAACTGCTCAAAGGAATTTGATGAAACTTTCTCTGTGCATTAACGTTAATGCACAGGTGTGCATATATATTTCATTTTTAGAAAATTTTTAATTTTTCTCTATAAAAAATTACATTTTCGAAAAAAAAGGGGGGTCAAAACTTCTATCCTCAACTACTCCATAACCACTCAAAGGAATTAGATGAAACTTTCACTGTGAATTAATCTTAATGCACAGGTGTGCATATATATTTCATTTTTAGAAAATTTAAAATTTATTTTGGTAAAAAAATGACATTTTTGCAAAAAAAAGGGGGGGGGGGCAAAACTTCTATCCTCAACTACTCAATAACCGCTCAAAGGAATTTGATTAAACTTTCTCTGTGCACTACCCTAAATGCACAGGTGTGAATATTTATTTCATTTTTAGAAAATTTTAATTCTATTTTTGGTAAAAATTGACATTTTTGAAAAAAAAAGGGGGGGTTCAAAACTTCTATCCTCAACTACTCCATAACCACTCAAAGCAATTTGATGAAACTTTCTCTGTGCATTAACCTTAATGCAAAGGTGTGCATATATATTTCAGTTTTAGAACATTTTAATATCTTTTGTAAAAATTGACGTAAGCAGGCGACACTTGTCTTCCTTGGAAGACTCACACATTTTTTTCTTGGAGATCAAAGGGAACGGAGAAAGAAATGACAACAAATTAAGATAGGAAATGGCGGCAATCGGAATTCTCGTGATATTTCATTGGCCACAGTGTTTTTTACCGACCAGAGTTTTTTGTGCTGATCTGAAATTCAAGATGGCCAACAGAATATTCTTAAACATTGGACTATATGGGGAAAATTTTTAAAAATTCTTCCTTCTCTGAAACACTTAAGCATTTAAAAACAAAATTTGCTGAAAACCTCATTTAAGAATTTTCTACAAAATTTGTTTTTGATATATCAGGTGAGCAATACAGGCTCTTGAGAGCCTCTGATTATGATTTTAATATCACCCACCCAGTTAACCTAATAGTAAAATAAACATAAAATATACACCTACTGATCCCAGCAATCTACATAAGAGGAGACTGACTTGACCAGGAACAAGGATATTATGAGATTTCGCATACACATTATACATGTATATATATATAATTCATAACTGTTATAATAGAGCATATGATATGAAATCATAAAATATTCATAAAATTGGTTTGATAGGTGTACTATATATATATATATATATATATAATAAGAGATAAATTTCAAAGGTTACAACATATACATGTATATAAACTGAATGAGAATAATTAATAAAAACAACTTTAAATATGTTTTGTCATAAGTTCATGTATAAATAATAATAAAAATCATAGATTTCACTTCCCATTTCCATAACACTCCTCTGCCCTCGACAAGAAATATGATACAAAATAAAGTAAATTAAATAGAATTAAATAAGATAGAGTGAATTTAACATGCAGAAACTACCAATGTAAATAAACTCTTTAAGAATTAAATATATGTTAAAAGTTGACATAATTTTGCACTTATTACACCTGAAATTGCATTAAAATGTCCTTTATTCTTATAATATGCCCCTCTTTCTTAAAATCCTAGCTGTAAGACTACAAAAGTACAATTGTTTTGTAAAACTGATCAGGGGCAAAACTGTCACATACTTCTAAGTTTTATATATATTTTGTATGATGGACAACAAACATGATGAAAAAAGTATCATTTTGTACAAATTACTCCTGTAATCCATCTTGCCCTTTAACTACATTTTCACCTTTTTGTTTTTTCAACCTGAAAAAGATGAATCATAAATATTTTTTTAAATGATCATTCTCACGACTACATTTTTTTTTGTACCTGAAGGAACATGATCCATGTATATGTATATATATATAATGTTGTAATGCATGTATGACTTTGTATTGAATTCCTTTTCTACATGGAAAAAAATATATACAGAGAATGATATTGATTTTTTGTTGTTATATAATTTATTCTATAATTGAAGCTAAGATGAAGTTGTTTACAGATTGATCAGTAATCTGTGTAATTGATACAACAAATTATTTAGAATGGAGATAGTACAGTCCAATGTTTTGTCGTAATATATTAAAGTCCCCTTAGTAGTACATGTAGGTATGAGTAAAATATAACTGTTTGAAGAGTAGTGGGTGAATTTTTACCATCCATATTATCTTAGCTCACCTGGACTAAAAGGCCATGTGAGCTATTGCCGTTACTTGGCATCCGTCGTCCGGCATAAACTTTTCCTATAAAGATCTTCTCCTCTGAAACAACTGGGTCAATTGGGTGCAAACTTTGGTGGAATTGTCCTTGGGTGGTCCCTTTCCAAATTTACACATCCCCGACTAAAAATAGAAATAGGGGAGATGAATTTCAAAATCTTCTAATATGAAACTGTATGGCCAATTGGAACCAAACTTGGCAGTAATGATTTTTAGGAGGTTCTCCTTAAGAATTGTATATGATGACCCAGACTGTTAACCAAGTGGCCGCCACAGCTGACCTTTGTTTAACATTAGCTGCCTATGAGAAAATTCATTTTAAAATCTTCTTGTCTGAAACCACTGAGCCAGTTGGAACAAGACTTGGCAGTAATGGTCCTTATATGGTTCTATTTAGGAAATGTGTCCATTGACCTGGACTGTCAACCAAGATAGCTACCACAGCCAAACTTAGGTTAACATAGAACCCTATGCAAAAACCAGCCAAATTGACTGCTACACTTAAATATTTAGTCCTGCTCAAGTTGACAGGTTATATCCAGGTGGGCAGAAATATTTTTATCAACTTGACTTCATACTACAGAAAATTGAACCCCTTGTAAATACAGAATTTTCACGTTCCATGTTATTTTGACCTCGGCCAACCATGGAAAAATAAATCTTATCTATTAAAAAAATGATGTTCCTTGGTATTTTGCAATTTGGTCATCACTATAATATACAAATGTTTTTATGTTATATACTAGTTTAACCCCAAATCTTTACAGGGCAGAATAATTCCCATTGATTCATTGGTGTCATAGTCATCGGATAGTTAAAAAGAAAAGATCTGAAAAATAAATAGTGTATGGGATATTTATATTTCTTTACTATGCTGTATACCTTTTAGTATGTCCTGTTTAATATGCAAATTAGTTGAGAATTAATTCTAATTAGTAATGAATTCTTTTAAATTTAAATTTATTTATTGAAATAGGGTCCAACAGCGGACTATCATCAATACGTAACAAGGAGCAAACAGTAACAATACATACATGTATACCCCGTACAGTGAATACATGTCACATGTAGTATATGTGTAATACTACAGCTAAGGAATCAGAATGAAATTGGATTATTCCCCTTTGTATATATTTATCCTTCAAAGATAAGTTCATGCATTTGATATATTCCAAATATGCCAATTTAACAAATATCAATAAATTTCCTTCTGATCTTTGTTTAATTGGAAAAAGATAATAAACAAGTTAAAATCATCTTTGAATGTCCTTCAAAGATGTGATTTTTTATGGACGGTATTTAATGAAAATCCTGGGTTAATTTAGCAATGAGACGTTTGTTACAAGGTAAGAGAAGTGATCCCACCATGCCCAGCCCAATCTCCCTAGCTCTTCTGTAATGCTTTTTAGGGATTGTTTTGCATTGTACACTAAAATTCCTGTTAATCCACTCACTCCCAAATTGTTTATTTTTACGACTACAGGTGTCATTTGATAAAGTTATTTGGTGTGCCTTATTTCATATTGATGTAGAATATATGTTTATCTTGTTTCTGATTTTTACAGCACTTACACACATGTAATTTGCAACCAGTATTTTGATATTAACTTGTAATAAATTGCGATCTCGTAACGAACCCACAACCCAATATTCTTGTTTTGGGTTTTATTTACAGCATAGTTCAGAAAAGTTTTATTTTTGGATGGTTGTTACGAGGGAGAAAATAAATGTGAAATATCACTTGTATAAATAAGCTACTTGCTAAAAATTAAATTTTGCACTCATTTTACAAGATCAAAATATCTATTCAGTGGGTACACATGGACCATTGACATTAACTGGAAGAATTTAGTGTAACTCAATGAAATTAAATAAATAATTTGTGACAAACAAGAATATATTGACTGTTTCATTATTAACCAATGGATATTAAAGTTCCATTGGAACAGGTGGAAAAAAAGAGTAATAAAGTTAAATTAAAATGTGATTTCACTTTTCATATGTACATATCACTAAAGGTAGATCTGTAAGAGAAAATCTATATGTCAAACCTGCTTTAAATTGCACCTCTATATAGCAAATTACTTTCTATAAAGGGCACTATGAAAATGTCCCCATAATCAACAAACTTGTAAAATTAAGCTCTGTATAAAGGCATTTGCTCATTAAAGGACACATTTCTTTGGTCCCATGAGTGCCTTTTATACACAGGTCTGACTGTATCCCTTAAAGGATTGTTTTCAATTTTGGAACAGGTTATATGATACAATATATAATCTACTTTGAGGCAGTTCACGCTTCATTAACCGTGATGCAGTTTATCATGTTTATGTTTAAGTGTAAACTGACCAAAGTAGCTAATACAACTATAACCTGTTTCACAATTTATAACAATCTTTATAATTTAATTTAAAAAGAATTCTGATCCAAAATTACAGGTAGAATCATTTGAATAATTTAATTTATCCAGGAATATTTAAAGTGTTGACTGCAAAAAAACTTAATTCTCAACTGATGGTTCTGAAATTTCTCTCAGTTTTTTTATGGTGTTATATTCCATTTTTCACCCCAAGTGCTTTAAATTATTATAATTTGTAAAACAATTTTAAAAAGATGTCATCATCAATGGAACATGTCTCCAAGCACTGAGTTTAATTTTACTGTAATGTTTCAGATATATTTGTGTCACAAAATTTACAATATAATTTTCAGTTGAATTGTTGCAAAAGAATACTGAAGCAAGAAAACTGGGAAAAGTCCACAAATTTGAAGTCCAAGAAATAATAAAATAAACATTTTGGTTTTTCTTCAACAAGATCAAGCTTAGAAGTTCAGTATAAATTTTTTATTTAACCTATATATTCTATTTACAGAACAGAAATCCTTAGACAGCTATATAAAACATTATGAAGAATTAGATTATAACACAGCAGATCTCCATCAGTCACATCTACATTCCAAAAGATCTATTGCAGACAGAACACTAAGATTTAAATTTAATGCCTTTGAAAAGTAAGTAGTCAAATCAGGAACCTTTAAGCCTTTTTTAGTCTTGTATGTTTTTTTAATTTTGCTATATTTGTATGTTTCGGAGTTTAGTGTGCCATCCATTTTCGCTGAACTAACTGCATTATTGTTTAGGGGCCAACTGAAGCCCGCCTCCAGGTGTGGCATTTTCTCACCTCGTTGAAGACACATTGGTAGCCTTGAGCTGTTTTCCGCTCTTTGGTCGGGTTGTTGTCTCTTTGACACATTCCCCTTTTCCATTCTCTATTCTAAATCATGTATATTTGAATTAAGTGTTTTTTTTTGCAAACTGAAAATTCAGACTAAGCATCCCATGCACAAATATTCATGTCTATGAAAGAATTCATTTGTAAATGCATGCCATCCTTTATCAATTTTGTTTTTCAAAGCACTCTTGCTCCTAAAAATTATCCAGATAGCAAGAGTACAGATTCAGTTTGTAATAGTATATAAAGTAGTTTTTAGGCAACTCGAAAGAGGATACATATTGAAATTCTGAAATTTTAAGTAAGTTTTTTTATAGCCAAAATTTGTCTCTCTTTGTACTTTCAGAGATTTTAAATTAGTTTTACAACCAGACCAGTCAGTATTTACACAGGATGCCCAGTTAACACAGCATGGCCCGGTAGATACATCACATATCTACACAGGTTCTCTCCAAGGTTTGACAAAGTTTTATACAATCCTTGTATTTCACAGTGAAGAATGTACACTCCAGTTATCAATGAAAACCTAAATAAAGTCTTTCCATTATGACTCTTCATATAAGAATAATTCCAATATTGTTTTCAAAACATCAAATGCAGTAATTTCATTGGCTAACAGCAACATCTGGTAAAAAGTTTATAACTTGATAAATTCCTTTCATGATGTTGTGCATATGAATACGTACACATGCAATATAGTGCATGAGGAAAATGTTAATTTCAAATGGAAAATGTCTTATTTCTGCATTACTTTGGAATTTAATTAATAAAGGTTATTTTTACGGAATTTATCAATGTGTAAACATGGGCCTATCACTGACACTCACAAAGTTTGCATAAAGTCCTTCTGACTTACTTAGTTTGTGAGTGAATATCCCGAGTTTAAACATTGATAAATTCCTTCAAAATAACCTTTATTATTATAATATTTTATTAGTATTGTTACAATATTATTCATTAGAGGTATAACAATACGCTTGTGATATTTGGTAAGATAAACTATATGTATTGCGATACATATTGTAGAACCTTTTGAGAATGCTTCATACCTACTATAAAGATATTAATGTAGATACACATTAGGCTTTTGCAAAATATTTTGGGTGAGTAGAATATGCTAGTACAATTTTTCCATCAGGTAACTGCATAATTTATTAATTTTACATGAAAAATAATACGGTTTGAAATTATCGCACACATTTTAATATAAACCTCTGTATATGACTGTATTGTTTGTATCCTAAGCAGCCCTTTGTGTATTGTGTATCGAATCGTGACGGAAAATACTGTTATTTGGTACTGTACAGTGAATCTTTACGTCTCTATTTGAAGGGAAAAGTTTTGTCATCATAATATGTTCTACATTTGGAAAGCATAAAACTGTTTGCCCTCTAACCTGAGGAGATACTTCGCCCTCTAACCTGGAGAGATACTTCACCATATCACATGGAAACACAATAAAAATTAGTGAAATAAACATATGTATTTTTTCTTAAAATCTTTCTTTATAAATTGTAAAGAAAATTGCAGATATTGATGTCACTGCCTGAAGGTGACAAGGCATTAAGTGTTACCCATTTCCATCCATCACAAGTTTTTGCTTCACACTCTTAATTCAGTTTTCCTTGGCCAAATGTTGTTAAACTTATAAGCTATGCATACATTATATTACATGTACCACAATATGAGGATCAAGTTTGAATATAGAGTATTTTGCCTTTTAAAAATTCAAGAGTTATGTACCATTATGAATGGAAAATTTTGTAATTTCTGCACTCTTACTTGAGTTTTCCAAATGTTTGGAAACAATGCTTATTACCACAATATGCAGATCAAGTTTGAATTCGGGTATTGTGCCTTTTACTGTTACAGAGTCATGTCCCTTTAGAAATGGATTTTTTTTAAATTTTATACTTGCAATACTGTAACTTCAGTTTACCTTAGCAAAATGTAAGACAAATTATACACAATACTAATTACAACAACATACAAGTCAAGTTTGAATTTTGGAATGGTGCCTTTGAATTTTCCAGAGTTACACCCCATTGCTGTGTACTAATGTATAGGTAGCCTGTTTTTAGTCCCCTTCCGGCAACGTTCCGGACTTTTTTCAGAAGCCGTTTAACCAACTGATTTTATTTTTGGTATGTGAGCTTATAATCATGAGTTACAGATCAGGTTTGAGTTTCACGTTGATTTATTATTGTGAGAGTTATTGCCGTTGGAAATAGGAATTATTGTCAAAATATTAGTTTTCTGGACTTTATTGCAAACCCTTTTACCAAGTGATCTTATTATTCGTATGTGAGCATATAATGATGAGCTACAGAGCAAGCTGATCGGGTAATTAGTGTGTACCCCTTGCAAACATAGTTTCAGGATTTTTAGAAGTCAGACTGTCAGATTCACATACTAAAGGAGATTTTACGTGTTTTCTCACAGCTCTAGGCAGTAAGGGACATTGTATTGCCCAGCAATACTTTCAGAATGCTTGTTGTTTTAGGAGTTCCAGGCAGCAGGATATTTGGATATATCATTGATGGACATTTCCGTGGATCAATCAGAATTCCAGAGGACACAACCTATCATGTAGAACCATCAAAACGATTTATAGGACAAGTGCCATACCCACCTCAGTCACATTCCATTATATACAAAGAGGAACATATAGATCTAGATCCTCATAGGTTTGTTTTAAAATTGGCTTTTATACTATTATTTTCTTCTTTATAACCAAAGCCGGCATGGTTTCCTCAAAGCTTCAAATATAATGTGAATAGAATTCATATCTGCTATAAATTTACCCAGTCTGATAACTTTTACCATAGTCAGGCTAACAGAGACTACATTTGAACTTTTGACCGTCAAACCTCTTAATTTCTCATGTTTTATATAAAATTTAATTAGTAGAAATACAAATATTAAAATAATTGAAACTCACACCAATAACAAAAGTTTTACTGAAAAGATCAACTTTTATAGTTTGACTACCAAATACACTCCATTTCTTACAATACATTCCATTTCATATAATACACTCCATTTCGTACAATACACTCCATTTCATACAGTACGCTCCTTTTCATATAATACACTCTATTTCAAAACAATACACAAAATCATGTATACAATACACTCCATTTCAAAACAATACACAAAATCATACAATACACTCCATTTCAATACAATACACTCCATTTTATACAATACACTCCATTTCAATACAATACACTCCATTTCAATACAATACACCCCATTTCATACAATACACTCCATTTCATACAATACAATACACCCCATTTCAAAACAATGCACAAAATCATACAATACACTCCATTTCAAAACAATACACAAAATCATACAATACACCCCATTTCAAAACAATACACTCCATTTCAATACAATACCCCATTTCATACAGTACACTCCATTTCATACAATACACTCCATTTCATACAATACACTCCATTCCATACAATACATTCCATTTCATACAGTAAACTCCATTTCATACAATACATTCCATTTCATATAATACACTCCATTTTATACAATACACTCCATTTCATACAGTACACTCCATTTCATACAATACATTCCATTTCATATAATACACTCCTTATACAATACACTCCATTTCATACAGTACACTCCATTTCATACAATACAGTCCATTTCAATACAATAGACTCCATTTCATACAATACTATTCATTTCAAAACAATACACAAAATCATACAATACACTCCATTTCAAAACATTACAGTCCATTTCATACAATACACTCCATTTATACAATACACTCCATTTCAAAACATTACAGTCCATTTCATACAATACACTCCATTTATACAATACACTCCATTTCATACAATACACTCCATTCCATACAATACATTCCATTTCATATTATACACTCCATTTTATATAATACACCCCATTTCATACAGTACGCTCCATTTCATACAATACATTCCATTTCATATAATACACTCCATTTCAATACAATAGACTCCCATTTCATACAATACACTCGATTTCAAAACAATACACAAAATCATACAATACACTCCATTTCAATACAATACACTCCATTTCATACAATACACTCCATTTATACAATACACTCCATTTCATACAATACACTCCATTTCATATAATACACTCCATTTTATACAGTACACTCCATTTCATGCAATTCACTCCATTTCAATACAATAGACTCCATTTCAAAACAATACACAATCATACAATACACTCCATGTCAATACAATACACTCCATTTCATACAATACACTCCATTTCAATACAGTACACTCCATTTCATACAATACGCTCCATTTCAATACAATACACTCCATTTCATACAATACACTCCCATTTCAAAACAATACACAAAATCATACAATACACTCCATTTCAATACAATACACTGCATTTCAATACAATACACTGCATTTCAATACAATACACTCCATTTCATACAATACACTCCATTTCATACAATACACCCTATTTCAAAACAATACACAAAATCATACAATACACTCCATTTCGAAACAATACACAAAATCATCCAATACACCCCATTTCAAAACAATACACTCCATTTCATACAATACACCTCATTCAAAACAATACACAAAATCATACAATACACTCCATTTCAAAACAATACACAAAATCATACAATACACTCCATTTCAAAACAATACACAAAATCATACAATACACCCCATTTCAAAACAATACACTCCATTTCATACAATACACCCCATTTCAAAACAATACACAAAATCATACAATACACCCCATTTCAAAACAATACACAAAATCATACAATACACTCCATTTCAAAACAATAGACAAAATCATACAATACACTCCATTTCAAAACAATACACAAAATCATACAATACACTCCATTTCAAAACAATACACAAAATCATACAATACACTCCATTTCAAAACAATACACAAAATCATACAATACACTCCATTTCAAAATAATACACAAAATCATATAATACACTCGTTTCAAAACAATACACAAAATCATACAGTACACTCCATTTCAAAACAATACACAAAATCATACAATACACCCCATTTCAAAACAATACACAAAATCATACAATACACTCTATTTCAAAACAATACACAAAATCATACAATACACTCCATTTCAATACAATACACTCCATTTCATACATTATAATACCTGAGTTACGTAGTTTTAATTCTTGTGTCACTTTCTGTATTATTTTATTCATAATTTCAAAGTGTAATTCATATATATAATTCTTTAATTATTTTGCAAATAAGTATTGTGCTTACATATTTGTGCTTTTGATTAAAAAAAATTTATTATTTTTTTCATAATTTCAAAGTGTAACTCGTGTATACAATTCTTTTATTAATGCTTAAAAAATTTTGAATGCCACACAGATGTCTTGATTTATAAAATATAACATGAAAACATTTGTCTTACTGTAATTCTGATTACAGGTAATTTTAAATAAGTATTGTTACATGTATTCATATTTCTTAAATATAGATTTTTTTCCAAAAAATCAACACATAGAATAAATATAATATTTTTTTTAAATTTGACGTAATATTTGATTTCAGACTGAAGAGAGAAGCAGAATCAGCCCTTGGTTCGTGTGGTAATGATAAAGTACATGAGTGGATGCAGACTGTGTCTGAATCAGGCTACAAGACAAGAGTGAGAAGGGTATATAATAAATATCTCAATAAATACTCTAACTAATATCTCAGTAAATACTATAACAAATATCGCAGTAAATACTCTAACAAATATCTCAATAAATACTCTAACAAATATCTCAGTAAATACTCTAACAAAATCTCAATAAATACTATAAGAAATATCTCAATAAATACTCTAACAAATATCTCAAAAAATACACTTAACAAATATCTCAATAAATACTCTAACAAATATCTCAATAAATACTCTAACAAATATCTCAGTAAATACTCTAACAAATATCTCAATAAATACTCTAACAAATATCTCAATAAATACCCTAACACATATCTCAATAAATACTATAACACATATCTCAATAAATACTCTAACAAATATCTCAATAAATACTCTAACAAATATCTCAGTAAATACTCTAACATATATCTCAATAAATACTCTAACAAATATCTCAATAAATACTCTAACACATATCTCAATAAATACTCTAAGAAATATCTCAATAAATACTCTAACAAATATCTCAATAAATACCCTAACACATATCTCAATAAATACTATAACACATATCTCAATAAATACTCTAACAAATATCTCAATAAATACTCTAACAAATATCTCAGTAAATACTCTAACATATATCTCAATAAATACTCTAACAAATATCTCAATAAATACTCTAACACATATCTCAATAAATACTCTAACAAATATCTCAATAAATACTCTAACACATATCTCAGTAAATACTCTAACAAATATCTCAGTGAATACTCTAACAAATATCTCAATAAATATTCTAACAAAATCTCAATAAATACTATAAGAAATATCTCAATAAATACTCTAACAAATATCTCAAAAAATACTCTTAACAAATATCTCAATAAATACTCTAACAAATATCTCAATAAATACTCTAACAAATATCTCAGTAAATACTGTAACAAATATCTCAATAAATACCCCAACAAATATCTCAATAAATACTCTAACAAATATCTCAATAAATACTCTAACAAATATCTCAATAAATACTCTAACAAATATCTCAATAAATACCCCAACAAATATCTCAATAAATACTCTAACAAATATCTCAATAAATACTCTAACAAATATCTCAATAAATACTCTAACAAATATCTCAATAAATACTCTAACAAATATCTCAATAAATACCCCAACAAATATCTCAATAAATACTCTAACAAATATCTCAATAAATACTCTAACAAATATCTCAATAAATACTCTAACAAATATCTCAATAAATACCCCAACAAATATCTCAATAAATACTCTAACAAATATCTCAATAAATACTGTAACAAATATCTCAATAAATACTATAACAAATATCTCAATAAATACTATTGTTTAATTGAAGTCTTTCACAAAATGGTTTAAAAATATTTGAAATGTTATTGATAGATAGCCCAAAATACTGATAGGATTGCAAGGAAATACAGATAGACTACAAAAATGTAGCCAGTATGGAATTTGTGGGTCTGTTTTTAACCTCTGAACTTTGAAGTTTACAGGTGTTTAACATCTGATCTAACCTTGAAGATATGCAGATCGATCAGTTGAAATGCCTGGCTACATTTCGTTATTTCTGTAAATTTATGAATTATTTGATATTTGGTTGGTGGTTTTGATATCCTTTGCTTGGTGAAACAAAATAAAGACAGGCCTTACAGACTAATAGGAGATTCCTGTTTGATCAATATTCACTTCAACTCCACAAACTGTGTACTGCGTCTTCAGAAATGATTATATTATTCAACTCCCCAGATTGTGTACTGCGTCTTTAGAAATGATTATATTATCATAATAGAGTTGTATTGTAATTTGCCTGTAATTAACAAATACCTATTTTTACTTACAGTCGTATTATGAAGAAGATACGCCATACACCCACAATAAATATTCAGCAGAACTGAACCGTCAGAAGCGAGGGACATTGGTCACCAAAAACACTTGTTTTCTGTACATGCAGGCTGATCCTAAGTTGTTCAACAAAATTAAAGCTGTCTATGGTGGCGCAAGTAGCATTTCTTAATTAGTCCCCTACTGGTGAAGCCAAAGGCCACTTTATGTTTGCACTCTGTCCGTCAGTCAGTCTGGCAAATCAGTTTTCCTATTTTTTTTCGTCATGCTTGAAAGTATTGATATGATATTTTGTTTATAGTTTAACCATGAAGAGATACAGATCAAGTTCGAATATTGTTCCGTTCATATGATTTTTTGAAGTTTGAACCTCAGTTTTGGCATTGAATCTTGAAGAAGTATATAAAAATAGCACTGATCGGATTATTGTGAGAGTTATTGCCCTTGGAAATAGTAATTATTGTCAAAATAATAGTTTTCTGGACATTTTTTATACGACCGCAAAATTTTTGCGGTCGTATATTGGTATGACGTTGGCGTCGTCGTCGTCGTCGTCGTCGTCGTCGTCGTCGTCCGTCGGAGTCTGTAGACATTTGGTTTTCGCACTATAACTTTAGTATAAGTTAATAGAAATCTATGAAATTTAAACACAAGGTTTATGACCACAAAAGGAAGGTTGGGATTGATTTTGGGAGTTTTGGTCCCAACAGTTTAAGAATTAGGGGCCAAAAAAGGGCCCAATAAGCATTTTTCTTGGTTTTCGCACAATAACTCTAGTATAAGTAAATAGAAATCTATGAAATTTTAACACAAGGTTTATGACCATTTTTTGGAGTTTTGATCCCAACAGTTTAGGAATTAGGGGCTAAAAAAGGGCCCAAATAAGCATTTTTCTTGGTTTTTGCACAATAACTTTAGAATAAGTAAATAGAAATGTATGATATTATCTTGGTGGGCTAAGGGAGGTAATCCAAACACATTTAATTTTTTTCTCATTTCATATTTCATAAATTAAAAAGGAAATTTCAAATTTCTTTTAGCAAAAAAAGGGGGGTTACAATAAATTTTATTGTTTTTTGGGTTTTTTTTTGGGAAGGGGGGGGGGGGGTCAATGTGCAACTTCATAGTGTATTGCACAAAAGCTAAAAAAGGGGTAAATTATTTATTTTTTTTTGGGGGGGGGGAATTTTCAATTGCACAGTATTGCACAATAGCAAGAAATCTTCAATTGCACAGTATTGCGCAATAGCAAGAAATTGATATGTGTGCCCAATTTTAAATTTTAAATTGGTTATTTCTGATTTATATATAAAAACAAATAATACTGATATTGTTTGAATAGGTAAATTAAAAAATTTTAAGTTCTTAGACCACATTAATTCTGTGTCAGAAACCTATGCTGTGTCAAATATTTATTCACAATCCAAATTCAGTCTCGTTGGGGGGGTTGTCAGGTCATAATACGGAAAGCCTGACCGCGGACCATAGTGGGTAACGTGTTTGGAGAATGCCACACTCCCTGCACGCTAAAGACCCCTTCTGTAGTTTTCGAAAAAGAGTAGGCTGATGGCCGCTACAGGAGGCTAAATTATCCGACCCTACCCAACCATCCTCCTTTTACAGTGGCAGTCAAAATTGGTTCCCCTTTGTGTCCCATCCCACCCCTAATTGAATTGTTTGATAAATTGAACTGGTTCTCGTCATGAAGATGCATGAAATATTTGCCACTGGACGTTAAGCAACAATCAATCAATCAACCAAATTCAGTGCTGTATCAAGCTTGAATGTTGTGTCCATACTTGCCCCAACTGTTCAGGGTTCGACCTCTGCGGTCGTATCAAGCTGCGCCCAGCGGAGCATTTTATTCAAACCCTTATACCAAGTGATCTTATTGGTATGTGAGCTTATAATGGTGAGCTACAGAGCAAGCTGATCGGGTAATAAATGTGTACCCCTTGCAAACATAGTTTCATGATTTTTAGAAGTCACTCTGTACAAAGGTCTTCGTCCGATTCTCATACTTTGCATTTTTTGCATGTTTTCTCATAGCTCAAGCCGGTAGGGGACATTGTATTGCCCGGCAATACTTTCAGAAGGCTTGTTTTATTAGAAATATCAATAAACACAATGAAGAAAATTAAACCTGTATGTGGTGGTGTAAGTAACACGTCTTAATTTTATTGTGTCGCCTGCGGAACGCATGGTCGACACATAGGGATCACTATCTGTCGTCTTGCATCGTCACATTTTTCTTTTATCCTCAACTACTTGTTAACCGCTCAAAGAAATTTGATGAAACTTTCTCTGTGCATTAACCTTCATGCACAGGTGTGCATATATATTTCATTTTTAGAAAATTTTAAATTTTTAGCTCACCAGGCCTAAAAGGCCATGTGAGCTATTCTCATCAATTGGCGTCCGTCGTTGTCTGTCGTCATCATTAACAATTTTTATACGACCGCAAAATTTTTGCGGTCGTATATTGGTATGACGTTGGCGTCGTCGTCCGTCGTCAGCGTCGTCGTCCGAAGACATTTGGTTTTCGCACTATAACTTTAGTATAAGTTAATAGAAATCTATGAAATTTAAACACAAGGTTTATGACCACAAAAGGAAGGTTGGGATTGATTTTGGGAGTTTTGGTCCCAACAGTTTAAAAATCAGGGGCCAAAAAAGGGCCCAATAAGCATTTTTCTTGGTTTTCGCACAATAACTCTAGTATAAGTAAATAGAAATCTATGAAATTTTAACACAAGGTTTATGACCACAAAAGGAAGGTTGGGATTGATTTTTGGAGTTTTGGTCCCAACAGTTTAGGAATTAGGGGAAAAAAGGGTCCAAAATTAAACTTTGTTTGATTTCATTGAAAATTTAACTATTGGGGTTCTTTGATATGCCGAATCTAACCGTGCATTTAGATTCTTAATTTTTGGTCCCGTTTTCAAATTGGTCTACATTAAGGTCCAAAGGGTCCAAAATTAAACTTAGTTTGATTTTAACAAAAATTGAATTCTTGGGGTTCTTTGATATGCTGAATCTAAACATGTACTTAGTTTTTTATTATGGGCCCAGTTTTCAAGTTGGTCCAAATCGGGGTCCAAAATGAAACTTTGTTTGATTTCATCGAAAATTGAACTATTGGGGTTCTTTGATATGCCGAATCTAACCGTGCATTTAGATTCTTAATTTTTGGTCCCGTTTTCAAATTGGTCTACATTAAGGTCCAAAGGGTCCAAAATTAAACTTAGTTTGATTTTAACAAAAATTGAATTCTTGGGGTTCTTTGATATGCTGAATGTAAACATGTACTTAGTTTTTTTATTATGGGCCCAGTTTTAAAGTTGGTCCAAATCGGGGTCCAAAATTAAACTTTGTTTGATTTCATCGAAAATTGAACTATTGGGGTTCTATGATATGCCGAATCTAATCGTGCATTTAGATTCTTAATTTTTGGTCCCGTTTTCAAATTGGTCTACATTAAGGTCCAAAGGGTCCAAAATTAAACTTAGTTTGATTTTAACAAAAATTGAATTCTTGGGGTTCTTTGATATGCTGAATCTAAACATGTACTTAGTTTTTTTATTTTGGGCCCAGTTTTCAAGTTGGTCCAAATTGGGGTCCAAAATTAAAGCTAAAAAAGGGGTAAATTTTTTTTTTTTTGGGGGGGGGGGGGGAGGGCAATTCTCCACAGCATATTGTATTGCAGAAGAAGCAAAAAATTGAATATAAATTCAAATCATATGACCAATTCTAAGTTCTTTATTTCAGTTATTCTGTGTCAGAAACCTATTATGTGTCAAATATTTGAAGAAATTTTCAATTGCACAGTATTGTGCAATAGCAAGAAATTGATATGTGTGCCCTGTTATCAAAACTTTATTATTAACAAATTCCATTGGAAATTTGCCAATATAAAATGTCTCATCTAAACTGCTTTTAAACTATGTATATTTAAAATTTGCCATCCATGACTATGATGTCATTTTCTATTTTAATATGTTATGGTGTATTTAAATGAGCTGTTATGGTTGCAAAGTATAAAGAAATGGGGGGGGGGGGGGGGGGTTGAAAACAAAATTTAGGGGGGGGGGGGGGGTAAATGAGAAATTGCGGAGGGGGTAATTTTTTTCTCATTTCATATTTCATAAATTAAAAAGAAAATTTCAAATTTTTTTTAGCAAAAAAAGGGGGGGGGGGGGGGTTACAATAAATTTTATTGTTTTTGTTTTTTTTTTTGGGGAGGGGGGGTCAATGTGCAACTTCATAGTGTATTGCAAAAAAGCTAAAAATGGGGTAAATTATTATTTTTTTTTTGGGGGGGGGGGGCAATTCTCCACAGCATATTGTATTGCACAAGAAGCAAAAAATTTAATATATATTGAAATCATATGACCAATTCTAAGTTCTTTGATTTCAGTTATTCTGTGTCAGAAACCTATTATGTGTCAAATATTTGAAGAAATTGATATGTGTGCCCAATTTTAAATTTTAAATTGGTTATTTCTGATTTATATATAAAAACAAATAATACTGATATGGTTTGAATAGGTAAATTAAAAATTTTTAAGTTCTTAGACAACATTCATTCTGTGTCAGAAACCTATGCTGTGTCAAATATTTATTCACAATCCAAATTCAGTATTGTATCAAGCTTGAATGTTGTGTTCATAATTGCCCCAACTATTCAGGGTTCGACATCTGCGGTCGTATCTAGAGGCGCCCAGCGGAGCATTTTATTCAAACATCTTCTCCTCTGAAACTACTGAATGGATTTGGATAAAACTTAGCATGATTGTTCCTTAGGGTATCCTGCACAATGTTTATGCTTCGATTTTTGATCCATCGAAAAACATGGCCACTGTTACTAAAAATGGAACATAGGGGTCAAACAACAGTTTTTCACAAATTTCTCAAAATTCATTAGGTTACGACAAATTCTGGCAGGTTGAAAGTGTTCAGCATGATGAGAGCTACCTATGTGCTGATTTTCGTGAAAATCTGTCAACTGATGTTAGAGTTATTGCCCTTTTTGACATTTTTGGCTTTTTTTTATGTTATTATTTCAAAAATCTTCTCTGAAACTAATATTCAAAATCAAATGAAACTTGGTAAGATTGTTCCCTAGGGTATCCTGCACAAAGTTTATGCTTCGATTTTTGATCCATTGAAAAACATGGCCACTGTTACTAAAAATAGAACATAGGGGTCAAACAACAGTTTTTCGCAAATATCTCAAAAATCATTAGGTTACGGCAAATTCTGGCAGGTTGAAAGTGTTCAGCATGATGAGAGCTACCTGTGTGATGTTTTCGTGAAAATCTGTCAACTGATATTAGAGTTATTGCCCTTTTTTGATATTTTTGGCTTTTTTTTATGTTATTATTAGTCAATATGATCAAAGATCAAGCATAATAGAAAATAAAAAGCCTTAACCCACTATTTTTACATAACTTTTTCCAAACATTTTAAAAACGAAGACAACATATAGACCAAAAGATTTATACTTGTATTTGAAGATGAATTAAAGCTTGTATTTTGTATTGTGAATCATCAGATTGACCATGACTGTATCTTAATCAAGCGTAGGGAGAACTCATGCCCATTTCTTTCCAGAGGTTCTTGAAAGGCTTTTAAAGGTATTTTCTGCATTTTACATGACCTTTAATACTCAGTTTAATTTACAACAAACATTAATATATTAATTTAGTTTATAGTGCATTGTTTGCCAGGTGAGCTATTCAGGCTCTTGAGAACTTCTAGTTTTGTGAAAATTGACATTTTTGAAAAATTATTAAAATTTTCTAAAAATGAAATATATATGCACACCTGTGCATTGAGGTTAATGCACAGAGAAAGTTTCATCAAATTCCTTTGAGCTGTTATTGAGTACTTGAGGATAGAAGTTATGACCCCCCCTCCCCTCCTTTTTTGCAAAAATGTCAATTTTTACCCCAAAAAAATTAAAATTTTCTAAAAATGAAATATATATGCACACCTGTGCATTAAGGTTAATGCACTAATGCACAGAGAAAGTTTCATCAAATTCCTTTGAGCCGTTATTGAGTAGTTGAGGATAGAAGTTTTGATCCCCTCCTCCTTTTTTTAAAAAATGTCAATTTTTTACCAAAAAAAATTTTAATTTTCTAAAAATGAAATATATATGCAGACCTGTGCATTAAGGTAAATGCACAGAGAAAGTTTCATCAAATTCCTTTGAGCTGTTATGGAGTAGTTGAGGATAGAAGTTTTGACCCCCCCTTTTTTAAAAAAATGTCAATTTTTTAACAAACAAAAATAAAATTTTCTAAAAATGAAATACATATGCACACCTGTGCATGAAGGTTAATGCACAGAGAAAGCGGTTTACGAGTAGTTGAGGATAGAAGAAAAGTGTGACGACGCAAGACGACAGATAGAGATCCCTATGTGTCGACCATGCGTTCCGCAGGCGACACAAAAACTGACTGTTTATTTTTCAGATTGAAATGGGAGTTAGAATGATATAATTGTAACAGCATGTGGATACTGTAATAACAGACTGTTTATTTTACAGAATGAAGTATCAGCTAGAGATGATATAATTGGAACATTTGCCAGCCATGTGGAAGCTATAAATACTATCTACAGTAATACGGTGTTTAAAACATATGATGGATCTATCAGCTATTCTGGTGTCAGATTTAAAATACAAAGAACATCTGTAAGCATCAGACAATTTATGACTTTAATTTACATGTAGTTGCAGTATGATAACCTAAATGTATTTTAATGTACCCCAAAGGGCTATGGATAAGTGAGCTTTTGCCATCATGTAAGACTGTTTCCTCTGGAAGTGCAAATCCTCATGAATTATTGTGTTGTTCAGTCGCTCGTTTTATATAATTAGGTATACTTTGTTTGAAAAAGTCTGATCAGGAATATATACTTGTCTTAGAGATATACATAATGTAAGTAACTGAAAATTTAAAAAAAAACAGGTCTTTCTTGATTTTTCATAGAAGTTTTTTATACCAAGAACAATTTTAAGAAACTTGAAGAGTTTAATTATGAGTTTTTAATTTGACCTTTAAAGATGGGAACAGGTAAAAAATTTATGAAAAAAATTTTGGATCCAAAAGTAAAACCATTTAATGAAATGAAATTTGGGATAAAATCTGACAAAAAATTGAAAATCACTCAAAACTGTTTTTAACAGTCAATGTTGGGACTAAGGTAAAGTGGCTGCATATTACAGGTGACTGTGTATTGAAGATACACATATAGTGTTGCCCTTAAATTGATAAAAATAGTAATAACCACTTTGTAACTCACATACATCATCGACTGATTTCTTGATGAAAAACTCGGCACTTTATTACAATTATGTACATTTCAAAAAATAATTAGGTATGATTGAGAAGTCAGCGTGTTCAAACCCTGAGAAACAAAACTTACATATGTTTAGCAATGTCACATTTATTTATGGTGACATAATATTTTTTGCAAAAATCAATGAATTGCACACAAAAAATAGAAATTTACTGTATTGAAATAATTGAGAGATTTTAGAATTGGACAAAGCAATAATTCATTACGACTATTGAAAACAAAAGGTAATGTAACATGTTATTTTGATTTTTAAGAAGCATTTGAGATATTGATCTTAAAATGACTTGAAGGTAAAAAAAAAGACTCACAGTAAAATGTTTAACCCAGATTAATAATAAGTAATTGTTTCAGATAATGACTGATGCATCACAAAATTGTGGTGGTTTAAAAGAAAGCCAGTTCTGTAAAGATAACATTGATGTTAGTAATTTTCTAAATCTGAACTCACTGATGGACCACTCAGAATTCTGTCTGGCATATATATTTACCTACAGAGATTTTACACAAGGAACTCTGGGATTAGCCTGGGTTGGATCTTCTGGGCGTAAGTATAAAATTTACTTTGATAGCTGTATAAAAAATACATTTTTATGCCCCCTCTCCCAAGGAGAAGGGGAATACTGTTTTACCCTTGTGGATGCATCCATGTGTGTGTCTGTCGGTCCGTAACGAAATTTTTCGTCACACTTTTCTCTGCAAATACTCATCACTGCCACTTGATATTTTGTCAGAAGCTTTCTATATATAAATGTTGGATACGGTTTCACACCAAGGTGACATCAACTTCCTGTTTGATGACTTCGTTTATTTTTCGACCTTATCGAAAAGTGGGGGTATAATAATAATAATAATAATAATAATAATACTTTATTTCAAGAGGGTAGCACAGTTAGTACAAACTAATCTTCCCTGAGGTCCTCATTTACAATTTAAAGCATATATAAAAACATTACAAAATAATACACAATATTGTCAAAATATTTGCATAGTTCAATACATTTAGGCAAATACACAAGATTGAGACCTACTGTTTATTTAACAAATAAGCCTTTAGATTTTGTTTAAAAGTCCCAAAACTCTTTGTGTTTCGCACTGAGCTTGGTAGGCTGTTCCATAGAAAAGGCCCAGTGTAGCTGAATGACTTTTTAAGCAGTTCAGTTTTCGATTTTGGGACATATTCCTAAATTACCGTTTACAATATTTCTTAAATTACATGTATATGGATTGCTTTCTGAAATATACTTAATTCTATCAGTCAAATATAAAGGGGATACATTATTTAAACATTTGAAGGTCAAGGTACATTTATGGTATGCAATTCTGTTTTCAACCGTCATCCATCCCAGTTCTTTTATTAAGGGAGCTGATGGAGCAAGAAAATCTGCATCAAGAATAAGCCTTGCTGCCCTTTTTTGCAGTTTTATAACACGGTTGAGACTATCAATACTGCAGTTTCCCCAAATAATTATACAATAGTCAATTAGCGGAAGAATATAGCCAGTGTAAAAAAGCTTTCTTGAATCAAGATTTAAAAACCTTTTGATTTTTGATAGGAGGTAGATCCGACTAGAAATTTTTGAGCATACTTGATCAATTTGATGTGTCCAATTTAAGTTGGTGTCAACTTTTATTCCCAACAATTTTTCACACTTAGAATTTTGCAAAATTTCTGAATTTATTGTCAAGACAGGATTGACAGTCTGTGATAAAATGTTTTGTCTTGTTCCAATTACCATACATTTTGTCTTAGTGCAATTTACAAACATCTTGTTGTTATTACACCATTTTTCTATTTCAGTTAAGTCTTCTTGTACTTTGGGTTGTAATTCCCTTATTTCTTTACCAGACAAGTGTATAGTTGAATCATCTGCATATAAATCAGTTCTACAATTTTTTATGTGTAATGGCAAGTCATTTATATACATAATGAATAAGAGAGGTCCCAATATTGAACCCTGGGGAACACCAAACTTAATGGGCAGTTTATCTGATTGAAAATTTCCAATTTGAACTTGCTGTGTTCTATTATACAAGTAAGATTCGAAGAAAGAAACACTGTTTTCATCACAACCATATATTTTCAACTTTTTACAAAGGATTTCATGATCTACAACGTCAAAAGCTTTTTTTAAATCTAACAGAATTGCAAGGTTTAAATGTCCTTTATTCATTTCTTCTAAAAATTTATCAGTGATATTGATGAGAGCTGTTTGACATGAATGTCCTGGCCTAAATCCGGATTGTGCTGGATGAAGGAGATTAAACTTGGATAAATAATTATATAAATGTTTTTGAACATGTCGTTCTATTAGCTTAGAGATGGTAGGCAGTACTGATATTGGTCTGTAATTTGTTGGTAGATCATTGTTTCCAGCCTTGAAAATAGGTGATACCTTTGCATTTTTCAAAACATCAGGAAAAATGCCTTTATCTATCATTTTGTTAAAAATAAATGTGAGGGAGGATGAAATAAATGGAGCACTTAATTTCAGAATTTTAGGACCAATATTGTCTGTCCCTCCAGATTTATTTACATCTAATTTAGTTAGACTTGAAAATATATCATTTATCTTTACTGGTGGTATAAAGAAATTTTCACCTGATAACTTTCCTTGGACAAATTGTTCTAAATTATCATATTTTGCTGGGTTTGAACATGTTTTACTGGTATTTCTGAGCTTTTGAACACATGTTGTAATAAAATCATTAAACTCATTAACAATAATATTTGTGTCAGTAGTTTTGCTACCATTTTCAAGTAATAGTTCATATGGTCTTACATGGTTTGAGGGATTCAGACTGTGAATACACTTCCATAAGATTTTTGGATCTTTAGAATTTTGGACTATATTACTGTAGTATTTCTTCTAAGCCTCATCTATAACTTGAGTTGTTTTGTTTCTCCAGAATTTGTATTCAGCCCGAAAACCTAACTTGTGATATTTGTCCCTTATTAATCTTGCTTGTATTATCTCTTGGTTATACCATTCAGGTTGTTTGTCCCTTCTGACCCTTTTAGAAACCACAGGAGCATGTTTATTCAATACATAATTAAAAATATCATACCACATACTGATGCATTTGGACGGATCATTTTCAAATTCGATTAAATGAAAAGGTGCATTTAACAGATCGTTTAAAAATGAATTTTCATCAAAATGTTTGAAATTTCTGTAAGTTATAGTAGTGTGGGTGTGCTTCTTTGTAAAAATATTATCCTTCCTTGTTATTCCTATAGGGTAGTGATCACTGATGCTATACTTAATTATATGTGGATCTTGAAATTTATCTAAATTTGTGATGTAAATGTGATCTATTAATGTTTTGGAAATCTCAGTAACTCTAGTAGGTTCCTTTATAACTTGATGTAAATTGAAAGTCTCCATAATACTCTTCCATTTTTTGGGCAAATTATTTTGCACTAGAAAATCTATATTAAAGTCACCACAAAGAATAATATCTGAAAATTCATTGCATTTGATAATTCTTTTTCAAAATGATCAAACCAATCTGTTAATGAGTTTGGAGGACGATATACAAAACATAATAAAAAAGATTTCTTATGACTTGGTTTAACATTAAACCATATAGTTTCAATATTTGCAATTTCAAGTTCTTGTTTCCTATCATACTGTACATTTTCAGCAAAGTAAATGATCCAGCCACCTCCCCCATGAGTAATTCTGTCTTTTCTAATTAAATTATAACCAGGAATTATTATATCATTATCAGGTACCATGTCATTAAGGAAAGTTTCACAACAACCTATAATGTCTGGGGCATTCAAAGAATTCGTCAAATGATATTTTATTTCATCAAACTTGTTACTTATTCTATTTACATTGTGACAGCATATGCCTTTATTACTATTAAAATTATATACATTCAGATTCTTTTTACTATGTACTTCACTCAATATATCATCTGAAACAGTGAATTTGTTACATAAGTCATAAATACATGATAGTGTAATAAAAAGACAAGTAAAAAATAGTGATAAATAACAAATATTGACCTCAGGGAGTATGCAAATATTTGCAATTTCTTTACATGTTTCATTAATTGGAATAGTGATAATTGCTTCAGAATCTTGCACCCTGGTGTGGTTTATGGTTTGATAAGAAAGCTCTTTTGATAAGGAATTACATGTAAAAGCAGGTATCACTGGTGGGCAACGGCTCACAATACATCTTGTTACTGTAGTGAAAAGTTTTCATTAAATTATATTCTGTAACTGCCCTTGCAAAAAAACCAGTTTATTTTGTGCATATTTATTCCTTATTTGTTGATCAGGTGGCACAGATGGTGGCTATGTGGCACATAGGTTTGCATTGAAGCATATGGAAATCACAGTATCATCAGCATGTCTGAAACTGCAAGGTGTATGCTATTAAAGCCTTGATATACAAAAAATATTAGATATGCAGCATTCATTATCCATATCCAGGTGATCGATTCAGGCTGCATATCCAGGCGGGTGATTTAGGCTTCTTTATAATGCTGAATGGATGAACTTCTGGCATGCTGCATTTTATTAATTAAAGAATGCTGTTTTTTTTTCTCATTTCAGAGGCTTCCGGAGGAATCTGTGAAACTTTTAAATCTTTTCCTGAAGGTGGACGACAAGTAATGAAATCTCTCAATACAGGAATAGTAACTCTGGTTAATTATGGTGATGATGTCGCCCCACGTGTTTCTCAGCTCACATTTGCTCATGAAGTCGGGCATAATTTTGGATCCCCAGTAAGCATAAATATATTAATTCTCAATTGAGTTTACAGAACATACATGTAGCTTGAACCAAATGTTTGAAGTTGGATTTGTGTAGATATATCACCCTTGTATCTGATATTGTGTTTCCAAAGTTTGCCGATAGTTGAGAAGTCATTGTCATAACGTTACCCTTGTATCTGATATTGTGTTTCCAAAGTTTGCCGATAGTTGAGAAGTCATTGTCATTACGTTACCCTTTTATCTGATATTGTGTTTCCAAAGTTTGCCGATAGTTGAGAAGTCATTGTCATTACGTTACCCTTGTATCTGATATTGTGTTTCCAAAGTTTGCCGATAGTTGAGAAGTCATTGTCATAACATTACCCTTGTATCTGATATTGTGTTTCCAAAGTTTGCCGATAGTTGAGAAGTCATTGTCATAACATTACCCTTGTATCTGATATTGTGTTTCCAAAGTTTGCTGATAGTTGAGAAGTCATTGTCAATACGTTGTATAGAACATCATGGACATCTAAAAGAATCATGTTGTCATGTATGGTCCTGATACCATAAGTCCATTGTCATTTAGTGAGTCTTTGTGATATGATTGAAAGAACATAAAATGACATTACAGTGGATGTGGATCAATTAGACCAAATTCTGATATATATCATCATGGAGATCTACACTCATAAAAACTTGTCAATGGTGTTTTGTCCAGAATGTAGGAAACAATAATTGATATTTCCTTGTGGACCCCTGACAAATAAAGATCATATATTACACACCTTTCAAAGTATCCCTGCCCTCACCTAGTGTTCGTACAGGTTATGGAATCCTGGAAAATTTCCCGAAATTTATTTTATCTAGAAAAAGCCTTGGAAAGTACTGACAGCTTAAAATCTGATGAAATTTAGGGAAAAAAGGTGTGTGAACCCTGTCACCCACAAATGAAGTTGGGGGTATATAGATTTCAGTCTGTCTGTCTGTCTGTCTGTCTGTCCAAAATAATGTCCTACATTACATGCATGATTCTCATGAAACTTAATGGAGTGTTAGATCACTATATGCAGATTTGCATATTGTCAGGATTTTCTGTTTGGACAAGAAATGTAAAAGATATGGCTGTTTGGACTTAGGCATTTCTTAACAAAACTTTGTTCCAGATGTTGTCTGCAACTCCTCCTACATTACTTGCATGATTCTCATGAAAATTTATGGAGTGTTAGATCACATTATGGAGATGTGCATATTTCAGTATTTTTTGTTTGGCGAGTAGTTTGAAAAATATGATGTTTTGAACTTTGTGTAGGCTTAAAAACAGACATGTTGCTGCGGGGGGTATAAGTCCCTTTCAGGACAGTTCTAGTTATTAATAAAAATTTTACTATCTATTAGCATGACAGTGGACGACAGTGTGCTCCATATGGTACCACTGCAGATGATGCCAGTCAAGGTAACTACATTATGTATGCTAGTGCCACCAAAGGGAACCAGCCACACAATGATGACTTCTCTCCCTGTAGTAAAGACAACATGACCAGAGTAATGGATGCTGTCTTCAATCAAAGATATGGAAAGAGGAATTGCTTTAAAGGTTAGTTAAAAAAAACAATGTACAGTCAACTCTCATTGTCGAAAACTTGTTTTAGTCAAAATTTTCTAGTGGTCCCAAATTTTTTATACAACCGCAAAATTTTTGCGGTCGTATATTGGTATGACGTTGGCATCGTCGTCCGAAGACATTTGGTTTCCGCACTGTAACTTTAGTATAAGTTAATAGAAATCTATGAAATTTAAACACAAGGTTTATGACCACAAAAGGAAGGTTGGGATTGATTTTGGGAGTTTTGGTCCCAACAGTTTAAGAATTAGGGGCCAAAAAAGGGCCCAATAAGCATTTTTCTTGGTTTTCGCACAATAACTCTAGTATAAGTAAATAGCAATCTATGAAATTTTAACACAAGGTTTATGACCATTTTTTGGAGTTTTGATCCCAACAGTTTAGGAATTAGGGGCTAAAAAAGGGCCCAAATAAGCATTTTTCTTGGTTTTTGCACAATAACTTTAGTATAAGTAAATAGAAATCTATGATATTATCTTGTTGTAAGGGAGGTAATCCAAACACATTTAAAGTAAAATATTGTGTATGATTCAATTATGTATAAAGAAATGTAGATTGTCTTGGGGTGATTTATAGCTGTCAATTTATTTTTAGAAGTTACTATTAATTAATATTAATTTTAGCCATATGTCATTTTCTATTTTAAGACTTCAATGATGTATTTAAATGGGTAATTATGTTTGCAAACTCCATGAGAAATTTAAATAGGGACTATGACCTTATCTTGAGGGAAAGAATTTTTTTTTTGGAAAAAGGGAAAGGTCGGGGGGGGGGGGGGGGGGGGGTGAAAATTTAGGGGGTAAATAAGAAATTATGGGGGGGGGGGACAATTTTTTCTCATTTCAGATTTCAGAAATTAAAAAGAAAATTTCTTCAAACATTTTTTTTTTGCAAAAAAGGGTTGGGGGGGGGGGGGGGGGTACAATAAGTTTTTTTTTTTTTTTTTTTGGGGAGGGGGGGTCAATACGCAATAGCATAGTGTATTTTTTTTCTCATTTCATATTTCATAAATTAAAAAGATTTCAAATTTTTTTTAGGAAGAAAAGGGTGGGGGGGTTACAATAAATTTTATTGTTTTTTGGGGGTTTTTTTTGGGATGGGAGGTTAATGTGCAACTTCATAGTGTATTGCACAAAAGCTAAAAAAGTGGTAAATTATTTTTTTTTGGGGGGGGGGGGGGGAGGGGGGCAATTCTCCACAGCATATTGTATTGCACAAAAAGCGAAAAATTGAATATAAATTCAAATCATATGACCAATTCTAAGTTCTTTGATTTCGGTTATTCTGTGTCAGAAACCTATTATGAGTCAAATATTTAAAGAAATTTTCAATTGCACAGTATTGTGCAATAGCAATTAATCTTCAATTGCACAGTATTGCGCAATAGCAAGAAATTGATATGTGTGCCCTGTTATCAAAACTTTATTATTAGCAAATTCCATTGGAAATTTGCCAATAACTTTAGTTTAATGAACTTCATTTGAAATTTGCCAATATAAAATGTGCTGATGAAGCTTTTTTGTTTATCTCATCTAAACTGCTTTTAAATTATGTATATTTAAAATTTGCCATCCATGATTATGATGTCATGTTCTATTTTAATACGTTTATGGTGTATTTAAATGGGCTGTTATGGTTGCAAAGTATAAAGAAATTGTTGGGGGGGGATTTGAAAACAAAATTTAGTGGGTGTAAATGAGAAATTGGGAATGGGGTTAATTTTTTTCTCATTTCATATTGCGTAAATTTAAAAAGATAATTTCAAATTTTTTTTAGCAAAAAAAAGGGGGGGGGTTTACAATAAATTTTATTGTTTTTTTGGGTTTTTTTTTGGGAGGGGTTGGTCAATGTGCAACTTCATAGTGTATTGCACAAAAGCTAAAAAAGGGGTAAATTTTTTTTGGGGGGGGGGGGAGGGGGGCTATTCAGGGTTTAACATCTGCGGTCGTATCTAGCTGCGCCCGGCGGAGCATTTTATTCCATAATGTATTTTTCTAACATGTATTTTGACTTGATGTGTCGAAATTAAATGTCGAAATGTCGCTTGTCTCGAAATAAAATTGTTGTCACTGTATTACAAAATGCAATTAAATTTTAGTTATCTTGGAGTAATACAAACATATCAAATAATTACCTCGGGATAAAAGCTTCAACAGTTAATACAAAAATTAGTACATTAACCACTGACGGTCTTATCTGAGGGTTACATTGACTCCACATGATGGTACTGTGGGTATGGTCATTCGTTTTTGTTGTACTGGTTTCCAGAATGCATTGAAAATGTACAGTTGTCACTAGAATAGTCTGAAAATGTTGGCAATCAGGAAATGTTGATTGTTACACGTCCAGTTCAAATTTTTCAGAGTTATCCTTCTTTGTAATTCTTAAATTATAAAATGACTGCTTAATGGCTAATTACAGATTCCGATGAAGCATTCTGTGGTAACAGCATCAAAGAAGGAGACGAAGAATGTGATTGTGGTTATGCAGAGGACTGTACAGATAACTGTTGTGTTGGGAGACAGTCTGATGGCACTGGTTGTCTGAGAAAAGCAGGAGTGGTATGCAGGTACTATATGCCGAAACTTTCAGTTGTTTGATAGACTTGTTTATTTTCATTCCCCATCTCTGAACGAAAAGACATATAGATTTACTGTTTTCTGTCTACATTTGTCCATATGTCTACATCTCTTTATCTGTACATCTGTCTACATCTGTCCAATTGTTTACATTTCTCCATCTGTCTACATCTTTCTACATCTATACATCTGTCTACATCTGTCTACATCTGTCCAGTCTGGTTAAGGTTTTGTGTTTAGTTTCCTTTTTATCAGAAGCCCCTTGAGACATATCAATGATATTATACAATTAGAAACCTCTTAACACTGAACAAAATTCAATAATATAGTGTGACATCACATGAAATCCTCTTACTTTATATATTGCATTTCTCACACAATTGGGTCACTATTACCTAAATTCCCTTCCTAAGTGACTGTTAATTTTTTGCATTGAGATTCATGTCTCAGAAACCTATTGAAATATATCGGTATTAATGATATTACATCACTTCAGTCATCTTGCTTTGTACAACAAAATTCAGCAAATGTTTAGTCACCATGATAAACATTTTATGCTTGCATGACTGTAGGTAAATTTTAGTTAGGCAATTTTTTACAGAACCTTTAGAAAATATATCAATGATATGTCTACAGTTGTCTTATATAGAACAATACAACCTCAAGCAAGTTGTAATACTATCACCTACATGTATGTTATATTTTTTAAGAGTGACTTTGGTTTATATATATTCTTTAATGATACATGTAAATCAATATTTTACAATCATGTTGTATATACATGTATATCAATATTTTACAATCAGGTTGTATATTTCAACACAGATGATCAAACTTTTAGTCACCATGACCAACATTCCATGTTTGAGTAATTCCTTTAGATTTTAGCTTTTAGATCAAGATCTCAGGTCCTGATTTTAATTCTGTGGATTCATTATTCGTGGTTTTGGCAATTTTTTCACTTGTAGAATATAACTGCTCAGATTAAAATCTTTAAAAAGTTTTTGAAAGTCGGAAAATTATACCTTAAGTCCTTGAATTTTATGAACAAAAAAATGTATGAAGAGATAGGATTATAAAATCTTTATGCAGATATGTCTGAGGAAGGAGTTAAGTATGATTATTATACCTTATAATATAATAAAATAAATCTATTGGCTAATAAATGATCACATGACATAGAATAATTCAGATATTTCATTATAATTGGTGGTGCCGGGGAATAACCTCGACAAAATTCATTCGTCCGATGAATAACCCCATTATTCCCCGCAGGTGAATAACCCTTACAATCGATATGTTACACAAAAATATTTGTTCGGTATAATAAAACAGTTATGGCCCTATGAGCCTAGAGATATCCAAAATGGTCAATCCTGCTAAAGCCCTCAGGGAAATAACCCTTCAACAGGGTTGACCATTTTGGATATCTCCCTCCTCAGAGGGCCGTAATTGTATAATATGCTTTGACCTATATTTCATGCTTTTATTAAATCAGGATGCAGTGAAGTTTGGTGGCTCAAATGTTCTATCGAAATCTGTTTGAGTTACTGAAGTTTGTTCAAGTACACAGTGCCATACCATATAGGACTTGGTATATAGCTGGTCGTCACCATCAACAATTTTTTGAATTACAAATTTAATAGGTTAATCACTAATTAACAGTTTTCATAATGTGACACATCTACTTCCTGTTGAACGATTCCACCATACATTTTTAGCTCACCTTGCATATAAGCTATTACCATCACTTGACATCCAGCACCTAGTGTAAACTTTCCTTTAAACATCTTTTCTTCTGTAACCACTGGATCAATTTGGACCAAACTTTAGTGGTATGTTCCTTGGGTGACCCACTTCCAAACTTATGTCCAGCATTCCCAATTTCCAAACAACATGGCTGCTGTAAATAAAAATAGAAAAAAAGAGGGGATGACATTGGGCCCTAACCAAAAATTCATTTAAAAATCTTCTTGTCTAAAACCACTCCGCCAATTGGAGCGAGACTTGGCAGCAATGATCCAATAGATGGTCCTCTTTCAGAATTGTCCAATGACCCAGACTGTCAACCAAGATAGCTGCTACATACAAACTTAGTTTAACGTAGGACCCTATGGAAAAATTTATTTAAAAATCTTCTTGTCTGAAACCGTTAAGCCAATTAAAACCAAACCTGGCAGCAATGGTCCTTACATGGTCCTCTTTCAGAATTTTGTCTGATCACCCAGACCTTTACAAAAATAAATTTTACATGTTTGTTCTCTGCCGAACTTAGTTTAACTTTGGACCCTATGGGATAAATCATTTAAAAATCTTCTTGTCTGAAACCACTGGCCAATTTGGAACTAGACTTGGCAGCAATGGTCCTTAGATGGTCCTCTTTCATAATTGTTTCCGATGACCTGGACTGTCAACCAAGATGGCAACCACAGCTGAACTTAGTTTAACATAGGACCTGATGGGAAAACCAGCCAAGATGACTGCTATACTTACATTTTTAGTTCTGCTCAAGGTGGGACAGATAAATCCAGGTGAGCAATGCAGGATCTTGAGAACCTCTAGTTCGCTATGTGGCCTATGGAAATTTTTGGTTGCAAAATTCTCAGCAACTACAGGCCACAACTAATTCAAGGTTGATGTGAACCATCACCATGATGAGTTGTAAAGTGAATACTAATTTTGTATCTGTGGCACATTTACTTCCTTTTTAGACCCTACATTTTCACTATATGGAATATTGAAACAACTATTTCATAAATGGTATGAATGATTATCATGATGGGGTGTAAGGTTGTACCGATTTTTTTGTACCTGTGTCACAGCTTCCTGTTTAACCATTCCAACTTAAAATTTGGACCTATCAAAAATGTCTTTGAGCAGGGGCATTTGTAAGCTTTAAACTTACAGCTCTTTTATTAAACTTAGTGTTGTGTCCGATGATTTTGTCAGACCATTTAGGGCTTTGCATTTCACTGATGTTTCTTTTTTGAGATATGTTTTTACCCCATTCCTGTCATGTAATTCAAAATATTTATTGACTAGCTGATTTTTTGTTGACTGTTCATTGTCTACATATTTTATCTATTTATAGTCCGTCTGAAGGATCATGCTGCGACCCAGGCACTTGTAATTACAAACCACCTTCTGTGGAGTGTAGACCCGTCTCAGATTGTATGGAAAACCAGAATTGTAGATATCCTTTTACAATGATAAGTGTAACACAATGGCTATAAACAGTATATTATGTAAGCTATTGGGTGATAAAGTATATTTCTTTTTGATGGAATAGAATTGATACACATGTATCATTTCCAAGTTGAAACATGTTTCTTATTTTATATGAAATAAGTTGGGTATTTAATGTTTCCAAAGCCTGCCAATTGTTAATGAGATCATTGTCATTATTTTACACTGGTAAATAGAATAGTCACATGGTCATTTATGATCCAGATACATATATGTACATGTACGTTAAAACTGAAAAGGTAAACCAGAGACTACTAAGGTGGTAAGAAAATGCCTGAGAAAGACTGATTTTTGATACAGAAATACATGAAAACAAAGTAATGCCCATAGCTGTGCATGCACAGGCTAACCTTTTTACTTTACAGAGTACATGTATTTTACATAACAAATTTCATGTCTTAAATAAAACCCTGATAATGGAAAGTTAGTTTTAGGAGGTTTAAATATCTGGCATATTAGTACTAAAATCTTAAAATAGGTTGATAAATGGTTTGGAAACATGTTATTTCTTTATTATGACCTCATTTCAAGACTAAAACTTGACATCTGAAGAATAAAGCATCTCTTCTCCTACCTTAAAATTACTCAGAGTCATTTTGTAATAATTTCTTTTTTTTTTTAAAAAACATGCTTTTGAAAGGTTATTAATTTTATAAAGCCTTACTGAGACTTAAATAACACAGCCAAAAACATATTGAAATTTATTAGATTTACAGAGGACTAGTTCTCAGCCAGTTTGATATATTATAGGATAATTCAAAAGATAAAAGAACCATTACAAATTAATTTAAGCTTACCCACAGAAGGAATTTAGTCTTGGTATTATTTTATTGATATTGTCAAAAATGATATAGAATAAATCCTCAAAATAAATCAAATAACTCTTTAATAAAGTCAAGAATGTCATATGAGAAAATTACTTGTCTTTTCTGGGGGTCATTAAGGGTTTTTTAGTTTTTGTCGAGCCTTCGACTTTTGTCGAAAAAGCGAGACATAGCGATCCTACATTCCATCGTCGTCGTCGTCGTCGTCGTCGGCGGCGTCCACAAATATTCACCCTGTGGTTAAAGTTTTTGAAATTTTAATAACTTTCTTAAACTATCCTGGATTTCTACCAAACTTGGACAGAGGCTTGTTTATGATCATAAGATAGTATCCAGAAGGAAATTTTGTAAAAAAAAAATTCCAGTTTTTCCGTATTTTACTTATAAATGGACTTAGTTTTTCTGCCAGGAAACATTACATTCACTCTGTGGTTAAAGTTTTTAAAATTTTAATAACTTTCTTAAAATATCCTGGATTTGTACCAAACTTGGACAGAAGCTTGTTTATGATCATAAGATAGTATCCAGAAGTAAATTTTGTAAAATAAAAATTCCAGTTTTTCTGTATATTACTTATAAATGGACTTAGTTTTTCTGCCAGGAAACATTACATTCATTCTGTGGTTAAAGTTTTCAAAATTTTAATAACTTTCTTAAACTATCCTGGATTTGTACCAAACTTGGACAGAAGCTTGTTTATGATCATAATATAGTATCCAGAAGTAAATTTAGTAAAAAAAAAAAAAATTTTTCCGTATTTTACTTATAAATGGACTTAGTTTTTCTGCCAGGAAACATTACATTCACTCTGTGGTTAAAGTTTTTAAAATTTTAATAACTTTCTTAAACTATCCAGGAATTTTACTATTATGTGCATTCACCTATCACACTGAAAATATAGACAACATCAAAAGTAGGCGAGACACTGGGTTCCGCGGAACCCTTACGAATTTTTAGTTTTAGGTGGACTATTGGAGTACCCCCGGCGTCGCATCCACAGCCAGTTCTCGTTTACTAGTTGACATAGGGTCGTATGTTTTTGTGGGCAGGTGCATGATGAAGAGACTGACCATGTGACATAAGATGAAAGTCACATGACCCATATTACACAGTTGACTGGCTTTTAAGTTTTATGTGAAAAATCAGTTTTAACATACAAAGTGACCTACAATCATATTACTTTTTGTCAGAGTGCATCTCGGGGAGTTACACTGCCTCCCGCAAAAATTAGGTCACTCTGATCTACTTATCGCGCTTCTTTGACTTAAGTTTTTTGTCCGAGTTCAGTTCTCCGATACCAAGGGACCTACAGTCATATTACTTGGTTTAAGGGTGCATCTTGGGGAGTAACTCAGCCTCCCACCATAATTAGGTCACTCTGACTGATTTATCGTGCTTCATTGTCTTAGATTAAGTTTTACATCCGAGTTCATTTCTCCGATACCAAGGGACCTACTATCATATTACTTGGTGTGAGGGTGCATCTCAGGGAATAACACAGCCTTCCACCTAAATTAGGTCACTCTGATTTACTCACTACGCTTCATTGACTTAGGTTAAGTTTTACGTCCGAGTTCAGTTCTCTGATGCCAAGTGACCTACAAGTATATTACTTGTTGTAATGGTGCATCTCAGCCACACACAAAAACTTGTGGGGGAACGAGGCGAACTTTGTAATCGTACATTTCTTGTTATGATTTTGGTGTAACCTCAAAATTTTTATCTGATTTTTATGATTATTGGTTTTTATACGACCGCAAAATTTTTGCGGTCGTATATTGGTATGACGTTGGCGTCGTCGTCGTCGTCGTCGTCCGTCGTCAGCGTCGTCGTCCGAAGACATTTGGTTTTCGCACTATAACTTTAGTATAAGTTAATAGAAATCTATGAAATTTAAACACAAGGTTTATGACCACAAAAGGAAGGTTGGGATTGATTTTGGGAGTTTTGGTCCCAACAGTTTAAGAATCAAGGGCCAAAAAAGGGCCCAATAAGCATTTTTCTTGGTTTTCGCACAATAACTTTAGTATAAGTAAATAGAAATCTATGAAATTTTAACACAAGGTTTATGACCACAAAAGGAAGGTTGGGATTGTTTTTGGGAGTTTTGGTCCCAACAGTTTAGGAATTAGGGGCTAAAAAAGGGCCAAAATAAGCATTTTTCTTGGTTTTTGCACAATAACTTTAGTATAAGTAAATAGAAATCTATGAAATTTAAACGCAAGGTTTATGACCACAAAAGGAAGGTTGGGATTGATTTTTGGAGTTTTGGTCCCAACAGTTTAGGAATTAGGGGCCAAATCGGGGTCCAAAATTAAACTTTGTTTGATTTCATTGAAAATTTAACTATTGGGGTTCTTTGATATGCCGAATCTAACCGTGCATTTAGATTCTTAATTTTTGGTCCCGTTTTCAAATTGGTCTACATTAAGGTCCAAAGGGTCCAAAATTAAACTTAGTTTGATTTTAACAAAAATTGAATTCTTTGGGTTCTTTGATATGCTGAATTTAAACATGTACTTAGTTTTTTTATTATGGGCCCAGTTTTCAAGTTGGTCGAAATCGGGGTCCAAAATTAAACTTTGTTTGATTTCATCGAAAATTGAACTATTGGGGTTCTTTGATATGCCGAATCTAACCGTGCATTTAGATTCTTAATTTTTGGTCCCGTTTCCAAATTGGTCTACATTAAGGTCCAAAGGGTCCAAAATTAAACTTAGTTTGATTTTAACAAAAATTGAATTCTTGGGGTTCTTTGATATGCTGAATCTAAGCATGTACTTAGTTTTTTTATTATGGGCCCAGTTTTCAAGTTGGTCTAAATCGGGGTCCAAAATTAAAGCTAAAAAGGGGGGTAAATTATTTTTTTTTTTTTTGGGGGGGGGGGGGCAATTCTCCACAGCATATTGTATTACACAAAAGCAAAAAATTGAATATAAATTCAAATCATATGACCAATTCTAAGTTCTTTATTTCAGTTATTCTGTGTCAGAAACCTATTATGTGTCAAATATTTGAAGAAATTTTCAATTGCACAGTATTGTGCAATAGCAAGAAATTGATATGTGTGCCCTGTTATCAAAACTTTATTATTAACAAATTCCATTGGAAATTTGCCAATATAAAATGTGCTGATGAAGCTTTTTTGTTTATCTTATCTAAACTGCTTTTAAATTATGTATATTTAAAATTTGCCATCCATGACTATGATGTCATTTTCTATTTTAATATGTTATGGTGTATTTAAATGGGCTGTTATGGTTGCAAAGTATAAAGAAATGGGGGGGGGGGGGGTTGAAAACAAAATGAGAAATTGGGGAGGGGGTAATTTTTTCTCATTTCATATTCATAATTAAAAAGAAAATTTCAAATTTTTTTTAGCAAAAAAAGGGGGGCAGGGTTACAATAAATTTTATTGTTTTTTGTTTTTTTTTTTGGGAGGGGGGGGTCAATGTGCAACTTCATAGTGTATTGCACAAAAGCTAAAAAAAGGGGTAAATTATTATTTTTTTTTGGGTGGGGGGGGGGGGGCAATTCTCCACAGCATATTGTATTGCACAAGAAGCAAAAAATTGAATATAAATTCAAATCATATGACCAATTTTAAGTTCTTTGATTTCAGTTATTCTGTGTCAGAAACCTATTATGTGTAAAATATTTGAAGAAATTTTCAATTACACAGTATTGCGCAATAGCAAGAAATTGATATGTGTGCCCAATTTTAAATTTTAAATTGGTTATTTCTGATTTATATATAAAACAAATAATACTGATATGGTTTGAATAGGTAAATTAAAAATTTTTAAGTTCTTAGACAACATTCATTCTGTGTCAGAAACCTATGCTGTGTCAAATATTTATTCACAATCCAAATTCAGTATTGTATCAAGCTTGAATGTTGTGTTCATAATTGCCCCAACTATTCAGGGTTCGACATCTGCGGTCGTATCTAGCTGCGCCCAGCGGAGAATTTTATTCACTATATTACAGTTCTAGAAATGTAAGAAGCCGAAAAGGGACTCACACCTTAATTTTTTATTTCTTATTAGATTTGATCTTTTTTAAAATGGTTTATCTGGTTTGTCATAAGAAATATAATAAAAGTTACTCCAGACATTTTTGTTGAACTTTTGTCATTGCAGAGATAAAATGGGATAAAAGGGACCAAAATTAGCCACTTGGAGGAAACCTGAATTTTTTTTATTTTTCATCCAATTTTAATCAGGATTTTTTCTTTTAGTTTATCTTAACTTTCATTAACATGTCAAAATATTTCTTCTATTATTTATGGTTTTGAGATATAAGGGGTTAAAAGGTCCAAAAAAGCAATATATAATTTAAATTTTTTTTATCCAACTCTTATTAGGGTTTATTCTTTTAATTTGCCTTGAGGAGTGCTTTCATGTGTCAACAAAGGAGAAGGTATGATTTCAGCCATTATATGGCCCCATCTGATGTGAAAAATTAAAATTAAAATTTCATATTTGAATTTGTGTCATTATATGAGCGCAAAATTTTTGCGGTCGTATATTGGTATGACGTTGGCGTCGTCGTCGTCGTCCGTCGTCAGCGTCGTCGTCCGAAGACATTTGGTTTTCGCACTATAACTTTAGTATAAGTTAATAGAAATCTATGAAATTTAAACACAAGGTTTATGACCACAAAAGGAAGGTTGGGATTGATTTTGGGAGTTTTGGTCCCAACAGTTTAAGAATCAGGGGCCAAAAAAGGGCCCAATAAGCCTTTTTCTTGGTTTTCGCACTATAACTCTAGTATAAGTAAATAGAAATCTATGAAATTTTAACACAAGGTTTATGACCACAAAAGGAAGGTTGGGATTGTTTTTGGGAGTTTTGGTACCAACAGTTTAGGAATTAGGGGCTAAAAAAGGGCCAAAATAAGCATTTTTCTTGGTTTTTGCACAATAACTTTAGTATAAGTAAATAGAAATCTGTGAAATTTAAACACAAGGTTTATGACCACAAAAGGAAGGTTGGGATTGATTTTTGGAGTTTTGGTCCCAACAGTTTAGGAATTAGGGGCCAAAAGGGTCCAAAATTAAACTTTGTTTGATTTCATTGAAAATTTAACTATTGGGGTTCTTTGATTTGCCGAATCTAACCGTGCATTTAGATTCTTAATTTTTGGTCCCGTTTTCAAATTGGTCTACATTAAGGTCCAAAGGGTCCAAAATTAAACTTAGTTTGATTTTAACAAAAATTGAATTCTTGGGGTTCTTTGATATGCTGAATCTAAACATGTACTTAGTTTTTTATTATGGGCCCAGTTTTCAAGTTGGTCAAAATCGGGGTCCAAAATTAAAGCTAAAAAGGGGGTAAATTTTTTTTTTTTTTTTTTTGGGGGGGGCAATTCTCCACAGCATATTGTATTACACAAAAGCAAAAAATTGAATATAAATTCAAATCATATGACCAATTCTAAGTTCTTTATTTCAGTTATTCTGTGTCAGAAACCTATTATGTGTCAAATATTTGAAGAAATTTTCAATTACACAGTATTGCGCAATAGCAAAAAATTGATATGTGTGCCCTGTTATCAAAACTTTATTATTAACAAATTCCATTGGAAATTTGCCAATATAAAATGTGCTGATGAAGCTTTTTTGTTTATCTCATCTAAACTGCTTTTAAATTATGTATATTTAAAATTTGCCATCCATGACTATGACGTAATTTTCTATTTTAATATGTTATGGTGTATTTAAATGGGCTGTTATGGTTGCAAAGTATAAAGAAATGGGGGGGGGATTCAAAACAAAATTTGGGGGGCGGTAAATGAGAAATTGGGGAGGGGGTAATTTTTTCTCATTTCATATTTCATAAATTAAAAAGAAAATTTCAAATTTTTTTAGCAAAAAAAGGGGGGGGGGGGTTACAATAAATTTTATTGTTTTTTGTTTTTTTTTTGGGAGGGGGGGGTCAATGTGCAACTTCATAGTGTATTGCACAAAAGCTAAAAAAAGGGGTAAATTATTATTATTTTTTTTGGGGGGGGGGCAATTCTCCACAGCATATTGTATTGCACAAGAAGCAAAAAATTGAATATACATTCAAATCATATGACCAATTTTAAGTTCTTTGATTTCAGTTATTCTGTGTCAGAAACCTATTATGTGTCAAATATTTGAAGAAATTTTCAATTACACAGTATTGTGCAATAGCAAGAAATTGATATGTGTGCCCAATTTTAAATTGGTTATTTCTGATTTATATATAAAAACAAATAATACTGATATGGTTTGAATAGGTAAATTAAAATTTTTTAAGTTCTTAGACAACATTCATTCTGTGTCAGAAACCTATGCTGTGTCAAATATTTATTCACAATCCAAATTCAGTATTGTATCAAGCTTGAATGTTGTGTTCATAATTGCCCCAACTATTCAGGGTTCGACATCTGCGGTCGTATCTAGCTGCGCCCAGCGGAGCATTTTATTTTTATCATATAATGATCAAACCTTCTATCGATCATTGTACAAAATTCCTTCCCATGATGCAACGGTGACATCATGAACGTCTTCTAAATCAAGGATATGAAAAAAATTGATTATTTTCACAGTAGATTTTGGTAAAAAAAAACTGAGCAACAGCCTTGTCCAAAAAGATTTTTTAATATAATGTTTGTCTTGCATAAAGACATATTTCAGTGAAATATCTTTTTGTTCAAGGCAGTTGCTCATATCAAATTTTTAATTAAAAAGTCCAGAAATGAGTAAAGTTTAGTATTTTTCATTGATTTATTCACAATTAGCCATCTTTGACAGCATATTGCCACTATTGCAGAAATTTCTTGTTGAAACAAAATATGTTCCTTAAAATGCAACATTTTAAGAGTCAGTACATAATGATAGCTGAGGGTAAGTTTTTCAATACTTTTTATACGACCGCAAAATTTTTGCGGTCGTATATTGGTATGACGTTGGCGTCGTCGTCTGCGTCGTCGTCCGTCGTCAGCGTCGTCGTCCGAAGACATTTGGTTTTCGCACTATAACTTTAGTATAAGTTAATAGAAATCTATGAAATTTAAACACAAGGTTTATGACCACAAAAGGAAGGTTGGGATTGATTTTGGGAGTTTTGATCCCAACAGTTTAAGAATTGGGGCCAAAAAAGGTCCCAATATAAAGCATTTTTCTTGGTTTTCGCACAATAACTCTAGTATAAGTAAATAGAAATCTATGAAATTTTAACACAAGATTTATGACCACAAAAGGAAGGTTGGGATTGTTTTTGGGAGTTTTGGTACCAACAGTTTAGGAATTAGGGGCTAAAAAAGGGCCCAAATAAGCATTTTTCTTGGTTTTTGCACAATAACTTTTGTATAAGTAAATAGAAATCTATGAAATTTTAAACACAAGGTTTATGACCACAAAAGGAAGGTTGGGATTGATTTTTGGAGTTTTGGTCCCAACAGTTAAGGAATTAGGGGCCAAAAGGGTCCAAAATTAAACTTTGTTTGATTTCATCGAAAATTGACCTATTGGGGTTCTTTGATATGCCGAATCTAACCGTGCATTTAGATTCTTAATTTTTGGTCCCGTTTTCAAATTGGTCTACATTAAGGTCCAAAGGGTCCAAAATTAAACTTAGTTTGATTTTAACAAAAATTGAATTCTTTGGGTTCTTTTATATGCTGAATCTAAACATGTACTTAGTTTTTTTATTATGGGCCCAGTTTTCAAGTTGGTCGAAATCGGGGTCCAAAATTGAAGCTAAAAAAGGGGTAATTTTTTTTTTTCGGGGGGCGGGGGGGGGGCAATTCTCCACATCATATTGTATTGCACAAGAAGCAAAAAAATTGAATATAAATTCAAATCATATGACCAATTCTAAGTTCTTTGATTTCAGTTATTCTGTGTCAGAAACCTATTATGTGTCAAATATTTGAAGAAATTTTCAATTGCACAGTATTGCGCAATAGCAAGAAATTGATAATGTGTGCCCTGTTATCAAAACTTTATTATTAACAAATTCCATTGGAAATTTGCCAATATAAAATGTGCTGATGAAGCTTTTTTTGTTTATCTCATCTAAACTGCTTTTAAATTATGTATATTTAAAATTTGCCATCCATGACTATGATGTCATTTTATATTTTAATATGTTATGGTGTATTTAAATGGGCTGTTATGGTTGCAAAGTATAATGAAATGGGGGGGGTTGAAAACAAAATTTGGGGGGGGGTAAATGAGAAATTGGGGAGGGGGCAGTTTTTTTCTCATTTCATATTTCATAAATTAAAAAGAAAATTTCAAATTTTTTTAGCAAAAAAAGGGGGGGGTTACAATAAATTATATTTTTTTTTTTTTTTGGGGGTCAATGTGCAACTTCATAGTGTATTGCACAAAAGCTAAAAAAAGGGGTAAATTATTTTTTTTTTTTTTTTTTGGGGGGGTCAATTCTCCAAAGCATATTGTATTGCACAAGAAGCAAAAAATTGAATATAAATTGAAATTATATGACCAATTCTAAGTTCTTTGATTTCAGTTATTCTGTGTCAGAAACCTATTATGTGTCAAATATTTCAAGAAATTTTCAATTGTACAGTATTGCGCAATAGCAAGAAATCTTCAATTGCACAGTATTGCGCAATAGCAAGAAATTGATATGTGTGCCCAATTTTAAATTGGTTATTTCTGATTTATATATAAAAACAAATAATACTGACATGGTTTGAATAGGTAAATTAAAAAGTTTTAAGTTCTTAGACAACATTAATTCTGTGTCAGAAACCTATGCTGTGTCAAATATTTATTCACAATCCAAATTCAGTATTGTATCAAGCTTGAATGTTGTGTTCATAATTGCCCCAACTATTCAGGGTTCAACATCTGCGGTCGTATCTAGCTGCGCCCAGCGGAGCATTTTATTGATTTTGGAATTCAAGGGGCCAAAAATCATGCCATGTTCTTTTTAGCTCAACTGGTAGAAAATACCATGTGAGCTATTGCCATCACTTTGCATCCATCGTCATAAACTTTCCTTTAAAGATCTTATCCTCTGAAACCACTGGGCTAATTGGAACAAAACTTGACAGCAATGGTCCTTATAGATGGTCCTCTTTCAGAATTATATCTGATTGCTCCACATATCATTCAAGATGGCCACCAGAGCCAAACATAGTCCTCCTATGGGAAATTTACATGAAGATCTTGTCTGAAACCACTTGTCCTTAGATGGTTTTCTTCAGAATTGTATACGATCTACCCACCCGTCATCAAAGATTGCCACCAGATCCGAACATAGTTTTACGTACGACCCTATGGGGAAATTACTTAAAGACCTTCTTGCCTTCTTTGACTTCAGTTATTCTGTGTCAGAAACCTATTATGTGTCAAATATTTCAAGAAATTTTCAATTGCACAGTATTGCGCAATAGCAAGAAATTGATATGTGTGCCCAATTTTAAATTTTAAATTGGTTATTTCTGATTTATATATATAAACAAATAATACTGATATGGTTTGAATAGGTAAATTAAAAATTTTTAAGTTCTTAGACAACATTCATTCTGTGTCAGAAACCTATTCTGTGTCAAATATTTATTCACAATCCAAATTCAGTATTGTATCAAGCTTGAATGTTGTGTTCATAATTGCCCCAACTATTCAGGGTTCGACATCTGCGGTCGTATCTAGCTGCGCCCAGCGGAGCATTTTATTTTTATCATATAATGATCAAACCTTCTATTGATCATTGTACAAAATTCCTTCCCATGATGCAAAGGTGACATCATGAACGTCTTCTAAATCAAGGATATGAAAAAAATTGATTATTTTCACAGTAGATTTTGGTAAAAAAAACTGAGCAACAGCCTTGTCCAAAAAGATTTTTTAATATAATGTTTGTCTTGCATAAAGACATATTTCAGTGAAATATCTTTTTGTTCAAGGCAGTTGCTCATATCAAATTTTTAATTAAAAAGTCCAGAAATGAGTAAATTTAGTATTTTTCATTGATTTATTCACAATTAGCCATCTTTGACAGCATATTGCCACTATTGCAGAAATTTCTTGTTGAAACAAAATATGTTCCTTAAAATGCAACATTTTAAGAGTCAGTACATAATGATAGCTGAGGGTAAGTTTTTCAATACTTTTTATACGACCGCAAAATTTTTGCGTCGTCATCCGAAGACATTTGGTTTTCGCACTATAACTTTAGTATAAGTTAATAGAAATCTATGAAATTTAAACACAAGGTTTATGACCACAAAAGGAAGGTTGGGATTGATTTTGGGAGTTTTGGTCCCAACAGTTTAAGAATTGGGGCCAAAAAAGGTCCCAATATTAAAGCATTTTTCTTGGTTTTCGCACAATAACTCTAGTATAAGTAAATAGAAATCTATGAAATTTTAACACAAGATTTATGACCACAAAAGGAAGGTTGGGATTGTTTTTGGGAGTTTTGGTACGAACAGTTTAGGAATTAGGGGCTAAAAAAGGTCCCAAATAAGCATTTTTCTTGGTTTTTGCACAATAACTTTTGTATAAGTAAATAGAAATCTATGAAATTTTAAACACAAGGTTTATGACCACAAAAGGAAGGTTGGGATTGATTTTTGGAGTTTTGGTCCCAACAGTTTAGGAATTAGGGGCAAAAAGGGTCCAAAATTAAACTTTGTTTGATTTCATCGAAAATTGACCTATTGGGGTTCTTTGATATGCCGAATCTAACCGTGCATTTAGATTCTTAATTTTTGGTCCCGTTTTCAAATTGGTCTACATTAAGGTCCAAAGGGTCCAAAATTAAACTTAGTTTGATTTTAACAAAAATTGAATTCTTGGGGTTCTTTGATATGCTGAATCTAAACATGTACTTAGTTTTTTTATTATGGGCCCAGTTTTCAAGTTGGTCGAAATCGGGGTCCAAAATTAAACTTTGTTTGATTTCATCGAAAATTGACCTATTGGGGTTCTTTGATATGCCGAATCTAACCATGCATTTAGATTCTTAATTTTGGTCCCGTTTTTAAATTGGTCTACATTAAGGTCCAAAGGGTCCAAAATTAAACTTTGATTTTAACAAAAATTGAATTCTTGGGGTTCTTTGATATGCTGAATCTAAACATGTACTTAGTTTTTTTATTATGGGCCCAGTTTTCAAGTTGGTCCAAATCGGGGTCCAAAATTGAAGCTAAAAAAGGGGTAATTTTTTTTTTCGGGGGGGGGGGGGGGGGGGGGGGGGGGGGGGGCAATTCTCCACAGCATATTGTATTGCACAAGAAGCAAAAAAATTGAATATAAATTCAAATCATATGACCAATTCTAAGTTCTTTGATTTCAGTTATTCTGTGTCAGAAACCTATTATGTGTCAAATATTTGAAGAAATTTTCAATTGCACAGTATTGTGCAATAGCAAGAAATTGATATGTGTGCACTGTTATCAAAACTTTATTATTAACAAATTCCATTGGAAATTTGCCAATATAAAATGTGCTGATGAAGCTTTTTTTGTTTATCTCATCTAAACTGCTTTTAAATTATGTATATTTAAAATTTGCCATCCATGACTATGATGTCATTTTCTATTTTAATATGTTATGGTGTATTTAAATGGGCTGTTATGGTTGCAAAGTATAATGAAATGGGGGGGGGGGGGGGTTGAAAACAAAATTTGGGGGGGGGGGTAAATGAGAAATTGGGGAGGGGGCAGTTTTTTTCTCATTTCATATTTCATAAATTAAAAAGAAAATTTCAAATTTTTTTAGCAAAAAAAGGGGGGGTTACAATAAATTATATTTTTTTTTTTTTTGGGAGGGGGGTCAATGTGCAACTTCATAGTGTGTTGCACAAAAGCTAAAAAAAAGGGGTAAATTATTTTTTTTTTTTTTTTTTTGGGGGGGGGGTCAATTCTCCAAAGCATATTGTATTGCACAAGAAGCAAAAAATTGAATATAAATTGAAATCATATGACCAATTCTAAGTTCTTTGATTTCAGTTATTCTGTGTCAGAAACCTATTATGTGTCAAATATTTCAAGAAATTTTCAATTGTACAGTATTGCGCAATAGCAAGAAATCTTCAATTGCACAGTATTGCGCAATAGCAAGAAATTGGTATGTGTGCCCAATTTTAAATTGGTTATTTCTGATTTATATATAAAAACAAATAATACTGACATGGTTTGAATAGGTAAATTAAAAAGTTTTAAGTTCTTAGACAACATTAATTCTGTGTCAGAAACCTATGCTGTGTCAAATATTTATTCACAATCCAAATTCAGTATTGTATCAAGCTTGAATGTTGTGTTCATAATTGCCCCAACTATTCAGGGTTCGACATCTGCAGTCGTATCTAGCTGCGCCCAGCGGAGCATTTTATTGATTTTGGAATTCAAGGGGCCAAAAATCATGCCATGTTCTTTTTAGCTCAACTGGTAGAAAATACCATGTGAGCTATTGCCATCACTTTGCGTCCATCGTCATAAACTTTCCTTTAAAGATCTTATCCTCTGAAACCACTGGGCTAATTGGAACAAAACTTGACAGCAATGGTCCTTATAGATTGTCCTCTTTCAGAATTATATCTGATTGCTCCACATATCATTCAAGATGGCCACCAGAGCCAAACATAGTCCTCCTATGGGAAATTTACATGAAGATCTTGTCTGAAACCACTTGTCCTTAGATGGTTTTCTTCAGAATTGTATACGATCTACCCACCCGTCATCAAAGATTGCCACCAGATCCGAACATAGTTTTATGTACGACCCTATGGGGAAATTACTTAAAGACCTTCTTGCCTTCTTTGACTTCAGTTATTCTGTGTCAGAAACCTATTATGTGTCAAATATTTCAAGAAATTTTCAATTGCACAGTATTGCCCAATAGCAAGAAATCTTCAATTGCACAGTATTGCGCAATAGCAAGAAATTGATATGTGTGCCCAATTTTAAATTTTAAATTGGTTATTTCTGATTTATATATATAAACAAATAATACTGATATGGTTTGAATAGGTAAATTAAAAATTTTTAAGTTCTTAGACAACATTCATTCTGTGTCAGAAACCTATTCTGTGTCAAATATTTATTCACAATCCAAATTCAGTATTGTATCAAGCTTGAATGTTGTGTTCATAATTGCCCCAATTATTCAGGGTTCGACATCCAATGCCAATTTGAACAAAAGTTGGCAGCAGTGGTCCAGAGATGGTTTTATTTCAGAATAATATACCATTAACCTGCCCGTCATCAAAGATGGCCGCCAGAGCCAAACATAATTTTACATAGGACCCTATGGGGAAATTACTTAAAGACCTTCTTGTCTGAAACCACTATGCCAATTGGAACAAAACTTGGCAGCAATGGTCCTTAGATGGTTTTCTTTCAGAAATGTATATGATCACCCTGCCCATCATCAAAGATGGCCACCAGAGCTGAACATAGTTTTACATAGGACCCTATGGGAAATTACTTAAAGACCTACTTGTCTGAAACCACTATGCCAATTGCAACAAACGTTGGCAGCAATGGTCCTTAGATGGTTTTCTTTCAGAAATATATACGATCACCCAGCTTGTGATCAAAGATGGCTACCAGAACCAAACATAGTTTTACATAAGACCCTATGGGGAAATTACATAAGACCGTCTTATCTGAAACCACACTATGCCAATTGGAACAAAAGTTAGCAGCAATGGTTAGAACTTTAATTCTGAAATAGATACTTACAAAGAGGGTAAAGATTTGCAATTTCTTTTTCACCAGTGAGTGAAGGAAGCAGATGACACAAGTGTATATTAATGTATATATATTCCTTAACACTTGCTTACTGGGGTTAAAGCTGAATGTGAGCAATCAACTTTCCGGCCAAATTATGAGACGTACTGTGATGATTACACCAAAGTTTGTGTAAATGGGGTAAGTCAGCATATGCTTCTTCTTTAGAGAACATTTACTTATATCCTGAGAATAAGGGAAGTGAAAAAGTTAAGGTATCCGTACTGGGATATAGATCATGACTGTAAATTACATTTCTTTTTGACCAAAAATATCTTTAACCAAAAAGTTCAAATTGTGTAGATATATCTTTCTCAAATTTGAAACACACATCTTTGTTTTTATGTGGCATCTTTATGTGGCGTCTGTGAAAATAAGTTACTTATATTGCGTTTTCAAAGTTTGCCAATAATTACCGAGTGTATTTTCATAATGTTGCATGGAACATCTGGGACATCTACAGGAATACCTTAATGTACATGAGGAAAAAAAGTTGGTATTGCTGTACATGAGAAACTGATCTGTTTTATGTATGCCTTATTACATCTTACCTCTGCCATACCAGTACTGAAAGGTCTGTCATCACTTACCACTGCTTCATTTGAGATGACAAACTAGAACAATTGTTTATCATTTAATGCATCCTGTCACTGAGAATAAGAAAACATGGTTTAAAGTTAGCAGTTTAAAAAAAATCTGACACCAGATTTGATGCAGAAGATAATATATTGTGATATAACATATAATATCCCATTAGTTATGTTCAAGGCAAAATATATAGAAATAGTGTAAAGAAGAAATATAGAATTGATTATCATATTTTTGTCAGTCCAGATACTTAAACCTTCAAATTTCGAGCCTTGCAAACATTTTTATACGACCGCTAAAAAAGGGCCCAAATAAGCATTTTTCTTGGTTTTTGCACAATAACTTTAGTATAAGTAAATAGAAATCTATGAAATTTAAACACAAGGTTTATGACCACAAAAGGAAGGTTGGGATTGATTTTGGGAGTTTTGGTCCCAACAGTTTAGGAATTAGGGGCCAAAAGAGTCCAAAATTAAACTTTATTTGATTTCATCGAAACTTGAACTATTGGGGTTCTTTGATATGCCGAATCTAACCGTGTATTTAGATTCCTAATTTTTGGTCGTTTTCAAATTGGTCTACATTAAGGTCCAAAGGGTCCAAAAATAAACTTAGTTTGATTTTAACAAAAATTGAATTCTTGGGGTTCTTTGATATGCTGAATCTAAACATGTACTTAGTTTTTATACGACCGCAAAATTTTTGCGGTCGTATATTGGTATGACGTTGGCGGCGGCGTCATCGTCATCATCGTCTTCGTCGTCGGCGTCGTCGTCCGAAGACATTTGGTTTTCGCACTATAACTTTAGTATAAGTTAATAGAAATCTATGAAATTTAAACACAAGGTTTATGACCACAAAAGGAAGGTTGGGATTGATTTTGGGAGTTTTGGTCCCAACAGTTTAGGAATTAGGGGCCAAAAGGGTCCAAAATTAAACTTTGTTTGATTTCATTGAAAATTGAACTATTGGGGTTCTTTGATATGCCGAATCTAACCGTGCATTTAGATTCTTAATTTTTGGTCCCGTTTTCAAATTGGTCTACATTAAGGTCCAAAGGGTCCAAAATTAAACTTAGTTTGATTTTAACAAAAATTGAATTCTTTGGGTTCTTTGATATGCTGAATCTAAACATGTACTTAGTTTTTTTATTATGGGCCCAGTTTTCAAGTTGGTCCAAATCGGGGTCCAAAATTAAACTTTGTTTGATTTCGTCGAAAATTGAACTATTGGGGTTCTTTGATATGCCGAATCTAACCGTGCATTTAGATTCTTAATTTTTGGTCCCGTTTTCAAATTGGTCTACATTAAGGTCCAAAGGGTCCAAAATTAAACTTTGATTTTAACAAAAATTGAATTCTTGGGGTTCTTTGATATGCTGAATCTAAACATGTACTTAGTTTTTTTATTATTGGCCCAGTTTTCAAGTTGGTCCAAATCGGGGTCCAAAATTGAAGCTAAAAAAGGGGTAAATTTTTTTTTTTCAGGGGGGGAGGTGGGGCAATTCTCCACAGCATATTGTATTGCACAAGAAGCAAAAAATTGAATATAAATTCAAATCATATGACCAATTCTAAGTTGTTTTTTTTCTAATTTTTTTTTCTTCAAAATTTTAAATTTTAAATTGGTTATTTCTGATTTATATATAAAAACAAATAATACTGATATGGTTTGAATAGGTAAATTAAAAATTTTTAAGTTCTTAGACAACATTCATTTTGTGTCAGAAACCTATGCTGTGTCAAATATTTATTCACAATCCAAATTCAGTATTGTATCAAGCTTGAATGTTGTGTTAATAATTGCCCCAACTATTCAGGGTTCGACATCTGCGGTCGTATCTAGCTGCGCCCAGCGGAGCATTTTATTAAATTAGCTGTACTTACCGGTAATTTTTGTCCCTGCTGTAAGTTCTCGTTAAGAAATTTATTTTACACAGAATACTGCAGACGTTAGCTTTACTTTGTTTACATTGCTATGTAATCTCCGAAAAACAGAAAAAAGGGGGAATTCTATAGACCAATCAGCGATCGAGAACAACAAATCACATGTGGATTATCAAATTTTACTCCAACTGATTGGTTACCCTGAAAACAGCAAACGAATTAGACAAATATCAATAAAAGCCTGAAAATAACATTGCATCAAGTGTCAGTTGTATTTCTCATAACAGGTAGATACCGTGTGATAAAAATTTATGTCATTATATATAATCTGTAAAGGTATCAATGCATTTTGTGAAAAAATATCAGTTGAATTTACATACCCCAACAGCCTTTTTTTTAGGGGGGGGGGTTGGACTTTGGTGACTGTTTGTAATTACTGCGTCCATCACCATTTCTTATGACTTACACTTGTTTGCTTTAGCTGTTCATCACAATTGTTTTTCTGTTACAGTACTGCACTGGATCCCTGTGTTCTAAAGTTGATTATAGTACTAGCCCAAAGGGAGTGAAATGGGTGGAATGTTTTGTAGAATCAGCTGGTAATACTGTCAAAGAAAAAGAACAACAGTGCCTTCTAGGATGTAGTAAGCTTTGTTTTATTGATTATTGTTCTTGAAAAGAGAGATATTACACTTTTAAATGTGTGTATATGTACCAGAAAGTTAAATGTGTGTATATGTACCAGAAAGTTAAATGTGTGTTTATGTACCAGAAAGTTAAATGTGTGTATATGTACCAGAAAGTTAAATGTGTGTATATGTACCAGAAAGTTAAATTTGTGTTTATGTACTAGAAAGTTAAATGTGTGTATATGTACTAGAAAGTTAAATGTGTGTATATGTACCAGAAAGTTAAATGTGTGTATATGTACCAGAAAGTTAAATTTGTGTTTATGTACCAGAAAGTTAAATGTGTGTATATGTACAAGGAAGTTAAATGTGTGTATATGTACCAGAAAGTTAAATTTGTGTTTATGTACTAGAAAGTTAAATTTGTGTATATGTACCAGAAAGTTAAATGTGTGTATATGTACCAAAAAGTTGAATATGTGTATATGTACCAGAAAGTTAAATGTGTATATATTTACCAGAAAGTTAAATTGTGTATATGTACCAGAAAGTTAAATTTGTGTTTATGTACCAGAAAGAAATGTGTGTATATGTACCAGAAAGTTAAATGTGTGTATATATGTACCAGAAAGTTAAAACTATTTCCATTGTTTGTAATTTTTTCAGAAGAGAATGGAACAAACACCTGTTTAAGTTCTGGTGATGATCCTCCTAAGTCGCAAAAATTTGGGAATTTACTGCAGGACGTTAAAGAGTTATCAAAGAGATCAAAAGTTGAACTGGCTGCTGGTAAGTACAAGGTAGTAATACATGTCAGAATTCTTATATCTGTATTTAATGTGGTACAAAAATCATTTTATGGATTTGACATGTGAAGGCATGCTACTAATGTTGCTTTTTTCTTTAACCACATCAATAATGGAGAGAAAAATATCAGAAATTTCTTTGTAGATGACTTTTTTCTGCAATTCTACCTTTCATCACTGTGTACAACCAGTAATTCTGGAAAGATGGACTAAGTGACGTATGAATTTGATTTAGTGTGTAATGTAACTAATTAATACCAGTTCTTCAACAGAAAGGCCAGAAAATTGATATCAGTACCCAAAATTGGCACTTTAATTGAAAATGCAAATATTGACAGCATTTAAAAAACTGAATTAAAATTGAGGCTACATCTGTATACTTAGGCGGTAAGGTTCAATTGATTTCATCTTCATAGTTTAATGATTTTGTCAGATTTGTGTCAAGTATTCATGATTAGGTCAGTTTAACAGAATACCTAGACCAATGATTTTGGTGCAAAGAACATTTACTGAACGACTCTGAGTATTGCCGAAATTACAGGCTTTTGACTCTGAAAATTTTGTCAAAATACCACCTTTCCGGACTTTTTTTTCTAGATGCCTTCAGATATTGAGCTGATTTTTGGTATGTGAGTCTACCATGATGATTTAAAGATCAAGTTTACGTTTTGTTCCGCTCCGCTGATTTTTTCCGAAATTTCCACTTCTAATAATGGGCTTCAAACTTTTTTTACGGGCGGGGCCATTTGTGTCGTTCCGACACATCTAGTTCTTAATAGCATGTGAAAAATTAGAACATGCTAGGAAACCATTCATTGAGAACATATTGGTTAAATATAACAGTTTATCTTTGTGCAGCAAACAAGATCTTTTTATATGGCTGTTACGGCCGAAATCACCTTTAAATTGTAGCCAACAAAAGACACAAATAAATAATTAAATTTAACAAGATTTATTATATACAAGTTTACAAAAAAATATTACACAAACTAAAATGTCAACTTAACTGTTCAAAATCCTTCGTCTTTTCCTAATCCGGAATTCTTCTTGTCACTATTGCGGGAATCAAAACGGAATATTATATCCAATCAGTCACAATCTAGTATGATGTAACGTAAATAAAAGTGTGTCAAGTACGATGTGTGAAACGTAAATAAAAGTGCGTCAATCCAACAGCTGAGAACACAAGAATGTTAAAGTCTGGTCCAATACTTTTCTGCCCTGAAAGTCTAACTTTCTTGTCCGTATATATACTGTAGAACGGAAACTTCTGGAATACGGTAGAAGTTTGAATTACACCAGAATTATTACGTAAGTCTAATAGAAAGTTCTAGTCATTCCATCAGTATCTATTATTGTTCCAGTGATTTCTAAACTGCGCAGTTATAACATTATTTGGTAAACAACTATAAGTATTATGTAAACATAGTATACATGTTATAAGGCTACACAAAACAAATTAGGCCAAGATAAATAAATATAATAATAACAGTATCATAACAATGGCTTTTTAACAGTGAGGATTATGATATACTGAACAATATTAGTCAGTTTGTAAGGTAACATTATATTATTGTAATAATTAGAAATTGTGTTGTTTACACTTTCCAACGATAACTAGATTTTTTTTACAACAAAGTTTAGTTATCTCTCTTGTGAAAGCACTCTGTTACGAAATTTGTCTGTGTTAAACTGGTTTGAAAATAATATCATTGTCTGTTTTTATAGCTATCGGTCTTCTGACACAAATGCGCTTTTCACTATGATGACATCTAGCGGCAAAAGTTTTAAACACTCTAAGTCTAATGAGTTTATTTATAGATAACTACAGTGTCCTAAGGTCAAGACGAAGTAATTCAAAGTATCCTACAGTTTTCTAATTTTTTGTCAGTATGTGAAGCTAATCGAAATACATGGAATATGAAATAAAAAAGGAGGGTACCCATGCTTATTTGTTTGCTATAACCTTTTGAAAATGCGTTCTAAAATTAACTTTTGACATAGGATATATAGGGAAAACGTAAAATTTTCAAAAATTTTGCTGGAAAAGTCTATAAAAACCATCGATGTTAATCCTACAGTTTCATGAAAAACTAATATTATATTCCCTCATCCATGAGCTTTCTGATGATATAAAAATATTTGGGGGTCCCATGCTCGATTTCATGGTATCTGCTGCTGAAGATATCAAGGTACTAATTTTGGTGATTTTTTCAGGCAACATCATGACATCCAGCATTCGATAAAACGTTTATGTACTGCAGATAATGATTATAGGACGAACAACAAATCTTTTCCTTTCATCTGATATACATTTTTTCATTTTAATGTTTTTATTTTTTTTAAATTTTTATTATTTATTTATATTTTGTTTTACTGTCGTTAAGGAGTTGTAGATTTTGTCTATTATTTGCTGAATAAGGTGTCTGATTTTCATGTTGTCGATGGATGATTTCTATTGCCACTATATCCTTATAGTCCAATAAAATATTAAGCATTCAGTAGTGTCTTACGTTTAAAATCTACATTTTTATTTTATCCACCCCGCTATATGGAATGTAGATAGATTATAAGAAATACATATCTTTGATATATTTTGTCGAGTTACTACTTATTACTTATATTTTCCAAATTCAAAGTGCGTTAAACTTTGGTGAAGCTTATCAAAATTAAAGAAAAATTCAAAGTGTGTCAAGTTGATCAACTCCACATAATTTGAAAACAAAAGTAACAATATTCTTAAAGGAAGACCATCTACACTTCCTGGATATTTTTGATTTCTCCTTCAAAGTAGAGATGACAGTAGATGTGCAACTTATCGTCACATATGCATTTGCATTATTTACTTAGTTCTAACATGTCTGAGGAGTTGAGATGTTTAGTAAAGTTTAACAGTGTATCTATGACCTAATTAACTCCACATAAAAAATGTGGCTTAAGGCGTGGTAGATTTAAACTAAAGAAATTACCTGCATAAATAGTGATTCTGAATTGAATTAGTCTAAATATGCAGTTACACGACTAAATAATACTTTTGGAATGAGTTTTAGCTACAACTTTTTCGAAACATATTGATAATGAAAAGACGTGTGAACGTACAATGCGTTTTGAAACGTTTTGAAAACATTTTGCATTGCGCAGTAACTGTACGTCTGAACACACCATTATATCTACCTTGGGGGACGCCATTGCCATTCCGCAGCCAACGTCATAACTACGACGTCTGACAATCAGTTCGGGACGTAATACAATGACAAGGGGCTGTTACCCTTGAAACGGTAAACAAATGAACACTAGATGGCGTTCAATTACTTCATTTTGACTTTAAGCAGACGATATTTTACAGATCCATTGTACAATTTCACTGTATGTGAATTATGTATATTATTTTAATTGTTCTAGACAATTCTTTAACCCTGACTGTCTTACGAAAAAGCTTTGTGTTTTCCGTACTTTCAGTACTTTGATATTATTATTTGTAAATTCTGCCAGTATTATGGTGCCTTTTTTTGGCAGTAAAGAATATTATATTGTATTGTATGTCATGACCTATTTTTATACGACCGCAAAATATTTTTGGTCGTATTATGGTATTACCGTAGCCTGTCGTCATCGATGTCACCGTCCGTATACAGTTAGGTTTCCGTTCGTTTACTTTTGTTCTATTTATATCTATCCTTATAATAATTTACCATAGAGGTCCCCCATACACAGGTTGGGATTGATTTCGGGAAATCTGACCCCTCTCATATTTTTTCTGAGGGTCATTAAGGGTTTTCTGATAATTTTGGTGTAAATTTTAAAATTTTCATCCGATTTTTATGATGTTTGGTTTGTAATGTTCCTTGATAAAAATTGGAAAACTTGTGCATAATCTGTTTTTTCACTATATCTTCCATTTTTCGAGATACAAGGGGCCAAAAAATTGACACACCTTAATTTTTGAAACTTTTTTATTACTTATTTGATTTTTATGATTTTTTTTAAATGGTTCTCCATAAGAAATACAATGAAAGTTACTCAAGGCATTTTTGTGATACTTTTGTTGTTGGAGAGATCAAAGGGATTAAAGGGGTCAGAATTAGCTATTTATTTTTCATCCAATTTTAACAGGGATTTTTCTTTTAATTCATCTTGATGAGTGTCTCCAGTGTTATGACCACAGATTTCTTCTATCTTTTACAGTTTTTGAGATAGAAGGTGTTAAAAGGGCCAAAAAAGGAATGTACCTTGATATGTTAATTTTTTATTTTTCATCCAGTTTTACTGGGGATTTTTTCTTTTAATTCACTTTGGTGAATGCTTTCATAAGTATGTCAACAATTTTTTTCTATCTTTTATTGTTTTTGAGATACTTTAGGGTCAAAGTTATCAATTTTGGAGGAAATATAAAATTTTTATTATTCATCCATTTTAAATGGAGATTTTTTTCTTTTAATTCATCTTGATGAGTACTTTCAGTGGTTTGTCAACAAATTTTTGCTATCTTTTACATTCTTGAGATACAGGGGGTTAAAGGTGCAAAAAGAAACATGTTGCGGTCGTATCATGCTGCGCTTAGCGAAACCCTTTATTAGTTCAGCTGGCCTTAAAGGCAATGTGAGCTATTGCCATCACTTGGCGTCCATCATCCGTCGTCGTCGTAAACTTCCCTTTAAAGATATTCTCCTCTGAAACCACTGGGCCAGTTGGAACAAAACTTGGCAGCAATGGTACTTAGGTGGTCCTGTTTCAGAATTGTATCCAATAACCCGGCCTGTTATCCAAGATGGCCACCATGCAGAGCCAAACTTAGTTTAACATAGGTCCCTATGGGAAATTTAACCTGATGACCCAACCTGTCATCCAGTATGGCTGCCAGAGTTGAATATTGTTTAACATAGGACCCTATGGAAAATTTAATTAAAGATCTTCTTGTCTGAAACCACTTGGCCAATTAGAACAAAAGTTAGCAGCAATGGTCCTTAGGTGGTTATGTTTTAGAATTATATCCGATGTCATCCAAGATGGCTGCCAGAGTTTATGGTTTAACATAGGACCCTATGGGGAATTTAATTAAAGATCTTCTTGTCTGAAACCGCTTGGCCAATTGGAACAAAACTTAGCACCAATGGTCTTCTTTCAGAAGTGTATCCGATGACCCCGTCCACCATCCAAGAAGGCCACCAGAGCCAAACATAGTTTAACATAGGACCCTATGAGGAATTTACTGAAAGATCTTCTTGTCTGAAACAGCTTGGCCAATTGGAACAAAACCTGACAGCAATGATCGTTAAATGGCTCTCTTTCAAAATTGTTTTTGATGATCCGGCCCACCATCCCAAATAGCTGCCAGAGCTGAACATTGTTAAATATAGTACCCTTTGGGAAATTTACTTAAAGATTTTCTTGTTTAAAACCACTGACATTGGGAACATTTAGTTGGTCCTCTTTCTGAATTATATCCTATGACCCCACCCCAAGATGGCTGCTAAAGATGAACATAGTTTAACATAGGACCTAATGTGAAAGATCTTCGTGTTTGAAACCAGTGAGCAAGTTTGCTTGACAGCAATATTCCAGGCTGCCAGTCAAGATGGACATAGTCCAGGTGAGCAATACAGGCTCCTCGGAGCCTCTTTTTCAAGATTTACAGACTTAAAAAAATATCCATCCAAGTTGTGAGATTATGTTTGTTTCTGATAGCTCAATTATGTTCAGACTGTTTGTTATCCAATTGTAAATGCAGTTAAGGAAATTCTATAGAGATTTGTTTGTATGTCAATGCAAGTTGTGTCCAGCTCAGAACTTTCAGTTCCTCCTAGGTATGCATAGGTATTTGACCTCTGATATAGTTAGGCTCCTCCATGAACAATTCTTTATTTTTGATTGGTCCAGTTAAGAAAATCCCAGTCTCTGAAATTGCAAATAACTTGGTATGATGCATCTATACAAGGAACTTAATACATTTTTTGTCCTGCTTGAACATATAACATTGTAACCATGAACAATTGCTTATTTCTAATTGTCAAATTACCGCCTCCTTGGTCTTGTGGTAGCGTGCTTGCCTCGAGTTCAGAAGGTTGCGTGTTTGATCCCCAGTCCGGTCAAACCAAAGACATTAAAATTGGTATTTGCTGCTTCTCTGCCAATCTCGCAGCATCCAGGAGTAAGAGCAAATATCTACTGGTCAGCTGTGAGTCAGTATAATGTGTCCGAGTGTGGTGAAATGTCTTCCTGTGGACAGTTACCTCGTGAGCTGGCACATTAAAAATCCGACTCAGCGTGTCGGTCTAGTACAAAGCAGGGATCATATTCATTATCATGATATGCACCTGGCTGCCACTGGATGTTAAACAACAATTCATCCATCCTAATTGTCAAATTAAAAAATAATCTCTGAAACCAAAGTGCTAAAGAAACAAATATGACAATATTCACTACAGGTATGTGATACAGGCTCACAACTTGAGACTCTAGTTTAGTTCCAGGACATTTATTTAGTTTAAACTTATTTATTTATAGTAGATTGGGAAACAAGTTATGCCAACTTATACTAATCCCTCTCCACTTGGCGGGTGACAGAGCGACCCCTGTAGCGGCATTTTAATTATCTACAACCAAAAAAGTGTTTATTCTTGGTAGGATCAACTAAATTTGGAGTATTATGCTCTGAAATCCCAAAGCTATCAGTCAACAAAGCTGTTTTACATCAGAGGAATATCTGATAATTATTTTAAATGATATCTATCATTTTCACTAGTATTCTATTTCAGGATCACCATGTGACAATTACCAAGGGTACTGCGATGTATTTAAACGTTGTCGTGGAGTAGATGCAGAGGGACCCCTGTCCAGATTGAAAAATCTTATATTTAGTACAGAAACTTTTACCAATATACGTAACTGGATAGCGGTAAGTGAGAAAAAAGCATTATGAAGACTCGACTAATTATTATTACTTTGATGCTGTTCTGCAAACAAACTTCCATGCCCCTCACTGTTTTATAATCTGCTATATTTCAAAGGTTTTCTAAAAAACTACCTGTTCTGCACGAATCTTGTTAGTGTGGTATTACTCTATTTTGTTGAACTGATTGGGCAGAGTTAATCTCTTTAATTTGCATAAGGCCATTTGATTTTATTTTGCGTTTGTTCAGGACAACTCCTGTTATTAACATTACTAAACTGTAGTGTCACTTTGAAACAGAAAAAAGAAATCAGGTGAAAGATAATTTAATTTCAACCTATCTAATTTCAATTCATATAAATATTTTTATAAATTGTGTTTTCAATACCAATGCACATGTAAAGGATCAACCTCGATACAGCAGGCTGGACATATAACTGTCAATGAAATTAATTAGGTTACCTTAAACCCTCTAAATGAGATTGACTCTCCTGTGGCTATTCAACCAATGTATACTCTGCCCGATCAGGTGAAAAAAATTGAGTAACACTAATGAAATCAAATAGAATTTGGATTGATTAAACTTTGTTTTATGTGTGATTAAAAAAAATTCTGTTTGAATCTTAAGCTTTTGCCATCGTCCGTCCACATTTCACATTTTCATCTTCTTCTCTGAAACCAGTCAAAATTGAACCAAACGTGGCAGGAATGTTGATTAGATGGTTCTGTACAATATGTTTGTTTTTTTTGCCGATTAGATATTCAACATGGCTACCAGGGGCAGATAATTCATTCTGATTGGACTTATTTTCAAAGCTCTTCTTGTCAGAAACTACTGAGCCAATTGAATAGATTTGTTGCATGAATGATCCTTGGATAAACCTCTACAAAATATATGTTTTTTATGCCGATCAGAAATTTAAGATGGCCGCCACAGCCGAACTTAGTTTGATATTTGAGGCTATTGGGAATTTTGTACAAAGGTCTCCTTGTCAGAATCTTCCAAGCCAATTGAAATGTTTGATGTGTGAATGATCATTTGATAGACCACTACAAAAATTATGTTTTTGTGCCGATTGGATATTCAACATGGCTACCAGGGGCAGATAATTCATTCCGAATGGACTTATATTTAAAGCTCTTCTTGTCAGAAACTGCTGAGCCAATTGAATTGATTTCTTGCATGAATGATCCTTGGATGAACCTCTACAAAACTTATGTTTTTTTTTTGCTGATCGGAAAATTCAAGATGGCAGTCACAGCCGGACTAAGTTTAACATTGGAGCTTATGGGGAAATTTGTATAAAGGTCTTTTTGTCAGAAAATACCAAGCCAATTGAAATATTTTTATATATGAACACCCGTTGGATGAATCTCTACATATTTTATGTTTTTTGTGCCGATCCAAAATTCAAGATGGCCACCACAGCCGGACTTAGTTTAACTTTGGAGCCTATGTGCACACGGTCCTAGCAAATTGGCTGTTAGCAAGTCTGAAATATGGGACTTGTGGTAGATTTGGCCACACACTAAGTCCATGTATATGTCAAATATTGTTTCCATATCATAAAATTGTATCCATTCCTCATTTTAGCCAACAAAACGTATGATAGAAAGAATCTTTTATTTTTCATGGGCCGGAAAATCAATGCCATGAAATATTCATATATTTTACCGCAAACATTTCTGAAAATTACATTCCAGTAAAATAAAGAATTTGAGGTGGGTTGAATTTTGAGGGGTTAGTGGAAATAATAATTTTTCAATAACTTGAATTGGCCTTACAGGAAAAAATCATGAACAGATAGTCCTTGAAATCTTTTTCTTTAAATTCCTTGAATTTTATCAACAGAAATATGCACAAACCCCGTTCATATGATAAGATATAATTATATTTACAGAAACATTGGTGGGCTGTAATACTTATAGCAATAGGACTTATATTATTTATGGGACTATTTATAAAAGTATGTGCTGTACATACACCCAGTAGTAATCCTAAGGCACCCCCAGCACAACACTGGGGAGACACATTACGAAGAAGGCGAACACGTTCCCGTCAACAACAACATGCAGAACCATTACAACAGACCGTGAGTATATGTGTATTACTTATGAAATGTGCAGTTTAAGATGAAAAGAGCAGAATTTTTGCTTGTTCATTTCCGGAAACTTTAGTGAACGTCTAATTTTTAGCTCACCTGACCCGAAGGGTCAAGTGAGCTTTTCTCATCACTTGGCGTCCGTCGTCCGTCGTCGTCCGTCGTCGTCCGTCGTCCGTCGTCCGTCGTCGTCCGTTAACTTTTACAAAAATCTTCTCCTCTGAAACTACTGGGCCAAATTGAACCAAACTTGGCCACAAGCATCATTAGGGTATCTAGTTTAAAAAATGTGTCCGATGACCCCGCCTGCCAACCAACATGGCCGACATGGCTAAAAATAGAACATAGGGGTAAACTGCAGTTTTTGTCTTATATCTCAAAAACTAAAGCAATTAGGGCAAAACTGACATGGGGTAAAAATGTTCATCAGGTCAAGATCTACCTGTCATGAAATTTTCAGACGAATCGGTCAACCCTTTGTTGGGTTATTGCCCCTGAATTGTTAATTTTTAGGAAATTTTGCAGTTTTAGGTTATTATCTTGAATATTATTATAGATAAAGACAAATTGTAAACAGCAAAAATGTTCAACAAAGTAAGATCTACAAATAAGTCAACATGACCAAAATCATTCATTGACCCCTTATAGGAGTTTTTGCCCTTTAAAGACAGCATCCAGCGTAAACTTTCCTTTAAAGATCTTTTCCTCTCAAACCACTGGGCCAATTGAGACCAAACTTTGGTGGAATGGTCCTTGGGTGGCCCCCTTCCAAAATTATGTCTGGCATCCCCGACTTCCAACCGAGATGGCTGCTGTTACTAAAAATAGAAAAAAAAAGGGGGGGTGACTTTCAAAAATCTTCTGATATGAAACTAAAAGTCCAGTTGGAACCAAAGTTGGCAGTAATAGTTCTTAGGAGGTTCTCTTTCAGAAATATGTCCAATGACCCAGACTGTTAACCAAGATGGCCGCCACAGCCGAACTTAGTTTAACATGGGGCCCTATGGGAAAATTCATTGAAAATCTTCTTGTCTTAAACCACTTGACCAATTGGAACCAGACTTGGCAGCAATGGTCCTTACATGGTCCTCTTACAGAGGTGTGTCTGATGACCCAGACTGTCAACCAAGATGGCTGCCACAACCGAACTTAGTTTAACATAGGGCCCAATAGGAAAATTCATTGAAAAATGTTCTTGTCTGAAACCACTTGACATATTGGAGCCAGAATTGGCGGCATTGGTCCTTAGGAGGTCCTTTTTCAGAAATGTGTCTGATTTCTTGGACTGTGAACCAAGATGGCCGCCACAGCAGAACTTAGTTTAACATAGGACCCTATGGAAAATTCACTCAAAAATCTTCTCGTCTGAAACCACTAAGCCAATAAGAATTAGACTTGGAAGCAATGGTCCTTAGATGGTCCTCTTTCAGAATTTTGTGCGATGACCCAGACTGTCAACCAAGATGGCCGCCACACCCGAACTTAGTTTAACACAGGGCCCTATGGAAAAATTCATTGAAAAATCTTCTTGTCTGAAACTACTTGACATATTGGAGCCAGACTTGGCAGCATTGGTCCTTAGGAGGTCCTCTTTCAGAAATATGTCTGATCACCCGGATTGTCAACCAAGATGGCTGCCACACCGAACTTTGTTAAATATAGGAAAATTCATTTAAAAATCTTCTTGTCTGAAACCGCTTAGCCAGTTGGAACAAGACTTAGCAGAAATGGTCCTTAGATGGTTCTCTTTTAGAAATATATCCATTGACCTGGACTAAACCAAGATGACTGCCACAGCTGAAATTAGTTTGACTTAGAATCCTATAGAAAAACAGCCAAATTGACTGCAACACTTAAATTTTTAGGTCTGCTCAAGGTGAAAAGTTAAATCCAGGTGAGCGATACAGGCTCTTGAGAGCCTCTAGTTTTGTTGCATTAGCAGATAATCTAATAAAAAATAAAATTCTCCCACAATCTCCTAATACTTGTTCAGGGTGGATGTAAATATAGATAGCAAGTTTAAATGACCTGAAATTGTGTTTACAATACAAACAAGTAAATTTATGAATGCCATACCTGCTTGCAAGTAAATTCAGTCTTTAGTTTGATTAAAGCATTATAACTATGTTAGACAGATATTATAGATTGATGTTGTAAAATTAACTTAATACACCATATTTTCACTTGTAAACATTTACACGGATACTTGAAATCGAGCAAATATAAGTTTGCATGTAAAAAACTTATGGAGGATAAAGTTCAAAGCACAATCATTAAGATTGTCTGTAGTTTTTACCACTGTTTTCTAATATAATTATAGAATTTTATTCATCAAGCCTTTGTGGTATCTGTCAGGGTTCTCATGAATTCGTTTGTTTTTGGTCTAATGTCTTACTGCTTTTTCCAATATATTTATATCCTTCAGAAAAACTTATTTAAGAATTTTGAAATTGAAATAGTTGTCTACTTTGCTGGAAGTTTTGAATGGATTTATTAATTGAGACAAAGTTTGGAATGACAAATTTCTGATCAGTTTTCAACATGTAAATGTGATTAAATAGTTTTATTATTATAGTTATTTTAGCCTGTCAAGTGTATCATTAATGGTTTTATGATAAAACAGTCAATAATGAATACAAGTGTTGTCATAACAGATAAAACAGTCAATAATGAATACAAGTGTTGTGATAACAGATAAAACAGTCAATAATGAATACAAGTGTTGTGATAACAGATAAAACAGTCAATAATGAATACTAAAAAGTAGAAATGTATTTATTGTTATGTAGTTGCTAATAATTGTCCAGATTTTCAAGGCTCTTTCCACATTTTGTTTTTCATGGTACAATTTCATATATTAGCAATAGATGCTAAAAGTTTTCAGCAATATATTTTATTTTCACGGTCTGGTGATTTATGTCAAGTTTTAGTAATAAAGTCCAGTTCACAGTAACTACATGTATAAAGGATAGGCCAACTATATTTGGTCTTTATATTCCATGAAAGGTGTATATGGGTTTCAGATGTATGTCACCAGACTTTGACCTCATTTTCACAGTCCAACAGTTCATGTTCAGTTTTCATGATTAGGTCTGTCTTCATTAACTGTAATTATTAATATATAAATGTATTTGATCACACTTTACAGAATCTTTACAATCTTTATCCATAACTTTGGATTTATTTTTATGTTGAATTGGAACTCTGACACTTGTAACAAAAAAGGGGGAGGGCATAATCATTCTTTTTAGTTATCTAATTCCATCACTTGGTATATGTTGTCAATCATTGTAGAAATTCCTTTAAAACACTTAAAAAAAGTTCTAGCTGTTTGGGATAAAACTTTGATGGTCCCTGTATGGTTCAATCTTTAGTCTTTAGATCAGACATTAACTAGTATCCAAGTCTTGTGTAGCTTTGTTAAGCATGTATTGAAAGCATTGTGTTGTTTAATTTTAGCATTTTTTAGCTCACCTGGCCCAGAGGGCCATGTGAGCTATTGTCATCACTTGGTGTCCATCGTCCGTCATCGTCATCGTAAACTTTCCTCTAAAGATCTTCTCCTCTGAAACCACTGGGCTAATTGGAACAAAAGCGTGCAGCAATGGTCCTTAGGCGGTCCTCTTTCAAAATTATATCCGATGAACGGGCCCTTAATCCAAGATGGCCACCAGAGCCGAACTTAGTTTAACATTGGACCCTATGGGAAATTTACTTAAAGATCTTCTTGTCTGAAACCACTTGGCCAATTGAAACACAATTCTGCAGCAATGGTCCTTAGGTTGTGCTCTTTCAGAATTGTATGCGATGACCCGGCCTGTGTCCAAACTTAGTTTAACATGAGATCATAACTTAAAGATCTTGACTGAAACCACTTGGCCAATTAGAACAAAAGTTCTTAGGTGGTCCTCTTTCAAAAGTATATCCGCTCATCACCCAAGATGGCCGCCAGAGCAGAACCTAGTTCAAAATAGGACCTATTGGAAAAATTCACTGAAAGATCTTCTTGTTTGAAACCAGTGAGCCAATTGGAACTTGACAGCAATCTTCCAGGCTGCCAGTCAAGATGGACATAGACAAAGTGAGCGATGCAGGCTCCTGTGAGCCTGTAGTTATTTAATTGCATCTCAGCATAGATAATAATTATTTTTCAAGGTTCTTTCACTTTTAATCAGAGACAAAGTTCATAGAATTATAATACGAAGTATGTTGGTATTAAAGTAGGTACATTATTTTGTGAAAGAAAATAGTAAAAAAAATTTTTTTTTTTTAGAATATTTTGACATCCTGCATTTGCCTTGGGAACAAAGCCATGCTCTAATTACAATTAAGACCATCACCTGAAATGGTGTTAGTCCAAAAATGCAACGTTCGAGTCCAAATTATAAAATCATACCTTCAAATGATGCCAAATTAGCATTCAAAAATGGAAAATTGTAAATTTTACAGGGTCTATAAAGCTTGGATTTGTATCAAAATCTCACAGAAATACATAAAAAAATACATTCCAGCCTCATCGTTATATATATATGTGAGAAATACTAACAGGTCTCATTGCAATATGTGTCATCAGAAATCATGACAAATCTCATCATGGCATTTTTCATCAGAAATAGTGACAAATCACATCATAACATTGGAGGGTATATAGGAATCACCTTGTCCGTCCGTCTGTCCGTCTGTCCATATATCTTGTAAGCGCAACTCCTCCTAGACCGCTCAATGGATTTCAACGAAACTTTACAGAAAGGAAGTACATCATCCAAAGATGTGCATGGAAGAAAAATCTTTGCTTTCTGATATCACACAAGGGAGATAATTGGACTTCTATTTTTTTGGCTTATACATTATATATGAACCTCGTAAGCGCAACTCCTCCTAGACCGCTCAATGGGTTTCAATGAAACTTTACAGAAAGGAAGTACATCATCCAAAGATGTGCATGAAGAAAAATCTTTGCTTTCCGATATCACACAAGGGAGAATAATTGATGCAAATATCTTATGAAACTTTATACTGGGCAAGGCAAAGCGGGGGGTATCCTTTGTGAGCTTTGCTCACAGTACAACTAGTTGATGTCAGAAATAGTGACAAATCACAATATTTGTTGTCAAGCATTTTTCATCAGAAATACAGACAAATCTCACAATATTTGTTGTCAAGCATTTTTCATCAGAAATACTGACAAATCACATCACAATATATGTTGTCAGAAATACTGACAAATCACATCACAATATTTGTTGTCAGAAATACTGACAAATCACATCACAATGTATGTTGTCAGAAATACTGACAAATCACATCACAATATTTGTTGTCAGAAATACTTACAAATCACATCACAATATATGTTGTCAGAAATACTGACAAATCACATCACAATATTTGTTGTCAGAAATACTGACAAATCACATCACAATATTTGTTGTCAGAAATACTGACAAATCACATCACAATATATGTTGTCAGAAATACTGACAAATCACATCACAATATTTGTTGTCAGAAGTACTGACAAATCACATCACAATATTTGTTATCAGGAGTACTGACAAATCTCATCACTATTTTTTGTGAGAAAAATCAGTCCAATTACGTTACCGTATTTGCTCCAAATTGGTTTAATATCAGAAAAACAGTCAGCCCTTATAAAATATCATTATAATAGTCGTTATAAGAAATATTGTCAAAATTTATAAAAATAATTGGTTGGAGAAAAAATTATAACCTCACTTAAGCAATATTTATATCAAAGTGCAGTCAAATCTCATATTAAACAAAAATACAATGAAACCTTGTACAATGAATCTTAAATATTTTAGTCAGTGTCTGGAATGCAGTTAAATTTCAATACTATCAGAAATACATTTTAATGATACATTAGTTAGTAAATGTTCATTAAGAGTGTACCACATTAATCTTAGTTTTTAAAATAATTACACGGAGAAGTATTTGGTCATTTTTTGCATTTTAATTCTTTTTTAAAAAACATTAAAACAAATTTACAATTATGACGAATTATATTCATTCAGATTTATATTTTTGGGGGACTAGGTTGATCGTTGTTAAATTTTACACTTTTCAGACATCTGCCAACATCCCATTGGTGGACTATAAATAGAAATTCATTAGAGGCAGGTAATTGAATGTTCTAGATTGCTTTGGTATACTCCAGACTTCAACCCTGTCATAGAATTGAAATTCAACAGACTCCATATACATGTATTGATTTTTCATTCAAAATTTTCTATCATAAATCAGACGTGAAACCATTTTGAAAGTCAAAACAATGTTTAGAACAGTTGTCAATATTGGAACTCTTTTTTATTTATATATACTAAGGTAAAACAGGATGTGGGATTAACATATAATGTCCATTATTAATGGCATGGGGTTAAACTCTCTCTAATTTTGATTTTTGTATTTGGTTTGGTCTAAACCTAAGGCATGATCATTGTCACAAACTAACTTATGTCAGATCTGTGATTTTCTGCTTTTTTTTGCTTGTTGTGATTTAATGCTTATTATTAGATACATAAATAGTTACTTACTTAAAGTAAAACTATTGGTAAATGATAAGTCAATGGCCAAAAATATTTTTTTAGACTGTTTACAGTGAGCAGGTGACACTTGTATTAATCTATCAAGCTGAACACAATCGTTTGCTAAAAAAAGATTCACCTAGGATAATGACAAAACAAATTTTAAGGTTGAAGTTGAGAAAGATTATTCTTAAGAATAAAAATTCCTTCATTATGATTGATTGATTCATTCATTGTTGTATAGTGTGCTGTGGCAAATAGTGCATGCTTACTCAGGACGAGAACTATTTCAATTTAACAAACAATTTAAATAGGGGTGAACAAGACAAAAAGGGGAATTATTTTTGACTTCCACTGTAAAAGGAGGATGGTTGGGTAGGGTCGGATAATTTAGCCTTCTGTAGAGGCCATCAGCCTACTCTTTTTTGAAAACAACAGAAGGAGGCTTTAGCGTGCAGAGAGTGTGGCATTCTCCAAACACATTACTCTCTATGCCTTCATTATGAAATAAAAGTATTGAAAAGATCTCTTACAACTTCAAATTCATTCCTGTCATGTTTGATTGACCAGTTGCCAATACCAATTATTAGATCTCTTACAACACAAAATTCATTCCTGTCATGTTTGATTGACCAGTTGCCAATACTAATTATTAGATCTCTTACAACACAAAATTCATTCCTGTCATGTTTGATTGACCAGTTGCCAATACTAATTATTTAATCTCTTACAACACGAAATTCATTCCTGTCATGTTTGATTGACCAGTTGCCAATACTAATTATTTGATCTCTTACAACTTGAAATTCATTCCTGTCATGTTTGGCAAGAGATTCTTTAATATGCAAGTTAAAATGTGACCAGGTATTGTAAAGGCCTATTCTAAACTTATCTACAAAACACCAATATCAATGAAATTTCATGATGTTTCAAAATGAAATATAACAGGTTAACAATATAAGCACAGGAATACAGACCCAAATTTGATCCAACCAACTGCCTTTCGACATAAAAATGACTGCAGTTTTTAAAATATAACTTAATTTGCATAACTCTGATTTGAATTATTAGAAAAAATAGTTACAAAAAAATCATTCATTTGACTTATTCTGAAGTAATGACAAATCTATGACAGGGAACCAGATTTTGACTGGTTCACATAGAATGATGCACCTAGTTATACATTTTTTGTATTTGCTCATTATAATCTCTGACATTTATCACATTTTTTAGCTCACCCATCCTAAAAGGACGTGAGCTTTTACCATCACTTGGCGTCCGTCGTAAACTTTTTCAAAGATCTTCTCCTCTGAAACCACTGAACCAATTACAGCCATACTTAGTCTGAATGATCGATAGAGTATCTAGAATAAAGTCTATTTTTTATTTCCTTGTACGTCGAGAAACCTTGCCGCCATGGCTAAAAATAGAACATAGAGGTAAACTGCAGTTTTTGGCTTATATCTCAAAAACTAAAGCATTTAGAGCAAAACTGACATGGGGTAAAAATGTTCAACTGGTCAAGATCTACCTGCTGTGAAACCCTTTGTTGGGTTATTGCCCCTGAGTTGTTAATTTTTAGGAAAATTTGCAGTTTTAGGTTGCTATCTTGAATGTTATTATAGATAAAGAAAACTGTAAACAGCAAATATGTTCAGCAAAGTAAGATCTGCAAATAAGTCAACATGACCAAAATCGTCAATTGACCCCTTATGGGAGTTTTTGCCCTTTAAAGACAATTTTTCACATTTTTTTCATTATCTTTTTAAACTTTAAAAAATTTTTTCCTCTGAAACTACTGAATCAATTTCAGCCAAACTTAGGCCGACAGATCCTTAAGGTATCCAGTGTAAATTTTATGTTTTATTTCTTGTCAATCATGAAACATGGCTGCAGTGGCTAAAAATATTTGGCTCATATCTCAAAAACTAAAGCAGTTAGAGCAAATATGACATGTAGCAAAAATGTTTATGAGTTCAAGATCTACCTGCTATGAAATTTTCAGACGAATCGGTCAGCCCATTTTTGGGGTTATTGGCCCGGAATTGTTAATTTAAAGGAAATTTTGCAGCTTTAGGTAAATATTAGCTTGAATATTATTATCGATAAAGACAATCTATAAACAGCAGAAATTTTCAGCAAAGTAAGATCTACAAATAAGTCAACATGACCAAAATCGTCAATTAACCCCTTATAGGAGTTTTTGCCCTTGAATGATTAGTTACATGTAAACAAAAAATAATGGTCTGACATATTGTGAGATATTTAGAGCATAACATGATATAAATTAAATGGTAGCTGTTCAAGTAAAATGGGAGGTCAAGGGTCAAGGTCATTGTTAAAGTCAATAGCAACTGATGAAAAAGTCTCTAGCAACAGATGAAAAAGTCCCTAGCAACCATATATATTTGGGTTAAGGACCTTATAATTTACTTGTACAAGTTGAAAAGAAAGGTCAAGAGTCAAGGTCATTGAAAAAGTCCATAGCAACCAATGAGAAAGTCCCTAGCAACCATATCTATATGGTTTCATGATTCTATATTTTAGCTGTACAAATCAATATTAAGGAGAAAATTATGACGGTATACATTAAATAGCAAAAATAATCATTGATGTAAGATCTACACAAAATATAACAGGTAAGCGATTCAGGCTTTTGGGAGCCTCTTGTTTTATATCGCTGTTTTTGCTTGCAGCCAAAAATATTTAGAGTATTATCAACCGGGAGTTGATAAATAGTTTTAAATTTCAATTGTACATTCAAACATTTCCATTTATCCATTAAATAAATTGTTCCTTGTATCCAAATGAATTCCACCCAGGAAAACAGGCAACCACTTGAAACATCTTGAATATCATTTTATAGTTTTAACTCAAACATATATCCGTTTTTTGTTGCACATTATATGGAACGAAAACAAATACTGTTGTTTGATGTTTTTTCATTGATTTATAATGATCTAATGAACCAGTGTAGGTTGTTTATGTTAGATGAACAAGCAAATTAATATCATAATCAAACTATTTACATTACAAATAATGTCACTTTTCTGTATTAGGATTGAACAATATATATTGGAAATATTTCACTGTTATAAAAATAAAAAAATATTATTATTAAACAATCAATATTAAGTAGATTAAACAATCAATATTCAGTAGATTTAAACAATCAATATTCAGTAGAATGAAATGAAACCTTATGTGGCCTCTATTGTTTACATTACCTTTTATAATTTAACTTCATCGACTGTGCTCATTGAATTTACTTAGGTACAGGAAACTTAAAAATCAAGTATTTATGGAAGAAATAGATACTTCTGCTTCTTCAAAGGTGAAGAACTGGAAAATCTTCAATTCGTTTTTAAAATCATTGTCTTTTCCCTCTTTCTGGTTCGCTTCACTTGGGGAAAGACTTGAATTTTAAAAACTCATTGAAGATTTTCCAGTCTTCACATTGAACTCATGTAATAACCTATTAGTCTTCAAGCTGAACCTATTGGACTGCCTGATACCAGTGCTGATATGGACAATGTTATAAACTGTAAATTTTCAATTTGTATGAACCAAGGGTTTTCTACATGGCTACTTTTGCTCCAGACTTACATTAACAGTCAATTAAAACATGAACTAATCAGGTGAAACATCCTGCACAAACTGTTTTCATTGTTGCTAAGTCATGAACAGTATATGATGTCATTAATATATTGGGAATTTTAATCAGTTGACCTTTTGAACAGCCTCTGTTGTAGTGCTAGTTTATGGCTATTCTGTGCTACTCCATACAGCTGTTTGATATTACATGTAATAAGCTTACTTTACTGCCACATTTGAGAAATGTAAAGTTTATATCTTGTCATTCAGCTTTTTGACAGGTTTAGCATGGGAAATATAAAAATGTCATGCATGATCTGACTGGTCTATGACTCTGTGTGTTTCTGTGTTGGTGCCTTGTTAAGTGCTCTCACCCTTACAATTACTTACAGGTTATCAACAATATCATGGTGAAATTGAAAAAATGAGTGCCCATAGGAATTTTTTGTGTCAGTAGAAATTATGGTCCTTGGGAGTACATGTATAAATTAAACGAATAATTGTGTGAAACAATTCTCAGCCATGAAGTTCATTTTAAACATTTGTCTTGATTGAGGTCAAAAATTAGTGGTGATAGAAAATTTTTATACAAATTACAGCCTTGGAAATATGTATTTCACATGTTTAAAAAATTCTAAGAGATTATTTCGTCTTAAAACATCAATTGTTTACTTAAATTCCTTTTGACACAAAGTTCAATAATTTAACAAATGTAGAACATGATAAATGATAGATTGATGTTTTATAGCAGCATGTGTCTCACATGTGACAAGTAAGTATATCATGGTCGTGGCTAGGATAACTGGTTACCAGTCTTATTTTAAGGATTTTCTTTTAGGTCCTGGTCTTTCCTGTCCTTTACCAATCCTTTTGTTAATTTTTTTTTTAGACTTTATTTATGGGATCATGGGGATTGAGGGCCAAGTGGGCCAATGCCATCACTTTGCGTTTGATAATTCTTAACTTGTAAAATTTAATTGCAAATTTGGACCAAAGTTCAAAACCTGGGATCAATATCATCTTCATTATATAGAGAATTTCAACAAAATATTTTTCAAATATTATCAACATTAAATATTTATTTTGGGAGGCCATGAATGTTTTCATGGTAATAAAGACGTTCAGAGCAATACAGGCTCCCTGAGTAGCCTTTAGTTTACCTCCTGCAGAGCAATACAGGCTCCCTGTGTAGCCTTTTTATTTGGGCTTGAGCTATATGTACTGCTTACTCATGTTTAGTTATTTTTATATTGGTACATGTGTATTCAATTTCCACAACTGCTTATTTATACTTACTCAAACCCTTCTGTTTTAATATTAGATATGAGAACAGTAGTTACAGGGAAACATATTTATCAATCTTTATTTAATGGAGGTAAAAATGTGTTTATATTTCCATCAACTGATGACAAATCAAAGACAAACTATAAATAGTTGGAAGATCGGGCCTTCATTCACCAAAAATCATACGACTATGATTGTCCTAACTGTGAGGTCATTGCCAAATATTCTATGTACTATAAATTATGCTTGATAATAGTCATACCATTTTTGATTGGTCTGTTACTTTCACAAATGTTTTTTTTCAGATTACATTAGAATAACTGGTTTTTTCAGTCATAAAATGTACAATTTTACCAGGTTATCTATTCATTGATATATTAATTTAATAAGAAGTAAGAATATAGTGTATTAATTCTTTATAAAGTATACCTGTATTTGTATGGAAAAATATCAATTAAATAAACAATGATTTCATTGCTGTTCCTTGTCTTAAAGTGACATGGAAAACATTGCACAACACACCATAACATTGATAGATCAAGTTATCCCCAAACACTGGTTCAGTGGAGTCTCTGCTAAAGATGAAATATCAGTGCCATTCGCCAAAAAATGCTTCATTGATATGACCACATATTTATATATAAATGTTAGATGTCTTCACATCATATGTTTGCCATCAATACATTGGACTATTGGAATTAAATCGCAGTAACTAATGTATGAAATTTTTTTTGGATAATCAAATGGTTGTTATGGTGACCATTTTATATTCTTATTCTATTATAAGACCGTCAAAATGTTTATATTTTCCAGAGGTAGATGGATCGTGTTTAGGTCATGGTTTTTACCATTATAAAAAGTGTATTACTGATATATTTCACAGTTCATCTTAAGATTATTTTGGCTGAATAAATATATTTATTTTTTAAGCAGTGCCGATGATTCAGTAGGATTTCCTGAAATATTTGTCTTATATTTTACATTATGTTAACACACTTGGATCTGTTGTGGGATATTAGTATAGACTTCTAGTGGAATGTTACTCAGATGTACATGGGTGTGGAAATGCATGAATTATATATAGACAAATATATTACGATAGTTGCATGTATGTCAATTGAATTACATATACAAGCAACTGAATACTTATAGTATAACTAATAGCTTAATTCAAATACCAGAAAATAAAAAACGTGTGATCGAACTATGCAGTAAATCACGAGTGCATGCAGCACACAAGTTGTTTATTTCTGGTATTTAAATTCAGGGATTAGTTATACTTTTTATTACATTGTACAGAATCTATCATTTTACCAGAAATAAATTGAAATAAAAGGGACCATGTCTTTTGATATCTCGCCGCGGCAATTGTGCCATCACTTCCTAGAGTGAAATACCAGCTGTTCTTTTCACACGCATGTGATACACCAAATCTTCTTTCACTCGGATTAACTACAGTAATAATAATAGTTGAATGAATCTAGGTGTTGATTTTTTAGCTCACCTGGCCATAGGCCATGTGAGCTATTGCCATCACTTGGCGTCCGTCGTCGTCGTCTGTAAACTTTTTCAAACGTTAACTCGTCCTAAACTACTGGACCGACTTCAACCTAACTTTGCAGAATTGTTCTTTAGGGCATCTGGAAAATTTCTATCGTTTAAAATTTTTGAAATGTCGAAAAACATGGCTGTCGTTACTATAAATAGAACATAGGGGGGTAAATTGCTGTTTTTTGCTAATAACTCAAAAACCGTTACAGATATCGAAAATGTGACACGCGGTAAAATTGATCACCATGACAAGATCTACCTACCCTGAAATTTTGAAGGAAATTCCAAAACCCATTTAGGAGTTATTGCCCTTTTTTCACATTTTTGGCTTTTTTTTATGTTATTATTTCAAAAATCTTCTTCTCTGAAACTACTATTCAAAATCATATGAAACTTGGTAAGATTGTTGCTTAGGGTACCCTGCATAGAACTGATGTGGGGATTTTTGATTCGTCGAAAAACATGGCCGCTGTTACTAAAAATAGAACATAGGGGTAAATTGCTGTTTTTTGCTAATAACTCAAAAACCGTTACAGATATCGAAAATCTGACATGGGGTAAATTTGATCAGCATGACAAGATCTACCTACCCTGAAATTTTGAAGGAAATTCCAAAACCCATTTAGGAGTTATTGTCCTTTTTTCGTCAAATTTTCATAATTTAACATTTTTCGTCATTTATCTCCAAAACTATTTGAGATAGAAGTGAAATGTAAATTTGAAAAATGTTTGCCATGTTGAGATCTACATACCCTGAAATTTTAAAGGAAATCCCAAAACCCATTTAGGAGTTATTGCCCTTTTTTGTCAAATTTTTAAAATTTTAACATTTTTGCATTTATCTCCAAAACTATTTGAGATAGAAGTGAAATGTAAATTGAAAAATGTTTGCCATGTTGAGATCTACCTACCCTGAAATTTTGAAGGGAATCCCAAATTCTATTTAGGAGTTATTGGTTTGTGTAATTTGAGGTTGGGTTCTGTTACATTTATTTAAGGTTCACCCTTATTCCTGGTCAATTTTGTCAACTTCCTGCCAGGACTACCACCATCAGGGAACATATTTTAACATTAAACCTTATGAAAAATAAATCTTCAACAAATTTTCCCTGAACAATTGAACCAATTGCAACAAACTTGGTCAAATAGTTGATTAATTGTCCAATGAAAACCAGACTCCAGGTGAGCGATACAGGCTCTGGTGAGCCTCTTGTTTTATTCCATTGTTATAATGGGGCCATATAATACTGGTATTGTGGTTCGGAGGTGTAGTTTCCAAGGAACCAATATGCCCACCAATATTAAAAATAGAAAAAGTATCAAAATATTGTTCTAAAAAATCTTCCCATCTGAAACTAATATATGTCAAATTTGTGTCAGGGGATGTGCTTTGGGGGTCCTGACCATGGAACAATATGGCCACTATTACATTTGCTAAAAATAGAAAAATCAGTAAAACAGAATGTTCTCATCAGAAATTACTGAGGCAGTTGAGGCTAAACTTTTATGGAATGGTCCTAAGGTAGTCCCTTTCAAAATTGTGTCCTTGGTCCAGACCTTGGATTGATATAGTTGCCAATAATAAAAATAAAAATCAGCCAAAAAATTTTTAAAAATCTTCAAAAAACTCCTATGAAAGTAGTATGACAGTTGAGACTTTGGTTAAATTGTCCTGGGTGGTCTCCTGTTGAAAGAATGTCCTAAAAGTTGTCTATTGGACATCGAACCAATCCAACTACCTTTTCTGAAAATAGAAAAATTATTAAAAGATATTCAGATATGTGTTTAATTAAGCTGTATAGCAAATCACTGTCTAAAAATACATTATGAACAATGCTTTTAAAAATGACATGTATTTATAGGACACTTTTTTCTGATCCATTTCAATACATATTTTACTCTTTTCCTGATTTCTATTTTCCTCTACCTTTACTCTGAAAATAACATGTTCTGACATTGTATTTATTTATTTATTTCAGTCCCCAATGGGACCTCCACCACCATATTCAGCTTCATCATCAGGAAAACCTCATCCTGCACATGGTAGAGGTCAGAGGGGAAAGAAAGGAAAAGATTTACGAGTGTAGTGCCATAGCTCCTGTAGGACGACAACTGAATTTTACATTTCATTCTTAAGTTTTAAATCAAGGATTTTCTTACTTCAGTTTTTATATCATTCAAATGATGATACAGCATATTGTTAAAGTCTGTTTCACTGTAATAAATGTGGAAATTTTTAATTTTGGAATAAGTGACATTTAATGAAGTCATAAAAAATCATATAAATAAAAATGAATAAAAGACAAGATGAGGAAAGTCTGAAGGCCCAGTCAATAATCAATAATGTTATACTAGTTCATTGTAATTTGTTATTATCCGCCTCATAAACTGAACTGTTATTTGTTTGTTTGTTTGTTTGTTTGTTCATCTACTCTGGTTCAGTTTTTGTAAAGATCCAGATGTAAACAACATTGATGTTTTGCCTACTTGGATAGAAATGAATTTCTGTACAAGAATTAAATCATCATGACCTACCTTTAGGGCATGAAAGAGTTTGATAAAGTGTTTTTATAATGTCTGGAGCTACTGCCTGTAGACCTTATTCAGTGCAAGGCTTTTTTTGCTAATTGATTTGAATTTTGTTATCACTTTTCTGTGAGTTACTTAACCATTTCATAACTATTAAATTTACCTTTGGAATTTCAATGTAAACAGGTTGGTAAAAATCTGATTTATTTTTTCAAAGAAAATATCATGCATAAAATGTTTATTCAGATGTGGACACCATTCCTCAGACTTGTTACATCGACTTTAAAGCTAAAATTGACATTAAACTGAATTTAGGTAAAATAGTTAGCTGTAGTAATTTCAGCTTTTTTTTCCTTTAGATACAACAAATTTTCTGGATCCTAAATGTCTTTTTACTCTGTCAACATAGAACAAATATTTGTATAATTGTTTAACAACAGATTGTATATTTTTATGTTTTCTCTATTGATTAGTCTGTGGATAGAAATCTTATACTTGCTGTTAAATTTAGAACGACTGTTGTGAAACTCTTATTATTCATGTTACACCAATTTTCGTGGATTTCCTGGACAGATTTATCAATGAATTTAAGAAGCCAATGAAATATGAATCCACAGTTCACTGTAAGAGGAAATATGAACCCACAGTTCACTGTAAGAGGAAATATGAACCCACAGTTCACTGTAAGAGGAAATATTGAGATACCAAGAATCTGATACGTGTTGGAAATTTAACAAATTCACATCCGAAACTGGTTCAGGAACGTATATAAGTTGAAATCTTATGAGCTTGTTGATCATACTTCAGTGTAAATCTGTTGATATGAATATCTTTGTTTTGAAATAAAAATCCATAAAATTATAACTAACGAATATGCCTTTTTTCCCTAAATCCATGAAAATTGATATCAATGAAAATAACTGAAAACATTAAAGTATTTAAGAATTGAATATTTCATTTTAGCTCACCTGGCCCAAAGGGCCACGTGAGCTATTGCCATCACTTGGCATCTGGCGTCCGGCGTCGTCGTTGTAAATTTTCCTTTAAAGATCTTCTTGTCTGAAACCACTTGCCAATTAGAACAAAACTTGGCAGTAATGGTCCTAATAGGTGGTCCTCTTTCAGAATTATATCCGATGACCCGGCCTGTCATCCAAGATGGCCACCAGAGCGGAACATGGCTTAACATAGGACCCTATGAAAAATTTACTTAAAGATCTTTTTGTCTGAAACCACTAAGCCAATTGAAACAAAACTTGGCAGCAATGGTCCTTAGGTGGTCTTCATTCAGAATTATATCTGATGACCTGGCCCATCATCCAAGGTGGCCGCCAGAGACGAACATAGTTTAACATAGAACAAAATGGGGAATTTCTTAAAGATCTTCTTGTCTAAAACCACTTGGCCAATTGGAACAAAACCTAGCAGCAATGGTCCTTAGAATTATATCTGATGACCCCTACCCGTCATTCAAGATGGCCACCAGATCTGAACATAGTTTAACATAGGATCTTATGGGAAATTTTCTTTAAGATCTTCTTTTCTGAAACCACTTGGCCAATTGGAACAATTTGGTGGTCCTCTTTCAGAGTTATATCCGATGACTCTTCGCATCATCCAAAATGGCAGAACATAGTTTAACATGGGACCTTATAGGAAATTTTCTTAAAGATTTTCTTGTCTGAAACCACTTGGTTAATTGGAACAATTTGATGTTCCTCTGTCAGAGTTGTATCCGATGACTCCACCCACCATCCAAAATGCCCGCCAGAGCTGGTCCTTAGTCGGTCCTCTTTCAGAATTATATCCTATGACCCAACCCGTCATCCAAGATGGCTGCCAAAGCCGAACAGTGTTTAACATAGGACCTAAGTGGAAAAATCACTGAAAGATCTTCCTGTTTGAAACCAGTGGGCCAGTAAAGATGGACATAGTCCAGGTGAGTGATACAGTCTCCTGGGAGTCTCTAGTTGTAGTTTAATTGAGGTGTATTATTTTATGTTTGGTTCTGTGCAATGAAACAAAATGAGTAACAGAGTGCAATGTTATGTTCAGTGATTTGACAAGTATAAATATTATATTAAAGGGAGATAACTAAAATAATACTGCAAGGCTTTAAAGGGTAATGAATTTTGACAGTGATTTTACTGTATATTAAGTTTCCATTAGGTTATTATTGATACGTACAATGTCTGGTGAGAATATATTACAGTTGAAAGGACATTATAGATTTGAGCAGCAAATATTTATATTTTGTGTAGAACATTTACCTTGTACTATGTGTAACATTTAATACATCATTCCAATTATATTTGTTTTCATGTCAATAGAACCATTTAATATACATGTAATTGTATAAATTTGGACATTTTTCTTTGATAAACATTTACATTTTACATATGCATTACTTATAGCCAAATAAAAGAAGATTTAAAAAATTGAAATGAAATATATATGTTATTAAGTTAACTTACAAATGTGTATGTGAAACAAGAGTTATTTAATGTTTTATATCCATTATTTATCTAAGCTGATCATTTTATAAATGTTGTATATAACTTTATCTTAGGATCAATGCAGTTGAATGAAGAAGGAGTAGGGAGTTGAATTGACACAAAAATATGAACAATTTCATTTTTTATACAATACTTTATGAAAGTACATTGCAGTATTTAAGAATTGTTAAATCACATTTTGTATGAAGTGCGGAAGCACATGCTGAACAAGATGTTCACTTTTATTGGGTTATAAAAAATCGCTTTCAAACCATGTGACTATCGTCTTCCAAGTGAGATGTTTTTTATAGAGCATAATGAGTTATAGCCCTTTTAATGTTTGATATATGAATATTTTTTGTTAGCAACCAATCTTTTGGCGGATTTTATTTAAATTTGGTATTATAATTGGGATCTGATCATGTTTATTTTACACAATTTCGTGGTTGGTTGATTTTGCCGGACTTGTAGCCGTCTTCATTATTGGTAATAGTTTTAGTGATGATCACAGAATTTTATTATACCACCAGTTGCAGAGTGAAGAGTATACTGGAATAATCTTGTCTGTTACAGCCCTTCTCATGTCTTGTGAATATATATGTTTTGTGTATGTACCAAGTCATTTATCTTTTGGACGGATTTAGTTCATATTTGTTACTTATGTTGGACATGACTTTAGCAACTGTATATTATACCCCTTTCAAAATCTGATGTTTGTTTATCCATATTTACTATATGCAACTACCAGAATGTTTGCTTATACATACCTATAATATGCAACTGCCGGTAGGTAGTTTGATCAAAATTTGATTGATATGCAGAACGTGGGGGTATCCTGACAACAGTGCAGTTTCGTTCTTCCTTACATCAACTCTGTAATAGTTATATGAAGATCTCTGTATGCTAAAATTTAGACTATGATGAGCTTGAAAAGGAACCCTTTCTCCTTCGTTATCTGATTAGTTTTTATCTCTAATACTTTTGTGCATTTATAAATCTCTTGACCTGTTTGATCAATTCTGATTATCACCACAAGTCGGTTAAATGCTCTTGAAATTTCCCACCAAAACAATTTCGGGACCCTCTCAGAGTTTTATATTGTCATTAGAGAAAAAGATTCTAAACTCTTGACGTGTTAATTATGAAATTTATCCACTCTCGATAATTAAATTTTCAGCTTCGCAGTTTAAAAATTAAAATTTAGTTAACTTGAGTTAATAAATTTTCATAATTAACTGGTCATCATTGTAGAATTTATATTTAACCCCACTTATAATGAAACCCCTTATCCATCGTTATCTGATTAAATAGTTTTTTCATTCTATTTGTGAGAAAATATCAAATTGTAGCTTATTTGTCACAAACATAATGAAGATATTTGTTTTTGTACTTTATAATGTATGATATATTAATAGCTATCTATATTTTAACAGTTGATCTGAACTACAGCCAGAATTTATAATTGTTAGTTTTTCTAATAGATAACTTGTTTATTATTAGCCAGGTCATTTTTGGATGCTTTTTATCAAAACTACTATTTTTATTAGTATGTTTTCTTGCAAATTTCTGAGAACACAAAGCAGATATTAATACAATAATGAAGGAATTATTATGGATTGAGCCCAGATTATATGTAGAAATTCATTCATCAATTAAAATTGCAAATTTGTCTGTTGCTGATTTTTCATCAGTCAATTTATTTAAATTGGCCTTATGTATATAACAAAAATTGTGGGGAAATTTTATTTCATTATGTACATTAATCTATGAATAATTTATGAAAGTAAAAATGTCATATTTTTCCAATGTTTTAATTGTTTTTATAAGGGCCCAACCACAAAGTTAATACAGATGTCATGGAGTAATTACTTGCTGTGTTGTACAATAACACAATTTTGCATATAAACAGAGTTGGGATTGATGAAACAAAGGTCCCTTTCCCTGTTCAGTGTTTTCATTTTTTTGATTCTATAGTTATGGAACTTTATTTTTGTACATTCTATCTATGTATCAACAAGAAAACAGATAACAGGAAAGTTCAACCATGACCCACCAATCAGCGATATCAAACAGACAGACCCTCAGACAACAATGCCACATCAATCAGTGATATCAAACAGACAGACCCTCAGACAACAATGTCACACCAATCAGTGATAACAAACCGACAGACCCTCAGACAACAGTGTCACACCAATCAGTGATATCAAACAGACAGACCCTCAGAGAACAATGGCACACCAATCAGCGATATCAAACAGACAGACCCTCAGACAACAATGTCACACCAATCAGCGATAACAAACCGACACACCCTCAGACAACAATGATACACCTATCAGTGATATCAAACCGACAGACCTTCAGACAACAATGACACACCAATCAGCGATATCAAACCGACAGACCCTCAGACAACAATGTCACACCAATCAGTGATATCAAACAGACAGACCTTCAGACAACAATGACACAACAATAAGCGATCCCTCAGACAACAATGTCACACCAATCAGTGATATCAAACCGACAGACCTTCAGACAACAATGACACACCAATCAGCGATATCAAACCGACAGACCCTCAGACAACAATGTCACACCAATCAGTGATAACAAACCGACATACCCTCAGACAACAATGTCACACCAATCAGTGATATCAAACAGACAGACCCTCAGAGAACAATGGCACACCAATCAGCGATATCAAACAGACAGACCCTCAGACAACAATGACACAACAATAAGCGATATCAAACCGACAGACCCTCAGACAACAATGTCACACCAATCAGTGATATCAAACCGACAGACCTTCAGACAACAATGACACACCAATCAGCGATATCAAACCGACAGACCCTCAGACAACAATGTCACACCAATCAGTGATATCAAACAGACAGACCTTCAGACAACAATGACACAACAATAAGCGATTTCAAACCGACAGACCCTCAGACAACAATGTCACACCAATAAGCGATATCAAACCGACAGACCCTCAGACAACAATGTCACACCAATCAGCGATATCAAACCGACAGACCCTCAGACAACAATGACACATCAATCAGTGATATCAAACAGACAGACAATTAAACAAAAAGCACAAAATACAAACAGAGAGCCATGACTTGGTATAGACACTGAAGAGTGGTTACATTAAACTGTTTTATGGGTACCCGAACCCCTTATCTACCCTGACCATCTGAAGCATATTAATATGTCATGATAATTCCAGTCTTGTTTGTCTGGTTCTCATAATTTTTTGGAAAGATTGCAAATCGTTCCAATGCCATCGGCCTCCAAAACCGGAAGTGGCCTTTTCAATACCATCGGACATTAGTACATGTATAAAATGTAGTTCCAATGATGACAGCATTTTTTTTTTTAAATTACAAGTACTGTATTCTTGTTGATAATATCTGAAATAATATTTTTAATTAACATAATCTTTGTTATTTACCGAAATTTCCAAGAAAATATAATGGATTTCCAAACATTATATCGAAGACATGACGTGCGGCGGATGATTATATCAAAACAAATCTAAGCAGATACAGCTTCCATTTACATTTCCACTGAGTGCATAGATGTATATACAGATATAGAAGGCTTTTACATTCATATTTTTATTTTAAAGATTATCGATTAATTTATGTTGCTTTTATAAATGTTAACGAATATTCTTTTAGGATTGACCCTTTTAAATTATGCATGTTTTGAACTTTCAGCCATTTTGTATTTCGGTCTGAGAAACGTGCTGTATGCATTTAAATTACTCATTTGAGTTTTTTATTATAAAAAAAAATCAATCTGCCAAACCTCTGCTTAAATTTCCAGACTTGTATTGCCAACCTGGAGGGCGATGAAGTAAAACTCAAATAAAACTTTCGTCAAAACTACAAAAGCGAAGTTTGAGTCGAGCACACATTTAATTACCTGATCCATTTCAATGGTCCAATTCGCGAATATGACAGCCGATATTTTAAGGAAAGTCCAACTCGTGTAGTGAAAATAAAATCCATGCCGCCATTTTTTTGTCAATCGGTAATCAAAGGGAAATAATCCAATAAAAAAATATGGGTAAATTTACTCGGACCACGGTAAGTCGTACGGGAATAACACTTATTTATAAACAATGAGAGAGATACTGGGAATGAAGTATTGATTCGATTTTATGAACTTCTTTATGTTGACTCTGTTGTACACATTTTGTAGACTGGCTTAGAAGGCATGTAAATCAGAGAATGACTCTTAATTTCTTAAAAAAAAACATAATCAGTGCCGATTGGTGCTTTGAAACGTCACGTAATGACTTCTCCCTGTCTCCCCCCACTTTTTGTTAGCTTCAGGGGAAAAAGTCCTTTCTCCCTGTCATCCTGAAGTAGGCCGCTGAGCCCTGGTCCCAAATACATTAAAACTAACATTTTAGACACATTTCCATCCATGTTTTGAAAATACAACCATTTTGATTGTTTACCTTCTGTTCCATTCACGTATAATAAGGTAGCGAGTAATCATCCGTTCTTGAGAACATGTTAAAATTAATTGTGCATTTACTAGTGTGATGATTATTTCTTTAATGGACCCATTATTGGAGAAAAACCTTACGATTATCTCAGACATGCACGTGAATCTAATTTTTTAAAGTCATTTCAAGTAAAATTACGGTCCAATAACATAATTTAGTAAAATGTATAACTTAAACACATTCAACTTTTATTGAAAATTATCTTCGGAAAACGAATATACTCACTGTAATTGATCCCACATAGCAGAGATAATATGTGTGATAAAATTATGTCTCCCCTTCGTAGAAGGCAGACATATTATTTTTGTAGTATTTATGTCGCCCCAGACGGAGTCGGGACGACAGATTGTTATTCTGCCGTTTCTTTGGTTTTTTTTCTTCCACCTAATTTTGTCCGCACGAGTTCTCAGAGATGACTGGAACAATCTTTATGAAACTTCACAATAACGATGATCACCAAGTCTAGTTGTGCATGTAACATTAAAAATTTCAAAATGGCCGCCATTGCCATGGAAACGGAAAAAGTATGAACATTTTTGAAGTCTTTCATATCTCAAAACTGCAACATAGAATTTCATGAAACTTTGTACTTCTCTAAAGTATGAGTAGTAGAACATGTTCATGGAAAAAATGCGATCGATTGGATACATTTGGCGGCAATTTTGAAAAATGTTGTAAAAATGAACATTGTCCGATTTCAATGAAAATTTATATCTAGGCTAAATTTGGGGTGGCGAACAAGATACAATCAAAATACAATTTTTCAAAATGGTTGGGTGGGCGCAATTGCAATTCTAGTTCTTCTTCTTTTTCATTCTCAGCGAAGCTTGTCCAGGCCATTACTTTTTTATCTTTTGACCTAGGCTTATACCCTTTTATATGTGGGTGTATTACCATGAGGGGGTGTGTCGCGTACCATCATGACCTTCATTCGACCTTGACCTTGATCTCAAGGTCAAATTATGACTAAAATGGTAGTATTTCCTTGTCCGGGTTTTAACTTTTGACCTAGGCTTATACCCTTTGGTATGTAGGTGTATTACCAGGGTGGTGTCGTGTACCATTATGACCTTCATTTGACCTTGACCTTTGACCTCAAGGTCAAATTATCACGAATTATAGTATTTCCTTGTCCGAGTTGCAACTTTTTTGTCGTTTGACCTGGGCTTATATCCTTGGGTATGTAGGTGTATTACCACGAGAGTGTGTTTTGCGTACCATTATGTCCTTCATTTGACCTTGACCTTTGACCTCAAGGTCACAAAATTATTATTTTTATCCTTGAGGTAAAGATTGGTCTAGAATAAAGTGAAGGGGAGACATGTGTTTTGGTTTGCAAAACAGTTCCACCTAGTTCCATTTGAAATTATACACAACTAGTTGTAATCTTTCCAACGGTGATTTCCATCACTTTGATTTTCTTAAAAAATCTCATGAGAAAAGATGATCTGCTCAATAAATAGAACACTATAGGCGCTATCTTTTATAGTGCAAAATTGGTTTCCGTTAATTGAAATGCCAAAATTAACAAAATATATAGAAATCAGTATCAAATGTGTTTTAATGTATGTTGTTAGCACATAGTCTACTTTATCATGTTTATGGACCCTTTGTAATATTATAAATACAAAAAAAAATAATTATACTACAATTAATTAAAATCCAAAACTTTCGGTTTTCACCAAAATTACCAATGAAGGGGGTTGTGTTCATTAAAATTACATTTATATCAACCTGAACTCATAATAAAGCAATACATCAAAATGATATATGAAGACAGTCGATCATCATTAATTTGAACTTTTTGCATGTGAAGGTTTGCAGAGGTATATTCAAAAGTGTGCTCTTTCATTTCTTGAAGAATGAATTTTATATTTATCTATGGATTTTTGGTATTTTGTTGCATATTGTCTACAGGTTTGTCTTCGTATTTTTCTTTTCATAAGTAGAGCTTACTGAAGAAAATCAAGTGCAACAGGCTGTTAAGATCTATGTATTATTGAATTTTTCCGATAATGTTTAGGATTAAATATTATCAGGCGATATTATAAAATGATTTTATATTTATATTAAAGTTTCAAATTAACAGCGAGCATTCCGAGAACCATGTCTATAAAATGATAGAAATATAGAAATTTAGAAAACTAAAAAACTGATGATTTAAAATAATTTTTATTTTAAAAGAAACTATAAATTTGTGCCATCATAAACGATATCCATCCCCACACTGCACAAGTAAAAAAACAATTAACAGTGACAAATGAGCAATTTCACAATTTGGAACCTTGAATCAAATTTCAAAATTGAAAACCTTGTTGCACAACTACACATATTGAAGAACAATAATATGCTGTTGGCGTGGCCAATGGTTGGAGCACAGCTATAATCCTTTCCAGAAACTCATTTCCGGTATCACGATTATGACTCTAAAATTATAATTCGAAGCACGTTATTTCCCTTACTTTTGTTTCCGGCGAACCAAACTTTTCTAGCCTTATTATGTAGCACAATATGACTGCCCCTATTAAACAAAGACTTTACTAAATGACCCATATGTAGAAAATGCATATGCTCCTATAGCCCTCGCTATTATAAACAAATGAAACCACTGAAACAAAAAATGAATGAGTATTTCCAGAGACAAGTCAAAATTAGCCATTTCATAATTTTCGGTCCGAAAATTTTAACTCTTAATAGATTTTCAAAATTAAAAACCTTTTCGCACATCTACAGAAAATAAAGAAGAATATTATATACAAATAAATTTGCTAAATCTAAATGAAAAATGAAAGAGGCGTTTAGGGGACAAGCTTAAATTCACTATTTCCAAAATACAACCCCTGTGAGCTCCAAGTTCTGAAAATCAAAATTCGAAATCCTTATTTCGCATCAACATAGTATGTAACAATACTGTAGAGAAATTAAATACATGAAGTTAAAAATGAATATAAGGAATTCAGGTCACAAGCTTTAATTTCCAATTTTCGAAATTCGACCCCAATTTGTGAAAATAAAAATTCTAAAACCTTATTGCGCATCTGCATACAGTATGTGACAATATTGTATATAAATTAAATGCATGACGTGAAAAATGAATGAGGAGTTTAGGTCACAAGCTTAAGGGGGTAGGCCTGGGGTAAGGGAGATAACTCCTATTGATGTTTTTTTTTCTTGACGTCAAACAATAGGAATGACATGGCATTACTATGACGTACAAAATTTCCTCGCATTAGACGAAGTGAAGAGGTTCGGTAAGGGGAATCTCCGTAACAAATCTAAAACTTTTTCGAAATATGTACAAAATCGATAATTACGTAGGATTTGATATATTGATGAATTATTGTTTAACATCCAGTGTCAATTATGAAATGCATATTACGATGATGAAAAAGCCGCTCGAAAGGAAAAAAATACTGAGTCAATATCTGCAGTAATTTCATAAATCCCTATTAGAATTTTCTACTCGTCCCATAAATTCGTAATATATAATCTAGAATTAGTCCCCCCCTTGAGAAGTGTGTGTTAGTAGTGGGTGCTTATCTCGTCCTCATCTCAGTGCGTGGTTGCTTATATCACATTATCCTGTTAGTCTTATACTGTAACAGTAATAGTCCATCACACATAAAATGTTACACTCCTGACATTTTCAGGATTATTTTAAATAGCATTTAATTGATGAATCGAATGTTTTAGAGATATTTTCTGTCTTAAATCATATACTAGTAACCATGATTTGTTGTATAGCATATATAAACTACATATAATGAATGATAATGCAGCTTCAAATAGTATTATGGGAAAATCTTTATTTTTTTCAATGTCTTAATATCAAAATGGATCGAGTATTTTGTGAAAACTTTGTGGTTAAAATTTCAAAATTTTTTGTCATATAATACACATTTATATGATATTTGTTTTTACAGTTTTTTGTAAGAATTAAACGACAGATTTTTTTTACAGCAGTGTTTGAATATTGAATGAGGCAACTGAAAATGAACGAAATTCGTAACATGTCTGATACTTTTTACCTTTGAATTTGCATATAAAGAACGAATTTTACCATCATATTTCATTTTTGATTAAGACTATATCCCTGTTCTTCAGTTCAACAATTATAACTATTTTGATCAAACATATGTCCTATGAGAGGTAGTAATACTCATTAACTTGTGTCATCTCATGGAATGAAGGGTACCCCTTAAATGCTCATTTTCAATGAACCCTGTGAAGGAAACGCGTGGTTGAATTTCCAAAAAATTTTCTCAGGTGGTGTACTGCGACATATATAATGCATGACGAAAATATGGAAAAAATTAAACGAGTGGAAAATTATGGCCTAACCCATGCCTACCCCCTTAAATTCAAATTTTCGAAATTCGAACCCTATCGGCCCAAATTTTTGTAAATCATAATTATAATACCTTATTGCACATCTGCATACAGTATGTGACAATACTGTATAGAAATTAAAGCATAAAATAAAAAATGTGCGAGGAGTTTATAGGTCACAAGCTTAAACTTCCAGTTTTTGAAAATTGACCCATGTGGACCCAAATTTTTAAAAATCAAAATTCTGAAACCTTATTGTGCATCTAATCTTTAACTTGTTTAACCCTGCCACATTTCTGTGCCTGCTCCAAGTCAGGAACCTTTAGCCTTTGTTAGTCCTGTGTGTTTTTTTTTTTTGTTCATTTTTATTTTTCGGAGTTTAGTGTGCCGTCCATTTTGCTGAACTAGTATATACATTATTGTTTAGGGGCCAGCTGAAGCCCGCCTCTGGATGCGGAATTTTCTCGCTGCGTTGAAGAGCCATTGGTAGCCTTAAGCTGTTTTATGCTCCTTTGTCGGGTTGTTGTCTCTTTGACACATTCCCCGTTTCCATTCTCTATTCTAATTTTTAAAATTTGACCTGGTGAGTGGGCATCCAGTTTAAAAATCGATATTCTAAATCCTTATTGTGTAACTACATATAGTGTAGGACAATATTATATATAAACAAAATGCACAAATTACAAAATGAAAGAGAAGATTAGGTCACAAGCTTAATTAAATTGAAACCTTCAAATTTCGACCCCTGTGGGTCCCAATTTTAGAAAACTAAAATTCTAAAACATTTTTTTGCAATCTGCATATGGTGTTTGACAATACTGTATAGAAATAAAATGCATAAATTGAAAAACAAGAGACAAGTTTACGTAACAAGGTTAAATTGATTTTTTTTCAAAATTCGACCCCTATGGGCTCCAGTCTTAGAAAATCAAAATTCTAAAACAGTATTGCACATCTACATACAGTATTTGACATTAAAGCATAAAACGAAAAATGTATGAGGAGTTTAGGTCACAAGTTTAAACTACCCATTTTTGAAATTCGACCCATGTGGACCCACATTTTTAAAAATCAAAATTCGGAAACCTTATTGCGCATCTACATACAGTATGTGATAATACTGTATAGAAATTAAAAGCATAAAATGAAAAATGAATGAGGAGTTTAGGTCACAAGTTTAAATTTCCAATTTTCGAAATTCAACCCCTGTGGGCCCCTATTTGTTTAAACTCCAAATTCTAAAACCTTATAGCGCATCTACAAACAGTTTGTCACAATACTGTATAGAAATTAAATGCATGCATTAAAAATCAACGAGGAGTTCTAGAGACAAAATTACCCAACCGACGGACAGACGAACGGACAGACAGACCGATTACAAATATCTCCGAACTTCATTCGAAGTGCGGGGATAATTAAAGACGTTCTGATAAACTAACTATGTGGATTCATGTGCCTCAATAGAGCTTGGATCAACGTCTTTGAAAAAAAAAATAAAGTGTTAAACTAACAATATCTCTTTAGAGCTGGGATCAATATCTTTAATTATAAATTAAAGGGATGAACTGCGTGAAGTAAAAAAAGGTTAACTTACAGTGTTGATTTATGTGTCTCAATGGAGCTGGGATCAACATAAATTGTTATCCCCGCACTTCGAATGAAGTTCGGCGATATTTGTAATCGGTCCATCTGTCCGTCCGTCTGTCCGTCTATCCGTCCGTTAGATAATCTTGTCTCCAGACTTCCTCGTTCATTTTTAACTTCATGCATGTAATTTCTGTACAGTATTGTCACAAACTGTATGTGGACGCGCAATAAGGTTATAGAATTTTGATTTTCAAAAATAGGGGCTTACAGGGGTCGAATTTCGAAAACTGGAAATTTAAACTAAACTCATTATTCAGATTTAATTTTATGCTTTTAATTTCTATGCAATATTGTCACATACTGTATGTAGATGCGCAATAAAGTTTTAGAATTTTGATTTTGACAACTTGAGGCCCAATTTTTAGACTGATATTGTTAAATTGCTAATTTTTCACTGTTAATTGTTTTTTTACTTTTTGAATTTGCAGTTCGGGGATTGACATCGTTTCTAATGGTACCAATTTCTAGTTAGAATATGTAAATATAAAAATATATACAAATATATAAAAATATTTATAAAAAGAATAAAATAAATAAAAACAGTACCCTGGTGGACTCGTATAATCTATGCGAGTTTGAGGTTCAATTCCTCTATTCTGTATACATATTTATTTTTTTTAAATAAGAAAATAGTTTTAAAACACTTTTTAAATAACAAATTCAAACGGAATTCCGCAAAACCCATTTCATTTTTTTAAGCAAAAACCATTTGAGTCCATCCCACATAACCTAATAAGGGGAAGACCAAGCATGAATGGTCATGTAACTGTTTTGAGCCATACCAAGATGACGGATTCTGTTATAAAGAATGCGGAAATCATTCTTAATAAACTTCTCATAACTCGTTTGGTTATAATTAACTACTTCAATCTGTTTCCTCTGCGATTTCTATTTTAAAGTTTTTATTATAGCCTACATTTTACTTTCTCATGCATGCTAAATATAGTTTATATTTTAATATCATTGGTAGTTATAGTTACCTATCGTTTATACTAAGATCAAAATTAAATGGAATTTCACTGAATGCTTTGTTAACAGAGTTGTTACAGATGTATGATACTCTTGGACAAATTACTTTTATGGTAGTACTCAGTATACACAGTTCACAAACTGAAAATTAAGAAAGCATACACGGTGTCATTTTCAGACCAATGTGCCCTTCTATCCACACTGGTACCCTACCTTTTATAATCATAACTTAGTGCTTTCCCCAGAAATTTGTGAAGGCATGGTAAATTTCGTATTTTGAAGGCACTCAATGGTTAAAAAAGATAATATTGGGGGCACCCAACCTTGACACGAGGGCAGTATATTTATCAAAATCAGCAATAAACAGCCTTCACCCAGTGTGTTGGTGTAAAAGTGTCATAAAAGTGTGCCAACACAAAAGGGGTACATGATTAAATGAAAATCAGTTTCAAAAAGATAAGATTAAACTAAAAATTGAAAGTTAGATTTGGCTAGCTGGGGGCACATTGTAAAATTCATGATGAGGGCAGCATGGTGCTTGAAGATGGAGGCATGGTTCAACACCATGCTAAATTGGTCTAGGGAAACCCCCATAACTGTTTGGATCGACATTTGGATAGATGATTGTTAATGATACTAGTTAATAATATGATCTCACAATTTTGATTCTACAATTTTTGTAGGTGTTATGGGACTTCAACTTTTCATCTATGATATCATGAATATGATTCATCCGGTTTTCACATGACAGCCTTCAATTTACTCGTGAGTTATGGAATTTCTCCACCCTCAGTAGTTAAATTTTAGATTTTAACACGCTCGCAAAGGCTCGCGTGTTGAAAATCGAAAATTTAACTATCTCCGGTAGAGAAATTCTATACGTCACTCGTACGTGAAGGAGAATCTATATTTCTTATATAGCACATCAAACTTTCTAAAAATAATTAGTATACTATATCAAATGATAAACACCGCAATTACAGACTGCATACTCTTCACCCCCATCCAACGAATCAACGTATCAGACATGTGGCATATAATGTGAGTCACAATACAAGTTTATGAACAAGTTTATCATATACTGAATTATTTGATATCTCGAAAGATAAATTTTCACCATTTTTTATGGCCATTTATCCAAATTCAGAAAATTTTGAACAGAGACAACTCTTCTGGTGTTATTCATACACCTAATTATATGTTTCTATCATCAATTATTGAACAAAAGTCATATTTATATTTATCAACCAAATAATATAAAATTTATAAGATATCTCATAAACTTCTATCTTCATAAATCTATATATTTTATGAGATTTCTAATAAAGTTTATAAGATATCTTGTAAGGTTGTATTGTCAACATGGAGGGCGATGAAGTAAAACTCATATAAAACTTTGTCAAAACTACAAAAGCGAAGTTTGAGTTGACCATACATTTAATTGCCTGATCCATTTCAATGGTCCAAATCGCGAATATGACAGCCGATATTTTAAGGAAAGTCCGACTCGTGTAGTGAAAATAAAATCCATAAAAAAAAAATATGGGTAAATTTACTCGGCCAGGTAAGTCGGACCGGAATAACAATAATTTAAAAACAATGAGAGAGATACTGTGAATGAAGTATTGATTCGATTTTATGAACTTCTTTATGTTGACTCTGTTGTACACATTTTGTAGACTGGCTTAGAAGGCATGCAAGTTAAATTTGCCTGAAACCTAGTTGAACTGTAAATCAGAGAATGACTCTTAATTTCTATTAAAAACATTAGAATAAGACAAGCTCTTGAAATAAAAACATAATCAGTTCCGATTGGTGCTCCCTGTCATCCTGAAGTAGGCCGCTGAGCCCTGGTTCCAAAAACATTAAAACTAACATTTTTGACACATTTCCATCCATGTTTTGAAAATACAGCCATTTTGATTGTTTACCTCTGTTCCAACCACGTATAATTGGGTAGCGAGTAATCATCCGTTCTTGAGAACATGTCAAAATTAATTGTGTATTTACTAATGTGACGATTATTTCTTTAATGGACCCATTATTGGAGAAAAATCTTACGACGATCTCAGACATGCATGCACGTGAATCTAATTTTTTAAGTCATTTCAAGTAAAATTACGGTCCAATAACATAATTTAGTAAAATTAGTAAAATGTATAACTTAAACACATTGAATTCTTATTGAAAATTATCTTCGGAAAACGAATACACTCACTGTAATTGATCCCACACAGCAGAGATAATATCTGTGATAAAATGTCTATATATATATTATTTTTGTAGTATTTATGTCGCCCCAGAATGCGATCGGTTGGATACGTTTGGCGGCCATTTGAAAATGTTCTAAAAATGACAGAAAAATTAACATTGCCCGATTTCAATAAAAATTGATATCTATGCGAAATTTGGGGTGGCGAACAAGATGCAATCATCAAAATACAAAAATTTTCAAAAAGAAGCTTGTCCGGGCCATTACTTTTTTTTACTTTTAACCTAGGCTTATACCCTTTGGTATGTGTTTGTAATACCATGAGGGGGTGTGTCGCGTACCATTATGACCTTCATTCGACCTTGACCTTTGACCTCAAGGTCAAATTATGAGTAAAATGATAGTATTTCCTTGTCCGGGTTTTAACCCTTTTGTCTTTTACGTCTAGTCTTATACCCTTTGGTATGTAGGTGTATTACCAAAGGTGGGGTTGTATCATTATGACCTTCATTTGAGCTTTGACCTCAAGGTCAAATTATGACTAGAACTATAGTATTTCCTTGTCCGGGTTGCAACTTTTTTGTCTTTTGACCTAGGCTTATACCCTTGGGTATGTAGGTGTATTACCATGAGAGTGTACCATTATGACCTTCATTTGACCTTGACATTTGACCTCAAGGTCACAAAATTATTATTTTTATCCAAGAGGTAAAGATTGATCTAGAATAAAATGAAGGGGGGACATATGTTTTGGTTGCAAAACAGTTCCACTTAGTTCCATTTGAAATTATACACCACTACAGTTGTAATCTTTCCAGAGGTGATTTCTATCACTTTGATTATATGGAGTTTTTTGGATTGATAAAATAAAGCTGCATTTCATTTTCGACGATTTGGCTGATTGTGCAATTGTGTTTGCAGTTGTGTTCCTGTGTTGTACAATAATTCAAGTTTTCATATTCTGATGTTTTGATTGATCAAATAAAGCTGCCTTAGTTTCATTTTTGACTCCTAAACACCAGAGTGGATCTTGTCTCCACTGCTCACGTCATTATTACAATGATCATCTTCAAATTTTCATTGATACGGCCATTAACTTATCATAAGGTAAACTTCATTGAGTTTCTATTAGCATTTTATTTCCTTTTAACACTTCACTACAATATAGTGAAAGTAAATGAGACAGCAAGCCTATAACACAGCATAGATCTGACTGTACAGACTTGAACTGTGGTCAGTGATCCACACTATCTATTCGGAACACTTCATACCTTACATTAGGTCGGTAATCTAGTTCCTGTTGTCATAAAAGCCTTTAATATGACTCGTTATGAAATATTTATAAGTGTTAAGATATTCCAGGCGAGGGTAAAAGATGTAGAGACGGGGGGAGGGGGGGATCAATCATAAAGTAAACCTAAGTTCTTTAATCATAAACATTAATGACGAGAGATGATTTTAATTTTGACCAAAATAAATTTTCAACATCTCAGTAATAATATACCTGCTTCCCGGCATATGTAGTCTATATCTCTCAATTGAGATGACGATGCAAAATCATGCCTTCTTCATTCCCTCAAAAAATTCTTTGGCAGATATCAAAACTTGATAGAAAAATGTTCAGTTTCTATTTTAAAATTTATAAAAGAAGGAAATTCCTTGAGATATATTGACCACTGTATTCACTGATGTGACTTATGAATCGGTTTGTTTTGGCAGCTACTCATTTCCGTAAGTAACTCAGAATAATAGCAACTGTCATATATAAATGCGGCGCGTATAAATGGAGACTGGAGGTAATATTATATACATATTTGGGATAAGAACATTACATGGGATAACTGTAATAAGTGGTTTCATCAGCATTGTGAAAATCTCACAAACACTCATTTTTCATTTTTGAGAAAGTCTTCCCTTTCATTCATTTGTACGGGCTGCTGTTTAGATAGCTTTGGGAATTTTGATTTTTTAACAGGTTTAAATTTGTTAAATAACAACGGGAATTCCGCTGAAGCTGCCAAATTGGAGCTTATTCTATTTAGATTTTTATCAAAACCACTGTCTCCACACTCTTTAGAGGTAAATAAATCTTTGGCTATAGATTCAGTAGGAACTTCACATTTGGGCAACAATTCGACATATTGGGCAGTGGAGACGAGTGGAGATTGCAACTGTCTTCTTAATGCCACCTCCATCGGAATTCAAAATTCAGAAATTCTTTCTATAGAAATTAGATATAGGACATGTATTGAAATGATTCAGTACAATTCTTTTTATACGGACGAACACAGACATGATGGACTGTCTTTGGTTTCTGACACATATGACGCACTACAGGCCTGTTCTGTTAATTATTCTTATTCATCAGCTTTTTGTTATTCATGCAGCAGCATCAGTCATTGGCAAACCCATTAGATCATTTTATCCGACAGTAAATGTGGTATTTGATAGTTCCATCGGAATTCTAAACATAACTTTTTCTCCACGAAATAAAAAAAAGTAAAAAACACCATTTGCATTCTTTGGTCATCAATTTTCGAACATTCTAGGCAAAGTACGTGGATACCAAATCATTTTGTTTTACTTTTGCCAAATTCCGCCAGGTCAGATATTTTAGACATTTCAGACACGACAGACTTTCCACCACTTTCTTCCTACAGACCACAGAATAGTGTAACGGGGTCATCTATTGACTAAAACAGCGACTCTCTTGGGTTTCCATATTTTATTGATATCAGTAATAAATATAAAAAAAACCCTACATATGGTACAAGGGCTTGGCAGAATCGTCAATCGTTATATATTTACAATCAGCAATTATGTATATCAGTTAGTAAATACCATTCATAATAACCATAATCCTGTTAAAGTTATTAGTAAATCCCAGACATGCAGTTATAGCTGGCACTGAATTTATTTATGTCTATGTGTAAGTTTAACAGTGTGTCGCCATCATAGCTATTCAAATTCTATCCCAATTTCCTCAACCAACCAATCAGAAACCAGAGATTTGACATGTGACTAAACTAGCCAATAAAACAAGAAAACTACAGTACAGACTAAGATAAGCCTAACAAAGTATACGGAATAGGGAGAATAGAAAGCATTGACTTTAATAATATTAGTTAGCAGTATAATAAACTTAAATTAATAAAACTATCGATCTTAATAATAACTAAGGTTATAATTAAAACTGAAACTATCATAACTACGTCTGCCACAAACTCCCCTGCGTTAAAAAATGACGTCCTCATCATCACAACTATACTAAAGGAAAACAGGGACATGATGAACCATTTCTGTCTACAAATGAATATTAATGAATTGGTTGCAATAAATTACACTACAACTAGTCAACATAATACAAAATCTGTAAATAAACAGCAAAATAAAATCTAAAATATAATCAAACGTTGTCTTTAATAATTGACAACAATGTCTTCCCAACTTCTGCTTCTAAGCCTGAAAATAAACCTTTAGACCTATAGTCAGCCTTTTCTCTCCAAGGTACTGGTGGTACTGCTGATTTTGTGACAAAATCACCTGATGCCAACCATTTTGGCTGAGTCCGCTCTCTAGTAGATCTGCGCGGCTAAATAGGAGGTCTATTCTAAACTGGAGGAGTAGGTACTTCTTCTGATACCTCGAGATCTGCAACAGGGGGTATTTCCTGTTGATTCTCATCATCGGAAGCGCTTCCTGGATCTGAGTCTTCTCCGACGTCCGCATCGGCCTGGGCGTCCCCAATCGACTCTGTATCCTCAACAACCTGATCAGCTTCCAGATCATCAGACAAACTAATAACAGTGGCTGCATCAGGAACAGGAATAATCAAGTAATCTGTATCATCACTATCATCATCTGTATCAGAATCCCCCTTGGTTGACTTTCTGCTTCTCTGAAGACGAGTCCTTCTTCTGGGTACTGGTTTAGGTTTAGGTGGTACATCTGGCCTCTGCTGAGATATAAAGCCCACTGGTAACAGCAAGTTTCGGTGAAGAGTACGTTTTCTGCCTTCTCCGTTCTCTTGTTCTACTGTGTACACGGGTATATCTGGGTTTGGCTGAGCAAGTACGATGTATACTTCGCTTTCCCATCTATCAGCAAGCTTATGTTTCCCGTTGAATGCTACCTTCTTAACCAATACTTTATCTCCAGGTTCAACTTTAGCTCCTCGAGTCTTCAGGTCGTAATAATCCTTCTGTTTCTGTTTAGCTCTATCAGCATCCTCTGAAGCCAATGTGTAGGCCTGCACAAGACGAACCTTCAACTACTGGATGTACTTTGACTGCGGCTTCAACTCCTTTTCTGTCACGAGTCCAAAAGCTAGATCTATTGGCAACTTCGGCTCTCTTCCGAACATCAGGAAGTATGGTGACTGTCCTGTAGCATCATGACGGGTGCATTTGTATGCATGCACTAGTGGAGGTACATGAGCTTTCCAGTTAGTCTTTTGATCTGGCTTCAAAGTTCCCAACATTGACAGCAAAGTTCTGTTAAAGCGCTCCGTCATGCCATTACCCATAGGGTGATATGGTGTAGTACGAGACTTCTTTATTCCTGTCAATCTGCATAGTTCCTGTATCAGCTTACTCTCAAATGCAGCTCCTTGATCGGAATGAATGCGACTAGGAAATCCGTACTATACGATGAAAGAGTTGAATAGTGTCTCCGCCGTTGTTCTGGCTGTTTGGTTCTTCGTTGGAAAAGCTTGTGCGTATCGGGTGAAGTGGTCTGTTATGACTAAAACATCCCGTTGTCCTCCTTTCGATGGTTCAAGCGGTAAATAGTCAATACAGATCAGTTCCATAGGCTGCGTTGTCTGGATGTTCACTAATGGAGCTTTCTCTGGGTCTTTCTTCCGTTTTAAACATCGTTCACAGTGCTGGATGTATTCTTCGATGTCTTTACTCATTCCAGGCCAGTAAAATCTATTCCTGATAAGACTGTTGGTTTTATCTCTTCCAGGATGACCCATCTCGTCATGTAATGCTTCAAGTACCATGGATACATATGTTGATGGTAGAACTAGTTGATGTCTTGCTGCTCCATCAATGGTTATCTTTCTGTGCAGTATGTTGTCAATCAACTGCAGATGATGAAACTGTCTTTGAGTGAACTGCTTTGTACTTTTTTTTTGGTCTCTGTCCCGATTTGATCAATCTAATCCATGGTTGAAGTTCTGGATCATTGGCCTGTGCTTCTGCCCAGTTGATGTCTTTGGATACATCTGTATGCATGTCGATTCCGCCTATATCAACAGCTTCTGGTGTAATGGCTACACTGTCCACTAACGATGAATGGATGGAACCGCAAATAGCTTTGACTGAGTCTCTGTCTATGTTGGTAAGCCTGGATAAACTATCAGCATCTGCATGTTTCTTTCCTGGACGGTACAGTATCTCGAAGTCATATGATGCTAACGCTGCAACCCAACGGGGACCAGTTGCATCCAGCTTCGCTGACCTCAACACGTAAGTAAGTGGATTATTGTCGGTGAGCACGCTGAATCTGTGTCCATATAGGTAGTCATGGAATTTGTCTGTTATTGCCCACTTTAGTGCTAAAAACTCCATCTTGTGTGCTGGGTAATGGCAAACGCAATGACTCTTTTCAATCCACCTTTCTCTTGGTATAAGACTGCACCAAGACCATGGCCACTTGCATCTGTATGCAGCTCGAATGGTTGAGTGTAATCAGCATAGCCTAGTATTGGAGCACTGGATAGCATATCTTTCAGTCTGTTGAATGCAATTTCTTGCTCTTCTGTCCATGTCCAAGATTGCTGAACCTTTGGTTTCTTCTTCCCCTTTTTTTGGTTGTTGGTGGTGGCATCAGATTCGTTAATGGCTTGGAAATCTGGCTGAAGCGTCTGTAGTATCCTACGAACCCAATAAACCTTCTGACATCTTCAGGTGAAGTTGGAGTTGGCCACTGTTTAACCTTCTCAACCGTCTCTAGATCAGTCTCTGCGCCTTCTTGGGAGACGATATGTCCAACGTACCTGACTTTGGGTTTGAAGAAATAGCATTTGTTGGCTTCAAGTTGGCTTCACGAATCCTATCAAACACCAGTTGGAGTCTCTCAAGATGTTCCTCGTACGTCTTGCTGAATATGATGACGTCATCGATGAATATGCAGCATATCTGAAGATGAAGATCGCCTAAGGTATCCTGCATAAGCCGCTGGTAGGTGGCTGGAGAGCATGACAGTCCAAATGGCATTCTGTTATACTCGAAAAATCTGAGTGGACCAACTGTGAAGGCAGTTCTCTCTTTGTGTTCTTCATGAAGCTCCACTTGATGGTATCCAGACTTCATATCGATGATACCGAAGAAGCTGTTACCGGAGAGGCAGTCAAATATCTCATCGATTCGTGGTAAACTGTAAGCATCTTTCTTTGTCCTGTTGTTCAGTTGACGATAATCTACACAAATGCGTAATGTTCCGTTCTTCTTCACTAACACTAAATTCGAAGACCATGGACTGTGCGATTCTCTGATGATCCCTGATCTCAACAACTGGTAAAGATGACTTCTGACTTCCTCATACATCGATGGTGGGATGCGTCTGTAGCATTGTGTAAATGGCCTATCATCTTCAAGTTCAATCTTATGCTTGACAGCAGTTGCATGTCCAACATCAGTCTTTCGAAAAGATATCCTGGTAGTCGAGTAAAAACTGTTCACCTTTCTGGAGTTCTTCTGTGTAAGGTTGTCTGTAGATATATGGACTTGTTCTAAAAGGGGTGGATCAAAATCAGTGGACTGGATATCTGGTTTATCTTGGATCATTACTGGCTGTATTTCACATATGATGGCATTGGATGGAATAGTAACTGTTCGTGTGGTAACATTGCTAATCTTCACTTCAAGTAATCCATTATTATGATAAAGGTAGTCAACAAGTCCAGGTTCGATATCTAAATCTGATGGTAAAACTGAGGATGGTGTTGGCTGGATCATGGCTGATGTATAATGATAAGGCAATTCCTTGGTCAGCATAGCTCTGAGTGTGACGTTGGTATTCGGTGATATGATGACTCTATCTTTTTCTGCAGACTTGACTAATGCTAAGCAGTTGCTGTCGACCCAATGACTTGTGACATTTCAGACTCACATACTAGTACCGACGTACCTTCTACTAACACCCATTGACTTGTGACATTTCAGACTCACAGTCTAGTACCGACTTATCTTCTACTGACGACCCATTGACTTGTGACATTTCAGACTCACAGACTAGTACCGACATACCTTCTACTGACGACACATTGACTTGTTTGACTTACTTTGAGAGTTGCAGCAATTGCCAACAGACACATTTTAATTAGATGAATAGTCACGTGACTGTTGGATGTAATAAGAATCAATATGGACATGAAAGCAACATAAACATTATAGACGTTCGATCACAAAAGCTCAAAATATGAACATGGAAATGTTTAACAGCGATATCCAGATGTTTATAACATCCCCAAACATCAAACCCCACAAGTTTGAACGGTTGTTTGATGACAATAGCAACTTTTATTGGAGTATAATTGACGACTTTCTCTATCAAACACACCTGTCTACAACTTTCATTATGGGTGTAATAAAATGACCCACATTTGATTAAAATCAATACTAATTTACCTGAAAGAGAATTTACATGATCACCCGGAGTTAACAGGTCGTTACATGTTGTAATGATGTAAGTTAATTTGTTTAAACCACTGCTGTGACGTCGGCCTATTCATTTACCGTGGTTTAGGACATATTAACAACTTCTCGTCCAATCATATTGCTTGAATTTGTCTTCTAAGTTTCATAGTACATAGTTTTTCCGTGTACTAAGTAACTATACATGAATGACCACGATAGCCAGATTATATTGTATTGTAATTAAGAAATTGTTTGTAGAACATTAACAGCCGTGGGCATTTTGGAAGGAATTCAATGTCTCACATTTCATCTTTTGGGGGAATATTTAAGGATATATTTTCGATATCTTTTTATTTTTTTGATGAATTAAAAGGACACACAAAATGTCAATAGTGTCACTATGCTGAAATATTAGTTATGAAAATATTAATTTTAATCTAAATGTATAAAAAAGGGAGATGTAATTCCTTATTACAATACAATGTAATCTTATACTTGCCGTCATCAATTCAATATGTACAATGAAGCTAAGAATCATGAGTTGTCATTAATATATGGAAATAAAATACTATAGCGTAAAAAGGCAAATTCCTTGCTTAAACATACAAAAGAATTTTAATCATGGATCGCAGTAACCGTATGCATCTATAGTTTGATAAATTAACATAATTGAAGAAAAGAAAGATTCTTTGTTCTAGTTCCTCTGATAGAACTGGTTCTGCAAATCTACTTGAAGTAGCAGCATTACGGTTTGAAAATACCAATTTTTGCGTTTGGATTGCATATAAATCACTTAATTCCCAATCTGTATCTGTACTACTAGTATTCAACAACTCAAAATCTGGCAAATCGGTGTTATTCATCATGATCCAAATTGAAATGACACGGAGCTACGATATTAATACTGAGTAGATTTTTACAAAAACAAAACAACTCTCTTAAATTTACTAAAATCTAGTTACACTTACCTTGTTAGATGATTACTTTTTACTGACCATATGATCAACTGACCATCAATTACACCAATTTAACAATCACTCGAGTTGTGAATATGTGCTAAATTGGATAGTGTATGGAAAGGTATATACTATGACATTTAGAGCGAGAGGCTTGCCCCGAGCTCTTAATTTCATAGTATATACCTTTCCATACACTATCCAATGGATAGTGTATGGAAAGGTATATACTATGACATTTAGAGCGAGAGGCTTGCCCCGAGCTCTTAATTTCATAGTATATACCTTTCCATACACTAACCGATACTTCTTTTTCTAGAATCAACGCTTCTCTAATCCGTCACTGAAATGAAGTCATCAAATTATATTCAATTGTTCCCTTTGTGTACTTAATTTCATTAAGTTTGAATTGGCTAATTTACTGATTTCTGTTCACAGCTGGTATTAGTTTAAAAAACTTACTTTAGACTTTTGCAAATTTTTAATTACCGTGACTGGGGCTCGAACTCCCTCCTTGAAGTAAATTATGTGACATTGTTCAAGAACACATCGACGAAACCTCTCGGCTACCAATCGAATGATATCTACATGTCGTTTTGAATATATCAATATGATACGGTGCCATATATACATAAGGCTTTCGCCTTTATATATTTAAAAACGACGTTTGTATAGTGTAAGATGGTAGCCGCAAGGTTAAGATGAGTTGAAAGGAACACCTGTAGACATAGTTCGAATCTCTGTTTCGTCGTTCCCTTTTTTTCTAAATCTATGTGTTATCATTGATATAATTTAGTAATAAGAAAAGATCATTATTTTGTTTTTTTTTATTATTATCGACAATTTCATATAATTCAATAAAAATCTAGAACATTGTTATTTTGATGTTTATGGCAATTTCATCTATTTCACTGCATATTTTGACATATTTTTAAAATATAAAAAGTGTAAATCGAGTGGATTTAAACTATTTTTTGAATCATATGCCTTATTTTGTAAGTTCATACGGTTTTGTATTAATTTTCATTTACCATTAAAATCATCGACGTGACTATATATATATTTATATATAGTCACGTCGATGATTTTAATGGTAAATGAAAATTAATACAAAGTTCGATTTATATATATATAAAACAAACCATTCGCCCTCCGGGCTCATGGTTTCTTTTTCAAGAACCAACGCTTATCGGGCGAATGGTTTGTTTTTCATGAACCAACGCTTATCCATTGTATCTATAATAACAATCCAAAGATACTAATATTAGATATTGTAAATTTATAGTATGCTGTATACGACGCATTTCAAGGAGTTACCTCTCATCAGCAGCATTAAAACCGAAACATTTGGAAGACCAAAAACCAAACTTATATTAAATAAGAAGTACTCAACCAAAAATACCGAAATAGGACGCCAAATTTCAGCTAAGGAGATCTACCATGTGCAATACAAGGAATGAACCCTTAGTATTTCTATTATTTTTGAATTTTGCTAAATACCTGTAATTTCTGTAACACATCAATGAATAGTCATGTCAGACAAGTCTGACGACTGGGTTGGCGAATACCCTCGGGGACCTAGGGTCCACCAGCAGAGGCATCATCCCAGGAGTTTCAAAATAACAATCCAAAGATACTAATATTAGATATTGTAAATTTATAGTATGCTGTATACGACGCATTTCAAGGAGTTACCTCTCATCAGCAGCATTAAAACCGAAACATTTGGAAGACCAAAAACCAAACTTATATTAAATAAGAAGTACTCAACCAAAAATACCGAAATAGGACGCCAAATTTCAGCTAAGGAGATCTACCATGTGCAATACAAGGAATGAACCCTTAGTATTTCTATTATTTTTGAATTTTGCTAAATACTGGTAATTTCTGTAACACATCAATGAATAATCATGTCAGACAAGTCTGACGACTGGGTTGGCGAATACCCTCGGGGACCTAGGGTCCACCAGCAGAGGCATCATCCCAGGAGTTTCAAAATAACAATCCAAAGATACTAATATTAGATATTGTAAATTTATAGTATGCTGTATACGACGCATTTCAAGGAGTTACCATAATACATATTACAGGTAAATTGTACAATAAACATGGACACGTGAAAGGAAGCACTTCTGGGTAGAATTTTGACATCACTGTATGATAGATATCAAATTAATATAAATGAATGTTCAAAAACGAAAATATAGAATTAGAAAAAGACCATTGTAGAATAATAAAAGATGAATAATCCATTCTAAGCATTTATTCAATAAAAGATAGCTGTGAAAATCGTTAAAACATCTAACAAAAAATTTCAGACGCCTTTGAATATCATTTATTTATTTGCAAACAGTGAAAGCCAAAAATTGTAATTAATTTAATTAAACTCTTTTGAATAATGGGAATACATACTCACTCGTATACATCTAAATTAGTATATAAAATAAATGATTAGGAAATTTGGTAAATGTTTAATACATATTGTTTTCTTTTAATTAATGATTTATATTTACAAAAATCAAAGAGATTTTATATGCATTTAGACTTTTATTTACCAGCAAATTTCTCATTTATAATTCCAGGTTAAATTCTTATTAACATGATTAGGATTAAGTTGATCTATGTAATGAAAATACTTTGAAGATAAGAGAAAAACAAATAGAATTCACAGTAAATAGCAATTTTTCTTTCATTCTCTTATACACAGGAGCTCCTTTCACAAAATTTGTACAGGGTAAATTCACTCGTAAGTTATGCTAGAACTATTTCAAGCCAATTGCCAAACAACACAGTAACTATAGGAAAACGGTTCCTTCGGGAGAGATCCATAGAATTAACTGTCAGGAAATAAACTCTCTTGTTAAAGAAGCTTTCAAAGTAAATAAGTCTATATCTGAAGATGGAATATATACTTGGTATACTTTTGCAAAGAAAATTTTAACAGTTTAATATTGATGAAGAATATGTTGGTTTTGATAAACCTTTTAAACTAATAAAAACATCACTTAAAAAACAATTAAACATATTGTTAAAGGACAGTACATTTCGAGAAACTTTCAAATATAGATAAAAATTCAAAACTTTACCTTTATAGTAAACTTCAAAAAGAATTTAAATTGGAAGACTACACAATCTAAAAAAATTTAATAGTCGTCAACTTTTAACAAAATTCTATATAAGTGACCATAACTTGGAAATTGAAATAGGTCGATACAAGAAAATTCGGAGAGAACATAGAGTTTATAAAGTTTGTAAAATTTTTGATGATGAGGAAGACTTTCCTTCATTACCAAATCAGTAATAATATTAGAAATCCCCTTATAAATGCAATTAAAACCCATTATCCTAATTTGACCCAGCTTGATTCAAACGTTAAACTATAACTATTTTAAATCCCAATAAAGATATTCTGTCTAATGTTGTGGGCTATATAAAGCAATCCATGGAGTTGTGAAAATGAGGTCCACATTGGTCAATTATCTATATCTGTATACTGATATAATTATTAACTTGACTCGTTTAGAACTTTATTCATAGCTGTAATTCATGTAATGTTTGCATTTTAACCCGTCATTGTTTACTTTTTGCAATAAATCCTATAAACATAACAGATTATTATATCAGATTATTATGCCTATTTATATATACATACTTACCTCTATAGTACATGTAGTATGTCCCTATATATACACACGTACCTCTATAGTACATGTAGTATGTCCCTATATATACATACGTACCTCTATAGTACATGTAGTATGTCCCTATATATACATACGTACCTCTATAGTACATGTAGTATGTCCCTATATATACACACGTACCTCTATAGTACATGTAGTATGTCCCTATATATACACACGTACCTCTATAGTACATGTAGTATGTCCCTATATATACATACGTACCTCTATAGTACATGTAGTATGTCCCTATATATACATACGTACCTCTATAGTACATGTAATATGTCCCTATATATACATACGTACCTCTATAGTACATGTAGTATGTCCCTATATATACATACGTACCTCTATAGTACATGTAGTATGTCCCTATATATACATACGTACCTCTATAGTACATGTAGTATGTCCCTATATATACATACGTACCTCTATAGTACATGTAGTATGTCCCTATATATACATACGTACCTCTATAGTACATGTAGTATGTCCCTATATATACATACATACCTCTATAGTACATGTAGTATGTCCCTATATATACATACGTACCTCTATAGTACATGTAGTATGTCCCTATATATACAGTACATGTAGTATGTCCCTATATATACATACGTACCTCTATAGTACATGTAGTATGTCCCTATATATACATACCTACCTCTATAGTACATGTAGTATGTCCCTATATATACATACGTACCTCTATAGTACATGTAGTATGTCCCTATATATACATACGTACCTCTATAGTACATGTAGTATGTCCCTATATATACATACGTACCTCTATAGTACATGTAGTATGTCCCTATATATACATACGTACCTCTATAGTACATGTAGTATGTCCCTATATATACATACGTACCTCTATAGTACATGTAGTATGTCCCTATATATACATACGTACCTCTATAGTACATGTAGTATGTCCCTATATATACATACGTACCTCTATAGTACATGTAGTATGTCCCTATATATACACACGTACCTCTATAGTACATGTAGTATGTCCCTATATATACACACGTACCTCTATAGTACATGTAGTATGTCCCTATATATACACACGTACCTCTATAGTACATGTAGTATGTCCCTATATATACATACGTACCTCTATAGTACATGTAGTATGTCCCTATATATACATACGTACCTCTATAGTACATGTAGTATGTCCCTATATATACACACGTACCTCTATAGTACATGTAGTATGTCCCTATATATACACACGTACCTCTATAGTACATGTAGTATGTCCCTATATATACATACGTACCTCTATAGTACATGTAGTATGTCCCTATATATACATACGTACCTCTATAGTACATGTAGTATGTCCCTATATATACATACGTACCTCTATAGTACATGTAGTATGTCCCTATATATACATACGTACCTCTATAGTACATGTAGTATGTCCCTATATATACATACGTACCTCTATAGTACATGTAGTATGTCCCTATATATACATACGTACCTCTATAGTACATGTAGTATGTACCTATATATACATACGTACCTCTATAGTACATGTAGTATGTCCTATTTATATATACATACGTACCTCTATAGTACATGTAGTATGTCCCTATATATACATACGTACCTCTATAGTACATGTAGTATGTCCCTATATATACATACGTACCTCTATAGTACATGTAGTATGTCCCTATATATACATACGTACCTCTATAGTACATGTAGTATGTCCCTATATATACATACGTACCTCTATAGTACATGTAGTATGTCCCTATATATACATACGTACCTCTATAGTACATGTAGTATGTCCCTATATATACATACGTACCTCTATAGTACATGTAGTATGTCCCTATATATACATACGTACCTCTATAGTACATGTAGTATGTCCCTATATATACACACGTACCTCTATAGTACATGTAGTATGTCCCTATATATACATACGTACCTCTATAGTACATGTAGTATGTCCCTATATATACATACGTACCTCTATAGTACATGTAGTATGTCCCTATATATACACACGTACCTCTATAGTACATGTAGTATGTCCCTATATATACATACGTACCTCTATAGTACATGTAGTATGTCCCTATATATACATACGTACCTCTATAGTACATGTAGTATGTCCCTATATATACATACGTACCTCTATAGTACATGTAGTATGTCCCTATATATACATACGTACCTCTATAGTACATGTAGTATGTCCCTATATATACACACGTACCTCTATAGTACATGTAGTATGTCCCTATATATACACACGTACCTCTATAGTACATGTAGTATGTCCCTATATATACATACGTACCTCTATAGTACATGTAGTATGTCCCTATATATACATACGTACCTCTATAGTACATGTAGTATGTCCCTATATATACATACGTACCTCTATAGTACATGTAGTATGTCCCTATATATACATACGTACCTCTATAGTACATGTAGTATGTCCCTATATATACATACGTACCTCTATAGTACATGTAGTATGTCCCTATATATACATACGTACCTCTATAGTACATGTAGTATGTCCCTATATATACATACGTACCTCTATAGTACATGTAGTATGTCCCTATATATACATACATACCTCTATAGTACATGTAGTATGTCCCTATATATACATACATACCTCTATAGTACATGTAGTATGTCCCTATATATACACACGTACCTCTATAGTACATGTAGTATGTCCCTATATATACATACATACCTCTATAGTACATGTAGTATGTCCCTATATATACATACGTACCTCTATAGTACATGTAGTATGTCCCTATAAACGGCTTCTGATCATATTTGAGCATTTCGTAATGATCACCCCAACTTAACTCCTGGTAACAATTAATCGGTAATGGTTAAATATTTATAAAATGCTGACTAATTTTCAAAATTTGGAAATTTGATTCGATGAAACGGTTCCCGTTTCATGTGTGTGTTTTGCTCCATTTACATAAATACGATTTTTGTTGAAAGTTTATTCCGAACCAATATACATAACTATGAAAGAGATTGAAAATTATTAATATATTATATTAATGATTCTGCAGCTATACTTGTATGTAATTAACTATAATTAAACAGATAAACAAACTAAGAAAATAATATTACACCAACATCACCAAATCTGTTAATCACATTCTTAGATATTCAAAATAAACATAATTTAACGTGACTGATCAATTGTTAGATATGAGAGATAAGCAGGCGTGGATATGCTCAAATCGTGCTAATCACGATGTTACTACCTATCAACTGTGTACTGGAGTGTATGGGTGTTATATTTTATAGATTATCCGACAGATCGTTTGTAGCAAACACACCTGTCAAACGTCCATAGGTATAACACTTTAATAAATAGTTTTTGATGCAATTGCCTATCTTTTTATAAAGACGATTTTTCCGAAGATTTCACCGTTTTCCAAGATATCTAGCACAGCCGAGCCCTAACACCAACCGTAACCGTAATCCCTAAGCCTAACCATTACCATTACTTGTGGAACACTGACTTCAAACGGTGTGTGTTAGAATGGGATAGGACGTAGGACTGCATACATAAAACTGGGAAGTATTTTTAACCACATTTATCCACGAATTTCAAATTGTATGTTTCGCTTCTGTAACCACTGAATAACTGAAATACCGATTAATTCTAAAACAGGCGTTAGAGGAATCTCGCATTACTGATTGTCTTTTTTCCGGAATATCTCAAACGTTTCTTTAAAATTAAAGTAAAAAGTATTACACTACCTTGACCTACCTTTTGTTTCCAAGAGGGTCGTACAGGGGGAATGTGCACACGTGCAAACGAGAATTTTAAATGTCCATCGTGATGAACAAAAAATAAAAATTTCGCAAGTAGTATATAAGAGGTTCTAAAGTCGTATTTGTCGAGGTGGTGCTGGAAAAATTCGTGAACATGCTCAACTGGAAGTGAAGAACGTTCCCGCCATTTTTGAAAGTAAGTAAAAGGGAGGTAATTTCGTGCGGTGTTCTAACCGGTAGTGTTAGGGAGATAATTTCGCCGGGTTTTTTTAAACTTTAAGTGTAAGGGATATAACTTTTGGGACAATTCGGTATTCGTCCTATACATCTATTATTCAGATTGGGGTACCTATTCTTTTCCCGCGCTTTTCTTTCTTGAGAGTTTTTTTGGTCTTTCCTTGGACTGTATTCGGATAAAGTCCCCCTCTTTGGTCATTTCTTCTCTGTAGGGTTCAAACCTGTCTCTATATGTTGCCAAGCGTGCCCTCGACTAGTTCGTTTACTTTATGTTTGTACTCTACCTGATGTACTTTAAATGTTTTGTTCATAATGACGTCCCATGGGGACTGTTCACATTCTTCATCGGAATCTTCGTTGGATCCATGGTCACTGCTTTGTTCCGATCCCTCGTTATCGGCTTCTGTGGCGGTGTCTGAAGTTGAATCAGATTCACTGTACTTTGTTGAATCCTCTTCAATACCGTGTATATTCTTTTGAGACAACTAGGTTGAAGTTGCGCTGTGAGTGTTATCAACATATGTCACAGGTATACATTTTTAAGACGTCTTTACTTCTTGAGATTCGATGTTCAAATGAGTTGCATCAGTTGTCCAGTTGCTTTTTTTTGCTACGGGTTTCTCCATGATTTGTTGGGTTAAGTGTCTGGCAAAAAAAATTCTTTTCGGGATCCTTGTTTTGCATATTTCACTTTTCTGACGGTCTCTGTTGAGTTTTCTCCACTGGTTGTCAATTATTATACACCCTTTGCAGATTTTCAAATTTTTTACAAGTCTGAAGAGTTCTTTTCCATCTGGTATTTTGGACATTTCAGGTTAAGCCCCGAATTGTTAAGTCCTCCAGTAGTAATTTCGTTCGAGACATTTGGTTCTCTTGACCTTAGTTGGAAGTATTTTCCTTTTACATTCTGGCTTTGCGTCGCCGTTAGAAAGATCCACAGGTATTGAATATCTAGTAGGAACCAATAAATAAACGAGAGCCGTTTTCGATTCCACCAAACAACTGACAAAATTAGGCAAAACCTCGAGTTATATTTTTCTTTCATTGGCTGGTTGTGTTATGACGTATTAGTGCAGAGGATTGCTTTTGTCTGTTCATTCGGACCACACAGTTCTTGCCGACTCGAACACTGTGTGATTTGCTCTTGACGTGTCATTCAAATCTTTGTTCTGTTTGAAATCTTAACTCACCATTTTGTGCCCTCCTCTTATACGAAAGTCAGTACTGACACTATGCTCAAACTTCTCTTTTCTGCTGTTTTTCGCTGCACGTTACTGCTCTGACTTGCTCATATTGCTCTTTGCTACCCGTCGTTGCTCAGGATGCTGGTCTTAGCTGCTCAGATTGCTCCTCGCTACTCATCACTGCTCAATACGCTGCTATTCGCTGCTCATCAGTGCTTTTTGGTGTTCATGACTAAAATCACGTGCTCATTTCGGCTTTTTGACGTTACTGCTCTGACTTGCTCATATTGCTCTTTGCTACCCGTCGTTGCTCAGGATGCTGGTCTTAGCTGCTCAGATTGCTCCTCGCTACTCATCACTGCTCAATACGCTGCTCTTCGCTGCTCATCAGTGCTTTTTGGTGTTCATGACTAAAATCACGTGCTCATTTCGGCTTTTTGATGCTGCTGCTGCATATAAGAGGTTCTAAAGTCGTATTTGTCGAGGTGGTGCGATGTAGTGCCGGAATTATGGTCACCATTAACTACGTTCCAAGGCGAAGCCAAACAAACCCAAACACAAAATCGTAAAACAACAACAACCAAACTAAAAAGTTAAAAATACCCAGCATTTCGACCAATATGACCTTGATCATGAGCATGAAAAAATAAAGAATTAAAATTTTATTTTATTATTTATCTTGCCGTCTATCTATATTACATGAAGTACGTTTACTGTTCGACGTCACGTCAAATGAAATTTCTTTTCGTGTAAATTTTATGTACGGATCAGATTTGCTGTGGATTTCTCAGAGTCAAAACCTTTTTATTTTTTATTTTTTCATGCTCGTGAGTCGAAACGTTGGGTGATTTTAACCTTTTAGTTTGGTTGTTGTTTTTTTACGATTTTGTATTGTGCTTGTGTATTTTGTACATATAAGTCGTTTTATGCCCCTTTTGACAGCTCACCATTTAAATTTATTTTCCTTTCAGAATGACCCGGATATGACGGTGCTATCGCACTGATCCAATATTTTACTAACGACAATCGACAATCGACAAGCAGCAGCAGCATTTCCCGGACGCAGAGCAGTAGTAGCAGCAGGGGAAATAATTCAATCCAGAAAATGGACTTCTGATCATGCGTACATTTTTGGTAATAGACATTCCCGAAATAGGTCTGAGCCTTAACATCTCCTGATACAGTCCAATGAAAGACAAAAAAAAAAAAAAAATCAAACAAGAAAGAAAAGCACGGGAAAAGGGGAGGTAGCTCCATCAGTATAATAGATGTATAGGACGACTCCTAAAAAGATTGACCCAAACGTTATGTCCTTTACACTACCGGTTAAAAAAACGGCGCGAACTTATCTCCCTTTTACTTACTTTCAAAAATGGCGGGACATTTCCGGTGATGTCACCTCCTTTTACTTCATTTCCGTTCAATTGACTTCTTGTAACGTCATTTATGGTGACCTTACTTCCGTCACCACCTCGCACCACCTCGACAAATACAACTTTAGAACTTCCTATATACTACTTTGGCCAGCACGTTGGATTTTTCTGAATTTGCACGACAAACTTTGAATAACGACCTATCAGCACGGTCACACGGGAAATAAAAAATGCCAAAAACGTTACACGATATTTAACCTGTACCGCCCTTTTCCAATAGTCGTAATTGATTATTGTTTTTAACACTGCTGAAATATGTCTCCAATGTTTTACGAGAGTTGATTTTCCTATTTTTGTGTGCATTTCACTGATTTTCGTATAATATATGAGATGTCAACAATCAAATGTCACGTTGCAGAATAAGTTTAAGTTCTATTTCAAAAATTTTGATCCATGTTGATTTTTAAGACATACGGAATTGTTATTTTAATGGTACAGATTAGTAATGAAGTCCGGAGTATTCTGTCAAGAAATAAGTATGCGAGATACACAGTAGGCTGATGTAAGTCAGATATATTGAGGAACCATGTGTTTATTATAGTAATAAAATTAATTTTGAAGGAATTTATCAATGTGTAAACTCGAGCGATTCACTCACAAATTAAATAAAGTCCGAAGAACTTTATGCAAAGTTTGTGAGTGATAAGCCCGAGTTTACACATTGATTAATTCCGTGAAAATAACCTTTATTACTTAAAAGTCCAAAGTTATGTAGAAATATGACGTTTTCTATTTGAAATTAACATTTTCCACAGGTACCATATTGCATGCGTACGTATTTATACGCACACGTCATGAAAAGGAATTTATTTATCAAGTTATAAACCTTTTACCGGATGCTGCTGTTAGCCAATGAAATTACTGCATTTGATATTTAAAAAAACAACATTGGAATTATAAGACAAAAAACCTTTTTAAGATAATGCGCTTTGAATTTGCTTCAAGTCTTGTGTTCTGATGCTGCAATTACCTAATTAAAACTGACAGACACTACATATATATTGATAGTATCAAACTGTTCTGTAACTTAAAGATTCTAAACTAATGTTGGTTATCGCAGATAATTTTTTAAAATCTATTTTTACAAATTTAAGTCAAAATAAACGTTGATATAACTGTTTCTAACAAGAATCTGTCTTAAGATTTGAAATTTTACGATATTTTTTAAAAGTTTTATCTGTTACGCAGAATTTTTCAGCCAATGTTTATTTTTATTCATTTTTCAGTGTAAATAATCATGAAAATAAAGCAATATACAAGAAATTCTTTGAGTCTAATTTTGATGCACAAGATCTGCACATTTCGTTGATTTGCAACTGATCATCTGTGTTATGGTCTAAATATCAATTATTTCTCTTATTTTGTATATTAGAAATCGAATATTTTATACCAGTAAGATAGTCGGTAATATATTATACCAATCCCAAAAAAGTTTGGAAAATTAGTAAAGCTTACACCAAAATTTTTAAAAAAATCCTTAATGATCTCTAGAAAAAACGGGAGGAGCCAGATTTCACAAAATCAATTCCACTTTATGGTAAAATATTATAAGGATAGGTTCAAAATAACAAAACTAAATGAGCGAAAACCTAACTGGTCGTATTAAATAGACACACATAACAAACAAAAGATAATCAGAACACTACATCAGAAAAACTAAAGATAATCCGAACATTACAACACAAAACCTAAAGATAATCCGAACATTACAGCACAAAATCTAAAGATAATCCGAACATTACAGCACAAAAACTAAAGATAATCCGAACATTACAGCACTAAAACTAAAGATAATCCGAACATTACAGCACAAAAACTAAAGATAATCCGAACATTACATCACAGAACCTAAAGATAATCCAAACATTATATCACAAACCGTAAGATAATCCGAACATTACTTCACAGAAACTAAAGATAATCCAAACATTACAGCATAAAAAGTAAATTTAATCCGAACATTACAGCACAAAACCTAAAATAATCCAAACATTATATCACAAAACCTAAAGATAATCCGAACATTACAGCACAAAAACTAAAGATAATCCGAACATTACAGCACAAAAACTAAAGATAATCCGAACATTACAGCACAAAAACTAAAGATAATCTGAACATAACAGCACAAAAACTAAAGATAATCCGAACATTACATCACAAAACCTAAAGATAATCCGAACATTACAGCACAAAAACTAAAGATAATCCGACAATTACAGCACAAAAACTAAAGATAATCCGAACATTACATCACAAAATCTAAAGATAATCCAAACAATATATCACAAACCTAAAGATAATCCGAACATTGCAGCACAAAACCTAAAGATAATCCGAACATCACAGCACAAAATCTAAAGATAATCCGAACATTACAACACAAAATCTAAAGATAATCCGAACATTACAGCACAAAGCCTAAAGATAAACCGAACATTACAGCACAAAACCTAAAGATAATCCGAACATTGCAGCACAAAATCTAAAGATAATCCGAACATTATAACACAAAATCTAAAGATAATCCAAACATTACAGCACAAAAACTAAAGCAATTACTATTTAAATTCCCACAAAAAAGCAGCAGTTGCATCAAGTAATCCGGAAGGGCAAGGATGTCCTGCTCCGTTAACGGCACCCGTCACACTGAAAATGAGAAAAATTCGGTAGTAATTTCATTTAGATGTTGAATCTAACTGAAGATACCTTTTCCCAACAAATCTTTCTTACGATGATCCTAAGTGTTAAATTTTTGTTTAAAAATTGTTAATTACCACGAGGATATTTATTTACATTTGAACAAACATCCGAGGTCTTCCGAATCTCATTCATCTCGTTGGTTAATTTGTTGCTATGATACAGGACACTCATATATATTTCATTGTTAACAATTTCGGGGCATATTTAAAATTTTTCTTGAGAAGATTTTTGATGAGTGGTCCACGTACGTCTTATCCAAGGAAAGCCAAAGGCTTGATTAAAATTATCGTGATTTACACTAAGGTAAATGCAAAATACTTATGACGATGTTTCGTTCAAACTTACAGAGCTGGGTGCTACAGGAGGTAGTGATGAAGATGTTATGCCTGACAAGGAATACGAAGAATTCAAAGAGGGAATACATTTATTTATTAATGAAGAGGAAAGTGAGGAAGAAACAGACGAGGAAACAGCGGAGCTTTTAAAAAGGTTAGATGAAATGAAGATGAGACAGAAACGCGTTAAAAATGAGAGTCGTAAGATGAAATTGAAAGAAGAAATTCAAAGGAGAATGACAGAGTTAAAGAAATTGGAGGAAGAGGAAATCACTTCTGTGAAAAGGGTGCAGGAAAAAGCTAAGAAACAGGAGGATGACAAAATGAAAAAGGTGGTACAATCTGTTGCGAGGGGGAAGTCTAAAGATACAGACAAAGGTAAAGATAAAGGAAAAGGCAAGACAGATAAAGATAAAGGTGATGACATTTCTATGTTAGATATCAAACAATTAAGATAAGATGAGTATGTTAAGAAAACTGTAGACAAACAAATGAAAAAAATGCTAGCCAATTACAATAGTTCAAATTCAGAAATATCTTCAACTAATAGTAGTAACTGTAGTAATTCTCACAGTGAGTCCAGTTCAGATAATGAACTTTCTCAAACCCGCCGTAGGCATAAACGTAGTCACAAGCATAAAAAGAAAATTAAATCATGTATAATAAACAAAATTTGTTACTATGCCAATGAATTTGAATGGCCTGTTTTACTTAATTTTTATGCTGCCTGGGTTAAGTTAATTGAAAAAGGGGAAAATTCATGGTCAGATGATACTACTTTACTAGAAGTGAGAATGTTAATTGGGGAAAAAGTAATTAATAAAAGTAATTATAACAATAATTTTACAGAAAAAAATGCTGATAAGAAAGTATGGTATTGTCCGTTGTATCAAAGGAACAAGTGTACAATTTCTGCTGATGGTCATAATTTAGACATTGCAGGTCGTTCTAGATATGTTCAACATATTTGTGCAACATGTTTAAGAATCGGTAATTTAAAATTAAAACATCCTGAGAGTTCTTCAGCTTGTTCTCATCAGTCATGACTAGAAATACAAAGAGCTATAAATGGACTGACGGGTGTCGATTTTGATAAGACCATTGATATTTTTTATCCTCAGTGGTTATTGGTTAAAGAGAATAGAAATAGTTTGTCTGCTAGGGATAATACTGATGTTTCATCAAATACTAAAAAGGGGAACGATCCAATTTTTGAGAATAATTATAGAATTTCAATACCTAGGAAGGAAAATTATTTTAATGTGTTGCCGGAGGATGCAATGAATTTGCATATTCAAGATTGTCATAAACATAGGAAATGTCTGATTTGTGATTTAAAAGTGAATGATCAACAGTTGGAGTATTTTATTGAAATTCAGAAAATAGTTGTCAATTCTGGTTTACCAAATTATTTAGGTTGTAAACTTCCTGTGGTTTCTAATTTACACATTGAATTTATAAGGTCTATGTTGGTAGAATATAGTGATTAGATTATTTTTTATTTATTAGAGTTTGGATTTCTTATTGGTTATGGAGGTCATCAGTTCAATTCTAGAAAACCTCGAAATCATAGTGGTGCTAGGGATTATCCAGAATTTATCATGAAATATTTAAAACAAGAACTAGAACACAATGCTATAATTGGAACATTTAAAATTAATCCATTTGTGAACTCTTGTTTAATTTTATCACCATTAAATTCAGTACCTAAGAGCACACCTGGTGAAAGACGGGTTATTCTTGATTTAAGCTTTCCGGCTGAATGCTGTGGTAATAATGGTATATCAAAAGATGTATAATTAGGTGAACCTGTGAATTTAAAATATCCTGCTGTTGATGATTTGGTAGGTCTCATTAAACTCAAAGGAAAAGGTTGTCTTTTGTTTAAAAGGGACTTAAAAAGGGCTTACAGACAAATCCCTATTGATCCAGGTGATGTAAATTTAGTTGGCTTTCATTGGAAAAATCATATTTTTGTAGATCGGGTTTTAAGTATGAGACTGAGGTCTTCAGCTCATATATATCAGAGGGTTACTTCTGCTGAAGTTATTATGATGAAACAATGTGGATATTTATTACTGAATTATTTGGATGATTTTGCCGGAGCGGAAAACTGTACTGATGCCGGAAATGTGTTTATATTATTGGGGAAAATGTTAGAAGATTGTGGTTTTGTTCAATCAATTGAAAAAGCTTGTTTTCCTTCTACTATTATGACCTTTTTAGGTGTTGAATTTAATACCGTAGAGCTTACCTTGTCTGTTACATCTGAAAGAGTTGAGGAGATGTTGTCGTTGGTTCAATCTTGGATGAAGAAATCTGTGGCTTTAGTTAAAGAATTACAATTTCCCTTTTAGGGAAATTACATTTTGTTTCAGGGTGTGTAAGACCAGGCAGACTTTTCGTGTCTAGATTATTGACCTGGCTTCGATATTTACCTGATGATAAGATGGCACATACCATTCCTTTATTTGTAAGAAAGGATCTGTTATGGTGGTGTACATTTTTGAAAATATATAATGATATTTCAATGATGTCTTTGGAAGAGTGGTCTGATCCTGATGAAGTTGTAGAATCTGACGCTACTTTAGGTGGTTGTGGTGGTTGGTTTTCAGACAGAAAAAAATTTTTTCATGTAGAGTTTCCGTTGTTTATTTTATCTTTGAATTTAAATATCAACCAGTTTGAGTTGTTAGCATTGATAATTTGTGTTAATCTTTGGAGTTCGCATTTTTGTAAAAAGAAAATTCTTATTAAGTGTGGTAATCACAGTACTGTTTCTGTTTTGAATTCAGGATCTACTAGAGACGCATTTATGCAAAGCTGTTTAAGGGAAATTTTATTTTTTGCAGCTAGGTTTAGTTTTGAGATTAAGGCTATTCATTTACCTGGTGTTGAGAATCGGACGGCTGATTTATTATCTAGATGGCATTTAGATTTGTCTTATAGTAAATCATTTTATGATTTACCAGTTATCAAAAACAATTTTTGTAATGAGAAATTTGTGTATTCTGGTTTTTTTGAATTTTCTTATGACTGGTAATTTCTTTTAGATATCCAGATTAGAATTTTAAAAGAGAATCGGAGGAAGTCGTGCAAATCAGCTTTTGCTGATGGAACTTTTGAGAATATCAAAGTGCAGTGGAGAAGCGTTTTAACATTTTGTATATATTTTGGTTTTAAATTCTTGCTTACTTCGTTGATGACTATATGTTTATATGCTCAGTTTCTTGGTAGATCATTTAAATCCGTGGATTCTATTAAGAATTATATAAATGGAGTCAGATTGATGCATTTCACGAATGATTTTGAGTTTCCTTTTTTGCAGTCTATGTCTTAAACTGACTCTGAAGGGATTATCTCGACTTCATCCACATTTACCAAAAAGAGCCCTTCCTGTAACTCCTTTGATTTTAAAACACATGTATAATTTTCTAGATATGGATAGTTCATTAGATAAATCTTTTTGGTGTCTTTTTCTTTTTGCCCTTTTTATTATGAGTAGGAAATCAAATTTGGTTTCTATTAGTGAGCATACGTTTGATATAAATAAACAATTATGTAGAGGTGATATATTTGTACATTGTGATGTTTTAGTTGTCATTTTAAAATGGTCTAAGACCATTCAGTTTGGAGAATGAAAATTAAGGATCCCTATTTGTAGTATTCCTGGTAGTGTGTTATGTCCTTTCAATGCTTATAAATGTATGATTAAAGATATCCCTGCTACTTCAAGTGATCCAGCATTTTGTAAGATTGTTGGTGGAAATATTTGACCTATTACACATGGTGAATTTCATAGTAAATTTAAATACTTGATTGAAAAGACAGGTCGAAATCCAAAGTTTTATTCTACTCATAGTTTTCGGAGAGGTAGGGCGACTTTTGCCTTTGATTCTTCTGTTCCAACAGAATTTATTCAGTTGCATGGTGATTGGCGCAGTGATGCATATAAAAATATTTAGAAAATTCACTGGAGCAGAAGTTATTGGTATCTCAGAATATGTGTACTAGAATTCTTGCGTTTGACAGTTAATTTATTGAAACATATACATTATTTTGTAGAATTTGTGATAGTTACGGACTCAATTCCGAAGTATGTGAAACTGGACGGTGCTGTTGTGTATGCTTTTCGGGGGGCCAATATTGGCGATATAACCTACCTGTTGGAAAAATTAAGGGAGGGTATTTCTAAATTTCATAATCTGATTATACATGTTGGAAGAAATAATATTAATTATTTGTCAGCAGATCATTTTAAATCTGCCTATTGTGATATGATTTCTGTTGCTAAATCGTTATTTCCTGCACATCAAATTTCAGCTATTCGTCCTCGTCCAGTTGACTTTGCTAGAACTAATGCTAAGATAATAAGAGTTAATAAGGCTTTGAATGATCTCTGTTGGAAATTTCAGGTTCATTTTATACATTCTTACAGGTACTTCATGAGAGAAGGAAAACCATTGGTTGAATTGTTTGCTTATAAGGATGGGGGTTTGTCTTAGTCTTTTGAGAAGCCTGGTAATTGATATGATATAATTACAAGATATAAATTTATTTTTAAATAGAATAGTTGTTACAATTGTTTGACCTCCTATTTTTCAGGTATTAATTCATGAATTCGTATCAGGGACGCATTTGTTTCATTGTTCACTTTCGGATTAAATGCAAATGTCGTAACTGTAGACTGTTTCGTTGATTTGTCTGATGAGTGAGATATCTGTATATCATAAGACATGTTAAAACTTAGGTAACAGGGTCATGCATCCTATATAGTCTAACTAAGGTAACAGGGTCATGCAACTCTATAAAGTGTAACTAAGGTAACAGGGCCATACATCCTATACCGTCTAACTAAAGTAACATGGCCATGCAACCCTATATAGTCTACCTAAGGTAACAAGCATCCTATATAGTGTAACTAAGGTAACAGGGTCATATATCCTATATAATCTAACTAAGGTAACAGGGCCATATGTCCTATATAGTCTAACTAAGGTAACAGGGCCATATGTCCTATATAGTCAAACTAAGGTAACAGGGCCATGCATCCTTTATAGTGTAACTAAGGTAACAGGGTCATATATCCTATATAATCTAACTAAGGTAACAGGGTCATATGTCCTATATAGTCAAACTAAGGTAACAGGGTCATACATCCTATATAGTATAACTAAGGTAACGGGACCATGCATCCTATATAGTATAAATAAGGTAAAAGGGCCATCCATCTACATAGTGTAACTAAGGTAACAGGGCCATCCATCCTACATAGTCTAACTAAGGTAACAGGGTCATATGTCTTATATAGTCTAACTAAGGTAACGGGGCCATACATCCTATATAGTCTAACTAAGGTAACGGGACCATGCATCCTATATAGTCTAACTAAGGTAACAGGGCCATACATAAACATAGTGTAACTAATGTAACAGGGCCATGCATCCTACATAGTCTAACTAAGGTAACAGGGCCATACATCAACATAGTGTAACTAAGGTAACAGGGCCATGCATCCTACATAGTCTAACTAAGGTAACAGGGTCATACATCCTATATAGTATAACTAAGGTAACAGAGTCATACATCCTATATAGTGTAACTAAGGTAACAGGGCCATGCATCCTACATAGTCTACCTAAGGTAACTGGGCCATACATCCTATTTAGTATAACTAAGGTAACAGGGCAATACATCTACATAGTGTAACTAAGGTAACAGGGCCATGCATCCTACATAGTCTAACTAAGGTAACAGGGTCATATGTCCTATATAGTCTAACGAAGGTAGCGGGGCCATACATCCTATATAATCTAAGAAAGGTAACGGGACCATACATCCTATATAGTCTAACTAAGATAACAGGACCATGCATCCTATATAGTATAACTAAGGTAACAGGGCCATACATCTACATAATGGAACTAAGGTAACAGGGCCATGCATCCTACATAGTCTAACTAAGGTAACAGGGTCATATGTCCTATATAGTCTAACTAAGGTAACAGGGCCATGCATCCTATATAGTCTAACTAAGGTAACATGGCCATACATCCTATATAGTCTAACGAAGGAAACAGGGTCATACATCCTATATAGTATAACTAAGGTAACAGGGCCATGCATCCTATATAGTCTAACTAAGGTAACAGGGTCATGCAACCCTATAAAGAGTAACTAAGGTAACAGGGCCAAACATCCTATACAGTCTAACTAAGGTAACATGGCCATGCAACCCTATATAGTCTAACTAAGGTAACAGGACCATGCATCCTATATAGTGTAACTAAGGTGACAGGGCCATACATCCTGTATAGTCTAACAAAGGTAATAGGGCCACACATCCTATTTAGTCTAACTAAAGTAACAGGGCCATACATCCTATATAGTCTAACTAAGGTAACAGGGTCATACATCCTATATAGTATAACTAAGGTAACAGCGCCATACATCCTATTTAGTCTAACTAAGGTAACAGACCATACATCCTATATAGTATAACTAAGATAACAGGGCCATTCATCCTATATAGTATAACTAAGGTAACAGGACCATACATCCTATATTGTGTAACTAAGGTAACGGGGCCATACATCCTATATAGTCTAACTAAGGTAACGGGACCATGCATCCTATATTCTATAAATAAGGTAACAGGGCCATACATCTACATAGTGTAACTAAGGTAACAGGGTCATACATCTTATATATTCTAACTAAGGTAACAGGGCCATACATCCTATATAGTCTAACTAAGAAAACGGGACCATGCATCCTATAGAGTATAACTAAGGTAACAGGGCCATACATCAACAAAGTGTAACTAAGGTAACAGGGCCATGCATCCTATATAGTCTAACTAAGGTAACCTGGTCATGCAACCCTATAAAGAGTAACTAAGGTAACAGGGCCAAACATCCTATACAGTCTAACTAAGGTAACATGGCCATGCAACCCTATATAGTCTAACTAAGGTAACGGGACCATGCATCCTATATAGTCTAACTAAGGTAACAGGGCCATACATAAACATAGTGTAACTAATGTAACAGGGCCATGCATCCTACATAGTCTAACTAAGGTAACAGGGCCATACATCAACATAGTGTAACTAAGGTAACAGGGCCATGCATCCTACATAGTCTAACTAAGGTAACAGGGTCATACATCCTATATAGTATAACTAAGGTAACAGAGTCATACATCCTATATAGTGTAACTAAGGTAACAGGGCCATGCATCCTACATAGTCTACCTAAGGTAACTGGGCCATACATCCTATTTAGTATAACTAAGGTAACAGGGCAATACATCTACATAGTGTAACTAAGGTAACAGGGCCATGCATCCTACATAGTCTAACTAAGGTAACAGGGTCATATGTCCTATATAGTCTAACGAAGGTAGCGGGGCCATACATCCTATATAGTCTAACTAAGGTAACGGGACCATACATCCTATATAGTCTAACTAAGATAACAGGACCATGCATCCTATATAGTATAACTAAGGTAACAGGGCCATACATCTACATAATGGAACTAAGGTAACAGGGCCATGCATCCTACATAGTCTAACTAAGGTAACAGGGTCATATGTCCTATATAGTCTAACTAAGGTAACAGGGCCATGCATCCTATATAGTCTAACTAAGGTAACATGGCCATACATCCTATATAGTCTAACGAAGGAAACAGGGTCATACATCCTATATAGTATAACTAAGGTAACAGGGCCATGCATCCTATATAGTCTAACTAAGGTAACAGGGTCATGCAACCCTATAAAGAGTAACTAAGGTAACAGGGCCAAACATCCTATACAGTCTAACTAAGGTAACATGGCCATGCAACCCTATATAGTCTAACTAAGGTAACAGGACCATGCATCCTATATAGTGTAACTAAGGTGACAGGGCCATACATCCTGTATAGTCTAACAAAGGTAATAGGGCCACACATCCTATTTAGTCTAACTAAAGTAACAGGGCCATACATCCTATATAGTCTAACTAAGGTAACAGGGTCATACATCCTATATAGTATAACTAAGGTAACAGCGCCATACATCCTATTTAGTCTAACTAAGGTAACAGACCATACATCCTATATAGTATAACTAAGATAACAGGGCCATTCATCCTATATAGTATAACTAAGGTAACAGGACCATACATCCTATATTGTGTAACTAAGGTAACGGGGCCATACATCCTATATAGTCTAACTAAGGTAACGGGACCATGCATCCTATATTCTATAAATAAGGTAACAGGGCCATACATCTACATAGTGTAACTAAGGTAACAGGGTCATACATCTTATATATTCTAACTAAGGTAACAGGGCCATACATCCTATATAGTCTAACTAAGAAAACGGGACCATGCATCCTATAGAGTATAACTAAGGTAACAGGGCCATACATCAACAAAGTGTAACTAAGGTAACAGGGCCATGCATCCTATATAGTCTAACTAAGGTAACCTGGTCATGCAACCCTATAAAGAGTAACTAAGGTAACAGGGCCAAACATCCTATACAGTCTAACTAAGGTAACATGGCCATGCAACCCTATATAGTCTAACTAAGGTAACAGGGTCATGCATCCTATATAGTGTAACTAAGGTGACAGGGCCATACATCCTGTATAGTCTAACAAAGGTAATAGGGCCACACATCCTATTTAGTCTAACTAAAGTAACAGGGCCATACATCCTATATAGTCTAACTAAGGTAACAGGGTCATACATCCTATATAGTAAAACTAAGGTAACAGCGCCATACATCCTATTTAGTCTAACTAAGGTAACAGGACCATACATCCTATATAGTATAACTAAGATAACAGGGCCATTCATCCTATATAGTATAACTAAGGTAACAGGGCCATACATCCTATATTGTGTAACTAAGGTAACGGGGCCATACATCCTATATAGTCTAACTAAGGTAACGGGACCATGCATCCTATATTCTATAAATAAGGTAACAGGGCCATACATCTACATAGTGTAACTAAGGTAACAGGGTCATACATCTTATATAGTCTAACTAAGGTAACAGGGCCATACATCCTATATAGTCTAACTAAGAAAACGGGACCATGCATCCTATAGAGTATAACTAAGGTAACAGGGCCATACATCAACAAAGTGTAACTAAGGTAACAGGGCCATGCATCCTACATAGTCTAACTAAGGTAACAGGGTCATGCATCCTATATAGTATAACTAAGGTAACAGGGTCATACATCCTATAGAGTATAACTAAAATAACGGGACTATGCATCCTATATAGTATAACTAAGGTTACAGGGCCATACATCTACATAGTGTAAGGTAACAGGGCCATGCATCCTACATAGTCTAACTAAGGTATCAGGGTCATATGTCCTATGTCTAACTAAGGTAACATGGCCATACATCCTATATAGTGTAACTAAGGTGACAGGGCCATACATCCTATATAGTCTAACAAAGGTAATAGGGCCATACATCCTATTTAGTCTAACTAAAGTAACAGGGCCATACATCCTATATAGTCTAACTAAGGTAATAGGGCCATACATCCTATTTAGTCTTACTAAGGTAACAGGGCCATACATCCTATATAGTCTAACTAAGGTAACAGGGCCATGCATCCTATATAGTCTAACTAAGGTAACAGGGTCATACATCCTATGTAGTATAACTAAGGTAACAGCGCCATACATCATATTTAGTCTAACTAGGTTAACAGGACCATACATCCTATATAGTATAACTAAGATAACAGGGCCATACATCCTATATAGTACAACTAAGGTAACAGGGCCATACATCCTATATTGTGTAACTAAGGTAACGGGGCCATACATCCTATATAGTCTAACTAAGATAACGGGACCATGCATCCTATATTCTATAAATAAGGTAACAGGGCCATACATCTACATAGTGTAACTAAGGTAACAGGGCCATACATCTTATATAGTCTAACTAAGATAACAGGACCATGCATCCTATAGAGTATAACTAAGGTAACAGGGCCATACATCAACAAAGTGTAACTAAGGTAACAGGGCCATGCATCCTACATAGTCTAACTAAGGTAACAGGGTCATGCATCCTATATAGTATAACTAAGGTAACAGGGCCATACATCCTATATTGTGTAACTAAGGTAACGGGGCCATACATCCTATATAGTCTAACTAAGGTAACGGGACCATGCATCCTATATTCTATAAATAAGGTAACAGGGTCATACATCTTATATAGTTTAACTAAGGTAACAGGGCCATACATCCTATATAGTCTAACTAAGAAAACGGGACCATGCATCCTATAGAGTATAACTAAGGTAACAGGGCCATACATCAACAAAGTGTAGCTAAGGTAACAGGGCCATGCATCCTACATAGTCTAACTAAGGTAACAGGGTCATATGTCCTATGTCTAACTAAGGTAACATGGCCATACATCCTATATAGTCTAACGAAGGTAACAGGGACATACATCCTATATAGTCTAACTAAGGTAACAGGGCCATGCATCCTATATAGTGTAACTAAGGTGACAGGGCCATACATCCTATATAGTCTAACAAAGGTAATAGGGCCATACATCCTATTTAGTCTAACTAAAGTAACAGGGGCATACACCCTATATAGTCTAACTAAGGTAATAGGGCCATACATCCTATTTAGTCTTACTAAGGTAACAGGGCCATACATCCTATATAGTCTAACTAAGGTAACAGGGCCATGCATCCTATATAGTCTAACTAAGGTAACAGGGTCATACATCCTATATAGTATAACTAAGGTAACAGCGCCATACATCCTATTTAGTCTAACTAGGTTAACAGGACCATACATCCTATATTGTATAACTAAGATAACAGGGCCATACATCCTATATAGTACAACTAAGGTAACAGGGCCATACATCCTATATTGTGTAACTAAGGTAACGGGGCCATACATCCTATATAGTCTAACTAAGATAACGGGGCCATGCATCCTATATTCTATAAATAAGGTAACAGGGCCATACATCTACATAGTGTAACTAAGGTAACAGGGCCATACATCTTATATAGTCTAACTAAGATAACAGGACCATGCATCCTATAGAGTATAACAAATGTAACAGGGCCATACATCAACAAAGTGTAACTAAGGTAACAGGGCCATGCATCCTACATAGTCTAACTAAGGTAACAGGGTCATGCATCCTATATAGTATAACTAAGGTAACAGGGTCATACATCCTATATAGTATAACTAAAATAACGGGACCATGCATCCTATATAGTATAACTAAGGTTACAGGGCCATACATCTACATAGTGTAAGGTAACAGGGCCATGCATCCTACATAGTCTAAGGTAACATGGTCATATGTCCTCTATAGTCTAACTAAGGTAACAGGGCCATGCATCCTATACAGTCTAACTAAGGTAACATGGCCATACATCCTATATAGTCTAACGAAGGTAACAGGGTCATACATCCTATATAGTCTAACTAAGGTAACAGGGCCATGCATCCTATATAGTGTAACTACGGTAATAGCGCCATACATTCTATTTAGTCTTACTAAGGTAACAGGGCCATACATCCTATATAGTCTAATTAAGGTAACAGGGTCATACATCCTACATAGTCTAACTAAGGTAACAGGGCCATACATCCTATATAGTCTAACTAAGGTAACGGGACAATGCATCCTATATAGTATAACTAAGGTAACGGGGCCATACATCTACATAGTGTAACGAAGGTAACAGGGTCATGCTTCCTAAAAGTCTAACTAAGGTAACAGGGTCATATGTCCTATATAGTCTAACTAAGGTAACGGGGCCATACATCCTATATATAGTCTAACTAAGGTAACGGGACCACGCATCCTATATAGTATAACTAAAGCAATTGGGCCATACATCCTATATAGTATTACTAAGGTAACAGGGCCATACATCCTATATAGTCTAACTAAGGTAACGGGACCATGCATCCTATATAGTATAACTAAGGTAACAGGGCCATACATCAACATAGTGTAACTAAGGTAACAGGGCCATGCATCCTACATAGTCTAACTAAGGTAACAGGGTCATACATCCTATATAGTATAACTAAGGTAACAGAGTCATACATCCTATATAGCGTAACTAAGGTAACAGGGCCATGCATCCTACATAGTCTACCTAAGGTAACTGGGCCATACATCCTATATAGTATAACTAAGGTAACAGAGCCATACATCTACATAGTGTAACTAAGGTAACAGGGCCATGCATCCTATATAGTGTAACTATGGTAACAGGGTCATGCAACCCTATAAAGTGTAACTAAGGTAACAGGGCCATACATCCTATACAGTCTAACTAAGGTAACATGGCCATGCAACCCTATATAGTCTAACTAAGGTAACAGGGCCATACATCCTATATAGTATAACTAAGGTAACAGGGCCATACATCCTATATAGTCTAATTAAGGTAACAGGGTCATACATCCTACATAGTCTAACTAAGGTAACAGGGCCATACATCCTATATAGTCTAACTAAGGTAACGGGACCATGCATCCTATATAGTATAACTAAGGTAACAGGGCCATACATCTACATAGTGTAACTAAGGTAACAGGGTCATGCTTCCTACATAGTCTAACTAAGGTAACAGGGTCATATGTCCTATATAATCTAACTAAGGTAACAGGGCCATGAATCCTATATAGTCTAAATAAGGTAACAGGGTCATACATCCTATATAGTCTAACTAAGGTAACAGGGTCATACATCTTATATAGTATAATTAAGGTAACAGGGTCATACATCCTATATAGTATAATTAAGGTAACAGGGCCATACATCCTATATTGTGTAACTAAGGTAACAGGCCATACATCCTATATAGTCTAACTAATGTAACAGGGCTATGAATCCTATATAGTCTAACTAAGGTAACAGGGCCATATATCCTACATAGTCTTAACTAAGGTAACGGGACCATGCATCCTATATAGTCTAACTAAGGTAACAGAGCCATACATCCTATATAGTATAACTAAGGCTACGGGGTCATACATCCTATATAGTCTAACTAAGGTAACAGGGCCATACATCCTATATAGTCTTCAATTTAAAATTTTACTCTGTATGTATCACATCTCTATAAACAAAATTAAGGTCACAGGGAGATAACTCAAATTGAAAAGTTCTGATCACTTGAGCGTTTATTCCGGTGAATTTTAACAACGTCGAAAAAGCGCACTGCGTACAATTATCGTCTGACAAAATGTCAACACATCGTAGCAGTGAATCGAATCACATGTTTAACGATTAAAAATCAAAACGTTGCTCTATTGCTTGGAATGCATTCGGGAACTAGATCAATGTCAATTTAAGAAAATTTTTTTTTTGCCAGAAACAGGTGAAAGTCCACACAAAAGCCGAAGCGTGTATCTATAGACTATGTGTTGAATATTGATCAACGTTGATTTGAGAGAATATTTTTTAAAACGACAAAGTCTCATGTTTATGGACGACTTCATCATTACCGATGCTTTGAATTATTAGATTTCAGTAACTGATCGTCTTGAACATGACCAGAAAGTATGAGGATACAGTGAATAAATCATTATTACATGTAAATGTAATAGAGTCGCTACTTGCTACGAGATTCAAACAACGTCAACGAACTCATGGAGGTCATAAATCCTGATCTTTCCACGAACTAAAAAACTCACCTTTAACAGTTCAAGAAGAGATTTTGAATAGCTACGTGTATTTTGACTTCATTAGTTAAATAAAAATGTCCATTGATTTCCTGGTCTTCATCGTCTTTACTTTTACCGCCTACTTTTGTACTGCAGAACTATGATTTGGTAGGGATATGGTTAGCTGAGGGAAGGGTTCCTTCTCGCAGTTCAGAGCCTATTACATTTAGGCATGTTTTATAGTTGAATGTACATGGCACCACGATGGATGTTAAACAGATCCAACACAATATTTGCTTAGTACTTTGTTTTACTATACCCAAATTTAAACTTGATTTAGATACAATCAAAACAAGACTTCCATATGAATTTCATCAAAATCTGCAAATTAATATAGACATGAGAGCGCTTAAAATGAGGACCAACTTACAGACGGACGAACGCCCGGCATTTCTATGTCCCCGCATTGCGTTCCGTCGGGGGAAATAAATTGTGCCCTGAAAACGGCTTTCAGTGATATATTTTCTTACAAAACGGGGAAAATACTTTATTTATGTGTTTAAGAAGGGTTAATATAGCATCCGTTTCCATGGAAACGAGATTTGGGACATATGAATTTTATTATTTTATTATAATGGAAATATTTAAATCTATGAGTTCTCAATTTTTCATGAAATCGTGGGACCCGGAAACAGGACATTTTCACCTTTTTGTTGCCATGGCAACCTCTCTATATTTTGCAAAGAAATGTTAAAATTTTGTGTTTTCGTGATTTTTTCTTACATTTTCATGCAGATTTGGTAAATAATATCTAGAACATAATCATTTTTACAATTTTCTTTAAAAACCTTAACAGTTTTAATACTTGCATACATTATTTCTTGAAAATAGTAAAATAAATACATTGTGACAAAACTACCAAAAATCCAAATTTTGAGCTGTTTTTACAAAAAAAAATGGACGGGCGATTTTCTTAAAAATGCCACTAAATAAGAGAGGTTCCCCCAATGAAGAAATAAATATGTCACATTACTACAATATTATAATGATAAAAATCCAAGGAGAGCGCAAACCATACCTTAACATACTGCCTTAGAGAAATTAGATAATACCAGATTATGTATACTAAACACATATTATCATATGAACGACCGTAATATTGAAATGTTTAATGGTATTCATTCATGTGTGACGCCAATGTAAAATTACGCAGCTAGACCACCGAAATAGTAACAAAGATTGAATATGACGAAGATCATTATATTTTAAGCATCACTTTCTATCGTATATGAAAGAACGGATATAGTTCACTGTCCTTACCAACGGATATAGTTCACTGTCCTTACCAACGGATATAGTTCACTGTCCTTACCAACGGATATAGTTCACTGTCCTTACCAACGGATATAGTTCACTGTCCTTACCAACGGAATGTGTTTGCTTATCTGAGCATTTTAAACAATATTTGTACTTCCTGATTTGAGTACTCAGAAATATTATATTGTTTTTTTTTTAAATCATTCTTTCTGTGGAATTCCAGCAGTTTGTTAGAATATGATATGAACAAAAAAACTAAGTATGTTGCGAAACAGCTCAAACGACAATAGAAAACAAGGAAAATAAATGGAAATGGTGAGCCGTCAAAGGGGTATATGATATGACACGGGCGCCGAGAAAAAATTCTCCCTCTACATGAAAACAAATGATTGTTTCTTACTTAACAATAAATAATTTATGTGATAATTGTCAATATGCAAAGAAAAAAATATAAAGGGAGTATGGTCCTAAGCATGTACAGAAAATACCATTTGAGATAGGCCCCTCCGACATGTAATCATTTCTCCCTTACGGTCTATCGATATGTAGGATATAGTTTAGGATCTTCGGTTCACGCTAGGTGCAGCACTGGGCGGAAACATCGATGGTAAACATTATATCTGGTACCCAAATCGTCTATAGATAGATGATAAATATTTTTAATCCAGTTTTTAAATAAATTTTGGAAAAACAGCTCCGCCTGGCGTTAGTATAACATCCTATATAGTTGTCAATTTTAGGTGCAAATTCTATTTACTACTTTTTGAAATGGAAGGTTTGGTTTATATCTATATTTTTTAATCAAATCACGGAAATTGAAAAAAAAAATTCTAATCCTGAACAGTTTAAACATTTATGTAGCTTTAATCTGTTAAGATGATACTGTAAAGAAATAACAACTTCTCGGATAAAGAAATCGATAAACAAGATGCATTTTTCAAATGAAGGAAAAGGAAACACGCTTTTATTCAATTAATCATCTGTATGTCAAAAAATTCTGTACATCTCATGTAAAATCTGAAAAACAATACGATGATATCACAGCTAACTGACATAGAATCTATTTTACATTGACGGGATTGCTGGCGAAGGTAAATGATATTTTGATTACCAAGATAAAGCCTTAGATACTTAAATCCTAACTCTGTTAGTTTAATGTAAAATGTCGTTCTGTTTATATGTTAAATAATATTGGTAATAATAATAAAGGAAAAAAAATAAAAACAACATTTAACTCAATTCGCATGGATGTGTCACTTTGTAAAGCAGAATTATAAAAAATTCGAAATAAAAAATAAACATTTGCAAAATGAAGCTTTCAAAATTACTCTTACATCGGATATCTACGTACTTCTCATTAGCTATTCCCGAATCAACAGAAACATTACATTAGAAATTTATATGGGAATTTTCTGCAATCGTAGTCTGATTTCGGATTTCGAATCTCGTATAATCCTTCTGGACTTGCATACAGTGGACATAAATATAAACACAGATATACATGAAATACTAATTGCAAGTTGATAAAGTTGTAAATATCTTGTCAACATAGCGGTCGACTTTAGACAAAAAGGTGACATTAAGCACAAAAAAGTCAAACCATGTAATACACTCTGCTTTTACACAGGCGGGTATTTATCCAATATAAAGTATGAGGCCCTCTTTTACACAGGCGGGTATTTATCCAATATAAAGTATGAAGCCCCCTTTTACACAGGCGGCTATTTATCCAATATAAAGTATGAAGCCCTCTTTTTTTTTTAGAATAAAACACTCCACTCTATTTAAGAAAACATCATAATTCCCTGTTTTGAAAACAAATTAGTCCTTTGGTTGTTGCATAATCTTTGTCAATGACTCGATTTTTAATTGAGTTTTCAACAAAAAACTGTGGTTGGAGTTCAGCTCCAAATATAAAAGAAGGAAGAACCTCTTTGTCATATCTGATGAAGATTAATCCACAAAGAGCATTATTCACCAGAAATTTAATGGATAAATTACATAATTTTCTTTCAAGCATCTGTTGAATAATAACAGTTATTATCCCAGGTTTGGGGAGGTAGGCGTAAATACTATTGTAAAATGCCCTTTGTAAATCTCAAACCAAATACAAATAGTTATTTTAAAATAAATTATTAAATTTAACATGTTTGTCTTGTAAATATTATATTACTTTTCTTAATAAAGCTATTTATAACTGTTTTTAAATGTATATAAGCGACAGGTATCCAGGTATCCTGTACCGAATGGATAACAATATTTAAAGGCACATCTACAAAAACGATCAGTTCTGTTGTAATCTTCACATAGGCTGCTGCATAGTGTTCTCTTCACATAGTCAACCGCTGCTTGTTTTCTAACATATAGCGATGGGGAAATCGGAATCTTTTCAATTTCATGATATTGACGCGAGTAATAATGATGTTCGTGGGCCAAGTAAAAGTGGCTGTTACGTAAGTACGGCTACTGGTTTTGTGCTGACTCTTCTTGCTGCTTGTCTGGCAGTCGGAGTTGGAATTATCGTACATTTTACTACTTCTGGGTCGACGATTGATTGTAAATGCACTTATCCTGGCGGATCGACAGATGCTATAGCGGGCAATCCCACCACGCGTGCACCAACTACATCAAAACCTATTATAGAACAGTGTAAGGATTTAGTAAATTCTGGAAATCAGGAAATATGTAAGTAAAATTATATTCGTCTTTCAGCTAAGTATTCCAAGAAATCTATGCTAACTTAAATAAGCTAAATTTCTATTCTGATACAGATTATACAGCCTAATGCTCTGGGCAATAGATATATATTTGTAATTCAAGTTGTACTGTTTTCTGCTCTGTGGTTGTGTTGTTGTGTCTTTGACACATTCACCGTTTCCATTCTCTATTCTAATTGTATGAAAGACGATCTACGGGCTGGTTAAAGCATTTATAAAATCAAATATTTGGCTTGTGTTAAATATGTTGCATAATGAATTTCATATATTAATATTTTTTAATAATGTATTATTCCTCGCGTATTTTGTATGGAGAATTTTCAAACGATGTTGACGTGGCCTAAAATAATATGATGCAGGTTAATATATATAGATATCTTTGATTTATTTCTTTACCAGTGACTCACATAATTGGAATAACTTTGGATATAGAAAGGGTGATAAGGTTACCTCACAGTTTAACATTACAAGTAATTATGTAAGCTTATAAAACAACGTTAAACAAAAAATATCCTAATTGGTTATCGCAAATTACCGTCAATGATAAGAGACTAATTACAAGAATTTCATTTACAATACAATAATATACCATCTGTATTCACAGACATGTAAAGTCTCTATTCATAGTAATAAAAAATAAAGTACTTTTCTTTAACAGTTTAACATATATAAATGTTTCTTTGTCACCTCGTCCCTCAGTAAGGAGGCATTGACTTTTATCTGTCCGTATAAAATTGGTTTTGAGTGAGATATATCTACCTGTACGTACGAAACTGGTTTGAAGTTCGATACAATTACCTGTCATCTTCCTCACTTTAACACAAGACCAAAGTGTTTGAAATGTTATTTGGGTCTACTGAGTACGGGTCTATTTTCTATGAAACTTTTATTTGGAGATTTAACAATTGATAATGCAGAAAATAACGAAATTCGCGCATTCTGTTAAATAATTCCAAACTGGATAAATGTGTTGAATTACATACTACAGGTTGTAAATTTAAACATTTCTCGTTTGTCTGTCCCGATTTATGTGAGAATATCATGAAAACGAAATAAAAATTGAGAATTCCCTTAGAAAATACCTATTCTGATGACTATAAACACATTCTCTTTATATTGTTCATATTGACACGTGTGACTGTTTTGATTTACTCATGATACATATTGACACGTGTGACTGTTCTGATTTAATCATGTTACATATTCGCATTGGCTGTTTTTATTATGTATGTATATTGCCCAACGATAGGAAAGAATGAAAATTGTTACACCATAACCATTTTATTCACATTTGGAGAAGTTAAATCTAGTCATTGGTTTTCGTACTCTGAATAAATTCATATTTAATCAAAAAGTAGGTCATCAGATTACCGGATGTCCGTGCTAGGGAATAATAATAACAGTACGTTGGTTTACACGTGACTCCAGACATAAAATGGGAGTATACTACATGTATATTCGTTTTTAATTATTTTATGACCAGTTTTTTTTTTAATATTGGTTCTGATCTGTCGTTTTGTCTTTGTCTCTTCTGCGACGAAAGTCGTATTACTCTGTCATTTTACATATTTATTTACAGTTTGGTCATAGACCAGATGTAGATGAGCAATAATGTTTTAGAATTTTGATTTTCAAAACTTGGGGTCCGTAAGAGTAGATTTCCATCAAAAGAGGACTTCGCATTTCAAAATTGTTAATTTAAAGTTTGTGACCTAAATCCCACTTTCATTTTTCATTTTGTTAAGAAGGTAGTCGGGTTACGGTTGCAGAGAAAAGGGACAGAGAAAACCAACAAACTAAATCCCAAGGTGTCTACGGCAAAGTTCAGAAATATCGCTGTTTTTCAGTGAAAATCTTCAGCGATTCTATTAATATTCTTGGGGCTATGAAAAAGAGAACTGTCGACGTGTACCTTACTAAATTGAAACTGTAAAATGTAAATTTGAGCTTCAAAGAGTCCCTTTTTAAGCAAAGTTGGAAATGAGACGAAAAAGGAATCCCGTTTTAATATGCAAAATTAAAACGTCCGTCCATTAACTTTTCACATTTCCATCTTCACCAAAACCCCTTGACCAATTGAAACCAAAAGTTAACTAGAAATAGGCAGTCTTGAAATAAAAACTGTTGTAATGTGAAGCAACAAAGTTGAAAATCTGTATGAAGATCCCCCCATTACAATGTTACTGTAATATCCTTGTCTTAAATCACAATACGTCTTACATCAACTTTCCCGGAATTCGACAAGAAAAATTAAAATTAAATTGCTTATGTGTCAGTTTTGTTGAGATCTGTCTGTAAGAGGTTAAATACATTTTGTACATTTAACATGTATGAAAGTTGTTTCCTTTTATATAGTATTAATTCAAATTTTACGATGTACCCTTGAGCATTTGATTGTGAATAATATGCAATTAAAAGTCTATAATTATTTGTATTACCATGTTGCCACATTAATGTAAACAATATTATCCAGGATAGTTTGATAAAATACTTTGATAAAATAAATAAAACAGGCTATATAAGCTGGTAATAACACCCAATATGTATGTCTAGTACATTAACTATTCAATCCCTACTAAGACAGGAGATATCATTTACAGTTTATAGACTTATTTCATCTATATAAAAACATATAATCCAGATTTGTTATGTTGTGGAAAATTTTTCACAAAAATTGTAAATGTCAATTATTTATTTTCTGTCACCTATTAACCTAAGATGCTGAAGATGTTCGTGAACATGGTGAAGGAGTATAATGCCATTTGAAGAATTATCATAGCTTTCCCATGTTGCTTTTAAAACATTAATCATGAAGGGTAATAAACTCCTTTGTGTAATTAACTCATTTTAAAATTTTAAATGAGAAAACTTTAAATAATGTTTATGGAAATTTTTAAAATGTGCATTAAGGAGAATTATGCCATTTGAAAAAATTGTGTAATATTTTGTGTTTTCCGTTTCTATTTTTGGCCAGGTTGCAAATCCGGTTTACAGTATGGTGAATGTCGGGCGGGTGTGAAAAATAGGGTAACATATTTTGTGTAACCAACTCTTCCTGCAGCATTTAACCCAGGTTTTGAAACTTTGTAGAATGTTGCAGTTAAGATACGTATGAAGGAGTATTCTGTCATTTGAAGACTAAAAAAAAAATATATTTTTCATGTTTTGGAAGTTAGACAATTTTTTGTAATAACTTTGCATGGAAAGTGCCAATTTTGTGTAATTTCTCCTGTAGCTTTGAAGAAGATCTCTCACACTTTACAGAATGTTTACAAAAGGAGCAGTATGCCGTTTGAAAGATAATTTCCAGATTTTTCATGAACTTAAAATTTTATCCCCCAATTTTAATTATAAATACAATGTTTGGTGTTGCCTGTCACATCATGAATCTGCCCGGGTGATCATTTTATACGCGGCCTATTAAGTCCTTGATCCATTTTTATTATGTTTGGTATTGAATGTAACACTCCCTGTGTGTATGGGATGAATATCACATTTAATCCTTTTATTCACATTAAATACAACTCGTCCTATTGAGTCTGATCCATTTTTAAATGTTTTCTTTTGCTAATTTTTAGCTCAACTGGCTATTGCCAGGGTGAGCTTTTGCCATCACTTTGCGTCCGTCGTCCGTCCATTAACTTTTCACATTTCCATCTTCACCAAAACCCCTTGACCAATTGAAACCAAACTTGGTGATGTTCATTGGATGGTCCTCTACAAAGAAAATTTAAAAAATCTTCTTCTCTGAAACAACAAAAGTAATTGAATTGTTATATTGCTGGAATGATCCTTACATAGTCCTCTACAAAGTTTGTTTTTTATGCTGATCTGAAATCCAAGATGGCCGCCACCACGGGACACATTTAACATAGGATCCTATGGGAAATACACACAAACTTCTTCTTGTCAGAAAACATTTAACAGATAGAAGTAATATTATGCCTGAATGATCAGATAATGGTCCTTAACAAAATTTCTGTTTTTGGTGCCGATCCGAAATTAAACATAGCTACCAGGGTCAATCATGTGTTCTGATTGGCTGAAATTTCCAAAACCTCTTCTCTGAAACTACAAAAGCAATTGAATTGTTATATTGCAGGACTGATCCTTACATGGCTCTCTACAAAGTCTATGTTTTCGTGATGATCTGCAATTCAAGATAGCCGCCACCGTGGGAGACATTTAACATAGGATCCCATGGGAAATACATACAAACAGATGGAAGTAATATTATGCCTGAATGATCAGATAATGGTCTTAACAAAATTTATGTTGTGGTTCTGATCCAAAAATCCACATGGTTGCAAGGGTCAATCATGCACTCAGATTGGCTGAAATTTTCAAAACCTCTTCTCTGAAACTACAAAAGCAATTGAACTGTTATATTGCAGGAATGATCCTTACATGGTCCTCTACAATGTCTTTTTTTTCGTGATGATCCGAAATCCAAGATAGCCGCCACCGTGGGATAAATTTAACATAGGATCCTATGGGAAATACATACCAACATCTTCTTGTCAGAAACCGTTTGAAAGATGGAAGTAATATTATGCCTGAATGATCAGATGATGGTCTTTAACAAAATTTTCTGTTTTTGGTTTTGATCCAAAATTCCACTTTCTTACATCTTGAAAATGAAATAAATAGCGTTAGTGATAAAGGCAAACTTGTCCTGATACGAGAATTTAAGGACAGCCTTAAACTTAGATTATATTGAAAATGACTCTAAAAATTTAATCCGGTTTAATGAAAATTATTTAGTACCGGAACATCATAAGATTGATCAGTGTTCAAGAATAAAAAGTGCTGATAAAGTCTAAAATACACAAGGAGAGCAACTTCTTGACTTATGTGTGTCCTCGGGGCTGAGGATATTGAACGGCGGATATATCGGAGATATTCTTGAAATTTTTACATGCTTTACTGCGAATTACAGAAGTATTGTAGACTATGCCATTGTAAGCGAGGATCTCCTTTGTTAGATACTTCAAAACGTATGACCTCAATTATTTATCAGACACAAATAGAATGTTATTTGAAGTGTAATTTTAGAATACAAAACAAGATGCCCCCAAAGAGCCTGAATCGCTGACCTGTTATTTTTTTTTTAGATCTTGAATTAATGATTATTTTTACTATTTAACGTATACCCTCGCATTTTTCGCCTTAATATTGACCTGTACAGCTAAAATATAGAATCCTGAAATCAAATATATATGGTTGCTAGGGACTTTTCCGTCGGTTGGTATGGACTTTTTCAATGGCATTGACTCTTTAACTTCCATTTAGACTTGAACAGCTATATTATAGGGTTCTGAATCTAAATACACATGGTTGCTAGGGACTTTTTCATCGGTTGATATTGACTTTTTCAAATAATATTCAAGTTAATAACCTAAAACTGCAAAAGTTCCTTAAAATTAACAATTTAGGGGCATTAACCCAACAAAGAGTTGACCGATTCGTCTGACAATTTCATGGCAGGTAGATTTTGACCTGATGAACATTTTTACCCAATGTCAGGTTTGCTCTAAATGCTTTGGTTTTTAAGATATAAGCCTAAAACTGGAGTTTACCCCTATGTTCTATTTTTAGTCATGGCGACCTTGTTTCTCGACGGTTAAGAAAATAAAATACGAAGTTCACACTAAATGCCCTAAGGATCATTCCACCATAGTTTGGACCCAATTGGTCCAGTGGTTTCAGAGGAGAAGATCTTTAAAGGAAACATTTACGCCAGACGACGACGGACGAGAGACGCCAAGTGATGGCAATGGCTCACATGGCCTTTTAGGCCAGGTGAGCTAAAAATGGAGATATATTCTCAAATAAAACGTGGTCTTCAACTTATTCATATAAATTCAAATGAAAAATAATAGAAGAATCAGTAAGCTTTGAAATGAAAACTTTCACTACAGATCAGAGAGGTGTTGATGAGACAACCTGTAAATTAACAAATATTTCATGTAAAATGTCTGACTTTTCATGTAAGATAAAGGAAAAAAAGAAAAACAAAAAGTAAAAGAAAACTAAAAGAGAAATGGTCAGATCACACAATTCTAAAGTTGAAGCAACAGATCAATTTAATTGGAAAAAACATAAAAATCAACCCCTATGATACAGAAAATAAAGTAAAATATATTGGGGTTTTATAGCAACCCAAGAAAGTTTTAAAATTGAAGAAATCTCATTTTAAACAAAACTTATATAAAAAACTTGAAGGTTCATTCATCAATAATAAACAGGAATATTGGTCAATATTGAAAAATATGAAAAAGGAGAAACACAAGAGAAGGGCTATGAAAAGGAATTATTTAAAGATTTAACAACTCTGGAAGATCATTTTAAGAATCAGGGTAACTGTAAGACGGTTAATAAAGTTTTCCAAAACCGCATTGAAAATGAAATGAAAATAAAGGAAAAATATATAAACACTGACACACTTATAACTAGTGAAGATGTGAATAATGTCCTTAATAAATTGAAAAGAGGCAAATCAAGTGGACCTGATAACATTATAAATGCAATATTAGAATATAATAAAGATGTCACATTAAAAGCTTATACTAAGCTTTTTAATATGATTTTAAAATCAGGATATTATCCCCAAAAGATGGGAGAAATCCTACATTATAGCTATACATAAATCTGGAGGTAAGTTAAATCTGAATAATTACAGAGGTATTTCTCTGATGAGTTGTCTTTCCAAAGTCTTTAGTGCAATACTTAATACTAGACTGGAAATAAAGTATACAATACATAGTTGTTGTCGGAAATTATAGAATTTATTTGGGCGAGATTTCGAAACATGAGAAAAGGGAACATTAGCGAGCCTTTTCCCGTGTTTCGCAGCGAGCCCAAAATACATTTTATATCTTCCGACAATGACTTTGTATTGTCTTTATCCTGCAATCCTCTTTAGATGCGTAAAATGCCTTAATATGACGTTTGAAGTTGAAATCCAAATGCCGTGAAATCACGGGAAACGCCACGACGTCCTCGCGTTCTTCATGTAAACATGAAACAGTAGAATTTATTAGGTCATTGACCTAATACGACTAAAGATTATTTTAACCCTGTTATTAGGCCGGAAATGGCTTGATTGCAGGATAAAGTATAATAATTCTCAATTTGGATTTAGAGGAAATCACAGAACCTCTGACAGTCTATTTATATTAAAATAATTAATAAACAAATATATTCATAAAAATAAAAGAAAAATTTATGTGTCTTTTTAGATTTACAAAAAGCATTTGATTCTGGCTTGGACTGTTATACAAACTTAGAAATTTGGGTGTAGGACAAAATATGTATAATATTATTAGGAACCAATTTGAGAATATATATTAGGTTCCTTCAAACACCAACATTTAATTTCAAGTTTTTTCTTCAAAATAAATAAAGGAGTTAGGCAAGAGGATTCCATAAGTCCACTTTGTTTAATATCTTTATATTTTATATTTTAGTGAAATATTTGAAAGTGACCCCTGTGAACCCTTAACATTAATATATTCAAAAATTGGCAGTTTACTGTTTGCAGATGACCTTATTATTCTATCAGAGAGTAAAGAATGTCTTCAAAATAGTTTGAATACTCTTTCAGAATATTGTGATAAATGGCAATTAACTGTAAATGCTAAAGACTAAAACTATGATCTTTCAAAATAACAACATCAATATACCAAAACATGACCCAGAAAGTACTGCTTTGTACTGTATTGTAATGCCATGACTGTACTGCTTTGTACTGTATTGTAATGCCATGACTGTACTGCTTTGTACTGTATTGTAATGCCATGACTGTACTGCTTTGTACTGTATTGTAATGACATGACTGTACTGCTTTGTACTGTATTGTAATGCCATGACTATACTGCTTTGTACTGTATTGTAATGCCATGACTGTACTGCTTTGTACTGTATTGTAATGCCATGACTGTACTGCTTTGTACTGTATTGTAATGACATGACTGTACTGCTTTGTACTGTATTGTAATGACATGACTGTACTGCTTTGTACTGTATTGTAATGCCATGACTGTACTGCTTTGTACTGTATTGTAATTACATGACTGTACTGCTTTGTACTGTATTGTAATGCCATGACTGTACTGCTTTGTACTATATCGTATTGCCATGACTGTACTGCTTTGTACTGTATTGTAATGACATGACTGTACTGCTTTGTACTGTATTGTAATGCCATGACTGTACTGCTTTGTACGGTATTGTAATGCCATGACTGTACTGCTTTGTACTGTATTGTAATGCCATGACTGTACTGCTTTGTACTGTATTGTAATGCCATGACTGTACTGCTTTGTACTGTATTGTAATGCCATGACTGTAATGGTCTTTATTTATGAACTGAGGTAGTATTTTTTAGTTTTTGATGCTTATCAAATATTCAAGATGACTGCCAACACAGATCGAAATTTCACATTTTTCTGTTTATTGCCGATATAAATCAGGTTAGCGATACAAACTCTTGAGAGCCTCCGGTTCTAATTTTAGTAACGTCGACCATATAGGTCAGAGATCCTGAACCCCTATCAAAATTTTGAAATGGGACCACCCAACAACCATTCCATCAAATTTTGTTATCATTTTCACCATCAATTTTAACCCCAACTGACTTTGTATATGAAGAGAAGAATACTTTTAAAGGAAATTTTATGCCGGTCGACGGACAAGAGAAGACAATAACAAAGTTGGTCAAATAGGTCAGGTGCTAGAAAAATAATAACCCTTCTTTTCCGTCTGTACTATCTCGAGAATTTTCTTAAACGAAATCTCTTAGTTCATCGCAGTCATCGGTAACGGTGGAAATTTCGTTAATCGTTAAATTCATTTATCGTTTGACAAGAGAGTGAAATAATTCGTGCTATGTTTCATATTACAGCGATATGTTCTTTATAACTTTCAATAATAATTTTGTCTGGCACTTGACAAGTTGAAAGACTTATGCATCAAACATTATATATAGGATAATCATTGTTTTTTTCTGTATGGCAATCGATGATGCTTTATGTAACATATGTGCAATAGAGTTAACATTCCGTTGACTATATTATGAGACTGATAATTTAAATGCCTTATTAACACTGTGTATCAACTTACAACGGATATCTCGAGCAACGAAGCGAGTGAGTAGTCCAAAGATATAAATTTGCTTTTGTGAAGCTCGAAATTAAAATTATACCACCTTAAGGTGCGAGGTTTGCAAGCTCGGGGTATATGACCACTAGATTACCTTATACTAGAATATAGTACAAATGTACTGGAATTGAGATACAGTTTGCATCGTGTACCAGTACATCTAAAAAAAAATCCTCACCCTCACTTATTTGTTTTTTTTTTAATTTTATTTCATTGTCAAATTTTTTGCCGAAAAAGAAAAGCGCAGAATATTGAAAGATATCTATGATGTTTAGGTTTACATACACAAAGCTAACATTAAAAGTGTGACAAAGTTTTTCTAGGGCGGGATAATGACACTTAAATTCTCCAACCAGGGGTTTTTAGAGATTTTCCAAATGAAGGTATAAAATAGTTAACGTTTCCATGGCCGGAAGTTTGTTAGTTCCAATATTTGTTTGTAGTGCTCCATGCTCGTATCTTGCATCACAAATATTCCTTCAAGAGCATTTTTGTGAATGTTAGCTTTAAGCTTAAATAAAGATGGTAATTTCACATTTTATAAAAATTTATATGGTTCCTAATAACGCTCACAAAAAGTAAATTTTTTTAATTAAAAGCCTAACATCCATACATTCCGCATTTATCGAAAGATATCATTTAACAAATATTAGATTAGATACTTAGATCTCTGAAATAATCAGAAAAGGAGTAAGATTTAAATCGTTCCAATGTTCTTAATCTTTATACTACTACATTATTCAAAATCTGACAAAAAGGTTACTATGATTTATTTTTAGTTCATCTCAACGAAGTTGAGGGGGACTATTGGAGTCACCACGGCGTCCATGTCCGCGTGTGCGTCCGCGTCCGCGTCCGCGTCCACAGCAGTTCTCAGTTACTAGTTGACATAGGGTCATATATTTTTGTGTGCAGGTGCATGATGAGAAGACTGACCATGTGACATAAGATGAAGGTCACCTGACCCATATTACACGGTTGACTGTCTTTTAAGTTTTAATATTCAAAATGACCTACAATCATATTACTTGGTGTGAGGGTGCATCGCAGGGAGTAAAACAGCCTCCTACAAAAATTAGGTCACTCTGACCTTCTTATCGCGCTTCATTGACTTGGGTTAAGTTTTACGTCCGAGTTCAGTTCTCCAATACCAAGGGACCTACAATCATATTACTTGGTGTGAGGATGCATCTCGGGGAGTAACACAGCCTCCCACCAAAATTATGTCACTTTGACCTATTTATCACACTTCATTGACTTAAGTTATGGTTTACGTCCTAGTTCAGTTCTCCGATACCAAGGGACCTACAATCATATTACTTGTGAGGATGCATCTCGGGGAGTAACACAGCCTCCCACTAAAATTAAGGACTCTGACCTACTTACTGCGCTTCATTGACTTAGGTTAAGTTTTTCTTCCGAGTTCAATTCTCCGATACCAAGGGACCTACAGTATTATTTCTTGGTGGGAGGATGCATCTCGGAGAGTAACAAAGCCTCCCACTAAAATTAGGTTACTCTGACCTACTTATCATGCTTCATTGACTTAGGTTAAGTTTTACGTCCGAGTACACATCTCCGACACCAAGGGACCTACAATCATACTACTTGGTGTGAGGGTGCATTTCAGGATGTAACACAACCTCCTGCCAAAATTAAGCCACTCTGACCTTATTGACATTGTTGAGGTTTACGTCCGATATTTAGGGACCTACAGTCATATCAGTTGGCGTGAGGGTGCATCTCGGGGATTAACACAGCCTTTCACCAAAAATAGGTCACTGACATGCTTATCATGCTTCATTGACTGATGTTAAGTTTTACGTCCGAGTTTAGTTCCCCAGTACCAAGGGACCTACAGTCATAACATGGTATGAGCATGCATCTCGGGGAGTAACACAGCCTCCAACCAAACTTAGGTCACCCTGACCTTCTTATTGCGCTTAATTGACTATGATTTATTTTTAGTTTGCCTCACAGCCAGTTCTCAGTTACTTGTTAACATAGGGTCATATATTTTTGTGTGCAGGTGCATGATGAAGAGACTGGTCATATGATATAAGATGATGGTCACATGACCCATATTACACGGTTGGCTGGCTTTTAAGTTTTATGTCAAAAACCATTTTTAATATACCAAGTGACCTACAATCATATTACTTGGTGCGAGGGTGCATCTCAAGGAGTAACACAGCCTCCTACCAAAATTAGGTCACTCTAACCTTCTTATCGCACTTCATTAAACTGGGTTAAGTTTTACGTCCGTGTTCAGTTCTCCAATACCAAGTTACCTACAATCATATTACTTGGTGTGAGGATGCATCTCGGGGAGTAACATAGACTCCCACCAAAATTAGGTCACTCTGACCTTCTTATCACACTTCTTTGACTTAGATTATGTTCTACGTCCTAGTTCAGTTCTCCGATACCAAGGGACCTACAATCATATTACTTGGTGTGAGGATGCATCTCAGGGAGTAACACAGCCTCCCACAAAAATTAAGTCACTCTGACCTACTTATCACACTTCATTGACTTAGGTTAAGTTTTACGTCCGAGTTCAGTTCTCTGATACCAAGCGACCTACAATCATTACCTGCTGTAAGGGTGTATCTCGAGGACCTACACAGCCACACACCAAAATTATATTGTATTTACAAAATGCCATATTCGGATAAGACAGATGTATTTTCCCACATGGTCACTAAATACTGTAAAGAACAACAAAACACTTGAATCCCAATATTTATCACTGGAATCACTGGAATCAGTTAAACTTCAAATCAAATTTGCAAAAATCTACTTTGAGTTAATTCAAAGGCAGTAAATATAACTGTATTAGTTGAATTGGGAATGTACCCTGTTGGTTTACAGGCCTTAAAGTCTTCTGTAGGATTCGGGTTGCATGATTTGCTTCAAAATCAATGTACTTTTCTAAAAAACGGTTACTTTCTTCTTTAACAAAGAAGGTAAATGAAAATTATAATATATTTTTTAATTGTGATAATTCAATCAATGAAAATAAGCTAAGAACGTACAGAAAATTTAAAGTAAAGATATGAACTAGAAAAGTATCTTTTATTGAATTTAGACAAAAATGTAACAAAAAATTATGCAAAAATAAGAATAAGTAATAGTATGCTCGCTATTGAACGTGGTCGATATAATAAAACAGCCTTAGAAAATAGAGTGTGTCCCCATGTGCCATACAAGGGTGGAAGATGAATTCCAATTTATAGCAATATGTACAGACTGAAGGAATCTAGGATGAACCTGTTTAACGAAATTTCTGATATTGTTCCTTGTTATAATTGTTATGATATTGTATTATTATATTTATTTTGTTATGATATTGTAATTATTATGTTTATTTATCTTGGACTAATTTGTTTTGCGTAGCCTTATAACATGTATACTATGTTTACATAATACTTATAGTTGTTTACCAAATAATGTTATAACTGCGCAGTTTAGAAATCATTGGAACAATAATAGATACTGGTGGAATGACTAGAACTTTCTATTTGACTTACGTAATAATTATGGTGTGATTCGAACTTCTAACGTATTCCAGAAGTTTCCGTTCTACAGTATATATACGGACAAGAAAGTTAGACTTTCAGATCAGAACGTATTGGACCAGACATTCTTGTGTTCATCGTACTTGACAGACTTTTATTTTCGTTACATCATACTAGATTGTGACTGATTGGATATAATATTCCGTTTGGATTCCCGCAACAGTGGCGAGAAGAATTCCGGATTAGGAAAAGACGAAGGATTTTGAACAGTTAAGTTGACATTTTAGTTTTTTGTAATATTTTTTGTAAACTTTGTATATAATAAATCTTGTTAAATTTTAATATTGATTTGTGTCTTTTGTTGGCTACAATTTAAAGGTGATTTCGGCCGTAACAGAAATTGGGGGCTCGTCTAGGGATAACGTTAATATCTTATTAAATTTTTTCAGTATTTTTATTAGAATTAGCCAACAAAATTCTACAAAATGGCATTTGATGCTGGTAAATTTTTGAAAACGCCAGACCTGGAAGGGTTTGATAAATTAAAGAAAGAAGAATTAGTGTTGCTTGCTAAACATCTAAAAATAGATTTTAGAACATCTATGAGAAAACAAATTATAAAAAATTTGGTAATAGACAATTTAGTTGATTCAGAAATTTTTGGTGAAGAGGCTCTTGACCTCAAGGTCGAAAATGTTGATGTTTTCAAATTAAAACAGCTTGAATTAGAACATGAACTTAAATTAAAACAACTTGAATTAGAAAAGGAAGATAGATTTCAATTAAAACAATTAGAAAACGAAGTTAAATTAAAACAATTAGAAAAAGAAGATGAATTTAAATTAAAACAATTAGAAAAAGAAGATGAATTTAAATTAAAACAATTACAGGCAGAACTTGAAATGAGGGAAAGGTTAGAGATGGAGAAAATAAAAATAGAAATGGCTAAAGTAGAAAGCAACACTAAGTCAAAATCAGAACATTTTGAGGCAGCAAAAAATATACGTTTGGTTCCTAAATTTTGTGAAAAAACAGTTGATAAATTTTTTCCACAATTTGAGAAAATTGCTCAAAATCTGAAATGGCCAAAGCCTTACTGGACTACAATGCTGCAAAGTGTTTTTGTGGGCACGGCCGCTGAAATTTACTCAGCACTTTCTTCAGAAAAAAGTTCTGATTATGACACTGTTAAACAGGAAGTTTTGAAGGCTTATGAGCTAGTGTCAGAAGCATATAGACAGAAATTTAGGTCTTATAAAAAGTTTGAAACACAAAGCTATGTTGAATTTGCTAGGGAAAAAGAAGATCTATTTGATAAATGGCTTACGTCAAAGAAAATAGATAAAAATTTTGATAAATTAAGACAATTAATGTTATTAGAAGAGTTCAAGCAGTGTGTTAATTTAGACTTAAAAACACATTTAGATGACAAAACTGTTGAAACATTGCAAGATGCAGCTGTTGTTTCCGATAATTATACCCTTTCACATAAAGGAAGTTTCAAGGGTCAAAATTTTAATACTTCAAGCGCAAATTACAAAAATCAAAGCACTGAGCGTACTGATTGTAAGCCTGTTGCACAGAATAAGAGTCCGTCTAGTTATAATATGTCTGGTCCAAAATTTGATACTTTTGAGAAGCACTAACTTGTGCTTATTGTAAGAAAAATGGTCACCTGATGGCTGATTGTTTTAGACTCCAGAAGAAGAATGAAAGAGATCATAAGCCCAAGTCCAGTGCTTGTACGACACCCGTTGTTACCAATAAGTTGGAATGTCCTGCGAGTCAGGCTTTTAAGTCCAGTTTTTGTGATTACATGGAGGATTATAAGCTTTATGTCTGATGGGTTTGTTTCTATTGTTGATAATACTACTCCTCAGCCTATTAAGATTTTACGGGACACTGGAGCTTCTCAGTCTTTGTTGTTAGAAGGTGTGTTGCCTTTGTCCGAGGAGACGTCCGTTGGTGCCTCCGTTTTGCTACGAGGTGTGGAGTTAGGTTGTATAAATGTTCCCCTCCATCGTATTTATTTGAAGTCAGATTTAATTACTGGACCAGTTGTTGTGGGTGTTCGTCCTACTCTCCCTGTTGAGGGTGTTTCATTATTGCTAGGAAATGATCTAGCTAGGAACAAAGTGGTTGCAGAACCAATTGTTACAAGTGAACCGGTGGTGGATGTTAAATCACCTGAAGATGATGCTGAACTGTATCCAGCTTGTGTTGTTACTAGGGCGATGGCAAGAAATCAACAAGACGAGGATTTACAAGAAGGCCAGTATGATTATATGGACCTTTCTGACACTTTCCTTGCCGACATTGGAGGTCCCGATAGCTCAAAAAAGGCCATAATAAGACCACCTGGTACTAACAAACGTGTAATTATGCCATGGCCAGACGTGAACAGCCATTCATTAGACAAAAGAACATTTAAGGAAGAACAGAATAAAGACCCTGAGGTTCTTCAGCTCCGCAAGAGGGCTCTACCCCAAGAAGAACCAGACAAAGTGGCCGAATGTTACTACCATCAAGACGGTATTTTGATGAGGAAGTGGAGGCCCCCTGATCCTATCCCAGAGGAGGAATGGAGAGTGGTATACCAAGTGGTGGTGCCTAAAATCTATAGGCAAGAAATTATTGGTCTTGCCCATGACACCCCCTTGGCTGGACATTTAGGTATAAGGAAGACTTGCCTTAAGATATTACAACATTTCTACTGGCCCAGACTTAGAAATGATGTCACAGAATACTGCAAATCATGCCAGGTTGTTGGCAAGCTTAACCAGAAAATACCACCAGCACCATTTCTGCCAATTCCAGCCTTTGAAGAACCTTTCAGCCGAGTACTTATTGATTGCGTTGGACCTTTACCAAAGACCAAGACTGAAAATGCTTATTTATTAACGATCATGTGTACATCCACTCGCTTTCCTGAGGCTATTCCCTTAAGGAATATCAAGACACCAACTATTGTCAAAGCTCTTATCAAATTTTTCACATTAGTAGGACTTCCTAAGTCTATACAGTCCGACCAGGGTTCAAATTTTATGTCAGGTTTATTTCAGCAGGTCGTTTACCAGTTAGGGATTGCTCAGTATAGATCAAGTGCTTATCATCCAGAATCTCAAGGTGCCTTAGAACGTTTTCATCAAACATTGAAGAACATGATTAGAACTTTTTGTCTTCAATTTGACAAGGACTGGGACGATGGTGTTCACTTTCTACTTTTTGCGGTCCGAGAGGCTGTTCAAGAATCCCTTGGTTTTAGCCCCTTTGAGTTAGTGTTTGGTCATACTGTAAGGGGACCTTTTAAATTGATTAAGGAAAAATGGCTTACTGAACACACTGACTTGAATCTTCTAGACTATGTATCTAGATTTAAAGAAAAATTGTATACTGCTTGTCAAATTGCTCAGAAAAACTTAAAAACTGTACAGAATAAAATGAAAATATGGTATGATAAAGATGCCAGGGACAGAGTTTTTGAGCCTGGTGATAAGGTACTTGTATTTTTGCCAGTCCCTGGGCATCCTTTACAGGCTAAATACTGTGGTCCTTATACAATTGAAAGTAAAATCAATGATTTGAATTATATTGTAAAAACTCCAGGTCGGCGAAATCAAAATAGAGTGTGTCACATTAATATGTTAAAACCATATTTTGAGCGTACTAATGAAGGTGAGAGTAAACCAGTTGCCACTTTAGCCATGGTTAAATCGGAGAACGATCATGACAAACCAGACATAATTGAACCATCTTTTGATTCCAAGACTGTGGAACAAACTGTTAGATTGGAAAATTTTGAAATTTTGTCAAATTTAGACTCAAAACTTGCACATCTGACTTTCGATCGTAGAGAAAAATTGAAAACTTTGGTATTTTCTTTTAAAAATCTTTTTCCAGATGTGCCAAACAAAACCACTGCTGTTTGTCATGATGTTGATGTAGGCGATGCTTCTCCAATTAAGCAACATCCTTACCGGCTCAATCCACTTAAACTTGATTTGTTTATGAGACAAGAAATTAGATATATGCTTTATCTAGATTTTATTAAAACACTGTATACATACTATATATTTTTGTATATATTGTTCATGCGAAGTTCTCGTTACCCTCCAACTTCTTTTAAGGGGGGAGGTGTTATGATATTGTATTATTATATTTATTTTGTTATGATATTGTAATTATTATGTTTATTTATCTTGGACTAATTTGTTTTGCGTAGCCTTATAACATGTATACTATGTTTACATAATACTTATAGTTGTTTACCAAATAATGTTATAACTGCGCAGTTTAGAAATCATTGGAACAATAATAGATACTGGTGGAATGACTAGAACTTTCTATTTGACTTACGTAATAATTATGGTGTGATTCGAACTTCTAACGTATTCCAGAAGTTTCCGTTCTACAGTATATATACGGACAAGAAAGTTAGACTTTCAGATCAGAACGTATTGGACCAGACATTCTTGTGTTCTCAGCTGTTGGATTTATTTACGTTTCACACATCGTACTTGACAGACTTTTATTTTCGTTACATCATACTAGATTGTGACTGATTGGATATAATATTCCGTTTGGATTCCCGCAACAGTGGCGAGAAGAATTCCGGATTAGGAAAAGACGAAGGATTTTGAACAGTTAAGTTGACATTTTAGTTTTTTTGTAATATTTTTTGTAAACTTTGTATGTAATAAATCTTGTTAAATTTTATTATTGATTTGTGTCTTTTGTTGGCTACAATTTAAAGGTGATTTCGGCCGTAACATAATTCAATTAATAATGAACACAAATTCGATTTTATATTTTCTTGTGAAGAATGTGATATACTTATGATTATTGTTCAAGTTATAATGAGATGTATAATGAAAGAAACAACTATATTGTTAGTACTTAAATTGTGTATATTTCATGGATAAGTATTTATATATATATTTGTTTCTTTTCTGAACATACCAATAAATATAAATAGAGGTAGGCAGTATGCCCTTCTGTATCTCTGGTTATCTCAAGATGAAATTACAAACATGTTAGATTTTCTCATAGACAACATGTTTGTTGAAATTGGCGGTCGAATTTTTCAACAGACAACGGCATTCCAGTGGGAACCTACTGTGCTCCTCTCTTCGCCGATCTGTTTCTGTACTCATATGAAGCGGACTTCATGCAAGGGCTTCTTATTTGAAATTAAAAGAAACTAGCCCAATCCTTTAATTTCACTTTTCGTTATATAGATGACGTGTTGTCGTTAATTAACGATAAATTCCAAGACTTTCTACATCTCATCTACCCCAGTGAACTTGAAATTAAGGATACTACAGATGCATCGAAGTCCGCCTCATATTTGGATTTGTTTCTCGAAATAGACAATCTCGAAATAGACAATGAGGGAAATTTGAAGACAAAAGTTTAAGACAAACGTGATTACTTCGATTTTCCTATTGTAAAGTTTCCCTTCTTGAGTAGCAATATACCAGCGTCGCCTGCATATGGCGTCTACGTATCTCAGCGTATCCGATTTTTAAGGGCATGCGTGAGTTACCCTGACTTTCGACAAAGAGGATTACTTACTGCTGTCACAAAAGCTTCTTAAGCAGGGTTTTATCAGGGATAAGTTGATGTCATCACTTAGGAAATTTTACGGTCGTCATCACGAAATGATTGACCGTTACAGTGTTCCAATATCTAAGATGATGTTGGACCTGTTCTCATTGTCGTAACATTTCATGTACCTCCACCTATTTGTGACTACCACCGGATTGACTTTGTTGAACTTCACGATGGGTGTCGTATACGGAGCAGGAACTGCTTGCCCTAACGGAGCACTTGAGTTCACAACTGGTTTTTATAGGAGTTGTTCATTGTTTTATAATTTGCAGTGTTTATTTGTTGTGCTAGTGATTGTTCATTTGTCTTCCCGGGTTTGTCTGTCTAATGGATTGCGTTTTTATTTTTGGTTTGTTCCTTTCCTCACAGGAAATAAGACTGTGCAAATCCCACTCCATATCCCTCAGGAAGACATCGTTCCCGACAAGATACATTATTATCAAGAAATTTTTTCGTCGTTAACTGATACCCTAAAATACAAGACATCCTTTCTTTAATGAATAAACTACCTATTTTATTTTCCTTTATTTTCATTATTATTTGTTCAAGAAATCATACCTGTATATATAAATCTCTGATTGTATTATAATTAAGGAAAAATTAACGGCCATGTTTAGTTTGCTGCAGTGGATTTTAGGCCCCTCAAATGTCTCCAAGCTTAAAACGGACGACTTTATATGTATAACCTATTTTCCTGATTTCAACAAAACTGTACTTTTAAAATATCAAGGTTATATTTTTGTCAATGCGGATGTGAAGAATAAAATACCAAATAACGCAGTAGATTTATGTTTCAATCATAAGTGACAAAAGCCAGTTAATATTTCATTAAACCTGAAATAACATTTTGTATGGTACGGATCTCTCCATTCAAATAACTGTCAATAAATTCAATGTTTAAGAATAATCTGTAACGCAGTACACTGAATAAAGGTTGGTGAATAAACATACCTCTCGGGTTTCAACAATACTGTTTCTCACATTTCATTTTTATTCTTTAATTGAAAAATGGATAAAATTTCCCCATAGGACAAGTCGTACATGTGTACCCTAAGGTCAGCGGAGAGATCCTAGTACCGATTTGTTTTAGAGAGCAATAATTATTTAACTATTTATTTCTGCTTAGAAAGTGATTTTGGATCCATTTTTGGCGGCTTCCATCAGCTTGCATGTTTTTTTGGCGCACATTTTTCCTCCCTGTTACACTTACCGCCCGTGGGTCAATTCATTCATTATCGTTTTCATGAATATTAATGATTTTAATTGACAATTGAAATTACTGCTAACAACAATGGAATTTTCCACTTTGGAGATTGTGACAATAGTGACGTTATCCACTTTGGAGATTGGAAAAGTGGTTTGGAAAGTAACAAGGTGCCCACGTTCGTATGCAGTTGATACATTTTTGTTGTGTAGTGATTTTTTTACGGGGTCAGTAATGCATTGTCTTTGAAAGTATGAAAACTTGTTTACTTTGTTTAAAAACTATATCAAGATACACTGGAATTGCGTACCGGTGATGACATATATCTTGACCCAAGGTTCGTCTTTTAACTATCACCTGATGGCTGTATTCCTATTTCAGAATCGTGAGGAAACCTATCAAAATAACAATCCAAAGATACTAATATTAGATATAGTAAATTTATACTATGCTGTATACGACGCATTTCAAGGAGTTGCATCTCATCAGCAGCATTAAAAGTACTCATAACCAAAAATACCGAAATGGTTCATGAATTATTCATGAAAACGAGAAAAAAATGAATGAATTGATCCATGGTCGGTAAGTGTAGCAAAGCGTAAGGCGTGGGTTTCCGACGGTGATCGCCACTTTGATTTGACTATTTTTACGGTATTTATGGGACTTTGACCATTTTTTTGGGGTATTACAACATTGATATCTTGTGAACGCAAGTCGTCCGAGACTGTTTGAGAGAAAACTTTCAAACTTTAAAATACTGTTTGCCATCATATGTAGTTGATCATATTATATCGCCATTTTGATTTGACAATTTGTACAGAAGTTATGGGACTTTGACGATTTTTGGGGAGTATTGCAATATTGACATCTTGTGGACGCAAGTCCTCTGAGTCTGTTTGACAGAAAACTTTTAAACATTGCAGGATTGGTCGCCATCATGTGTTGTACAGGCCAGTTTATTATATTTATTTATTTCCTGTCACAGTACTATAGCTACTCTGTAAGTTATTTCCTGTCACATTACTATAGCTACTCTATAAGTTATTTCCTGTCACAGTACTATAGCTACTCTGTAAGTTATTTATTTGTTGCCTTTGCTGTTAGATAACACTGACGTAATAATCGTATTTTAATGCTTTTTAACATGAAGTAAGATAATATTGTATATTATAATGATTATTTATCTTACAACTTATTTTATATGATTATAAAAGTGATATCGCATGGACACCAATCCATTCCCTCATGGACGTAAGTTAAAACAGACACCAATCCATACCATCACGGACGTAAGTTAAAACAGAAACACCAATCCATACCCTCATGGACGTAAGTTAAAACAGAAACACCAATCCATACCCTCATGGACGTAAGTTAAAACAGACACCAATCCATACCCTCATGGACGTAAGTTAAAACAGACACCAATCCATACCCTCATGGACGTAAGTTAAAACAGAAACACCAATCCATACACTCATGGATGTAAGTTAAAACAGAAACACTAATCCAGACCCTCATGGACATAAGTTTAATCAGAAACACCAATCCATACCCTCATGGACATAAGTTAAAACAGAAACACCAATCCATACACTCATGGATGTAAGTTAAAACAGAAACACTAATCCAGACCCTCATGGACATAAGTTTAATCAGAAACACCAATCCATACCCTCATGGACATAAGTTAAAACAGAAACACCAATCCATACCATCATGGAAGTATAAAAGCCAGAAATTATTATATTTGCTTTTCTAGAAAGGATGTATAGTAGACATTGTAAAAATAATTTTGTCAAGTAAGTAGATTTAACACAATAAAGACTTCTTGCACATATGACAGTATCAATGCCAGTTAACATTCGGTACACCACTGCTTTGATACACAGTCTGACAGGAAGTGATGTAAAGATTAAGTAAACCAGTTATCCAATATACTATATATGGTTCCAAATAGTGGCACACCAAGTGTTAACCGACATTACTAATAAGAGGAATAAAAACAAATACATGTAAATCTATCCTGTATCCGTTTTCAATACCTTTGGTTTGAATAATTAAGTTACAGCTTTTACATAGAAAGATAAAAAATAATTTATGTGTTCCTTGGTTTGGATCTAAATATGTTGGATTGTCATAACCTGAAGTCAATCGTCTGTCTGAAAACCTTTCATGAGAAAACCTTTCCCGAGAAATCCTTTCCTGAGAAAGTCTTTCCTGAGAAAACCTTTCCTGAGGAAGCCTTTTGATAAATGAACTTGCAGTGTCTATGGAAATTTCGATAATTTTTCATCGTTTTCTCACGATTGAAAGAAAAAAGGCTGTGATCTTAGCCGATTCTTATTTTTTATCAGTAAAATAATATGCGAAAGTTTTTTGTGTACGGAATCATACTTTTATATAAACTTTGTAATATTTCTATCAGGTTTTATCATTTTTGAAGTTCACTTAATTACAAGACTGAATCTTCGTTATAGCAGATCTACTCTATTTATGATCTTTATAGAAACTGCCTGCTGAAATGAACGAGAACTGTACAAATATGCGACTTTGTATAATTATAAGCTTAAACTAAAAATATACTGTAATGTTATGGTTTTATGAGGGTGTGGATGGGGTAATGTTATAGTTATACGAGGGTGTGGATGGGCTAATGTTATGGTTATATGAGGGTGTGGATGGGCTAATGTTATGGTTATATGAGGGTGTGGATGGAGTAATGTTATGGTTATACGAGGGTGTGGATGGGGTAATGTTATGGTTGCATGAGGGTGTAGATGGGGTAATGTTATGGTTGCATGAGGGTGTAGATGGGGTTTTTGAATACATGTAGCTGGGATGGTTAATAGCAGGATGAATGTTCTCCTTTTTCCTGGGCGTTTTCATTTCGGATAGTTTCTGGTACTCCATTGAAGTTTATTAGGTTTGAATTATAATGGATATAGAAAATAACTGAGGTTTGTCATGTCCTTGGCTTCCAAAGACTATAGTAACGTACTTATAAAACTCTCAAACCATGACAGAAACTGAAATATAGAGAGAAGACGATCCCAAAAAGGCAGATTTCCTATCTTACCATGACACCAACCATCTCTACATTGTGTCTATCGAGATCGAGAGAAAGGAAGGCTTAGATATCTCGGTTCCTTACCTTTCATGCAGTGAAAATATCAATTTCATCCATTCCATTGAAGGACAAGAAAGCACGCGAGCAAAATGTGCGCAAACAAACAAAACACGGGAAATATTGACAACATGTTTAAGCATGTGAATAGGAGAAACTCCAATATTTTGGGGGTTCCGGGAACATTACTGTTATGATAAACATCAATGACCTTTCAAGGATTTTCAAGGCGAAATTTACATTTTTCAAGGACCTTTCTAGACCATTTAATGTCTCTATTCTGGCATTAACTATAGATAACGAGTAAAAAATTGATTGTTAGAGGTTACGATTGTTCAGTTTTGTTTTGTTAATTGGACTTTGCCCCTTCAATCCAAATCCCTTTAAGGAAAATAGTGAACTGCAGTTTGCTTTGTATGTGAATTCCTCAACTTTCACGAAAACGTCAACCACGCGGCATTGTGATAACATAATACTTGATCTATTTCGTCAAAATTTGGGATCGTAGAATTTCTACATTTCTTCATTTATCTTAAAATTACAAATAATTATTTAAAAAAGCGTTTTCAAGAGGGATTTTGCAGGCGTATATTTCAATCAGTTCGCGCGTTCTTAGAAATCGTTGAGTGATAAAATCCGAACACAGAAATTTCTGTATCTTAAAATAGCACCTTTCTCCGAAAATAGCGCAGTGATACAACAAGTCTATTTATACGCAAGTACAAAAATCGAGAGAAAAGATATCCTAAAAAGAAAAAATATTCAAAATAATATTTCTGTTTAATAAAATTCCATTTTTCAAGGTGTTTCAATGACCTTTTGTAGCTTTTAAGTAATTTCAAGGCCTTGATGTTTTCACTTTCATTTTTAAGTACTTTCAAATATTTCAAGGATCCATGTGAACCCTGCTGAAGTGACTTCAATAAACAACGCATAAAATGACAGAAACCATCAATTCCGCGCATGTGCGGTTCTGTAACGTTAAACCCGGTAAATTCACTTCCCTTAAAGTCATGGATATTTTTTTTTTCTCACCCCTCAACACAAATTCTAATTTGCTTGTGCAAATATAATATTCTATAGACAGAAATAAATATTCTTAAAAGTACAAAGTTTGAACATTACACAATTCTACTTTTTAATATTTAATGAAACTTGACCTACATTTAAACAATACTTTTTTGTAAATTTCTCATATTAAATGCGTCTATTTTTTTGGGGCGAAACGATTTTTTTCATCTGAATTATACTGGGTAGTGATTTATATCTTGAACGGTTATGGTGTTTACTTCAATTCAATGGTTGTTTATGTTTACCGAGTTTTGCCTTGAATAATTGTCAATAAACTAAATTCTAGAACTTTCGGCACGTCAATATGGCCAAGGACGATTAGTGGGATAAACCAAAAGAAATCAAGCAGATGACAAATAAAACTGCGTAATTGTCTAAATTTGGCGGGAACACATTTAATATCAATAAAAAAAAGGATAAAAGTATATGTAATATGAATTTATCTATTCTTTAATAATTTACAATAATTACAAATTTATTAACCTTTAAAATCAAACGACCGAGGACTGTAGTGGCAAGTTAACTATCTGAATTGTTTGTTTTCTAACACACGCCTGCTTAATTATCTCATCTATAACAAATGATAATGTTACATTTTTACATTATTTTGCTTTAATTCAAAATTGGAGAAATTTAATATTATCTCCTTGGTGTGTTTTATAGTTATTTACATACAAATATAACTGGAAAATCAGCTCTGAACTAATTTTCAATCTCTTTCATAACCAATATTTGTTTGGAACAACTAGATTTTTCACCCATAATGGTGTGTTTATAAATAGGTATATCAAGTCATGCTCAAAATCTGTCAGATCTGTTCTCTTTATATTTGCTAAAAGTATTACTCATACTAATCCTAAATATTTATAAAACCAATTTGGCATTTTGGAGTTTTTAAGACAGTTTTTCAACACAAAGGACATTCAACACAGCTTTTTGATTTAAGATTTCAAGATTTTATATAAAACATTAGGCTCACATAAGTGAGCAACATAAGAACAAATACAATACATACATATTATAAACTGGAAAACATGCGGGATAGAGATGACAAGTACATACATAAGCAGTGTTAAGTAAATCTAAATAATCTTATGGAAACATCTTACGAATGTGTTTTATAAACATTGACAAGTTTTTCAATACTTTTACATTACACAAAGACAACAATCCAGACAATTTTTCTATGCTGTGATAATTTGTATAATAATTTGGTATAAATCTATTCTTAAATTTACAATATCATGGTTTTCACAAACAAACAAATAATGGTATTCATCTCCAATACAGTGCAAAGTACATTTGGTGCAAACCCTATTTTCTTTAGCAATATTCCTCCAACAACCAGTCTCTATAGGAAATTTGACATTAGATAATCTTTGAGATAAATATAATCTACTATTTCCATCTAGTCTATTAAGGTATGGTTCTAATGTAAACTCTTGTTTAAATATAGAATAAAAATGGCCTGTTGAAGAATTTGAAATCTCAGCTCTACACTTTTTGACGAACTGATCACAAAAAATATGCTTTACATATACTTTTATCTAATTTGCATTTGATTTGAAAAAAAAAAAAAACAACTGAGACCGGCTTCGTCGAAGGCTTTTCAATCAAATCAACCAATTTAAGGCCTCTCATGTCATTTTGAACAAAACTTTAAATAAAATTGTACATTTGTTAGGATAATTTGTCAGAGGAAATTAACTTACATTCTACATTTAATATTCACATTAAGTGGAAAGCGGCCCAATTCACTATACCTAAACAAAAATATTTGGCGTGGTGAAATTCTCTTTAGGAACTGAAGATGAACTTTTTCAATATTGTCATTTTTCTCAAAACCAAGAACTTCACTGCCATACAATAACATTGGTGCAATCAGTGAATCAAAGATTTTTAATTATAAATCGACAGGAATATTAATATTCCTGATTTTGTAATAGACAGCATAAAGTGCTTTTTGTGCTTGCTCTTCAAGTTTTTTTCTTTTCATAATTGAAATTACCATTATAATTAAACAGAATCCCAAGATAATTATAGCTATCTGCAAATTGTATCTCTTGACCATTTAACTAAACTTTTTAAACTGGTTATATCTTTGTGTTGAGAAAACTTATATTTTATCAATATTGACACTCAGTTTCCATTGTTCACAATAATCAGAAAACACATTCAATATCAGTTGCATTTCTTCATAAGATTCTGAGAAAAGCACAGTATCATCAGCATAAAAAAGTATAAACATTTTAATATAAGTACAATGTATCTAATAAATCATCACTCAAATTTATCACTGTATTTAAGGGACAAATATAACAGTTTTCAAAATGGTGTTCTAAATCATTTATAAACAAGGCGAACAAAAAGGGATACAAACTCTACCCTTGAAGAACACCTATATTACATGGGAAAAAACTTGAACACTGCACATTTTCAGTTACACAGAACTTGATATTCTGGTATCTGGTACATATTTCTAATAACAGCAAAACATTTCCCACTGATATAACTTCTAATCATTTTCTGCCAGAGTCCTTTATCAAAATCAGCTTTGAAATCAATAACTGTACAAAAAAGTTTCTTCTTTTTTGACAAATATAAATTTATTAAAGAATGCAAAATAAAAATATTGTCAGTGGTAGAGGGTTGTTTTCTAAATCCTGCTTGCGCAGAAGAAATCAAATTTGTTTCATCTGAAAATATCGTAAGTCTGTTATCTAATATCTCGGTAAACAAAACAGCTCACTAAAATAATAGGTCTGTAATTACTTGGGTCTTTTTGAGAACGAATGTTTTTGAAAATGGAACTGATCATCCCAATACACCATGATTCGGGTATAATTCCACTGTCAAAAACAAGATTGAAAAGCTTAGTATACACGGGTAACATAATATGCAGTGTATATGTTATTTATCTACGCCCGATGCTTTGTTAATCTCTCTCAAATAAATAATTATAACACTCTCAAATAAATAATTAGAACACTCTCAAACTAAATAATTATAACATGTAATAATGGATAAGCTTGCCCAAAATACCTGAAATAACACCGGGGAATTTGATTATCGGGGAAATGTTAACATCCATAAATACATGTGCTATACATTTTACGTTTTAAAATCATACGAATGAAAATATCCAGATATTCTAATCATGAAGGCCAGATATTTTTTTTAGAAATTAAAAACATCAAACACACCTGAAATCAAGTCAATCATATCAAACAGTTGTAATAAAATAATCATGGAGAAGAAAAAAAATGTTCCAGAAGTGAAACATTTTTTCAAAAATATAACTGTTCATATTTTGATAATTATCGATTCCAGGTTTTCCGCTAATACTGAAACTGGTCCGTTTCAAAAAAATAGTCCATCCAAGCATATTGTTTATTTATTAATCATCTGCGTATTTATTCTACGCAATGAATGCTCCGTGGCATTAGTAAGTAACAAAAATGATAGGATATCGTATACATGTATTTTACATGTTGAAGGCACACGCAGGTTGCATGATCTAAAAAGAGAGGTCATTTATGTACTGAACAATGATGTGATATTTCAATTGTGTCAAAATTGGTGACTTCCGATTGTAATTTAAATTCTGAGATATTGTAAATAAATACAAGTTGTCAAGCACAAAGTGATCACATGTACAACTACCTTCAAAGTCTATCTTCATAAAACATGACGTATGGTAAAGTTTATCCTTTAAAGTGTTTCCAAGTTTTGTTATATCGTGAAAACAGTAAAAAGTTACTGAGCAAACCACATGAACAATGGCTTTTATTTTTATAAAAAGAAAGAACAGATACCCTTATATAATAAGAGCAATGTCTTGATTTATTTATTGTTTATAATAATGTACATAAGTTGCCCTCTTACAATTTACCCATGTTGATTTTTTATAAACTATCTGCCTATATATTTCCTACATACTGCACAGTCAGTCTCATACTTTAAAGTAAAACTATCATACATCTATTAGACGGGAATTGTTCTTAAAAGGTCTACGAAACAGGTGCTTTTATTTTTCCACAGGAGGTTTGCTCTTTTAATCTCTGACGGAGAGGTGCTGTTTTAAATTCTAAAGGAGAGGTGGTCTGTTAAGTTTTACATAGGTAATTTTTTTTTTCTCTTGAGGAGAGGTGGTCTTTTAAGTTTTACACAGGTAGATAATTATTTATCTTTTGAGGAGAGGTGGTCTTTTAAGTTTTACACATTTAGATTATTTTTTTTATCTCTTGAGGAGAGGTGGTCTTTTAAGTTTTACACAGGTAAATTATTTTTTTTATCTCTTGAGGAGAGTTGTTCTAAGAAAGTAAAGTTCTACAATAGAGTTGGTTGTGCAAGCCTAAAAACAACATTGCTTTTGTAATTTATGTATGAGAGATGCTCTTATACTGCATCTATTTATTTCTCTCATGCACTAAAATTGAAAATGTTAAATATTCACATTTTTTTTTTTTATTTTTTAAAAACCAAGGAATGTTATTCTATGGTATATTACTGTCTAGTTACAGTTCCACTTAACATTTAAAACATAATTGTTAATATCTGAATGTTGTAATAACTGAATGTTGTTATATCTTCAATCAAGGACTATGTCATCGAATCATATTCCCCAAATTTTGAAACTACTAAGCCTAACGTAAACTACTCCGCCTAACGTAAACTACTAAGCCTAACGTAAACAACTCAGCCTAAGGTAAACTACTCAACCTAACGTAAACTACTCAGCCTAACGTAAACTACTAAGCCTAACGTAAACTACTCAGCCTAACGTAAACTACTAAGCCTAACGTAAACTACTAAGCTAACGTAAAGAATGTACCAAAACAAATTGTTATGAATAAAAAAGATAAGTAGCGTGTATACGTTTTAGAGGAGAGCTGAACAGGTTTTATATTAGAAGTACTTTTAAGTTTTACAGATGAACTGTTCTGATAATAAATTGCTGGAAATGTTCTCTCTTAAGTTCCACACGAGGGCTGCTCTTGTATGTTTCTCTTGTGAGTTCTACAGGATAGCTGTACCTATAATGCCTGGAGTCGAAGTGCTTTTGTAAGTTTGTTGTAAGAGATGATTATAGGTTAATTAGAAAACTGCTATTATAATATCAACTAACAAGAAAGGTGCTCATTATATTTTATAAGACTAGCTAGAAGTCTCTCTATAATAAATAATTATTTATATATATCTGTCATATCATCTGCTATCCTTACTGATAACATTACTATACCGACTGCTTGTTACAACAAGTGTAAAGTTTTGTAGAAGTGTTGCTCTAACTAAACGTTTTAGTTAGTATTGTCATTAAGGAGAATTGGTCTGATCAGAGACTGTTCAGACAAACTAGAAAGCCGGCGAAATTTCAGAGACAATTCTTCTTAAACTTTATATTAATTTCTATGTGGGGTAAGATGTCCCATTACAACTGAAGTATATAAAACTTTATTTTAATTTCTATGAAGGGTAAGAAGGTTTGAAGCCTGGTAAACTGAATATGTGTTGTGTTACAATATGCATCATTATTTATTATTGTAAAGAACGTAACATTCCTACATGCATTCATACAAAAAAGCTCAAATCTAACTGACAGGGAAAATGTTATTTTTTATTGTTTTAGCGGTACTACTGTAAGTTTCTGTAGTAATATTTGCTAATGTTTTATTCTGCATAATCTTAGATAAGCTGATCCGGTTCTTTTATTAAAAAGTCATTAGAACTGAGGACAGAAGACCTTTGAACATGTTAAGTCATTAGAACTGAGGACAAGAAGACCTTTGAACATGTTAAGTCATTAGAACTGAGGACAAGAGGACCTTTGAACATGTAAAGTCATTAGAACTGAGAACAGAGGACCTTTGAACATGTAAAGTCATTAGAACTGAGAACAGAAGACCTTTGAACATGTAAAGTCATTAGAACTGAGAACAGAGGACCTTTGAACATGTAAAGTCATTAGAACTGAGGACAAGAGGACCTTTGAACATGTAAAGTCATTAGAACTGAGAACAGAGGACCTTTGAACATGTAAAGTCATTAGAACTGAGAACAGAGGACCTTTGAACATGTAAAGTCATTAGAACTGAGGACAAGAAGACCTTTGAACATGTAAAGTCATTAGAACTGAGGACAGAGGACCTTTGAACATGTTAAGTCATTAGAACTGAGGACAGAGGACCTTTGTATATGTTAAGTCATTAGAACTGAGGACAGAGGACCTTTAAACATGTAAAGTCATTAGAACTGAGGACAAGAGGAGCTTTGAACATGTAAAGTCATTAGAACTGAGAACAGAGGACCTTTGAACATGTAAAGTCATTAGAACTGAGGACAGAGGACCTTTAAACATGTAAAGTCATTAGAACTGAGGACAGAGGACATTTGAACATGTTAAGTTATTAGAACTGAGGACAGAGGACCTTTGAACATGTTAAGTCATAAGAACTGAGGACAGAGGACCTTTGAATATGTTAAGTCATTAGAACTGAGAACAGAGGACCTTTAAACATGTAAAGTCATTAGAACTGAGGACAAGAGGACCTTTGAATATGTTAAGTCATTAGAACTGAGGACAGAGGACCTTTGAACATGTTAAGTCATTAGAACTGAGGACAGAGGACCTTTGAACATGTAAAGTCATTAGAACTGAGGACAGAGGACCTTTGAACATGTTAAGTCATTAGAACTGAGGACAGAGGACCTTTGAACATGTAGTCATTAGAACTGAGGACAGAGGACCTTTAAACTTGTTAAGTCATTAGAACTGAGGACAGAGGACCTTGAACATGTTAAGTTATTAGAACTGAGGACGGAGGACCGTTGAACATGTTAAGTCATTAGAACTGAGAACAGAGGACTTTTGAACATGTTTTGACATTAGAACTGAGGACAGAGTACCTTCGAACATGTTAAGTCATTAGAACTGGGGACAGAGGACCTGTGAACATGTTTTGACATTAGAACTGAGGACAGATGACCTTCGAACATGTTAAATCATTAGAACTGGGGACAGAGGACCTGTGAACATGTTTTGACATTAGAACTGAGGACACAGGACCTTCGAACATGTTAAGTCATTAGAACTGGGGACAGAGGACCTGTGAACATGTTTTGACATTAGAACTGAGGACACAGGACCTTCGAACATGTTAAGTCATTAGAACTGGGGACAGAGGACCTGTGAACATGTTTTGACATTAGAACGGAGGACAGAGGACCTTTGAACATGTTAAGTCATTAGAACTGGGGACAGAGGACCTTTGAACATGTTTATCCAACTTGCATTCTATATATATTTTGTCCAAAGGCTGTTAATATGCATGGCAATAATAAATAAATATTTTAATACCAATTTTAATACACAAGATGTGCACATTTCGTCGATTTACGAATCATCAGTGGTGCTCGAGGCTTAAAATGATGAAAACCAAAACAAAAATAGAAAACTCACAGTTCCAAAAATTAACAAAATGGTGAGGCTAAAACAATCGAAGGACAGAGTTATGCACGAGACAGATACTTACTTACTCTATAAAAGTATATTGCTTCGGTAATATTACCCAAGTAGGATGTAATATGCCTTGATATTTGACTTTTGGTTATATTATCTTTAACTAACGATATGAAGTGTTAAGTTAAGTATAATATTAAGTTGACGCCATCCGATTATGGAATTTATTTGGCTCCCTGAAAGCTTCCAAAAATATCAAACACGGAAAATATTGACTACATGATTATTATATAAAGCAAAATTCTGCCTCAGTGAGAAATTGTCAGATTGTAATTTATAAATTTAAAAATGAAATATTGTCCTGTCGTTTCTTATTTAACATGAAAGTAATCTAGAACAATGACGTTGTATTTCTGTCATGATAATGAGCTATTTCACATAATAAACGTTAAAGACATTAACTGATTACAAACATACTTAAATTTATAGTATCATTATTGGCATTGAAATATGATCACCATAAAACTAAAGGTAAACAGTTGGTATATTGTAAGGAATTGATATATTGTCTTTTAAGGGTTTTGTTTTCGAACAAATCTCTGTCAATGTAGAATCTTTTGAACCCTAACTGAGAATTGTTAAAGTACAATTTTAGTTCTAGTTTAGAAGTGCAAACTGAGCTTTACATATTCTGAGTTATGATAACTTTCAGCAAAATACCTTATCAATTTTTTTTTCGTTACTTTTACAGTAACAGTTTTTAGCGAAAGATTCACTATATATTTTAATTGTGAATGTTTTTGACTTGTTTTACTACTGTCATTTCTAGACGAGTTTTTGTTTCAAGTAGTATATGTAACCTTTTGTACTATTGTTCCATACAAATAATCAGTGTTCATAATGTGAATAGAAAACTTACCTTTTTATTTTCTGAATTAAGAGGAATTTCTACGGCTAAGATTTTTTGTAAAAAGTTATACTGAATCTAAGTAAGGGTTCGTTGAAATGTGCACATCTTGTGCATCAAACCTGGTAACAAAGAATTTATTATAACCACCGAGTTGATACCGCTGCTGGTGGGCTCCAAGTCCGAGAGGGTATCGGGACTATCTCTCTCGTCTCATATTTCTGTCTATAAATGTTTTTGGCTTCACCATTTTTGAATATTCTCTTCAACATTTTGGGGACTTGTTTTGGTTTTCAACATTTTAGGCGTTGGGCACAGCTGATGCATCGTAAAACGACAAAATGTGCACATCTTGTGCATCAAAATTGGTATAATAGAATTTATCATTTCAGGTCTTGGTAACAAGTTAACATTAAACAGCACTTTTCGAAGAAATATTTCAATGTTCGGTGCGTCTAAACAGAGTCTGGTACAGTCTGGTGGCAAAATATCAGAATATATATATGCTTGATAATATTTTCTGTTTCTATTAGTATTATTATAACATTATTTCATCTAATTAATCAAAATCATTCATAATGTATTGTTTGTTGGTCGTATTTACAAAGATTGGCGAACATTTTCGGTAAGTATCATGGCGGAAAGAAAGTTTGGTCGAAAATATCGATGTATATTGTGACAACATTTTATGGCTGTTTTTGTTATTTCACCATTTATATATATATATGGTATGTTATTCGTAATAAAAAAAAATATATAATAAATTTAATATGAATAATGAGGACAATGTAATAATTTCAAATCATTATCTATTTGTTTTTAGATTCCTGGAAATCGACTATTTTTATCGACCAATTGAAATTAATTTGCCGTCGGGTGCCTTTAATAAAGACGTAGCGTATACGTATGTTTACAAGGGCGGAAGTGAACTCACTGTCCGGAGACTGATATATTTTGGTAACAACGACCGATAGAATAAAAAAAAAAACGAAAATAAAAATACATAAAAAATAAAATAAAGAAAAAAAGAGAAAAAATTGAAAACGGAAATTGCCAATGTGACAACAAACCTCAAATGTTCATTCATCAGCCCGATCACGACCATTGTATGAACATGAAGGTTCGTTTCATTGAGAAAATTTACCATCATACTAACAGTCCTAAACTTAGTAAACCATACCGCACCGAAAGAGAGTTATTTTGGATAAAAGAGTTAGGCACTGCAATGCCTTATGGTTGTAATGATAATATTAAAGGTATTGGGAATTTATCTAGTCCAGGTAATAGTGAAATCAATGTGATGAACTTATTTAACACCTATCCTAGACATAAACGTAGCCATGGTAAAAGACCACCTAAGCCTCGGAGTAAAGACCCACCCGATCCTCATAAATCATTAAGTCTAAAAGACAATTATACCAACTTACTGTCTTCCTTACAACAACCATTAGGCGTTCATCACATTAGGACAAAACTTTTTTCGCTTCCCGTCACCATCCTTAAAGATCTCCGAGATTTCGCCCTCGACGAAGGAGGTGTCGATCCTTTTTCTACCAAATACAGATTGTCTAGTATTATTTCTGATGTAGCGCAATTTCGCCTTTTTAAACCAGTCAAATCTGAACCTCTTCATAATGATGATCGGAAGTTTATCCATATTCCATTTTCGAACAAAGGAATAGATGCTATCAACATCAGCAACATTCTTCATCGTCAAAAGGTTCTTTCTAAAATTCCACCATATTTCAAAAATCAATCTGTTCCGATTGTATCTTACAGCTATACTAATACTATCGGTGGTAGAATTTTCAACCATAAAAAGACATTGCAGAGCCTAAACATTGAGGAATACCTCAAATGCCCTCTGACTTGTGATTGCTCTTCTTCTCCCTTTAACTACACTCCTTCTGGTCATGTCATCACTGGTGATCTGAATATCATTGAGAATGAACTCTTACGTAATCTCATTTCTCATGGTCCTAAATTCAGAGAACCACAGCGCCTCAATTGGAATCTTAATTTCAAAACCATTATGGATGCTGTTGAAGATTATGCCAGATCATGGATAAAGAGAGAAAAAGACCAAGAGCCTGAAGTTGAGTCCTTGTCAGACTGGGTACGTACCATTCGATCACTGGTACAGGGTCGTATTGCTAACCTCAGAAAACATTCCCATAAACGACCCAAATCTGTTTTTAAAGATCGTGAGGCACTTGACTGCCTTACTTCTCTCCAGGACAAGTATGTTATCGTCCCTGCAGACAAAGCTTCCAACAACATAGTATTTGTATGTAAAGCTCATTACCTCAACTGCCTAATACATGAATTAGGTATTGATAGGGATACACCAGGTAATACCACATACAAACGTACTACTTTTGACAAAGATGATATCCTCAATAACCACAAGTCTTTCATGTCTTCTCTCAATATCAGCACTACATGTGAGGACTTGCCTTACTTGTATTGGATTCCTAAACTCCATAAAAATCCATACAAGGAAAGGTACATAGCTGGATCATCATCATGTTCCACCAAGGAGCTGTCAGTTCACCTCACAAAGATATTGTCTGCAGTGAAAGAGGGACAACAGGCATGTTGTGATACCATCTATTCCCGTAGTGGTATCAATCATATGTGGATACTTAAAAATTCTAAAGATTTACTTGACAACTTTAAATCGCGCAGTTTTTCAGAAATCAGTTCTATTAAAACTTTTGACTTTTCAACCCTTTACACTACTTTACCCCATGATAAACTCAAATCTCGTTTAAAGGGACTGATTCATAAAGCTTTTAATGATTCACGCAACTTTGTTGTATTAGGCTACAATTCCACATATTTTTCTAAAACATCTCCAAAAAACAAAACATGCTACATTGAAAAACAGGTTTGCGACATGCTTGATTTCCTCATTGATAACATATTTGTCACGTTTGGAGGAGCGATTTTTCAACAACAAATCGGCATTCCAATGGGTACTAATTGTGCCCCTCTCCTCGCCGATTTGTTCTTATATTCCTATGAGACAGAGTTTCTGCAGAACCTCGTGAGGAATAAACGTATGAAAGATGCTAAATCTTTTAATTTCACATATAGATATATTGATGATGTTTTGTCCATGAACAATCCTTCTTTTGCTCAATGGCTTCCATTGATATATCCACCAGAACTCGAAATTAAAGAAACTACAGAAACAACTTGTACAGCATCCTTTCTAGACCTTCATCTCGAATTTGACAGTAGTGGTAAACTAAGCACCAAGATATACGATAAAAGAGACGATTTTGATTTTAAAATTATAAATTTTCCTTACCTATGCAGCAATATCCCAACATCTCCTGCATATGGTGTTTATATTTCTCAATTGATTCGTTACGCTAGAGCATGTTCCAACTACTCTGATTTCCTTGAACGCCATAAACATCTGCGTGACAGACTTCTTAGCCAGGAATACGAGGAAATGCGTCTAAAAAGGTCTCTTACGAAATTCTTTTTCAAATACCAAGATTTGGTTGAAAAATATTCAGTATCTTCTACTACTATCATTGAAGATTGTTTTTTATAACTTATCTTGGTGTTTTGTTTCTACTTTACCAACTTTGACATCAGCATATCTATGTTGATTACCACCACTGGTACTTTTATGCCGTAATGGAAGCGGGAGGTTTGGCGCGCTGTAAAACCTAGATTCAACCCACCATTTCTTTTGAAATGCCTGTACCAAGTCAGGACCATTACGGTTGCAATTTTCCAGTGGTGTGATACCAGTTTTGTCACACGTCTTATGGACTTGCGAGTTTTGTTAATACTGTTATGTACCTTATTTACTACGACTGAGTCACTGCCACGGCCGGTGGAGATTCGTTTCCCCGCTCGGTGGTGCAACTTGGTAGCCCTCTTAGAGCATGAATAGCAGAATTAATAATTACATACCGGCGGGGCCGTTGCCCGGGTTAACAAAGTCCCCATCTGCCACTCAAAGGAGCAGAGTGGTGGGTGCTCCAGTTAGTGTTCCTACGAATATCCTACGGGAAACACAGGAATTGACTTACGTACAGCCAGAAGGTAATTACTATTTTAAAACACCTACTTCTAATTTACCTCTAAAACAATCTAAAATAACTTTAACTGATATTCTAAAATTTCCTGATTCTAAAGACTCTGTCAGCCATATCTCGAAATGTAAATCTAAAACCAATAGGAAAACCACATGCAAAACATGCGATATGTTGATAATTACTCCCGAGTTTAAAAGTAATTTAACAGGTAAATCATATCTTCCTAATTCTTATGAACCTCTGGACTGTTCTACTGAAAATGTCATCTATGGTATTGAATGTACTTTGTGTGGACTGTTATATGTTGGTGAAACCGAACAAGCGCTACGTAACCGTATGAATACACACCGTTATGATTCGAAAAATTCGCAGTATCGGGCTCTTTATAACCACTTCAATCAGCCCGATCACGACCATTGTATGAACATGAAGGTTCGTTTCATTGAGAAAATTTACCATCAGCCCGATCACGACCATTGTATGAACATGAAGGTTCGTTTCATTGAGAAAATTTACCATCATACTAACAGTCCTAAACTTAGTAAACCATACCGCACCGAAAGAGAGTTATTTTGGATAAAAGAGTTAGGCACTGCAATGCCTTATGGTTGTAATGATAATATTAAAGGTATTGGGAATTTATCTAGTCCAGGTAATAGTGAAATCAATGTGATGAACTTATTTAACACCTATCCTAGACATAAACGTAGCCATGGTAAAAGACCACCTAAGCCTCGGAGTAAAGACCCACCCGATCCTCATAAATCATTAAGTCTAAAAGACAATTATACCAACTTACTGTCTTCCTTACAACAACCATTAGGCGTTCATCACATTAGGACAAAACTTTTTTCGCTTCCCGTCACCATCCTTAAAGATCTCCGAGATTTCGCCCTCGACGAAGGAGGTGTCGATCCTTTTTCTACCAAATACAGATTGTCTAGTATTATTTCTGATGTAGCGCAATTTCGCCTTTTTAAACCAGTCAAATCTGAACCTCTTCATAATGATGATCGGAAGTTTATCCATATTCCATTTTCGAACAAAGGAATAGATGCTATCAACATCAGCAACATTCTTCATCGTCAAAAGGTTCTTTCTAAAATTCCACCATATTTCAAAAATCAATCTGTTCCGATTGTATCTTACAGCTATACTAATACTATCGGTGGTAGAATTTTCAACCATAAAAAGACATTGCAGAGCCTAAACATTGAGGAATACCTCAAATGCCCTCTGACTTGTGATTGCTCTTCTTCTCCCTTTAACTACACTCCTTCTGGTCATGTCATCACTGGTGATCTGAATATCATTGAGAATGAACTCTTACGTAATCTCATTTCTCATGGTCCTAAATTCAGAGAACCACAGCGCCTCAATTGGAATCTTAATTTCAAAACCATTATGGATGCTGTTGAAGATTATGCCAGATCATGGATAAAGAGAGAAAAAGACCAAGAGCCTGAAGTTGAGTCCTTGTCAGACTGGGTACGTACCATTCGATCACTGGTACAGGGTCGTATTGCTAACCTCAGAAAACATTCCCATAAACGACCCAAATCTGTTTTTAAAGATCGTGAGGCACTTGACTGCCTTACTTCTCTCCAGGACAAGTATGTTATCGTCCCTGCAGACAAAGCTTCCAACAACATAGTATTTGTATGTAAAGCTCATTACCTCAACTGCCTAATACATGAATTAGGTATTGATAGGGATACACCAGGTAATACCACATACAAACGTACTACTTTTGACAAAGATGATATCCTCAATAACCACAAGTCTTTCATGTCTTCTCTCAATATCAGCACTACATGTGAGGACTTGCCTTACTTGTATTGGATTCCTAAACTCCATAAAAATCCATACAAGGAAAGGTACATAGCTGGATCATCATCATGTTCCACCAAGGAGCTGTCAGTTCACCTCACAAAGATATTGTCTGCAGTGAAAGAGGGACAACAGGCATGTTGTGATACCATCTATTCCCGTAGTGGTATCAATCATATGTGGATACTTAAAAATTCTAAAGATTTACTTGACAACTTTAAATCGCGCAGTTTTTCAGAAATCAGTTCTATTAAAACTTTTGACTTTTCAACCCTTTACACTACTTTACCCCATGATAAACTCAAATCTCGTTTAAAGGGACTGATTCATAAAGCTTTTAATGATTCACGCAACTTTGTTGTATTAGGCTACAATTCCACATATTTTTCTAAAACATCTCCAAAAAACAAAACATGCTACATTGAAAAACAGGTTTGCGACATGCTTGATTTCCTCATTGATAACATATTTGTCACGTTTGGAGGAGCGATTTTTCAACAACAAATCGGCATTCCAATGGGTACTAATTGTGCCCCTCTCCTCGCCGATTTGTTCTTATATTCCTATGAGACAGAGTTTCTGCAGAACCTCGTGAGGAATAAACGTATGAAAGATGCTAAATCTTTTAATTTCACATATAGATATATTGATGATGTTTTGTCCATGAACAATCCTTCTTTTGCTCAATGGCTTCCATTGATATATCCACCAGAACTCGAAATTAAAGAAACTACAGAAACAACTTGTACAGCATCCTTTCTAGACCTTCATCTCGAATTTGACAGTAGTGGTAAACTAAGCACCAAGATATACGATAAAAGAGACGATTTTGATTTTAAAATTATAAATTTTCCTTACCTATGCAGCAATATCCCAACATCTCCTGCATATGGTGTTTATATTTCTCAATTGATTCGTTACGCTAGAGCATGTTCCAACTACTCTGATTTCCTTGAACGCCATAAACATCTGCGTGACAGACTTCTTAGCCAGGAATACGAGGAAATGCGTCTAAAAAGGTCTCTTACGAAATTCTTTTTCAAATACCAAGATTTGGTTGAAAAATATTCAGTATCTTCTACTACTATCATTGAAGATTGTTTTTTATAACTTATCTTGGTGTTTTGTTTCTACTTTACCAACTTTGACATCAGCATATCTATGTTGATTACCACCACTGGTACTTTTATGCCGTAATGGAAGCGGGAGGTTTGGCGCGCTGTAAAACCTAGATTCAACCCACCATTTCTTTTGAAATGCCTGTACCAAGTCAGGACCATTACGGTTGCAATTTTCCAGTGGTGTGATACCAGTTTTGTCACACGTCTTATGGACTTGCGAGTTTTGTTAATACTGTTATGTACCTTATTTGCATTATTGAATAAAACAATAACTGTCTTTTGATTCTGTACATGTGTGGAGTTATTGACTTTTGTTATTTCCACTCATTTGTCGAGGTGAATAACTGTTTTTCAAAAGTCAGTAACTCCACACATTTACCTCACCAAAAGACAGTACTAATATAATATATACGGCTGTCAAGCAGAGGAAAATGTGGCCAAAACATTTTTTTTAAAATACGGTAAAAAAATGAAAAGTTCTACTTAGTCTATCACAGCCGTCAAGCAGAGGAAGAAAAAACCAAAATAGGTAAATTGAATAGTTCGAATTAGTCTGTTACGACCGTCAAGCGGAGGAAGGAGAAGTCGAAAAGAGAAAGGATTTATGACGCATCGCAAGTGAGAATGGCAATTAAATGTGAAAATTACAGAGTTTAAGATACTTCGCTTAAAGACTGTTTTACTTTTCATTATGTATTGATTTGCTAATTATATTAGTACTAAATAAAAAATACTCTGAATTAACACTGACATTTCAGTAATATTTTATTCCTGTGCAAAGTCTTGTCTAACGTACGTCAATTTATTTACATCAGGAAAAGTGGAATAATTATACCATGTTTTCTATACAATTTTTAGTAAAAGGAGTTTGAGATCCCCCCATAATTTTCAAGAATTAGTATTATAATAATATGTATCACAAAATACCTTAATACATTTGATGCACTGTATGGCCATTTCGTTGACTGACAACTTATCAGCAGTGTGTTAAAATTGAATAAGCAACATTCTTGTAATTCTAATTTATTCGTTGGGTCTGGAAACATTATATTCAGTTGTGAAAACCCCAGCGAGTTGTACATGTATATGCTATTCCGGTTTTGTGCAAAAATTAGTTTTGACATGTAGGTCGCCATTTGGTTTACATCTGGTGCAAACTATATATTATGTAATAGAAACTGTAATCAATTACTAGCTGTTTAAACAGTTGCCTCTTATCTTTAAATCGTTAAGATAATTAATTTTATTACATTGCATGTGGTGAAATACCGGGATTTCAGAGTGAAATCAAATTCGATAATTCACCCAGTGAAATCTCAAGTCATATTTCACTCTAGAAATTGACGTAACAAAAGCTGTCGCCAACGAATTTGCTATGCAGAGGTCGACGCGTAGTCACATAAAAACCTAATACCTTGTATTTTTTCGTTAAATCTTATGAGCTACGCACATTCGTGAATTAATGTGTTTTTCGGTATCTCGTTGTAGATTTGTAGGTATTCGAATTTCAAGATTAGTTATACTATAAGAAATAATTATATACCCTTGGTCATGTTAAATATAATATTTCCTCACCTGACATACTTGAATATAATCCGATATTTTTCGACCAGACTCTCTTTCCGCCATGACCGTGAACGAAAATGTTTCCCAATCTTAGTAAATATGACCAACAAACCATAAATTATGACAATTTTTTTATTAAATTGATGAAATAATAATATAATAACAGTAATACATCAAGAAAATATTATCAAACATGCATATATTCTGATATTTTGCCACCAGACTCTACCAGACGTAGCAGACTCTGTTTAGTCGTTCCAATTGTTAAATGAGGACACACATTGTATAGTTTTTGAATGATTATTTGTTTGACAACGGTATAAATTATACAGTCAAAAAGTTAACAGATTTAAGAAGTATAGAAAAGATGTCTCATTCATAAACCCCTACAAGTTTTCATAATTAAAACTATCTGAAATCTACTCACCTAATAGAAATTGTCATAATTATATTCGAGTTTGAAGGTTTAAAGTAAAAAAACCATTCAACGTAATCATATAATTTCTTTAATTGAAATTCCGAATTCGACGTTCTGTCCCGTTTCTGCCTTTAGACGTATGTGCGAGATCACACCCGCTGCTAATGACACGGCCTTTGTATTATACAAGGGAAAATTGGTCCCAGTTACATATACGCAATTTCAACCTTAAATAAAGTTTTTGATTAGTATAACTGGTAGATATCCACAATTATATTCTACTCGCAGTTTCTGCCGAGGAGGATCCACTTTCGCCCTTTCAGTCGGATGTATCTAGCGAACTTATTCAGTTACATGGTGATTTGACAGTTATTTATGTCAGACAAAATTCTGGTTGCAAAAAAATGGCAGTTTCATTATAATTTTAATTTCAGAGTTTCAAGACAAGTCCGTTCTCGTTTTCACCGATTCTATTGGTAAATATTTAGTTCTCCCATGGAATTGATAGCTGTTAGAGCAGTCTAAGAGACAAGGGTGAAATTTTCTTATCCAAGTACACTCATACCATTATTCACTAATAATCTAGAATCAAATAGTGTTGATACCGTTATTGCTCATTATAGAGAATGGATAGTTAAACTTAAGTCTGTTGTCAATAGGCGGTTAAAATTTTCCTATCGTCTACTTTACCTAGATTTCAATTCTGAAATTGGCATAAAATGTGAGCAAGTTAACGAAACTATGAACAAATTATGTCTAAAATTGCATATCAATTTAATCAAGTCCTTTAAGCGTTTCAGCAACATGGGCACTAAACGGTGGTTAACACTTGAATGAAGCAGGTCAAAGGCAACTGTGGTTTTGTTTAAAAAATACTATAAACCATGTGTAACTTTCTTTTATCATTTTTTGTGAATGTGAATGTATATCACCCTGTTAATTTTGTATAGAATGTATATATAATTGTCCTAAACAACTTACAAGGAATTTATCTCAGTCCTTGAGTTCTGTGATTTACAAGAGAGTGTATCTTATCTCTTGAAACTAAAATAGTTATTACATATAGAACTGATAAGGTAGTAATCACATTTCTTGGGTTCAAATTTATTGTCTTTTTGATTTTTTTGCCATTTATAAAGGTTTTTTTCTATTACAGCACTTGTTATGATATTGTAATTATTATATTTATTTATCTTGGCCTAATTTGTTTTGCGTAGCCTTATAACATGTATAATATGTTTACATAATACTTATAGTTGTTTACCAAATAATGTTATAACTGCGCAGTTTAGAAATCACAGGAACAATAATATATACTGATGGAATGACTAGAACTTTCTATTTGACTTACGTAATAATTCTGGTGTAATTCAAACTTCTACCGTATTCCAGAAGTTTCCGTTCTACAGTATATATACGGACAAGAAAGTTAGACTTTCAGAGCAGAACGTATTGGACCAGACATTCTTGTGTTCTCAGCTGTTGGATTTATTTACGTTTCACACATCATACTTGACACACTTTTATTTACGTTACATCATACTAGATTGTGACTGATTGGATATAATATTCCGTTTGGATTCCCGTAACAGTGACGAGAAGAATTCCGGATTAGGAAAAGACGAAGGATTTTGAACAGTTAAGTTAACATTTTAGTTTGTGTAATATTTTTTTGTAAACTTGTATATAATAAATCTTGTTAAATTTAATTATTGATTTGTGTCTTTTGTTGGCTACAATTTAAAGGTGATTTCGGCCGTAACACACTTATAAGAGAGTTTTCAAGTTACAACTCTTGAGTGTTTGAAATTGATAAGGAAAGTCATCACATTCCTTAAGTTTCTATTTAGTTAGCGCATTCCTTAGGTTTTCATTACTGACATACTTATTATTGGTCTCCAGTGTATTGCATGTATGATTTATCATTTTGTGTGACGGATTTCGTTTTTTATAGCCCGCTTATGTACTTTTTCTATTGTGTATTCTATTGGTATATTTTTTGTATATATTGTGCTATCGTGTAAGCTTTAATTCCTGACAAATATACACATATCTAGAAATGCACTTCTTATAGCCATAATAATTATTTCAAGTTTTCCTATTCAAATATAAAGATTTACTACCTATTTGAGATGTTACTTTGAAGAATGTTGGGAAGTAAATATAGGTAAAAACATTTTTGTATTCTCTATGTCTTATGCGAGTATGTAATTCAACCAGTTGAAACTAGGTTTGCAAATAAATTTGTTTTGCGAATTTGCCTTTAGGCATACACCTTTTAGCTTTCCTAACCCAAAGGACAATGTGATTTATTGCGATCACATAGCTTCCGTCTTCCGTCGGCGTGGTAAACTTTCCTTAAAGATTTTCTTCTCTAAACCATTGGATCAGTTGAAGAATAAACTCGGCAGCAATAGTCCGTAGGTGATCCTCTTTCAGAATAGTATCAGATGATCTCCGACCTTTATCCAAGATGACCGCCAGAGCTGAACATATTTTATAAAAGGACAATATGGGAAATTCACATAAAGATCGTCTTGTCTGAAACCACTTAGCCAGTTGGAATCAAACTTGGCAGAAGTGATTCTTAGATGGTCCTTTATTAGAAGTTTATCTGATGATCCTTATCGCAATCCATGTTAGGCACCATAGGCGAATTTAATTTAACATAGGACCAGATTTGAAATTCACTTAATCTCTGGAACCAAATTTGGCAGCATCCGTCCCTAGACTGTCCTCTTTCTGATATGTATCTGATGGTCCATACCTCCATAAAAATTACCGCCATTAGCAAACTCAGTTAAACATAAAACCAGAGGGGACAATTCACTGAAACAACTTAGCAAGTTGAAACAAAACTTGACAGCAATGGTATATAGGTGGTCTTGTTTCAGAATTGTATCTTGATGACAGTAAAACTTAGTTTAACATAGGACATAGTCGGAAAATCCACTTAACAATCTTCTTGTGTGAAACCAATGAACCATTGGAACCTAACTTGGCAGCCGCGGAGGTCATCTTTCAGAAATATATCCAAAGATCCTGCCTGCCATCCAAGATGGCAACCAGAGCTGAACATTGTATAACACAGGACCACGGGGAAATATTCGCCTAAAAAATCTTCTTTTGTCAAAATTCTGAAACCTGTGAGCAATTTTGTAACCCAATTTGCGAAAACCAGTGCCAATTGCAACCTAGCTCACTTGACAGCAATGTTCCAAACTGCCAACCAAAATTGACATAGTCAGACAATTTATTATGCTTTAAAAAGGACAAATATACCGAAGGAGCAATAAAAAAAATGTAATCCATTGAACAGACAAACCCGGGAAAACAAATGAACAAACACAAGCACAAAAAATAAACACAGAAAACTAAAAAACAATGAACAACACTAACTCCTATAAAAACTAGGAGCGAACCCAGGTTCTCCGGAAGGGTAACCAGTTCCTACTACGTTCAACGAAGTCAATCCGGTGGAAGTCACAAATCGGTGGAGGCACATGAACTGTTACGACAGTGGGATCAGGTTCAACATCATCTTAGTTATAGGAACACTGTAATGGTCAATCAATTCGTGATGACGACCGTAAAATTTCCTAAGTGACGACATCAACTTATCCCTGATAAAGCCCTGGTTAAGAAGCTTTTGTAATAGCAGTAATCCTCTTTGTCGAAAGTCAGGGTAACTCACGCATGCCCTTAAAAATCGGATAAGGTGAGACACGTAGACGCCATATGCAGGCGATGCTTGCTACTCAAGAAGGGAAAATTAACAATAGGAAAGTTGAAGTCATCACGTTTGTCATAAAGTTTTGTCTTCAAATGTTCCTCATTGTCTATTTCAAGAAAATAAGTTAAGTCTGCAAATAATGCCCGGCTGAGCGATACAGGGTCCTGGGAACCTCCAGTTCCGATTATCTGACAACAGATGAAGGGAACTAAAAAGTTTATCGAAATACATGTAAACATTTTTCCCCTTATTTTTACAGGTAACGTTTGCTCTGCTACAACACCAGCATCAACACCAGATACAACGTCATCACATCTGCCTTCAACAACGCCACCTACCAGCACGCGCGATGTCAGGCTTCCTCTTAAAATGTATCCATTATTGTACGATGTTGAACTACAACCACACATGTATTCGGGAGATCCGAAGGACTTTTTCTTCAATGGATCCGTTCGGATAGATATGAAATGCCAGGAGACAACCAATGAAATTGTTCTACATAGCAACAAGCTCAACATAACTGAGAATTCAGTTGTAATTATGTCGCTAAGTAGTAGTGGTACACCCATGTATCCTAGCATTGAATTTGATACTGTAAATCAGTTCTTAATATTAAAAACCGACAAACAGTTACTTGCAGGTCAGAATTATTCCGTCGAAATGTTGTTTAGGGGGCCACTGATAGATGATCTAGCAGGTCTTTACCTTAGTACGTATCAACGTGGAAACGATACTGTGTAAGTATGACGTCATGTAAAAATCAGAACTTAGGACACTGACGTTAATGTACACCCGGTCAAAAGTTAAGTCTAACATAAGTTTGAAATTCTTAAAATTTTTATTCATGGACTTCTGAATGGTCTACTAGACATAATGATTGAACTAATTTTGGGAGAACTAGAAGAAATGCGTTCTCAAATGTTGTTACCTCACACTCATATTTTGGTATTTGCATATTTTAACTAAGCCCATAAAGTACCTGAAAATGAAAGACGATTTTTATTAGGATAGACGACACTTTAATCTTGAAATACGACAGATCCTTGCTTAATCTAATTGATCGAATTTACGATAATTTCTTCAAAATGGGCATTTAATGCATTGAAAAAAGCGACTGTATTTTAGAGGCCATTTTAAAGAGTAAAGCAAAAAAGACTTTTTGATAATACATTGTAGAGGAATTTCTGTTTATTGTATACCAAACAACAGTTATAAAACTCCTTTCTTATGGAAAATTGACGAATTTGTACCGACAAGTCAGTCAAAGTGAAATCAATAATACATTATATAATACATTCCAAATACGGCTATTTAGCATATCCTGAAAGTCAGCATGATTCCAACGTTTGGAAAAAAAACTTGCATGACGTTGAACTCCATGGCGTCATAGTTAATGCTTAAATCGAACCGCTTTCGTCACACAGTCACGTGACTATTCATCTAATTAAAATGTGTCAGTCGACGATCGTGACAACTTTCAAAGTATAAAATTAGCTTAATCAGACTTCAATAGAAGGTAAGGTAACACCAATATTTGATTTTGGTAACTCCTTGAAATGTGTCCTATACAGCATAGTATAAATTTACTATATCTAATATTAGTATCTTTAGAGTGTTATTTTGTAACATCAAATCAAAGGGGATAATTAAAAGCTTGGCATATCTCTTTTAAAAGGCAAAGAACTGTAGATAAAGGGCTGTATTAAAACGTCATGGGTAAATCCTTTTTTAATTAACCTACTTATAACGAGCACTTTTGTCTGAAGACGGTAAGGTGGCGTTTCATATTTTACAAACATTTTATTTAAGATTTTCCCCAAAACTACAATTCAGTTCTTTTGTAAAAGTTACCATTTTTGACAATGCAAATTATACAGGACAATATTTTTTCCATGTATATTTTGCACTAAACAAATTACATGTAAAACTAAATTTTACGCGTTGCAACTTATACGAAATCACAACATATGCACACAACATGAAGACTGGTACATTTTAATAATTATTTAAATGGTTCAGTAAGAGGAACTAATAGTAATCCCGCCGGAACTTCGCTGACCGGAAGTAGATTTTGTCAATGCAAAACTATTTTCTATGGTGCATTGACACATTCGGGGAACCAGCGCAGTGTTTCACAAAATATCGTGCTATAAAAAACTCGTACCACTAATCTTACGATTATTTATGCCTTTCACGATTTTTTTTAGAAATCGTACAATTAAAGCAATAGTAGTCCCAACATTAGTCGTAGGCAGTCGTAGCTGTTAATCGCAGTATTTTTCAGCGATTTTTTTTCATATTTTGCCGGCAGGAAATTATTTAGAAAAAGAAATTTCAGACAGGGGTGATTCTCAATGACCCGTTATTGATTGAGAGATATCGTTTCCCAAGACATAAAATTTTAGACATAGCTGAAACCTTTATACAGGACATTGAACAAACAATATCCAGATAATATTCCATTTTTGTATATAATCAGGTGACACTTTGAAATGTCTGAAATGTCTATTTTATTTAAGATGACCACAAAAGCTATGATTTTGACATTTTCAAATTAAATGGTTCCACGCAATCAACTCTAATTACTAACGCAATGCTCAAACAATTTGTAAATTGCACAATCTATCTTAATTCCACAAGTAGTACTCAAAATTTGGCGTCTACTACATATAGCGGATGTTTTCAGAAATAAGAAATCAGTATAAATAAGAACAATTACGAAGGGGATACGATAATTTTACGTTTCTTTCCCATAAATAAAATAAACTAATAACTACATTGATATAACATTAATAAAGAATTTGGAGATCTAATTGTACCATGTGTACCCCTACATTTTTCACCGAAATATAAAAGGATTTTAATATAATCATATAATCCGCCGTCCGTCCACAATTCACATTTTAATCTTCTCATCTGAAACCGCTTGGCCAATTGGAACAAAACTTGGCAGCAATGGTCCTTGGGTGGTCCTCTTTCAACCGACGACCCGGTCCGTCATCCAAGATGGCTGCCAGAGCCGAACATAGTTTAACATAGGACCCCATGGGAAATTTACTTAAAGATCTTCTTGTCTGAAACCACCTGGCCCATTGGAACAAAACTTGGCAGCAATGGTCCTTAGGTTGTTCTTTTTCAGATTTATATCCAATGACCCGACCCGTCGTTTAACATAGGACCCTATGCGGAATTTAATTATATAAGTTCTTCTCTGAAACCACTTGGCCAATTGGAACAAAACTTGGCAGCAATGGTCCTTGGGTGGTTCTCTTTCAGAAGTGTATCCAATGACCCGGCCTGTCATCCAAGATGGCTACCAGAGCGAACATAGTTTAACATGGGACCCCATGGGAAATTTACTTAAAGATCTTCTTGTCTGAAACCACTCGGCCAATCGGAACATAACTTGGCAGCGATGGTCCTTAGGTAGTCCTCTTTCAGAAATATATCCGATGACCCCGCCCATCATCCAAGATGGCCGACAGAGCCGAACATGGTTTAACATAGGACCTAATGGGAAAAATCACTGAAAGATCTTCTTGTTTGAATCCAGTGGGCCAGTTGGCTTGACAGCAATGTTCCAGGCTGCCAGTCAAGATGGACCTAGTCCAGGTGAGCGAAACAGGCTCCTGGGAGCCTCTAGTTATTTTATAAAATTAAGATCAGATTCACCTTTTTAGATTTTATTTGCTGTATTTGTGAAAAATATCGCACGACATACAGTTTATACAATGAAATACAGGTTACACTATAACTTTCTAATGAAAACAATTTTAATTGCAATATAAACGCCAAGCCAGCTTATTGAAAACATGTTGGATAAAAGTGAATAAAATTTTTCCATTGTTGGTGAACCGTGAATAGACCTTCAAGCTTCAGGTTAACTACTGTTGTCACATCAATACTGAAACTGAAACAAGATATGTCGTAGATGTTAATCTCCCGAACGCAAAGGTTTTCACCGCGACCAAAAATATCGTACGATCACGATTAATTTCTACGATTATGTGTGTTAAACACTCGTACGATTTCTATAACGGCAATTGAACGATCGCTTTGTGAAACGCTGGCCTGACGCTTGAGATCCCCCGTTTTACCTCTGTGTTCTCGATGTTTATTAAGAACATTGGTATGACCATCATCTACATCGATAGATCTTCCGTTTACCCATGCATACAATATAATTCCGGCTTCCCAATATTATTACACATCTACCGTCTACGGTCACGTGATCCATTTCCGATTCCTATGACAAATCTGGCGTCCGGAAGTGTAATCCTCGTTGTCCTTAGCGGCCTTCCTATTGACCATAATTAAGGCATACAGATCACATTAACTTATGCTTTAATTTTTCAGAATATTAAGTTTTTAGCTCACCTGGCCTATAGGTCAAGCCTTGTGGATACAACAGAGCTTACATTTCCAATTGGGCTAATAGAAGCTAGGTGAACAATACAGACTTAGATGAGCCTCTATTTTGAAACTTATAATTTTATGTTCAATTTCTAACAAAAAATATCCTTTATGTTAACAGATACATTGCAACCTCCCAGATGCAGCCGACAGATGCCAGAAAAACATTCCCATGTTTTGATGAACCCGCTATCAAAGCTAAATTTAAATCCACTCTTGTAAGAAAGAAACAAATGATATCCTTGTCCAACACCCCAATTGAACGTGAAGAGGACAGGTAAGATAATCTTTATTGATTTTTACTTATAATTTTTGCTTTATTTCAGTTACCTGGCGACAACTTTTCTTGCCCCTACTTTCGCAAGAAATATTTTCCCTTGTTTTGATGAACCGGAAGTTAAATCTCGTTTTGCTGTAACCTTAGTTCGGAAGTCTTATAAAATATCATTGTCGAATACTCCAATTGAGAAAAGTTCCGAGAGGTAATTCATCTTTAATATTCTGAATGCCTTGCTTGTAAATGGTTGGCTATTTTGATATATGAGGAACTAATGTTCTTTCCTTTCTTCTGACACTTAATGCATGTCACCTTTATTTTCATAATGTTTGAAGAATATACTTAAATTTCCCTACATCCTTAACATTTATTCATTGCCCATTGAAATAGTGCACGAAGATTATTAAATTGCTTAAGTTATTATAGCGAGCGCAGCGGGCGTTATAGAAGCATATGCATTTTCTACATATGGGTAATTTAGAAAAGTTTTTAGTGGGGGCAGCCATATTGTGCTACATACTAAGGCTAGAACAAGAAGTAAGTATAATTTTAGAGTCAGAATCGTGATACCGGAAATTATTTTCTGGAAAGGGCTAATATTGCTGTGTTCGCATCATTGGCCACGCCAACAGCATATTATATCAAATTTTCATTGACATCTATGTTCATTGTTGAAAATGATAATTTGACAATCCAAGTTAATAATGGTGTAAGACGAGACCTTGGGAAGCACATCCTTTAATAGTGCCAGATTTTGAAGTACTGTTTTTAATTACTACCTTTTGTAATCTATTATCAACATAGTTTTCAAGCCATTTAATAAGATTACCATACAGACCATATACTTTCACCTTTTCAACTAAACCTTTATGTAAGACATGATCGAAAGCCTTTGAAATGTCACATAATACGGTGGATAGGGATAGAAAATATTGTTTGGTATACTCACATGTAAAGGGATATATTATCTGGTTAGGTTTTGCTTTGTAATTTTATAACTAAGCTCCATTACTGACCAACCTTTCTTTATCTAGAAGATCGTTCGAATTGATGAAATAGATTCTTTCTTAGTTTGTGATTTATACTCCTGTCTTAAATTTGAATCTTAACATTCTATTATGTAGACGATAAGGAATCCTTATTCGTATTCTAATTTCAGAGTTAAACCACGATTTGTCATTAGGTGGTATAGTAACGATTTGTCATTAGATGGTATAGTAACGGTTTGTCATTAGGTGGTATAGTAACGGTTTGTCATTAGGTGGTATAGTAACCGTTTGTCATTAGGTGGTATAGTAACGGTTTGTCATTAGGTGGTATAGTAACGGTTTGTCATTAGGTGGTTTAGTAACGGTTTGTCATTAGGTGGTATAGTAACGGTTTGTCATTAGGTGGTATAGTAACGGTTTGTCATTAGGTGGTATAGTAACGGTTTGTCATTAGGTGGTATAGTAACGGTTTGTCATTAGGTGGTTTAGTAACGGTTTTTCATTAGGTGGTATAGTAACCGTTTGTCATTAGGTGGTATAGTAACGGTTTGTCATTAGGTGGTTTAGTAACGGTTTGTCATTAGGTGGTATAGTAACGGTTTGTCATTAGGTGGTATAGTAACGGTTTGTCATTAGGTGGTTTAGTAACGGTTTGTCCTTATGTGGTATAGTAACGGTTTGTCATTAGGTGGTTTAGTAACGGTTTATCATCAGGTGGTATAGTAACGGTTTGTCATTAGGTGGTATAGTAATGGTTTGTCATTAGGTGGTATAGTAACGGTTTGTCATTAGGTGGTATAGTAACGATTTGTCATTAGGTGATATAGTAACGGTTTGCCATTAGATGGTATAGTAACGGTTTGTCATTAGGTGGTATAGTAACGGTTTGTCATTAGGTGGTATAGTAACGGTTTGTCATTAGATGGTATAGTAACGGTTTGTCATTAGGTGGTATAGTAACGGTTTGTCATTAGATGGTATAGTAACGGTTTGTCATTAGATGGTATAGTAACGATTTGTCATTAGGTGGTATAGTAACGGTTTGTCATTAGATGGTATAGTAATGGTTTGTCATTAGGTGGTATAGTAACGGTTTGTCATTAGGTGGTATAGTAACGATTTGTCATTAGGTGGTATAGTAACGGTTTGTCATTAGATGGTATAGTAACGGTTTGTCATTAGATGGTATAGTAACGGTTTGTCATTAGGTGGTATAGTAACGATTTGTCATTAGGTGGTATAGTAACGGTTTGTCATTAGATGGTATAGTAACGGTTTGTCATTAGGTGGTATAGTAACGTTTTATCATCAGGTGGTATAGTAACGGTTTATTATCGGGTGGTATAGTAACGGTTTGTCATTGGGTGGTATAGTAACGGTTTGTCATTAGGTGGTTTAGTAACGGTTTGTCATTAGGTGGTATAGTAACGGTTTGTCATTAGGTGGTATAGTAACGGTTTGTCATTAGGTGGTATAGTAACGGTTTGTCATTAGGTGGTATAGTAACGGTTTGTCATTAGGTGGTTTAGTAACGGTTTGTCATTATGTGGTATAGTAACGGTTTGTCATTAGGTGGTTTAGTAACGGTTTATCATCAGGTGGTATAGTAACGGTTTGTCATTAGGTGGTATAGTAATGGTTTGTCATTAGGTGGTATAGTAACGGTTTGTCATTAGGTGGTATAGTAACGATTTGTCATTAGGTGATATAGTAACGGTTTGTCATTAGATGGTATAGTAACGGTTTGTCATTAGGTGGTATAGTAACGGTTTGTCATTAGGTGGTATAGTAACGGTTTGTCATTAGATGGTATAGTAACGGTTTGTCATTAGGTGGTATAGTAACGGTTTGTCATTAGGTGGTTTAGTAACGGTTTGTCATTAGGTGGTATAGTAACGGTTTGTCATTAGGTGGTATAGTAACGGTTTGTCATTAGATGGTATAGTAACGGTTTGTCATTAGGTGGTATAGTAACGTTTTATCATCAGGTGGTATAGTAACGGTTTATCATCGGGTGGTATAGTAACGGTTTGTCATTGGGTGGTATAGTAACGGTTCATCATCAGATGGTATACTAGTAGTAACGGTTTGTCATTAGATGGTATAGTAACGGTTTGTCATTAGATGGTATAGTAACGGTTTGTCATTAGGTGGTATAGTAACGGTTTATCATCGGGTGGTATAGTAACGGTTTGTCATTGGGTGGTATAGTAACGGTTCATCATCAGATGGTATACTAGTAGTAACGGTTTGTCATTAGATGGTATAGTAACGAGTTGTCATTAGGTGGTATAGTAACGATTTGTCATTAGGTGGTATAGTAACGGTTTGTCATTAGATGGTATAGTAACGGTTTGTCATTAGGTGGTATAGTAACGGTTTATCATCGGGTGGTATAGTAACGGTTTGTCATTGGGTGGTATAGTAACGGTTCATCATCAGATGGTATACTAGTAGTAACGGTTTGTCATTGGGTGGTATAGTAACGATTTGCCATTAAGTGGTATAGTAACGGTTTGTCATAAGTTGTTTTGTAACGGTTTGTCATTAGGTGGTATAGAAACGGTTTGTCATTAGGTGGTATAGTAATGGTTTAACTAGGGATATATTTTTTGGCTAATTCTAAGTAGTAAAAGCTTCGGCCATTTCATCAACTTCAGTATTATCACGTAGTAAGAAAGTTTCCCAATCAAAATTTTCAATTTCACTAAAGAACACTTCGAAATTTGCACATTTATTAATTCAAATGTCTCTCGAATAAGATGTTTGTAAATTGATTGAAATGTTCACAGAGACATTGGTTGCATATTGATGACTAGACATGCTATAAACATCGATTACCTCAGAAAAAATCACTGAAATTTAGTCCGACATAATTTACAGATCCAACCATGAAGGGTTCGCTCATTATCTCATATTAAACATATATATCATTTCAGTGAATTTATCAATAAATTTACATTTAAGTCACCAGTTATTATGACCCTAGACGACGATTCTAATGCTTTAGTTGAGAAAATTATCTCAGAAGGGATTTATCGCACTTTGGGATCTATATCAGGCACAAAAAAGTTCGAACAATATTAAATCACAATTAGCTAAGTCAAGGTATGGTCGCCTAATTGCATGAATATACCAGGACCACTCCTCTAAAGCAATTCCTATCTTTTCTGCCAACGTTATTGTAACCAGAAAAAAACTAGATTGTCCACTGAAACATTTTCTTCTAAATGACTCTCAGTTAAACAGATAATTGAAGCGTTATTCGAAATGGTTTAATCTTATTTATTTATAGTGTATTAGGAAACACAAAATACTAACGTATGTTAATCCCTCTCCACTTTGCTGGGGCGAGATTGGCCCCTGTAGCGGCATTTTAGGATTCTATTTTCGACATCTACAGCGGAGACATCTACAGCCATTAACGTGCTAAGGGTGTTGCTCTCTCTTAACACGGGACAATAATCTGACGACTTAGCAAATGGTGTCGATAAGGAGTCGCAAGTTTGATCCCTGAAATTTGCATTCCGAACGGGATTCGAACCAGGGACCTTTGGCGTCGTAGTCCGAAGAGCTAACCTAAGGCTAAGCTATTGCAATATGTATATCACTGAAAAAGAGAGATTAGTACAGTCGAACTTCGGTAGCTCGAACTCGGATCTCTCGAACACCACCGATGATTCGAACCGTTATGAAAGTCAATTTTCCTTTTATGTTTATGTTAAAAAAAGGCATAACACCGATTTCCCAAAAAGTCGAACAAAAACCTGAGTCTCCACAATGATAAAATTGTGTATTTTACCATGGAAAACTCGAGCTCAAAATAAAAGTACAAGCGTGTTACCTGATATGCTTACATGTATTCGTCTTACAATCACAGATTTAATAAAAAAAATAGTATGAAAAGTGAATGTTTACAGTTCGATATAATAAAGATGTTATAATTACTGTTAGTAAGTGAATAACCTGTTTAATTTATAATTCTGAAATATTTCATGGTAATGATCAGCTTTAGAAACTCATATATGTATGGCAATGGACATTTTCTGTACTGGAACAAACTTTGGTAACTACCAATGTACTTCCTTTGTCCTGTACAATTGGACTGGAATGACCTAACATATGAAAGGTCGAGTGGTATAGTTAGTTCGTTGTAACTCAGACTCAATGGTCGAGTAGTTAGTTCGTTGTAACTTCAGGCTCAATGGTCGAGTGGTATAGTTAGTTCGTTGTAACTTCAGGCTCAATGGCCGAGTGGTATAGTTAGTTCGTTGTAACTTTAGGTTCAATGGCCGAGTGGTATAGTTAGTTCATTGTAACTTCAGGCTCAGTGGTCGAGTGGTATAGTTAGTTCGTTGTAACTTTAGGTTCAATGGACGAGTGGTATAGTTAGTTCATTGTAACTTCAGGCTCAATGGTCAAGTGGTATAGTTAGTTCGTTGTAACTTCAGGCTCAATCGCAGAGTGGTATAGTTAGTTCGTTGTAACGTCAGGCTCAATGGTCGAGTGGTATAGTTAGTTAGTTGTAACTTCAAGCTCAATGGTCGAGTGGTATAGTTAGTTCGTTGTAACGTCAAGTGGTATAGTTAGTTCGTTGTAACTCAGGTTCAATGGTCGAGTGGTATAGTTAATTCGTTGTAACTCAGGCTCAATCGCCGAGTGGTATAGTTAGTTCGTTGTAACGTCAAGTGGTATAGTTAGTTCGTTGTAACTCAGGCTCAATGGCCGAGTGGTATTGTTAATTCGTTGTAACTCAGGCTCAATCGCCAAGTGGTATAGTTAGTTCGTTGTAACTTCAGACTCAGTGGTAGAGTGGTATAGTTAGTTCGTTGTAACTCAGGCTCAATTGCCGAGTGGTATAGTTCGTTGTAACTTCAGGCTCAATGGTCGAGTTGTATAGTTAGTTCGTTGTAGCTTCAGGCTCCACGGCCGAGTGGTATAGTTAATTCGTTGTAATTCAGGCTCAATGGTCGAGTGGTATAGTTAGTTCGTTGTAGCTTCAGGCTCAATGGCCGAGTGGTATAGTTAGTTCGTTCTATCGCCGAGTGGTATAGTTGGTTCGTTGTAACTTCAGGCTCAATGGTCGAATGGTATAGTTAGTTCGTTGTAACTCAGCCTCAATGGTCGAGTGGTATAGTTAGTTCGTTGTAACTTCAGGCTCAATGGTCGAATGGTATAGTTAGTTCGTTGTAACTCAGCCTCAATGGCCGAGTGGTATAGTTAGTTGGTTGTAACTCAGGCTCAGTGGTCGAGTGGTATAGTGTAACTTCAGAACTCAATGGCCATGGCCAAGTGGTATCGTTTTTACCTTCCACTATTAGATTATGGAATGATTTAGGGCTACAAATTCGTAATCAATCCTCAGTTGGAAGATTAAAAAAAAGCCGTTGTGTCTCATACGTATGTTAAACCACCTACATACTATTGTATTGACAACCGACGTCTAAATATATTACATACAAGAATTCGTCATAGATCTCGTGCCTTAAATGCTGATTTATTTAGATTGAACTTACCAATGATCCAGGTTGTGCCTTTGGATGGGTAATAGAAAATTCTATTCATTATTTTTTGGAGTGTAATCGCTACATCAGAGCAAGAGAAACTCTTCAAACCACATTACATTTTCTTAACGATGATACCCTATCCGATGACTTTATCAAGTATAAATTTTTAAAGCAGTTCAATGGTATATCAAACAGACGAAACATGTTGATTTGCTTTTTACCTCTCTCTTCCTTTTCTGTTTTCAAATTATAATACATTTATCTATTTTTTACATATACAAATCTCCTGTATTTATAGTTATTATTGCTTGCGTATTTAAACTATATGTATATTGCTTTGTAAGTTATGATAACTTTGGCCCGATTCTGCTGTTATAATTTAGCCTTAATAAATATTTTTCATCTAATATAATCTATTTTTGAAACATGTATTTCACAGCTGAATTTTTTTTTATCTTGTGTACTGAAAATGGTCTTTATGTAGTATATTTGACTGTGTATGCTAGTATTCTAAAATAGACTTCTCAAAGCGTAAGAGAATACTTTTTTGTTTTCGTATTATTATATCTCTATTTCTTTCTTCATTTGTTCACTCGTGTTTTGCTCATCTGACCCAAGGGACCATGTGAGCTACTGTCATCACTTATCGTCCGTCGCCAGTCCGTCATTACATCCTCTGAAATTGCCGAGCGAATTTGAACAAAACTTTGAAGGAAAAATTCATAATTTTATTCCGATCGGATTAAAATAATGGCAACCATTCTGTTTGGTCAAATTTTCAAATGTGTTCTTCTCTAAAACTACAATTGCAAATCTTTTCAAACTCCACTGAAAGTAAAAGGCCAGTAATAGCCGAATTTGGCAGATATAATATGTCCTCTTTCGGATTTAAAAATGGCTGGCAAAGGAAATTCTCGATTTTGATTTGAGAAATTTTCATATTTCCCTGTCAAAATACAATGCCAAATATTTTCTAACAGGAATGATGCTTGGGAGATCTTCATTTTGTGTTGATAAGGTGGCATACATGATGGTTACGTTTGCATTACACAGTTAAAGCCTCTGGGAAATCACAATTTCATCATCTCATCTGAATATTAATAACCAAACTTTGACATGAATAATGTATGGAAGGACCTTTAAAAAAATTCTCATTTCTTTTTGATCGGATAAACAACATGTCTGATTAACAACATGTCTGATTAATAACATGTCTGCAAGAGGCAATACTTGATTCGGGATGTTAAAATTTCTAAATTTCTTTTTCTCTAAAACGACAATACCAAAAAGTTTGAAAATTTGTAGAGATGATGATTAGGTGACCCTCTACAAAAATTCATGTTGATCGTATGGCATACATGGTTGCTGTAATGGTTTTCACATTGAAACCTTAATATTGAAAATCACAGTTTCATCATCTGTCAGAAACTATAAGGCCAATATTATGCAAACTTGCCAGGAATTAGTGAATTTCTCATTTTGTTCTGATCAGATAGGTCTAGATATACAAATAAAATTAAATATGCAGTATGTTATCTGCTTCATTATTCAGGTGAGCGATTCAGGCTCACTTGAGCCTATGTTGCGACAAACACATTTACACAATTTCCAGGGCAGACGATTGGATAGCTGACCATTATATAATTACACCGGAAATGTCTACGTACCTCCTGGCTTATATAGTCTGCGATTTTAATTACACAGTGGATGTGACGAAGAATAACGTTACTGTAAGTAACAGTTCAGTTATAATGTATACATTATTGCCCTTTGCGGAAATTGGAGTTGAGTTGTTATACATATGCAAGAGTTATCTTTCCTGGCAGAAGGTGTCTGTATCGTGTAGTTAACATGAAAGGTAAAATTACTTTAATAAGAGAATCACCAGACATCGAAAAATGTGGAAATATATATTGAGGATATTGTTAGGAAGAAAGAAAATTCAGGAAAATAACAATTTTCACATTTATGTCTATGGCAAAAACCGTCTCCGTAGAGCAGATAACACCGTAATTGGGAGACAACTCGCATGTACCAAAAATGGTGAATATCTGTACACAAATTGAGATATGAGGAATTCGAGTCTCTAGGTAAAAGTTCCCAACGGATCTGATATATTCTGTGTTATATCTAAAGGTGTCAATTAAATGAACTATGATTTTGAAAATAAGCAGAATGACAAAAGAAAAGATTTTAATATTCAATGGCGGAAAAACGATAATCCTTTCCCCCTTGAAATTCTGTTGCAATGATTTCCACATACGACAAATGTACGAGATAGTTTATATCCAAGCTGTCTAGATAAAACTACATGAGATTATAATATTCACGAACATTTTATATTTCAATTTTTAAGGAGGTAGATGTTTTTCAAACATAACCTTTTTGATATTTAATTTTTTGTATTTTATAAATTACTCAATAATTGCTCAGATCTGAAGGTCTACTCATTTCTGGTCATATAAGATATTTTCACATTAATGCTATGGTATTGCTGGTTTTTTTTTTTTTTTTTTTTTTTTTTTTTGTTGCCTTTGGATAGTTTTTCTTGGATTTGTTAAAACTTTGTAGCATTTTTTCAATAAAGATAACCTCTGTGTGTTTCACTTCAGTAACTAGTAGTATAATAATTTCCAAATATTATTCTCGTTAACTGGCGAGTGTCGATTTTGACAAGCCAACATTATAGGAGACAACACATATTTGTTATCCGTAACAATCAGTCGTTATCCGTAACAATCAGTCGTTATCAGTAACAATCAGTCGTTATAAGTAACAATCAGTCGTTATAAGTAACAATCAGTCGTTATAGGTAATTTCTGAATATGTTTTGTTTATTTACTTAAAACTATAAAACAAAAACATTTAAATAGAAATGGTAGAAAAAGTGAAGGATATAAGATTTTCTTGGTGGAAAATAAACGGATAAGTCTCAAAACAGAATCTGCACATTTTCCAGTTTTATAGATTTCGGACGGCTAAAGCCAATTCTAAAATAGGTCGTTTGACGTTAGAGGAAACTAACTAATTCGGCTTTATATTTAGTACAGAGCGTGGGCACGCCCAGAAGCTGTAGACCAGACTCCATATTCATTACAAGTTGGTGTTGATGTTCTGACATACTTCGAGGACTACTTTGATATACCATTTCCATTACCAAAATCAGGTATTTCAGATAGAAAAATATTTGCTTTCAAAAAATTTCTTTTAAAATAATTCAACATCCATCTCCTTGATTTACATATAAAATTAAATTTCCAAACGGTTTTATATTGTCATGACAACGGTCGTTAGGTATAACCTATAGACAACAAGCCTTATAGCAGACCACTCAATAACTTATAGACAATAAGCCGTATAGTAGGCCACTCTATAACTTATAGACAATTAACCGTATAGCAGGCCACTCTATAACTTATAGACAATAAGCTGTATAGCAGGCCACTCAATAACTTATAGACAATAAGCTGTATGGCAGGCCACTCAATAACTTATAGACAATAAGCTGTATAGCAGGCAACTCAATAACTTCTAGACAATAAGCTGAATAGCAGGCCACTCAATAACTTACAGACAATAAGCTGTATAGCAGGACACTCAATAACTTATAGACAATAAGCTGTATAGCAGGCCACTCAATAACTTATAGACAATAAGCCGTATAGCAGGACACTCAATAACTTATAGACAATAAGCTATATAGCAGGCCACTCAATAACTTATAGACAATAAGCTGTATAGCAGGCCACTCAATAACTTATAGACAATAAGCTGTATAGCAGGCCACTCAATAACTTATAGACAATAAGCTGTATAGCATGCAACTCAATAACTTATAGACAATAAGCCATATAGCAGGCCACTCAATAACTTATAACTTATAGACAATAAGCTGCATAGCAGGACACTCAATAACTTATAGACAATAAGCTATATAGCAGGCCACTCAATAACTTATAGACAATAAGCTGTATAGCAGGCCACTCAATAACTTATAGACAATAAGCTGTATAGCAGGCCACTCAATAACTTATAGACAATAAGCTGTATAGCAGGCCACTCAATAACTTATAGACAATAAGCTGTATAGCAGGCCACTCAATAACTTATAGACAATAAGCTGTATAGCAGGCCACTCAATAACTTATAGACAATAAGCCATATAGCAGGCCACTCAATAACTTATAACTTATAGACAATAAGCTGCATAGCAGGACACTCAATAACTTATAGACAATAAGCTATATAGCAGGCCACTCAATAACTTATAGACAATAAGCTGTATAGCAGGCCACTCAATAACTTATAGACAATAAGCTGTATAGCAGGCCACTCAATAACTTATAGACAATAAGCCATATAGCAGGCAACTCAATAACTTACAGACAATAAGCCGTATAGCTGGCCACTCAATAACTTATAGACAATAAGCCATATAGCAGGCCACTCAATAACTTATAGACAATAAGCTATATAGCAGGCCACTCAATAACTTATAGACAATAAGCTGTATAGCAGGCCACTCAATAACTTATAGACAATAAGCTGTATAGCAGGCAACTCAATAACTTATAGACAATAAGCCGTATAGCTGGCCACTCAATAACTTATAGACAATAAGCTGTATAGCTGGCCACTCAATAACTTATAGACAATAAGCTGTATAGCAGGACACTCAATAACTTATAGACAATAAGCTGTATAGCAGGCCACTCAATAACTTATAGACAATAAGCCATATAGCAGGCCACTCAATAACTTATAGACAATAAGCTATATAGCAGGCCACTCAATAACTTATAGACAATAAGCCATATAGCAGGCAACTCAATAACTTATAGACAATAAACTGTATAGCTGGCCACTCAATAACTTATAGACAATAAGCTATATAGCAGGCCACTCAATAACTTATAGACAATAAGCTGTATAGCAGGCCACTCAATAACTTATAGACAATAAGCTGTATAGCAGGCCACTCAATAACTTATAGACAATAAGCCATATAGCAGGCAACTCAATAACTTATAGACAATAAGCTGTATAGCTGGCCACTCAATAACTTATAGACAATAAGCTATATAGCAGGCCACTCAATAACTTATAGACAATAAGCTGTATAGCAGGCCACTCAATAACTTATAGACAATAATCCGTATAGCAGGCCACTCAATAACTTATAGACAATAAGCTGTATAGCAGGCCACTCAATAACTTATAGACAATACGCCGTATAGCAGGCCACTCAATAATTTATAGACAATAAGCTGTATAGCAGGCCACTCAATAACTTATAGACAATAAGCTGTATAGCAGGCCACTCAATAACTTATAGACAATAAGCTGTATGGCAGGCCACTCAATAACTTATAGACAATAAGCTGTATAGCAGGCAACTCAATAACTTCTAGACAATAAGCTGAATAGCAGGCCACTCAATAACTTACAGACAATAAGCTGTATAGCAGGACACTCAATAACTTATAGACAATAAGCTGTATAGCAGGCCACTCAATAACTTATAGACAATAAGCCGTATAGCAGGACACTCAATAACTTATAGACAATAAGCTATATAGCAGGCCACTCAATAACTTATAGACAATAAGCTGTATAGCAGGCCACTCAATAACTTATAGACAATAAGCTGTATAGCAGGCCACTCAATAACTTATAGACAATAAGCTGTATAGCATGCAACTCAATAACTTATAGACAATAAGCCATATAGCAGGCCACTCAATAACTTATAACTTATAGACAATAAGCTGCATAGCAGGACACTCAATAACTTATAGACAATAAGCTATATAGCAGGCCACTCAATAACTTATAGACAATAAGCTGTATAGCAGGCCACTCAATAACTTATAGACAATAAGCTGTATAGCAGGCCACTCAATAACTTATAGACAATAAGCTGTATAGCAGGCCACTCAATAACTTATAGACAATAAGCTGTATAGCAGGCCACTCAATAACTTATAGACAATAAGCTGTATAGCAGGCCACTCAATAACTTATAGACAATAAGCCATATAGCAGGCCACTCAATAACTTATAACTTATAGACAATAAGCTGCATAGCAGGACACTCAATAACTTATAGACAATAAGCTATATAGCAGGCCACTCAATAACTTATAGACAATAAGCTGTATAGCAGGCCACTCAATAACTTATAGACAATAAGCTGTATAGCAGGCCACTCAATAACTTATAGACAATAAGCCATATAGCAGGCAACTCAATAACTTACAGACAATAAGCCGTATAGCTGGCCACTCAATAACTTATAGACAATAAGCCATATAGCAGGCCACTCAATAACTTATAGACAATAAGCTATATAGCAGGCCACTCAATAACTTATAGACAATAAGCTGTATAGCAGGCCACTCAATAACTTATAGACAATAAGCTGTATAGCAGGCAACTCAATAACTTATAGACAATAAGCCGTATAGCTGGCCACTCAATAACTTATAGACAATAAGCTGTATAGCTGGCCACTCAATAACTTATAGACAATAAGCTGTATAGCAGGACACTCAATAACTTATAGACAATAAGCTGTATAGCAGGCCACTCAATAACTTATAGACAATAAGCCATATAGCAGGCCACTCAATAACTTATAGACAATAAGCTATATAGCAGGCCACTCAATAACTTATAGACAATAAGCCATATAGCAGGCAACTCAATAACTTATAGACAATAAACTGTATAGCTGGCCACTCAATAACTTATAGACAATAAGCTATATAGCAGGCCACTCAATAACTTATAGACAATAAGCTGTATAGCAGGCCACTCAATAACTTATAGACAATAAGCTGTATAGCAGGCCACTCAATAACTTATAGACAATAAGCCATATAGCAGGCAACTCAATAACTTATAGACAATAAGCTGTATAGCTGGCCACTCAATAACTTATAGACAATAAGCTATATAGCAGGCCACTCAATAACTTATAGACAATAAGCTGTATAGCAGGCCACTCAATAACTTATAGACAATAATCCGTATAGCAGGCCACTCAATAACTTATAGACAATAAGCTGTATAGCAGGCCACTCAATAACTTATAGACAATACGCCGTATAGCAGGCCACTCAATAATTTATAGACAATAAGCTGTATAGCAGGCCACTCAATAACTTATAGACAATAAGCTGTATAGCAGGCCACTCAATAACTTATAGACAATAAGCTGTATAGGAGGCAACTCAATAACTTATAGACAATAAGCTGTATAGCAGGCCACTCAATAACTTATAGACAATAAGCTGTATAGCAGGCCACTCAATAACTTATAGACAATAAGCTGTATAGCAGGCAACTCAATAACTTATAGACAATAAGCTGTATAGCAGGCCACTCAATAACTTATAGACAATAAGCTGTATAGCAGGCCACTCAATAACTTATAGACAATAAGCTGTATAGCAGGCCACTCAATAACTTATAGACAATAAGCTGTATAGCAGGCCACTCAATAACTTATAGACAATAAGCTGTATAGCAGGCCACTCAATAACTTATAGACAATAAGCTGTATAGCAGGCAACTCAATAACTTATAGACAATAAGCTGTATAGCAGGCCACTCAATAACTTATAGAGAATAAGCCGTATAGCAGGACACTCAATAACTTATAGACAATAAGCCGTATAGCAGGCAACTCAATAACTTATAGACAATAAGCTGTATAGCAGGCCACTCAATAACTTATAGACAATAAGCTGTATAGCAGGCCACTCAATAACTTATAGAGTATAAGCCGTATAGCAGGCCACTCAATAACTTATAGACAATAAGCTGTATAGCAGGCCACTCAATAACTTATAGACAATAAGCCATATAGCAGGACACTCAATAACTTGTCAGTTGTTACGATTTTTCTCTCCTTCGAATATCCCTTTGGTATTTCTTGACTTTACTTATAGACATTACGCCGTATAGCAGGGCGCTCAAAAACTTATAGACAATAAGCCGTATATATCAGTTCTAAATCTGACAACCTTTTCTACGCTCCCCAAGTTAGAAGACCACTGTCCTACCTTCATTACAATTATGTCATTGTTCCAGCTGACAAAGCTCCAAATAACATATTTTGTCCGCAAAATATACTACATTGAGTGCCTAATTAAGGAGATAGATACTGACAATTCACTGACAATTCACTTGGCAACCCCACTTACACGCACTCTACCATACCAAAGGAAGATATTATCAATAATCATATTTCTGGTCTATCTTCCTTCGGAATTATTGTAATAAATGACAATTTTGACCTCCCTTCCATTTACTTGATACCCAAACTTCATAAGTGTCCATACAAACAAAGGTACACAGCTGGTTTTGTCAGATGCACTACTTAATTTTCAAAATTCCTTACTACTTTACTTACAGCAATTAAGGAGGGTCTCGAGAGCTACTGTGAAACTTACAGAAATATCTCTCTTCTAGTGACCTTACCTATTGTAATAGCATAAACACTTTTGATTTTTCTACACGACCCTCCCACATTATAAACTGAAATCTGTTTTGCGTGAGCTAATTCACCAATGTTTCTGGACTAAACAACATTTACAAAGATATGCCTATCTGGTATTAGGTAAGGATAAGGCTTATTTGTGAAAAAACACACTAATTCTAACAAAAAGCACTCTGAGACTGATGTTGTTAACATGATGGAATTTCTCATCAACAACATATTTGTTGGGTTTGGAGGACAGGTGTTTCAACAGATAATCGGCCTTGCAATGGGGACAAACTGTGCGCCGGTTTTGGCCGACCTATTTTGTTTTCATATGAAGTTAAAGGTTTACAGGGGCTATTGAATTGGAAAGAAAGAAGAAACTAGCACAGTCTCCGCTATATAGATGATGTCTTGTCACTTAATAATCATAACTTCTCATCTATCCCTGTGAACTCCTCATCTATCCCTGTGAACTTAAAGAGACCACAGAAACACCAACTTCTGCTTCATATCTAGATTTGTTCTTGTACATAAATAATAATGGGCGATTAAAATCAAAACTGTATGAAAAACGTGATGATTTTAATTTCCGATTGTGAACTTCCCCTTTCTTAGCAGTAACATACCTATGGGGTGTACATTTTATAGTTGATTCGTTAGTGCCGTGCATGTAATTTGTATGGCGACATTCTTGGCAGGGCGAGATTGCTGTCACATAAACTTTTAAGACAGGGTTATAATCGTCTCTATTATTTCATCACTCCAAACTTTTTCTGTTGTCATCACGAATTGATTGGCCGATACGAGGTTTCTATATCGCGTATGAGACTAGATATCTTCAGTTATATTCTTTGTCTTGCTGGAATTGATACCTTACCGGACTTGACGCTTCAATGGCTCACTGGAAATGCAACGGTGCCGTTTACGGACCAGCACATACTTACCCTTCCGGAGCACCTGATGTCACTCCCGGTTTTTCATAGGAGTTCACATTGCTATTTCTTTAGTTTCTGTGTTGTCTTGTTCTATTCTTGTTAAGTTTATTATATATATTTTTATTTTTTTTAGTTATACATGTATCCTTGTGGCGTTTGTTTGCTGTGTTCCATTCTCATGATTTTGTCTTTTCGACAATACGGACTTTTACACTGTTTTGTCGCTTTGTTATTCTTTTGCCGATATTCAAAAGATATGAGAAAGTCATATGCAAATTAATTTACTTGAAATAGGAAGACGAATGAATATGAGTCTTATGACTTTTTATCGAATTCCTTTAATAGATTATTTTGTTTTTATGTATTTCTATCTATGTTTTTGTTGTACTTAATACTTTTGATTAATTAATAAAATATGTTTACACTAAATAAGAAACGAACGACATTTTTCTCGTAGTATACTTCTGTTGGAGTTTATAGAAAACTTTATGAACGTTGTCCTGATTTAGACAAAACCTACCTTAAATTTATACTTAAAACTCTGTTATGATCTTTATTATATAAAGCTACATGTTTTATTTTAGATATGATTGCTGTACCAGATTTTGGAGCAGGTGCGATGGAAAATTGGGGCTTGATAACATACCGTGAAACAGCGATGTTGTATGACCCAAAAGAATCCGCCGAGTCAAACAAACAAAGAGTAGCAGTAGTTGTCTCTCACGAACTTGCTCATCAGGTAGATACATATATAACATTTTTGTATGATGCTAAAGGAATTTGATGCTCTGCCGAGCATTTCCCTCAAGTTCCCAGCAAAATACAAATATTTTCTATAGTCTTCTTTAGTACACTAATATTGTTTTTATACTGCAATATTGAAATCAGGATTATTATTTTTTAGAATATCTCTTAAGGTGTAAATTTTAATAGATAACGAGGTTGAAAAGTGGTACAAATAATTTGAACAACACATGAAAAATTTGGTGAAGTTGTTGGAAAGAATTTTTTAAAGATTCTAACGCAAATGTATGGCACGCCGTTGTTATATTTATTCAATTTCGAGATATCTTATTTAGTTAAATAAGATATCTTATAAACTAATTGAGATATCTTAATAATAAAATGAGATATCTTATATATTAAATAAGATATCTGATTTATTAAATAAGATATCTTATATATTAAATAAGATATCTTATATATTAAATAAGATATCTTATTAAAATGTTTATAAAGATATCTTATTAAATATATAAGATATCTTATTTAAAATATAAGATATCTCTATTAATTTATAAGATATCTTATTAACTATATAAGATATCTTTTATATAGTTAATAATAGAGATATCTTATTTACTTAATAAGATATCTTATAAACTAATAGAGATATCTTATTAACTTATAGAGATATCTTATTTAACTGGTTATAAAGATATCTTATTAAATATATAAGATATCTCTATAAGTTAATAGGACATCTCTATTAGTTTATAAGATATCTTATAAAGTATGTGTTTAAAAGATATCTTTATAAAGAAGTAAGATATCTTATATACTTTATAAGATATCTTATTAACTTATAGAGATATTTTATTTACTTTCAAATTAAATAAGATATCTTATAAAAATTGAAGATATCTTAATACTTAATAAGATATCTTATTAAATATATATCTTATTTAAAATATAAGATATCTCTATTAACTAATAGAGATATCTTATTAACCTTTAGAGATATCTTATTTACTTAATAAGATATCTTATAAACTAATAGAGATATCTTATAAACTTATAGAGATATCTTATTAACTTATAGAGATATCTTATTTAACTTGTTATAAAGATATCTTATTAAATATATAAGATATCTCTATAAGTTAATAAGATATCTCTATTAATTTAAAAGATATCTTATTAACTATATAAGATATCTTTTATATATAGAAAAAAAAATACTTACGCTTTGTTGTAAAATATGATGCATTTTTTATTATTTCTTCTGAATATTTACTTTATAGTTAGTTTTTAAAACTGATAAATCATCAATCAATTTATAATTCAAATGTCAAGGTCATAAATAGAAATCTTTTCCGGCTCTCTTTCATAAAGTATAAATTATAAGAACATGTAACTTATAATATATCTTTGATTGACATTGTATAGTGGTTTGGTAACTTAGTAACGCCATCATGGTGGGATGACTTGTGGTTGAATGAAGGATTTGCCAGCTTTGTAGAATACATGGGAGTAGATCACGTCCATCCAGACTGGTTAATGGTAATTATATGAAACATCTGACTGAATCAATGAATTCTTTGATACCTATTTGATGCACAGCATGTGAGCAGTTTGTAGATTTATGACTCATCAGTTGTGCTCAAGGCCTCAAATGTTGAAAACAAAACGTTGAAGAGCAAAATGGCAAAAGGGCAAAAGGGTAAAGCTAAAACCATCTAAGGACAGAGCTATGTACGAGGGAGATAATAGACGTAAGTTTTCAGAGCTCGCTCACGTGCACAAAAGACTGATATGTTTGATAAATTCGTGTAACAAATATTAGAGTCTTCAGATTATTTAGGGACGTTTGCCAAATTTAAACAAAAAACATGACACAAATCGCTCTGAATTTATCTATAATATGTATAGGAATAAGATCAGTGTACTATAGGCTCTGTTGAAGGTTTGGGTTCTAATTAGAGAGTGTAAATACTATAGGCTCTGTTGAAGGTTTGAGTTCTAATTAGAGAGTGTAAATACTATAGGCTCTGTTGAAGGTTTGAGTTCTAATTAGAGAGTGTAAATACTATAGGCTCTGTTGAAGGTTTGAGTTCTAATTAGAGAGTATAAATACTACAGGCTCTGTTGAAGGTTTGAGTTCTAATTAGAGAGTGTAAATACTATAGGCTCTGTTGAACGTTTGGGTTCTAAGTAGAGAGTGTAAATACTATAGGGTATGTTAAAAGTTTGAGTTCTAATTAGAGAGTGTAAATGCTTTAGGCTCTGTTGATGGTTTGGGTTCTAAGTAGAGAGTGTAAATACTATAGGCTTTGTTGAAGGTTTGGGTTCTAATTAGAGAGTGTAAATACTATAGGCTCTGTTGAAGGTTTGAGTTCTAATTAGAGAGTGTAAATACTATAGGCTCTGTTGAAGGTTTGAGTTCTAATTAGAGAGTGTAAATACGATAGGCTCTGTCGAAGGTTTGAGTTCTAATTAGAGAGTGTAAATACTATAGGCTCTGTCGAAGGTTTGAGTTCTAATTAGAGAGTATAAATACTACAGGCTCTGTTGAAGGTTTGAGTTCTAATTAGAGAGTGTAAATACTATAGGCTCTGTTGAACGTTTGGGTTCTAAGTAGAGAGTGTAAATGCTTTAGGGTATGTTGAAAGTTTGAGTTCTAATTAGAGAGTGTAAATGCTTTAGGCTCTGTTGATGGTTTGGGTTCTAAGTAGAGAGTGTAAATACTATAGGCTTTGTTGAAGGTTTGGGTTCTAATTAGAGAGTGTAAATACTATAGGCTCTGTTGAAGGTTTGAGTTCTAATTAGAGAGTGTAAATACTATAGGCTCTGTTGAACGTTTAGGTTCTAAGTAGAGAGTGTAAATACTATGGGCTCTGTTGAAGGTTTGAGTTCTAATTAGAGAGTATAAATACTATAGGCTCTGTTGAAGGTTTGAGTTCTAATTAGAGAGTGTAAATACTATAGGCTCTGTTGAAGGTTTGAGTTCTAATTAGAGAGTGTAAATACTATAGAGTATGTTGAAGGTTTGAGTTCTAATTAGAGAGTGTAAATACTATAGGCTCTGTTGAAGGTTTAAGTTCTAATTAGAGAGTATAAATACTACAGGCTCTGTTGAAGGTTTGAGTTCTAATTAGAGAGTGTAAATACTATAGGCTCTGTTGAACGTTTGGGTTCTAAGTAGAGAGTGTAAATACTTTAGGGTATGTTGAAAGTTTGAATTCTAATTGGAGAGTGTAAATACTTTAGGCTCTGTTGATGGTTTGGGTTCTAAGTAGAGAATGTAAATACTATAGGCTTTGTTGAAGGTTTGGGTTCTAAGTAGAGAGTGTAAATACTATAGGCTCTGTTGAAGGTTTGGGTTCTAATTAGAGAGTGTAAATACTATAGGCTCTGTTGAAGGTTTGGGTTCTAATTAGAGAGTGTAAATACTATAGGCTCTGTTGAAGGTTTGAGTTCTAATTAGAGAGTGTAAATACTATAGGCTCTGTTGAAGGTTTGGGTTCTAATTAGAGAGTGTAAATACTATAGGCTGTGTTGAAGGTTTGGGTTCTAATTAGAAAGTGTAAATACTATAGGCTCTGTTGAAGGTTTGGGTTCTAATTAGAAAGTGTAAATACTATAGGCTCTGTTGAAGGTTTGAGTTCTAATTAGAGAGTGTAAATACTATAGGCTCTGTTGAACGTTTGGGTTCTAATTAGAAAGTGTAAATACTATAGGCTCTGTTGAACGTTTAGGTTCTAAGTAGAGAGTGCAAATACTATGGGCTCTGTTGAAGGTTTGAGTTCTAATTAGAGAGTATAAATACTACAGGCTCTGTTGAAGGTTTGAGTTCTAATTAGAGAGTGTAAATACTATAGGCTCTGTTGAACGTTTGGGTTCTAAGTAGAGAGTGTAAATACTATAGGGTATGTTGAAAGTTTGAGTTCTAATTAGAGAGTGTAAATGCTTTAGGCTCTGTTGATGGTTTGGGTTCTAAGTAGAGAGTGTAAATACTATAGGCTTTGTTGAAGGTTTGGGTTCTAATTAGAGAGTGTAAATACTATAGGCTCTGTTGAAGGTTTGAGTTCTAATTAGAGAGTGTAAATACTATAGGCTCTGTTGAACGTTTAGGTTCTAAGTAGAGAGTGTAAATACTATGGGCTCTGTTGAAGGTTTGAGTTCTAATTAGAGAGTATAAATACTATAGGCTCTGTTGAAGGTTTGAGTTCTAATTAGAGAGTGTAAATACTATAGGCTCTGTTGAAGGTTTGAGTTCTAATTAGAGAGTGTAAATACTATAGAGTATGTTGAAGGTTTGAGTTCTAATTAGAGAGTGTAAATACTATAGGCTCTGTTGAAGGTTTAAGTTCTAATTAGAGAGTATAAATACTACAGGCTCTGTTGAAGGTTTGAGTTCTAATTAGAGAGTGTAAATACTATAGGCTCTGTTGAACGTTTGGGTTCTAAGTAGAGAGTGTAAATACTTTAGGGTATGTTGAAAGTTTGAATTCTAATTGGAGAGTGTAAATACTTTAGGCTCTGTTGATGGTTTGGGTTCTAAGTAGAGAATGTAAATACTATAGGCTTTGTTGAAGGTTTGGGTTCTAAGTAGAGAGTGTAAATACTATAGGCTCTGTTGAAGGTTTGGGTTCTAATTAGAGAGTGTAAATACTATAGGCTCTGTTGAAGGTTTGGGTTCTAATTAGAGAGTGTAAATACTATAGGCTCTGTTGAAGGTTTGAGTTCTAATTAGAGAGTGTAAATACTATAGGCTCTGTTGAAGGTTTGGGTTCTAATTAGAGAGTGTAAATACTATAGGCTGTGTTGAAGGTTTGGGTTCTAATTAGAAAGTGTAAATACTATAGGCTCTGTTGAAGGTTTGGGTTCTAATTAGAAAGTGTAAATACTATAGGCTCTGTTGAAGGTTTGAGTTCTAATTAGAGAGTGTAAATACTATAGGCTCTGTTGAACGTTTGGGTTCTAATTAGAAAGTGTAAATACTATAGGCTCTGTTGAACGTTTAGGTTCTAAGTAGAGAGTGCAAATACTATGGGCTCTGTTGAAGGTTTGAGTTCTAATTAGAGAGTATAAATACTACAGGCTCTGTTGAAGGTTTGAGTTCTAATTAGAGAGTGTAAATACTATAGGCTCTGTTGAACGTTTGGGTTCTAAGTAGAGAGTGTAAATACTATAGGGTATGTTGAAAGTTTGAGTTCTAATTAGAGAGTGTAAATGCTTTAGGCTCTGTTGATGGTTTGGGTTCTAAGTAGAGAGTGTAAATACTATGGGCTCTGTTGAAGGTTTGAGTTCTAATTAGAGAGTATAAATACTATAGGCTCTGTTGAAGGTTTGAGTTCTAATTAGAGAGTGTAAATACTATGGGCTCTGTTGAACGTTTGGGTTCTAAGTAGAGAGTGTAAGTACTATAGGGTATGTTGAAAGTTTGAGTTCTAATTAGAGAGTGTAAATGCTTTAGGCTCTGTTGATGGTTTGGGTTCTAAGTAGAGAGTGTAAATACTATAGGCTTAGTTGAAGGTTTGGGTTCTAATTAGAGAGTGTAAATACTATAGGCTCTGTTGAAGGTTTGAGTTCTTATTAGAGAGTGTAAATAATATAGAGTATGTTGAAGGTTTGAGTTCTAATTAGAGAGTGTAAATGCTTTAGGCTCTGTTGATGGTTTGGGTTCTAAGTAGAGAGTGTAAATACTATAGGCTCTGTTGAAGGTTTGAGTTCTTATTAGAGAGTGTAAATACTATAGAGTATGTTGAAGGTTTGAGTTCTAATTAGAGAGTGTAAATACTATAGGCTTTGTTGAAGGTTTGGGTTCTAATTAGAGAGTGTAAATACTATGGGTTCTGTCGAAGATTTGAGTTCTTATTAGACAGTGTAAATACTGTAGGCTCTGTTGAAGGTTTGAGTTCTAATTAGACAGCTTTTGTTTATATAACATATTTTGTGCAGGAAAGTTTTTTTATACCCTACTGACTTCTTTAAGGCTTTTGATTTATTTCATAGCCACCTGGATCCACAACAATATACAGCGTTCAAAATTAGTGCAAACAACAAAACGGATAACTGGAAAGATCCACAATGACATGACATACAAAATGTGTCTTACTTGATAACATGAAAGTTACAAGAGTTTAGGAGACCTTTCTTAGAGTACGGGAGTATTTATTCTCCCGAAACAGATTTTTTCTTACGTTATGTTTAACAAAATACGGTTTATTTTCATTTCAAATTCGTACAATAATTTGTTATCAATTTTTTCAAACACTGTTACCTGAATTGTCATTATGATAGATTCCGGTGATTGGAGAAATATGTAATATTACATAAAAATGAATATGTTGTCACTTTTGTTTTTTCCCTTCAGTTTGAACAGTTTGTCATAGACGATTTGCAAGATGTGTTTAACTTTGACGGATTAGTGACATCACATCCGCTCTATGTTCCTGTTTCACACCCGGCTCAAATAAATGAAATATTCGATAGAATTTCATATGGGAAGGTATAACTAATATAGACAAAGTCATCATAGCAACGGGTCATTCGAAAGTTTCATTTAATTTCTTTTTAATTAACACGTTAACATATTGAATTTTCAGGTGTTTGTCTTTTGCATTAATTTATATGAACTCCATGTTATGTACTTTTCTCAGCTTAAATTTTTAAATAATGAATGTTTTTGTCCTTGAACATAGCTAATTAGTCGTAATTCGACAAAACATTAAAACAGTTAATATAATCTTAATATTATTTTGATTATTTTGTATCTGTCACCAGCTTGTTAACATGTTTTACATATGTTTGTTTATTTAGTTGCCGTTTTCAGCACATTTGGCTATTTCGCGGCGGCCAGTTTTTATTGGTAGAGGAAGCCGGAGTACCCGGAGAGAACCACCGACCTTCGGTAGGAAATTTGGCAATCCTTGTCAATTAAGATCGGAGTGGAACACACCCCGCCATAGAGATTCGAACGCACAACCTCAGTGTTGACAGGCTAGTGATCACTATTATTTATGACGAACTACCTACACCACTCGGCCACCGAGGCCCCTGTTTTACATATGAAAATAAAGTTAACTTTAAATATTATTTCAGATACATGCAAGTGAATTCCTCTGCAATAATATTTTACTAAAGATTATTTCTTATAATCCATAAAACCTTTCATTCATTTAAGTGTAGTTTTATGATCTGAGATGTTTACTACTCTTATTCTTCAGGGAGCCACTATAATAAGAATGATGCGATTTTTCTTGGGCGAAGATACTTTCCAAAAGGGATTACAGGTATGTTTAACATTGTGTAAGATACGTTCCAAAAGGGATTACAGGTATGTTTAACATTGTGTAAGATACGTTCCAAAAGGGATTACAGGTATGTTTTACATTGTGTAAGATACGTTCTAAAAGGGATTACAGGTATGTTTTATATTGTGTAAGATACGTTCCAAAAGGAATTACAGGTATGTTTTATATTGTGTAAGATACGTTCCAAATGGGATTACATGTATGTCTACATTGTGTAAGATACGTTCCAAAAAGGATGACAGGTATGTTTTACATTGTGTAAGATACGTTTCAAATGGGATTACGTGTATGTCTACATTGTGTAAGATACGTTCCAAAAAGGATGACAGGTATGTTTTACATTGTGTAAGATACGTTTCAAAGGGGATTACAGGTATGTTTTACATTGTGTTAGATACATTCCAAAAGGGATTAAGTATGTTTTACATTGTGTAAGATACGTTCCAAAAGGGATAAGAGGTATGTTTTTCATTGTGTAAGATACGTTCCAAAGGGGATTAGAGGTATGTTTTTCATTGTGTAAGATACGTTCCAAAAAGGATTTCAGGTATGTTTTCCATTGTGTAATATACGTTCCAAAAGGGATTACAGGTATGTTTTACATTGTGTAAGATACGTTCCAAAAGGGATTACAGGTATGTTTTATATTGTGTAAGAAAAAAGGATTACAGGTATGTTTTACATTGTGTAAGTTACGTTCCAAAAGGGATTACAGGTATGTTTTACATTGTGTAAGATACATTCCAAAAGGGATTACAGGTATGTTTTACATTGTGTAAGATATATTTCAAAAGGGATTACAAGTATGCTTTACATTGTGTAAGATAGTTCCAAAAAGGATTACAGGTATGTTTTACATTGTGTAAGATACATTCCAAAAGGGATTACAGGTATGTCTACATTGTGTAAGATACGTTCCAAAAGGGATTACAGGCATGTCTACATTGTGTAAGGTACGTTCCAAAAAGGATTACAGGTATGTTTTATATTGTGTAAGATACGTTCCAAAAGGGATTACAGATATGTTTTATATTGTGTAAGATACGTTCCAAAAGGGATTACAGATATGTTTTATATTGTGTAAGATACGTTCCAAAAGGGATTACAGGTATGTTTTATATTGTGTAAGATACGTTCCAAAAGGGATTACAGGTATGTTTTATATTGTGTAAGATACGTTCCAAAAGGGATTACAGGTATTTTTACATTGTGTAAGATATGTTCCAAAAGGGATTACAGGTATGTCTACATTGTGTAAGATAGTTCCAAAAGGGATTACAGGTATGTTTTACATTGTGTAAGATACATTCCAAAAGGGATTACAGATATGTCTACATTGCGTAAGATACGTTCCAAAAGGGATTACAGGCATGACTACATTGTGTAAGATACGTTCCAAAAAGGATTTCAGGTATGTTTTATATTGTGTAAGATACGTTCCAAAAGGGATTACAGATATGTTTTATATTGTGTAAGATACGTCCCAAAAGGGACTACAGGTATGTTTTATATTGTGTAAGATACGTTCCAAAAGTGATTACAGATATATTTTATATTGTGTAAGATAAGTTCCAAAAGGGATTACAGGTATGTTTTATATTGTGTAAGATACGTTCCAAAATGGATTACAGGTATGTTTTATATTGTGTAAGATACGTTCCAAAAGGGATGACAGGTATGTTTTACATTGTGTAAGATACGTTCCAATAGGGATTACAAGTATGTGTACATTGTGTAAGATAGTTCCAAAAGGGATTACAGGTATGTTTTACATTGTGTAAGATACATTCCAAAAGGGATGACAGGTATGTCTACATTGTGTAAGATACGTTCCAAAAGGGATTACAGGCATGTCTACATTGTGTAAGATACGTTCCAAAAGGGATTACAGGTATGTTTTACATTGTGTAAGATACGTTCCAAAAGGAATTACAGATATGTTTTATATTGTGTAAGATACGTTCCAAAAGGGATTACAGGTATGTTTTACATTGTGTAAGATACGTTCCAAAAGGGATGACAGGTATGTTTTACATTGTGTAAGATACGTTTCAAAAGGGATTACAGGTATGTTTACATTGTGTAAGATAGTTCCAAAAGGGATGACAGGTATGTTTTACATTGTGTAAGGTACATTCCAAAAGGGATTACAGGTATGTCTACATTGTGTAAGATACGTTCCAAAAGAGATTAGAGGTATGTTTTACATTGTGTAAGATACGTTCCAAAAGGAATTACAGATATGTTTTATATTGTGTAAGATACGTTCCAAAAGGGATTACAGGTATGTTTTATATTGTGTAAGATACGTTCCAAAAGGGATTACAGGTATGTTTTATATTGTGTAAGATACGTTCCAAAAGGGATGACAGGTATGTTTTACATTGTGTAAGATACGTTCCAAAAGGGATTACAGGTATGTTTTACATTGTGTAAGATACGTTCCAAAAGGGATTACAGGTATGTTTTACATTGTGTAAGATACTTTCCAAAAGGGATGACAGGTGTATTTTCGAGACAATTCCGGTTATTGAACTGTATTCGGTACACAAGAAAAGACAGGGTTTATGGTAACCGATATAATTTAATTTCAAACTGTCTGATATGTTCCATTCAAATACAAAAGACAGGGTTTATGGTAACCGATATAATTTAATTTCAAACTGTCTGATATGTTCCATTCAAATACAAAAGACAGGGTTTATGGTAACCAATATAATTTAATTTCAAACTGTCTGATATGTTCCATTCAAATACATGTAAATATGTTTGTACATTGTATCTAAAAAGATATTTATTAAAACTCTTAATACCAATCCAATATAAAGGACCAATCTCCATGTATGCAGGGGTCATTGAATATAACTGGACATATAACTATCAATGTAATTTTTTAGGTTACCCGACAAATCTCCTGTAATCATTCTCTATGCTCCACCCGATCAGGTGAAAAATCGAGTAAAACCACTGAAGTGATTCGACTGCTCGTGGACTGTACATATAAGTCCCCGAAAGTAGCACTCCCCCCCTCTTAGTAGTCACCCATAGCTATGCCAAGAATTTTAAGTGTTGTTTTTACATTTTCAGTTTCGGTTTGGTGCCCGAGTGTAATAATCATATATCTCTAATTCTGAGCGCATTTATACATCTCTAGACACGTTTGATAAATTCTGATATCACAACACGTTTGTTAAATGCTCGTGATATTTCCCGCCAAAATGGTTCTGAAGACCTCTCGGGAGTTTTACATTGTCATTAGGGACAAAAAGACTCTTGACGCGTTAATTATGAAATTTATCCACTCTCGATAATTAAATTTTCATTTTTGTAAACTTCCCGGACAAGCCTCGCGGTTTAAAAACGAAAATATATTTATCTCGAGTTGATAAATTTCATAATCAACTGGTCATCGTTGTAGATTCTATATCTACAATTTGGTTTTTTTATTATTCAACATATTTATGGATGTAATTGGAATTTTAATCCTTTTCAGCGATATCTGAAACGCAAAGCTTATCAAGCCGCATTTCATGATGATCTTTGGGACGCCTTAAGTGAGGTAAGTTACCAAATATTTGTGACTTATACTATCGGCTCCGTACCTAAGTTAATATGTCCTTGCAAAAATATGTATTTTCATAGACTTTGTTTTAATTATAGACATCCTTAATACTTTACAACTTCTGCGTTTAGAAAAAATGAGGAAAAAATTAGTTCTTGGCATATATTGTTGATCCATCCCTTTGATAGGACTTAAGTACTATGAAAACTTATATATATATATTCAATAACACATTTTTCTTCCTTTGCTGTAGCAAAGTAATGAGGACGGAAAAGACCCAAGAGTGCATGATGTAAAACATATCATGGATACCTGGACACTGCAAATGAACTTCCCAACGGTTACCATGACCCAAGAAGGAGACAAAATCAGATTAAAACAATCTAGATATTTGTTAGATCCTGCAGCCCAAGACCCGGGAAAATATAATTCAACATTTGGGTAAGTTATCGCTTAGACTTGTGATTTATCATACTATGAATCTAATTCATGCATACAGTTTAGTTTCAGCATGATACATTTTTTTACGACACGAATGGCCCCGCCCGCTAAAGTCCAAGGCTCGTAATTTCGGAAAAAATCATCAGAGCGGAACGAAACGTAAACTCAATCTGTAACTCATCATGGTAGACTCACATACTAAAAAATCACCACAATATCTGGAGGCGAAAATAAGAAATACCAAAGGGATATTCGAAGGATGGGAAAATCGAAACAACTGACTCCGAGAACAACAAAGACAAGACCAAAACAATACATGGACTACAATTCAAAACTAAAAACATATGAACAACATGGACCCCACCAAAGAACCGGGGTAGACTCAGGTGCTCCGGAAGAGTAAGCAGTCTCTGTTTCCTGCAGGACACCCGCCATTCTGCCCATGTCAAATCCGGTATGAGGAAGAGATAACATCAATGGAACAGGTCCATTTTCATTTGGGAAATAAAACTTTATTAAGGATGACTCCAACCTAGGAGCAACATACCCGTCTGAGCAACTTTTCTGTCGGAAGTCGGGCTCTGTCCAGGAAGTCAATGTATATGTTACAAGCTTCGGAATAAAGTTCGGAAAGGTGTTACCTGTATTTTTATGAAATTTTCAAAGTCCAAAGCTCGTAATTTCGGTCAAAAATCAGCCAAGCGGAATGATACCTAATCTCTATCTGTAACTCATCATGTCCGACTCACATATAAAAAATCAGCTCAATATCTGAAGGCGTTTAGAAAAAATGGAAAGGTGTTCGTTGTGGAATGACGGAATGACGCACAAGGGTAAAACTATATGGCCCCGACCACTTAGTGGCGGGTCCATAAACATGTCTGCTCTCTGAACGGAATCTTTCCATTCACAACATGTACGAATATAACTTAAAATACAATTAGATTTTATATTTTTATTAGGTTTCAGGTTAGATTTCACATTACAGGAGCACTTTTCACAAAAAGTCTTAAGATTAAAATTACTCTTAAGTCATACAGTTTCTAGTATAATTTACGAGTAATTTCACTCTTAAGATATTTTGTTAAAAGAGCTCCTGCATTTTCGATTGCAGTAACATGTATATACAAAAGTCTCCACCATATATGAGATGTACACTATTTTTCTAGTTATGCATGTATCATTGTGGCGTTTGTTGTGTTCCATTCTCCTGACTTTGTCTTTTCCTTGGACTCCGAATTTGTGGACTTTTTCCACTGTTCTGTCACTTCGGTATTCTTTTGCCGATACTCACAGTTGATTCGTTACTGCCGTGCCTGTGATATATACGACGACTTTCTCGTCACATAACCTCTAAGACAGGGTTGTGTTCAGTCTTTGTCAATTTCATCACTCCAATGATTTTATGGTCGTCATCACGAATTGTTTGGCCGATACTATGTTTCTATCTCACATATGAGACTTAATATGTTCAGTTAGATTTCACGTCCTTCTGGAATTGACATCTCACCGGACTTGACACTTCACTGACTTTTAAGCACTGGTAATGTGACAGGTGTCGTTAACTGAGCAGCACATACTTACACATCCGCAGCACGTGATGTCTTTTATTCTTTTAATCGTAAATGTATCCCTGTGGCCTTTGGTTGTTATGTTCCATTCTCATGAGTTTGTTTTTCCCTTGGATTACGTAATTTTCTCATGGGTTTGTCGCTTCGGTATTCTTTTGCCGATATATATAACATGACGACACTAGTTTACATAAATATCTATATTTTTACATTTTAGTTATAAGTGGGAGATACCATTCACATATACTACCAGTAAAAGTATAAAGTTTAATCAAACAGATGTAGATATAATCTGGATGGGCAGAGACGGACATGAAGGTAATATTTAACTTATATAATAAATAAAACTTACATGATAATATGTTGGGCTTGTATAGACAGTAAGTAAAATAAGCACAACCTTTAAATGAAAGAAGTGCAGAGTAAAACGGTTAATGTTTTTATATATTGCCCGATGTTGATCTTTTAAAGACCTGTTACAAAAATGTTAAATTTGTGAAAACTATGGAGTGTCTCCCTCGTGCATAGCTCTGTAGTTAGATGGTTTTGGCTTACCCTTTTGGTCATTTTGGCATTTTTTAATTAGCTGTGGTTATTAATGTTGTAGGCCTTGAGCACAGCATTAACAGACCAATACGATTTTTTTATGTATTTATCTATTTACTACATATTTGTGCATAACCAATTGTGTGACAATTCCGTAATATTAACCAAACCTGTGGTCAAAAGAGAACAGATAACATGACCCAATTACGTCATTTGCTGTGAGAGCTAATAATGGCATGTGTCTAATTACATATTTTATGCAAATGAAAGTTTTAGTGAAAGTTTTTTTTTTTTAAAGTTATACCATGAGGATAGCCTGGCGTCCGGGATATATATTCCTTACTCTATACCACACAATACCGAAACGTGTAGCATCCATGGAAAAATCCTATTTCATTTTTCGTATTTTTTTGCCGAGGGAACTGAAAACATAAAGGCAAAAATTCTCATCAAATTATTTGTTTACAATTAAATAAAGAAATGTATACAAAGCGCTTACATTCTTCTGACTTCAAAATGCCTATTATAGAATTGGACTTCTTGCATTATGTAAAGGTTAGCTTACTGATGTCACCATACTTTCTATCTCTATATTATACAATTGCTATATATATAGAAAATAAACTTTAAAATGGTCGGACCAGCATGATTGTACTGATATATAATGGTCGGAACAGCATGATTGTACTGATATATGGTCGGACCAGCATGATTGTACTGATATAAAATGGTAGGAACAGCATCATTGTACTGATATATAATGGTCGGACCAGCATCATTGTACTGATATATAATGGTCGGACCAGCATCATTGTACTGATATAAAATGGTCGGACCAGCATGATTGTACTGATATAAAATGGTCGGAACAGCATGATTGTACTGAAATATAATGGTCGGACCAGCATGATTGTACTGATATAAAATGGCCGGACCAGCATGATTGACTGATATCAATTTTATACTGTAATCGTTCTATTTGAGCAGTCAAAATGCCTGTCATTATGTTCTCCTTCGCTTCGCTCATTCGATCATAAAATGTTTTTTAACTATATAAAGACTAAAACAAAAAGTGAAGAATGAGTTCCACACCGACTAGCTAAGGATGAGTTCCACGACGAACAGCTAAGGATGAGTTCCACACCGACCAGCTAAAGATGAGTTCCACACCGACCAGCTAAGGATGAGTTCCACACCGACAATCTTTTCTTTTAAATTACACATAAAGTCATAAAAGTTCACTTAAAAACTGATAGTGGTGGGACAGAACATCGTCGAACGTCAAAACAGAATTTGCAAATAAACCTGTCGAACTGGTTATGTATGCGGTGTGGAAATCTCTTTTTTTATACTCTAACCAATGTATTCCTGTATAAATCCGCGCACCGTAATAATGAATATAAATTACTAATAATGAATGTTCTTTAGTCGTAAAGAAATCGAAGTATATTTACAAGTGACTGGCATTATATAGTAGATCTAAAAATATTCAGAGAGATCTTAGATTATGTACAAATTGTAAAGAGTTGGAAGACGAATATCACTTTTTCTTCCATTTTAATGTCAATAAGAAATTTAGAACAGTCTTATTTCAGCAATTAAACATCCCCCAAAACTTAGACATAAACAACTTAAATTTATATATTAAATCTATTTTAAACCCAAAACTTGAACTTCTACCATTCATTTGCGACTTAATAAAGCAGTCATTGGTATTGCGAAAATAGGGTCCACCTCCGTTAAAGTAGAATTCAACAGTGCTAAAAATTAACTGTGCATAAAAATTGTTTTTTGTTTTTTTTTTTTTTGTCTATAGAACCATGTTGTCGTGCTTAATTGTTCATGTATTGCATTGTTTTTGTTAAATTGTGTGTTTTGCTTTTACCCGTATGGGTGTAATTTGCAAAAAAATAATAAAAACAAATATATAACATTTAGGCCACACCTACTTGACCTGATTAACAATTCGTTGTTTACGTCACCTATGTTGGCTGAAATGAACGAACTTATTGACTTCAATTTTAGAACACGTTTCTCTTGTTACTTATTTTTTACTGTTGAAAAAAACATTTGGGAGCGAAACTGTTTTTTTTTCAATTATCTTATCCGACTATCATTGGTATATTTCTTGCTCATCGATCTTAGAAAATGTGAGTTTTCTTTCTAATCATATTACCCTGCCAAATCAGTTGGGGCCTCTTGAGGGTAACAAACGTTATAAATAGTTTTGAAATTGGTAGTTATATCCACTATTGTTAAAGATTGCATTATGAAGACAATGACAGTGCATTGACTTGGAATAAAATTCGAAATACGAATTCGGCACGAATCTGGAAAAAAAATGCTCGGGAAACCCTGGCATTTTCACCCGATTGTTAGCCGCAACCGTATATCGCTTTTATGTCGGGTCAATGCACTGTTATTGTCTATGTCTTCTGTCTCAGTAATAGACAAACAAACAACAAAATAGATAACAGGAAAGGTTAACAATGTCCTACCAATCAACAGACAGAATCACGTACAGAAAAAAGACATATAAAAGAGCATAAAACACAAGTATAACCGAGAGTCAGGATAGTCTGACACCGAATAATGGTCGGATTAAACCAGATTTATGGGTACCCGAACCATTTTTCAAATGAGATATTGTGAAGGACCTTTGATATTTTGTAGCTGTTTCCAATAAACAAAACATTCACTTCCTCGCGACGCGTTCTTTTTCTTAAGTTTCTGCTTTTCAAATTGACTGGACATAATTTGCCAAAATGAGTGCAATTAGTTTACTAATATGTAGTGCGTATTTCACAATTTTTTAGTTGTTGTGTACGATGCTCTGGTTGATTCATCTACTAACGACTGGTATATTGGAAACGTGATGCAGTATGGGTATTATAGAGTCAACTATCCCGAGGAGAACTGGGCAAATCTTATTACACAGTTGAAGACTAATAATACGGTAATGATTTAACATGGGGTATACGAAAGTGTCTCTTTAGCAAGGCATTCTTTTATTATATATATTTATCTTTAAAAAAAATATATTTATAAAATATACAGTGATTCTATAAATGATAACAATATCTAAGATGTGTGTATACGTCCTATGTTTTAGAACAGTTACCTACCATAGATCAATGGTTAACTAAACTAAGATAAGCAAAACAATACCTAGTGACTACCTTATTGATTGCGAAAAAAAACTTTACCTAAATGCAAATAAACACGACAAAATGTACTGCTCTCAAAATACTAGTAATTGTAATACATGTAGCTAGTAGATAATTTGCTTACCAGTTCTTATATAGTAGTTTGACATGTGTCTTGCACAATAATTTAATTTCTCCAAACTATGAACTACAGCCGTTAAGTAATTAGTATGTTATTAACAAACAAGTGTAACATAGTGACACAGAAAAGATTTTTCGAATGATAATAATACGTGCATGTTATTTACTAAAAATATTAATTCATTCAGTAATTTACTTTTTGATTGTTTTTAAAGTAAAATACTTGAATTATTTTGTACATATAAATTATTTATAAAAATGGAATATTTCCGGTAACAACACCCGTTTTCACCGTATATCAATACAAGACTGCCACTCGTTTCATTGGTGAATCATGGTTTTTAAATATATATTTTCATTTCTTGGTATTTATGTAATGTCTTTTTTTTCAGCTTATTCATCCAATAAACAGGGCACAGATAATCAATGATGCTTGGAATTTGGCCAAGTAGGTTTTTAGCTACCATAAATTGTTATGATTTTACAAAACACGAAAGTATTTTGCTACGCTAATTTTTCTCGATAGCCAAAATTTCACGTAATACAAAATCGCAATGTTCCATATACAAGCGAACGAAACTCGCTCTTTAGTGCAGAGGTGCAAAACAGTTTCAACAACATGGCCGCCGCCATCAGCCATTTTGGTTTCGGAAGAGGCAATGACTTGGACAAAATAAATTATTTTTGTACTTAAATCTCAGTTAAGTATAAATCATTAATACAAATAAAATAAATAAAAAAGAAACCACATGAAATCAAATTTGGTTGAATAAAATATTTGCAGAGAGAGTTGTCACGTTTTTCTGCCATTTGGAAGGTTTCTCTGAAAACTGAAAAGCAATAAATGCATTAGGCTTTGCTCGCTTTCCAGGTTGCATCTGTTTCATATTATTTCGATACACATAACAAAAAAGGGAATCTACCAAAGCGCACACATAGACCTTTTCAAATTCATGTCCAAGGGCACGACCATTTTGTTAATTTTCCGAAAGATTAGGTACCACCCACACGGATTTCTCTACCCTCATCGATAGTTATTTGGAACTTCAGATGATGTGTCAGGTGGGTCAACAAATTATCAAAGTATTTTTCTTGTCCGTTTTCCATATACTTAATTTTAGACATTTGCTGAGTCAATTCAAGTCTTTTTAAAACCTGTACAAGGTTTGTTTCATATGTCTGTATACAAAGTATTCAAAAAAGGTTGTTCATTGTTTACTGGGAAAGTATTCTGTGTTGTGGCCATCTTGGGTATGTTAATTTATCTTACGCGGGCGCATTTGAAACATGAAAATTTATTTAAGTAATTTTAATAATTGAATTATGTATTGCAGATCAGGCGATCTCAAAATGGATATAGCTTTACAGACAATAGAATATCTTTCAAATGAAGATAATTATATTCCTTACCAAGCCGCCATTAGAGAACTTAGTTATGTTGACCGTATGCTGGAACGCACACAGCTTTACGGTGCATTTTCGGTGAGTTGTAAATCTATATTAAATTCTTTGATACCAATTTTGGTGCATATCTTTCGTCGAATTACGATTCATTAATTATGCCCAAGGCCTAAAATGTTTAAAACCAAATAAAACATCCAAAAAGCTGAACAGCAAATTTAAATATACCAAAATGGTCAAAATTATAAAGCCAAAGCAATCTAAGGGAGATAACTAATGCACGACAGAGATATTCCTTAGTTTTCACAAATTAAACATTTTTGTAGCAGTAAATCTAAAGTATCAATTTCGGGCTATTATAGAAATACTAGTAACTGAACCGGTCCATTAGCAGCGGCATCGACTCAGTGGAAATAATAAATGATAAATTCTTTGATACCTCTATTTGTGTTTTTGTTTCTCAAAACTGCAACATATACCGGTCATGTATCAAATAACCATTCTATGATAAAGATTGGATGCATTGTATGTGCACATTTCAACGATCTTAAATTGACAATTTCCTTATTTTAAAATTCTTTTTGAAGTCATTGTGGGGTTTTATTGCCCACAAACAAAGTTGACCGCACATAGTTTCATGGTTTGATTGGTTCTCACTATGTTTTGTTGATTATTTTTGGTTTGACCGGGACTTAATGTATCTGGAACTTAAATGATTACGTGATTCTTCTAGATGTCCCGGATGTTGCATACAACGTATTGGCAATGACCTCGGTATATATCGGCAAACGTCGGAAACAAAATAAACCTAACTTATTTTCATATACCCAGCATAAACCAACAACGACTTCTGTAAACTACCTGGTTCAGTCAAAAAATAAATTACGCTCATGGTCTATAATGGTTCTGGTAAATTAATTACTAGGGTAATTATTATATGTATCTTAATTAGGGTAATCCAAGATTATTATATATGTATGAAATTCAGTGTTTTACTTGCTAAAAGGGACAAATATACCTAAGGAGCAATCAACGAAACGTAATCCATTGGACAGACAAATCCGGGAAGACAAATGAACAACCACAAGCATAACAAATAAACACAGAAAACTAAAAAACAATGAACAACACGAACTCCTATAAAAACCAGGAGTGAACCCAGTTGCTCCGGAAGGGTAAGCGGTTCCTGCTTCGTATACGGCACCCGTCGTGAAGTTCAACAAAGTCAATCCGGGGGAAGTCACAAATCGGTGGAGGCACATGAAAGGTTACGACAGTTTGTAAGAGCGAATTTAGTTTAAACAAAAAATAAAATCATTACCAGCAATTTCATTACCTGCCAATATAATTACGTTGCGGATGTACACTACAAAAAGCTTGATTTTTATTAAGAGTTCTATTTTCATGTCATTGTGATTTTTTTTTTTTTTGTGTTTCAGAAATTTATGAAATCAACATTTACAAAGCCATTTGTAAGGTTTGGAATAAACAACACAGGCGCCACTCATTTGGAAGCGTAAGTTGAATTTAGTTTTCATTTGTGTTAAGTTTGTTTTATTTGAAAAATTCAAGGAAATAGTAAAACGTGAAACAAATACCACAAAGGTATAACCAAAATTATAAGACCGTCTATGTGATCTCATGGTAGCAGCCGAGTCAAACCAGTCTCTGTGATCTCATGGTAGCGGCCGAGTGAAACCAAAGACATTAATATTTGTATTTGCTGCTTCTCCGCCAAGCATGCGACACTAAGGAGTAAGAGCAAAGAATTGGTAGACTCGGATTCAGTATAATGTGTCCGAGTGGGGGGGGATATACTGTCTTCCTGCTGACTATTACCTCGTGAGCTAGCACGTAAATAATCCGGCAAAGCGTGTCGGTCAAATACAAAGCATGATTCCTATCATATCAACATGTTCTCGTCCTGATATGCATTAAATACTTGCCAGTGGACGTTGAACAATAGTGCAATAAATCATCCATCCAAAATGAGAAAGTGTGGTATGAACACGAGAAGGTGTGGTATAAACACGAGAAAGTGTGGTATGAACACGAGAAAGTGTGGTATAAACACGAGAAGGTGTGGTATAAAAACGAGAAAGTGTGGTATAAACACGAGAAAGTGTTGTATGAACACGAGAAGTCGTGGTATAAACACGAGAATGTGTGGTATAAATACGAGAAGGTGTGGTATAAACACGATGAAATGGTATAAACACGAGAAGGTAAGATTAAAACACGAGAAAGTATGGTATAAACACGAGAAAGTGTTTATAAATACGATAAAGCATAGTATAAACACAAGAAGGTGTGGTACAATCACGAGAAAATGTAGTATAAACACGAGAAAGTGTGTTATAAACAAGAGAAAGTGTGGTATAAACACGTGAAAATGTAGTATAAACACGAGAAAGTGTGTTATAAACACGAGAAGGTGTGGTATAAACACGAGAAAGTGTAGTATAAACATGCGAATGTGTAGTATAAACACGAGAAAGTGTGGTATAAACACGTGAAAGTGTGATATGCACACGAGAAGGCTTGGTATGAACACGAGAAGGTGGGGTATAATCACGAGAAAGTGTGGTATGAACACGAGAAAGTGTGGTATAAACACGAGAAAGTATGGTATAAACACGAGAAGGTGTAGTATAAACACGATAAAGTGGTATAAACACGAGAAGGTGTGATTAAAACACGAGAAAGTATGGTGTAAACACGAGAAACTGTAGTATAAATACGAGAAAGTGTATTATAAACACGAGAAGGTGTGGTACAAACAGTAGAAAGTGTAGTATAAACACCAGAAAGTGTTTTATAAACACGAGAAGGTGTGGCATAAACTCGAGAATGTGTAGTATAAACACGAGAAGGTGTGGTATTGTTATGATATTGTATTATTATATTCATTTTGTTATGTTTATTGTTTAGTTGGGGTTTAACGCCGTTTTCAGCACATTTTGGCCATTCGGCGGAGGCCAGTTTTTATTGGTGGAGGAAGCCGGAGTACCCGGAGAGAACCACCGACCTTCGGTAGGAAAATTGGCAATCCTTGTCAATTAAGATCGGAGTCGAACACACCCCGCCACAGCTGAGATTCGAACTCACAACCCCAGCGTTGACAGGCTAGTGATCATTAGTAGTCATGACGAACTACCTAGACCACTCGGCCACCGAGGCCGCTCATTTTGTTATGATATTGTAATTATTATGTTTATTTATCTTGGCCTAATTTGTTTTGTGTGGCCTTATAACATGTATAATATGTTTACATAATAATTATAGTTGTTCACCAAATAATGTTATAACTGCGCAGTTTAGAAATCACTGGAACGATAATAGATACTGATGGAATGACTAGAACTTTCTATTTGACTTACATAATAATTCTGGTGTGATCCGAACTTCTACCGTATTCCAGAAGTTTCCGTTTTACAGTATATATACGGACAAGAAAGTTAGACTTTCAGATCAGAAAAGTATCAGACTAGACGTTAACATTCTTTTGTTCTCAGATGTTGGATTGACACACTTCTATTTACGTTTCACACATCGTACTTGACACACTTTTATTTACGTTACATCATACTAGATTGTGACTTATTGGATATAATATTCCGTTTGGATTCCCGCAACAGTGACGAGAAGAATTCCGGAAAAAGAAAAGACATAGGATTTTGAACAGTTAAGTTGACATTTTAGTTTGTGTAATATTTTTTTGTAAACTTGTATATAATAAATCTTGTTAAATTTTATTATTGATTTGTGTCTTTTGTTGGCTACAATTTAAAGGTGATTTCGGCCGTAACAGAAATTGGGGGCTCGTCTCGGGATAACGTTAATATCTTATTAAATTTTTTCAGTATTTTTATTAGAATTAGCCAACAAAATTCTACAAAATGGCATTTGATGCTGGTAAATTTTTGAAAACGCCAGACCTGGAAGGGTTTGATAGATTAAAGAAAGAAGAATTAGTGTTGCTTGCTAAACATCTAAAAATAGATTTTAGAGCATCTATGAGAAAACAGATTATGAAAAATTTGGTAATAGACAATTTAGTTGACTTAGAAATTTTTGGTGAAGAGGCTCTTGACCTCAAGGTCGAAAATGTTTGAATGCTTTCAAATTAAAACAGCTTGAATTAGAACATGAACTTAAATTAAAACAATTGGAAAAACAACTGGAAAACGAATTTAAATTAAAACAATTGGAGAAAGAAGAAAGGCAGGCAGAACTTGAAATGAGGGAAAGGTTAGAGATGGAGAAAATAAAAATGGAAATGGTCAAAGTAGAAAGCAACACTAAATATGAGTCAAAATCAGAACATTTTGATGCAGCAAAAAATATCCGTTTGGTTCCGAAATTTTTGAAAAAACAGTTGATAAATTTTTTCCACAGTTTGAGAAAATTGCTCAAAATTTGAAATTGCCAAAGCCTTATTGGACTACAATGCTGCAAAGTGTTTTTGTGGGCAAGGCCGCTGAAATTTACTCAGCACTTTCTTCAGAAAAAAGTTCTGATTATGACATTGTTAAACAGGAAGTTTTGAAAGCTTATGAGCTAGTGCCAGAAGCATATAGACAGAAATTTAGGTCTTATAAAAAGTTTGAAACACAATCCTATGTTGAATTTGCTAGGGAAAAAGAAGATCTATTTGATAAATGGCTCACATCAAAGAAAATAGATAACAATTTTGATAAATTAAGACAATTAATGTTATTAGAAGAGTTCAAGCAGTGTGTTAATTTAGACTTAAAAGCATATTTAGATGACAAAACTGTTGAGACATTGCAAGATGATAATTATACCCTTTCACATAAAAGAAGTTTCAAAGGTAAAAATTTTAATACTTCAAGCGGAAATTACAAAAATCAAAGCACTGAGCGTACTGATAGTAAGCCTGTTGCACAGAATAAGAGTCCGTCTAGTTATAATATGTCTGGTCCAAAACGTCCAGTGCTTGTACGACACCCGTTGTTACCAATAAGTTGGAATGTCCTGCGAGTCAGGTTTTTAAGTCCAGTTTTTGTGATTACATGGAGGATTATAAGCCCTTTATGTCTGATGGGTTTGTTTCTATTGTTAATAGTACTACTCCTCAGCCTATTAAGATTTACGGGACACTGGAGCTTCTCAGTCTTTGTTGTTAGAAGGTGTGTGGCCTTTGCCCGAGGAGACGTCCGTTGGTGCCTCAGTTTTGTTACGAGGTCTGGAGTTATATAGATGTTCCCCTCCATCGTATTTATTTGAAGTCAGATTTAATTACTGGACCAGTTGTTGTGGGTGTTCGTCCCACTCTCCCTGTTGAGGGTGTTTCATTATTGCTATGGAATGATCTAGCTAGGAACAAAGTGGTTGCTGAACCTATTGTTACAAGTGAACCGGTGGTGGATGTTAAATCACCTGAAGATGATGCTGAACTGTATCCAGCTTGTGTTGTTACTAGGGCGATGGCAAGAAAACAACAAGATGAGGATTTACAAGAAGGCCAGTATGATTATATGGACCTTTCTGACACTTTTCTTGCCGACATTGAAGGCCCCAGTACTTCAGAAAAGGCCATAATAAGACCACCTGGTACTAACAAGCATGTAATTATGCCATGGCCAGACGTGAACAGCCATTCATTAGACAAAAGAACATTTAGGGAAGAACAGAATAAAGACCCTGAGGTTCTTCAGCTCTGCAAGAGGGCTCTACCCCAAGAAGAAGAAGACAAAGAGGCCGAATGTTACTATCATCAAGACGGGATTTTGATGAGGAAGTGGAGGCCCCCTGATGCTATGCCAGAGGATGAATGAAGAGTGGTATACCAAGTGGTGGTGCCTAAAGTCTATAGGCAAGAAATTATTGGTCTACCCATGACACCCCCTTGGCTGGACATTTAGGTATAAGGAAGACTTGCCTTAAGATAATACAACATTTCTACCGGCCCAGACTTAGAAATGATGTCACAGAATACTGTAAATCATGCCATATATGCCAGGTTGTTGGCAAGCCTAACCAGAAAATACCACCAGCACCACTTTCGCCAATTCCAGCCTTTGAAGAACCTTTCAGCCGAGTACTTATTGATTGCGTTGGACCTTTACCAAAGACCAAGACTGGAAATGCTTACTAGTATTTACTGACGATCATGTGTACATCCACTCGCTTTCCTGAGGCTATTCCCTTAAGGAATATCAAGACACCAACTATTGTCAAAGCTGTTATCAAATTTTTCACATTAGTAGGACTTCCTAAGTCTATACAGTCCGACCAGGGTTCAAATTTTATGTCAGGTTTATTTCAGCAGGTCGTTTACCAGTTAGGGATTGCTCAGTATAGATCAAGTGCTTATCATCCGGAATCTCAAGGTGCCTTAGAACGTTTTCATCAAACACTGAAGAACATGATTAGAACTTTTTGTCTTCAATTTGACAGGGACTGGGATGATGGTATTCACTTTCTACTTTTTGCGGTCCGAGAGGCTGTTCAAGAATCCCTTGGTTTTAGCCCCTTTGAGTTAGTGTTTGGTCATACTGTAAGGGGACCTTTGAAATTGATTAAGGAAAAATGGCTTACTGAACACACTGACTTGAATCTTCTAGACTATGTATCTAGATTTAAAGAACAATTGTATACTGCTTGTCAAATTGCTCAGAAAAACTTAAAAACTGTACAGAATAAGATGAAAATATGGTATGATAAAGATGCCAGGGACAGAGTTTTTGAGCCTGGTGTTAAGGTACTTGTACTTTTGCCAGTCCCTGGGCATCCTTTACAGGCGAAATACTGTGGTCCTTATACCATCCACAGTAAAATCAATGATTTGAATTATATTGTAAAAACTCCAAGTCGGCGTAAACAAAATAGAGTGTGTCACATTAATATGTTAAAACCATATTTTGAGCGTACTAATGAAGGTGAGAGTAAACCAGTTGCCACTTCAGCCATGGTTAAATCGGAGAACGATCATGACAAAGCAGATATAATTGAACCATCTTTTAATTCCAAGACTATGGAACAAACTGTTAGATTGAAAAATTCTGAAATTTTGTCAAATTTAGATTCAAAACTTGCACATCTGACTTTCGATCGCAGAGAAAAATTGAAAACTTTGGTATTTTCTTTTAAAAATCTTTTTCCAGATGTGCCAAACAAAACCACTGCTGTTAGTCATGATGTTGATATAGGCGACGATTCTCCACTTAGGCAACATCCTTACCGGCTCAATCCACTTAAACTTGATGTTATGAGACAAGAAATTAGATATATGCTTGACAATGATATTATTGAGCCGAGTAACAGTGAATGGAGCTCTCCTTGTCTCCTTGTGCCGGAACTTTTTATCTAGATTTTATTAAAACACTGTATACATACTATATATTTTTGTATATATTGTTGATGCGAAGTTCTCGTTACCCTCCAACTTCTTTTAAGGGGGGAGGTGTTATGATATTGTATTATTATATTCATTTTGTTATGATATTGTAATTATTATGTTTATTTATCTTGGCCTAATTTGTTTTGTGTGGCCTTATAACATGTATAATATGTTTACATAATACTTATAGTTGTTTACCAAATAATGTTATAACTGCGCAGTTTAGAAATCACTGGAACAATAATAGATACTGATGGAATGACTAGAACTTTCTATTTGTCTTACGTAATAATTCTGGTGTGATCCGAACTTCTACCGTATTCCAGAAGTTTCCGTTCTACAGTATATATACGGACAAGAAAGTTAGACTTTCAGAGCAGAAAAGTATCAGACTAGACGTTAACATTCTTTTGTTCTCAGATGTTGGATTGACACACTTTTATTTACGTTTCACACATCGTTTTTGACACACTTTTATTTACGTTACATCATACTAGATTGTGACTGATTGGATATAATATTCCGTTTGGATTCCCGCAACAGTGACGAGAAGAATGCCGGACAAAGAAAAGACATAGGATTTTGAACAGTTAAGTTGACATTTTAGTTTGTGTAATATTTTTTTGTAAACTTGTATATAATAAATCTTGTTAAATTTTATTATTGATTTGTGTCTTTTGTTGGCTACAATTTAAAGGTGATTTCGGCCGTAACAATATAAACACGTGAAATGTAGTATAAACACGAGAAAGTATGTTATGTTGTATAAACGCGAAAAGGTGTGATATAAACACGATAAAGTGTGGGATAAACACGAGAAGGTGTAGTATAAACACGAGAAGTGTGGTATAAACACGAGAAAGTGTGGTATAAACACGAGAAAGTATGGTATAAACACGAGAATGTGTGGTATAAACACGAAAAAGTGGTATAAACACGAGAAAGTGTGGTATAAACACGAGAAAGTAGGTGTGAAGACAGATCACAAGAACAGTAAAAATGTCAACACAATATGTAACTGCTTAGAAAAGGAACGTTCAGGATTCTTGATAATGGAATTAAGAAATGAATTTCCTCTTATACTCAATATTAAAATCTTATTTTTACAGGTACGTAAGAAGGCAAGTCGTATCACAAGCGTGTAAATATGTTAATGATGAGTGTATCGGCAACGCTACACAGCTATTTAAGTCTTTGATGGAAACTAATAGTGGAGAGAATCCGTAAGTTAATGTTTATTCGTATGAACAATTTTTTATTGCTTTTTTTCTTTCACATATTACCAGTAAACAACAAAATGGATAATAGAAAAGGTCAACGACATACCAACCAATGAACGCCACCCGACGGAAAAGGTCAACGGCATACCAACTAATCAACGCCACCCAACAGACAGAACCTCGGACAAAAAATAACATAAAAGTGCACAAAACACAAACATAAACTCAACAGAGAGTCATGATAGTCTGACTTGGTACAGACACTGAACAGTGGAGGGGTTAAACTGGTTTTATTGGTATCCAAACCTCCCCCTGATCTATCCTGAAATTCTGATGTATAAAACATACTATAAAAGCCAATACAGGTGACCACTGGTTAGAACTGGCTAGAACCGAAAAAAAAACAATTGTTGGTCGGTACATAACTTAGAGAGCAGGGTCAGAATGTTCTCGTTTTAACAGTTAAACTATCTAAGGCTGCTGGTCGGATACTGTCGCTCTATTAAATGAAAAATTCAGAAATAACACTCTCATCAAAAGTTTAATGGTATCTCGTCATAGAGGTCAATAGAAATCGGCAGTATTAGTGAGAGTGCTTTAGAGATTTTATCTGAATGTGAATACAGTCAAACCTGTTTTAAAGGGCACCACTATTTAGCAAATCACTGTCTGTAAAGGGCACTTGTGAAAATATCCCCCTTATGAACAGAACTTGTAAAATTAACCTCTGTGTAGAGTGCACATTACCTTGGACCCATGAGTGCCCTTTATATACCGGTTTGACTATATACACTAACACATGAGTCCAGTTGAAAACATAAATCATAGAGAAGATTATGACTTAAAAATGAAATGTCACAAAATCCTAGTGAATCCTAGTGAATAAAAATAAAGCCTTACCCTTTCGAGAACATTTTGATATTTAATTACAAGTACGTAATACATGTAATACACTGAAACAAGTATTGAGACAAGTACTTAATAGCGAGCGAAGTGAGCGCTATAGGAGTATATGCATTTTCTATATACATATGGGTCTTTTAGAAAAGTCTTTGTTTAATGGGGGCAGCCATATAGTGCTACATACTAAGGCTAGAAAAAGTTTCGTTCGCCGGAAACGAAAGTAAGGGAAAGAACATGCTTCAAATTATAATTTTAGAATCAGAATCGTGATACCGGAAATGAGTTTCTGGAAAGGGCTATTACTGTGCTCGCATCATTGGCCACGCCAACAGCATATTAAATGTAATACACTGAAACAAGTACGTAATGCATGTAATACACTGAAACAAGTACGTAATACATGTAATACACTAAAACAAGTACGTATTACGTGTAATACACTAAAACAAGTACGTAATACATGTAATACAATAAAACAAGTACGTAATACCTGTAATACACTAAAACAAGTACGTAATACCTGTAATACACTAAAACAAGTACGTAATTCACTGAAACAAGTACGTAATACATGTAATTCACTGAAAAAAGTACTTAATTCATGTAATATACTGAAACAAGTACGTAATTCATGTAATACACTGAAATACTTACATTATCTTTTAAGTAAATGTTCGTTATTTGGAAATGTTTTAATTATTTACCTACATGCACTTGTCGTTCAAGACGTTTTCTTTAATATTTTCCAGTGTGGATGTCAATTTGAGAAGCACTGTATATTGTAATGCTATACGATACGGTGGTATAGAAGAATGGGATTTTGCCTATAGGAAATATAAAACATCAAATGTAGCCACTGAAAAAGTAGTTCTTTTATTGGCTCTGTCTTGTAGTAAAGACGTATGGATACTGAGTAGGTAGGTACTCTGTCTTGTAGTAAAGACGTATGGATACTGAGTAGGTAGGTACTCTGTCTTGTAGTAAAGACGTATGGATACTGAATAGGTAGGTACTCTTGTCTTGTAGTACTGAGTAGGTAGGTAATCTGTCTTGTAGTAAAGACGTATGGATACTGAGTAGGTAGGTGCTCTCTCTCCTGTAGTAAAGACGTGTTGATACTGAGTTGGTAGGTACTCTCCCTCCTGTAGTAAAGACGTGTTGATACTGAGTTGGTAGGTGCTCTCTCCTGTAGTAAAGACGTGTTGATACTGAGTAGGTAGGTGCTCTCTCTCCTGTAGTAAAGACGTGTTGATACTGAGTAGGTAGGTGCTCCCTCTCCTGTAGTAAAGACGTGTTTATACTGAGTACGTAGGTGCTCTCTCTCCTGTAGTAAAGACGTGTTGATACGGAGTTGGTAGGTACTCTGTCCTGTAGAAGAGACGTATGCATACCGAGTAGATAGGTGCTCTGTCTTGTAGTAGAGATTTATGGATACTGAATAAGTAGGTACTCTGTCCTTTATTAGAGACGTGTTGATACTGAGTAGGTAGATGTTCTGTTCTGTAGTAGGGACTTATGGGTACTGAATATTTAGCTAATAACTGTGCTTGTTGATAAACATCATTATTGTTTTATTGGTACTGTCTGATGTCTAAGGTGTTTGTATATTTACAACTTTCATAAATGAAAAATCATCTGTCAGAAATCACCTGTACATGATGTTCTAAGATTATGATGAAGGATGCAAGCAAATATGTACTATCAACATGCTTTTATGTAAAATTCATGTACTGTATTGGCATGCACATAATTCATGTTACATCTAACAGCAGTATCCCATGCAAATAGTACATTAATTTATCTCATTAATTTCATGTAACTGTCGTTCAGAAAAAAAAGGACAAATATACATAGAGAGCAATAAAAAAAACGTAATCCATTGGACAGACAAACCCGGGAAGACAAACGAACAACCACAAGCACAACAAATAAACACAGAAAACTAAAAACAATGAACAACACGATCTCCTATAAAAACCAGGAGTGAACCCAGGTGCTCCGGAAGGGTAAGCAGTTCCTGCTCCGTATACGGCACCCGTCGTGAAGTTCAACAAATCGGTGGAGGCACATGAAAGGTTACGACAGTGGGAACAGGTCCAACATCATCTTAGATATTGGAACACTAATGGTAAATCAATTCATGATGACGACCGTAAAATTTCTTAAGTGATGACATCAACTTATCCCTGATAAAACCCTGGTTAAGAAGCTTTTGTGACAGCAGTAATCCTCTTTGTCGAAAGTCAGGGTAACTCACGCATGCCCTTGAAAATGGGATAAGCTGAGAAACGTAGACGCCATATGCAGGCGATGCTGGTATATGGCTACTTAAGAAGGGAAAATTAATAATAGGAAAGTTGAAGTCATCACGTTTGTCATAAAGTTTTGTCTTCAAACGTCCCTCATAGTCTATTTCAAAAAAAAAAAAAATCCAAATAAGAAGCGGACTTTGGTGTATCTGTAGTATCCTTAATTTCAAGCTCACTGGGGTAGATAAGATATAGAAAGTCTCGGAATTTGTCGTTATCTAACGACAACACATCATATATAACGAAAAGTGAAATTAAAGGATTGGGTTAGTTTCTTTTTGTTTTCACGTAGTAGCCCTTGAATGAAGTCCGCTTCATATGAGTACAGAAACAGATCGGCGAGGAGAGGAGCACAGTTGGTTCCCATTGGAATGCCGATTGTTTGTTGAAAAATTAGACCGCCAAATTCAACGAATATGTTGTCTATGAGAAAATCTAACATGTTTGTAATTTCATCTTCAGAATACTTTTTGTCAGCATCAGAGTGGTTCTTCACGAAATAAGACTTTTCTCTACCTAGAACAAGGAATTTATACCTGCGTGTCCCATTTTTCTTGAAAAAACATTGATGAACTAGTTGCTTTAAGCGATCTTTTAGTTGAGAATGTGGTATGGTAGTGTAGAGTGTAGAGAAGTCGAAAGTTTTTATGCTGTTGCATGTAGCCAAAGATTTTGATTTTAGATATTGAAGTAAATTTTTGGAGTTTTTAAGAATCCACATCTGATTGACGCCACTGGTGGAATATGATGTTTCACAGTAATTCTGAAGGCCCTCTTTAATACATGTCAATATGGATGTTAAAATGTTTGAAAGGGGTTTTGTAGAGCAATTAGCTGACCCAGCAATGTACCTTTGTTTAAACGGATTCTTATGTAGTTTAGAAATCCAATAAAGAGCAGAAAGGTCCATTTCTTCATCCTTTGTAGAAATGCCAAAGGGATGAAGAACGATTTTGTGGTTATCAAGGACTTCCTGCTTAGTGAGTGTGGTCGGTGTATAAGTTGGGTTACCTACAGTGTTATCTATTCCCAATTCGTTTCTAAGACACTCAAAATAATAGTTCTTACAAACAAAAACGATGTTATTGGGGGCCTTGTCAGCTGGGACAACTACATATTTGTCATGGAGGCGAGTCAAGTTTTCAACAACCTTAGGGTCTTTAAAGATGGATATAGCTTTAGTGCTCATAGACCCTTGGAGGCTTTTAATTCTGATTTGTATCATTGACCTAATAGCCTTCACCCACTCTGAAAGTGTGTCAGCAGGCTCCTGTTCCTTTGAAGTCCATTTTCTGCATAGTCCTCAATCGAATCCATAAGTAAGTTGAAATTATATTTCCAATTAATTGGCTAAGGTTCTCGGTATTTGGGGCCTTTAGCTAGCATATTTTTTAGCTTCTGATTATCAACTAGATTGGGGTCTCCAGTGATAACACGACCCAAAGGACTATAATTGAATGGAGATGTTGAACAGGTGCAGTCAGGGGGTTTAGACTTGAGGTCATCGGAATTAATGTCCCGCAATGCCCGTTTGTAATTGAAAATCTTGGTTGAAATGGGTTTTGTATAAGAATAAGAAATAAGTGGAACAGTTTGGTCTTTGAAATATGGAGGAATTTTAGATTTTACTGTTTTGTGGTGAAGGATATTGCTGAGATTTATGGCATCCAAGCCTTTATTAACAAAGTTAACTTTGAGGAACGACCTTTGGTGAGATTCGTCGTTATGGATGCGAACTGGTTTGAATAATCTGTGAGAAGCAGTATCCGATACCACAGCAGCGAGTTTGTATTCAGCTGAATTAAAATTCTTGATTTGTTGCTCCATTGCTTTTTTGTGGAGTGAGCTAAGCTTACACAAAGGAATGGAATATAGTTTAGTTCGAATGTGATGTAGTCCTAAAGGTTTTTGTATGTACGGCAATAATGCATTTAAGGAGATATCATGGTCAATAGGCGAAGTGTAATGTCGATGACCATGACTGCGTTTACGGCGTGGAGTTATATTGAAAATATTCATCACATTGATTTCGCTGCATTTTGGGCTTGAAAGATTCCCAATGCTGTCAATTTTATCATTGCAACCATATGGCATGGTGGTACCCAATTCCTTAATCCAAAATTCTTCTGTTTGTCTGCGAAGGGATGTGCTGAGGTTTGGATTATTAGTAGGGTGATATATTTTTTTCTAATATACGGACTTTCATTGATAGGATGGAATGATCAGGAAGGTTGAAATGTTGATAAACAACCTGATTGGCGTTGTTGTTAATACCTGATCTATGTCCGTTCATTCTTGTATTTAACCTACCTTTTGTTTCACCCACATAAACCAAGCCACAGAGATTATTCTACCTCGTATACAATGTTAGTCGATGTTCAGAAGCTATTTCATCATAGGTTAAGCGTGGACGGTGCATTCCACTATCCCATTCTCAACCCCAGTAGTAGTATAGGGGAGGTTTTCACGTCACTTTCGGCACCACCACGCATCACCAAGGCAAATAATAACTGAAAACCTCCCCTATACTACTCTCAGTTGGTAAAGCGTCACAAGAACCTAACGCGCTGTGGTCGTGTCCATGACTGCCGATGTCATTTGCTTTGAAAAGGGAAAATCATCTAAATGACATTTCAACATTTCAATAAAAGAAGCGTACATGCTTCATTGACTCTATTTGTCCCCCACCTAGTAATGGTCTGGGTCCGTCTGTCCGTCCTTCAGTTATTTGTGGACGCAACTCCTCTTAGACCGCTGATCGGATTTCGTTCGAATTTTGTAGGGTTGTTAGTTATCATATGTACGTGATCCTATCGCACCGACATTTTGATTCGACTAATTTTACGGGAGTTATGGGACTTTAACTTTTTCTGCATTCGACACTATAAGAACACTTAGTGGACGAACTCCTCTGAGACCGCCGATCGGATTTCGTTCAAATTTTGTAGGATTGTTAGTCACCACATGTAGTTGATTCTACGCTGCCATTTCAATAATACACATTTATATGTCTTATGGGGCTTCGACTTTTCTCTTCGGCGGGGGATATATACCTACGTGAAGCAATCTTGTTAATACTTTACTAGACAATTTTACTGTAAATATTTGGGAAAAATGGGTATAATAATGTTGTGTATAGGATGGACTATGCGTAAACAGTAGTCGAGGTGAGGCTCTTCAGAAACAAATACGCCCAAAGCTCGTATCTAATTAGAGACTCGCCACCAAAAGCTCGTATCTCAGTAGAGACTATCCACCTAAATCGCGTCTCGGTAGAGACTCTCCGCCCAAAGGTCGTATCTCAGTAGAGACTATCCGCCCAAAGCTCGTATCTCAGTAGAGACTACTTACCCAAAGTTCGTATCTCAGTAGACCCCCCCCCTCCCCCCCCCCCCCCCCCGAAAAAAAAATCTCGTATCTCAGTAGAGGCTCTCCGCCTAACGCTCGTATCTCAGTAGAGACTCTACGCCCACTCACGTGAAATTGGGATGTTGCAGTGGATTCTTTGGTAAGTATGCTAAAATATCTTCTATTAACTGACAATTGTTCTGGAAGCATACAATTCATCTCTTCTCCATTTTGCTAGATATCTTCGATATACCCTAATGTCCGAGGAGATCCGAAAGCAAGATGCTGTTAGTACCATGGTTTACATATCAAGAAATCCAATTGGTCGTTCCCTGGCATGGGATTTTGTCAGAGGAAACTGGGATTACATATTCAATGAGTAAGTATATTATCTGTGTTTTGTTGCTTTTTAAAGTGTACTTGTTCCTATATTCAGAAGTTTACATACCACTTTTAGTGTAGATAAGGCTGTGTTTTTTAGGTACAGCTTTAGAAATTTTCAGTTTATAGATTTTGAATTTTTTCTTAAAGTAAACATTCAACCCTAGATTTTGAATTTTTTCTTAAAGTAAACATTAAACCCCTCCCCCTCCCCCCAACAACAAACACCCCAACCAACACCCATCCTTTACTCCAAGCAATGCTGAAATGGATTCTACCTAGCCTACCCGCTTGATATTATTCTGCTGTATTCATTGATTGTATGTTCTGTTGGATTTCCATAGTATATGTGCTCAAATATAGTAAGTAGGAAATCATTAAGTTTGTAAAATGATAAAGATATTTTGTGATTTTGTCACATATTGCCAGGTGGAAGTATTTTTATTGATTTTACAATTAGCTCAAGAATCGAAAACAAACATTGTTGACAAAAGATTACAATGTAGATAATACTTGGTTTTCGGATATGATATACATTCAGTTACAAATATTTTCCGAACGATAATATAGATAATTACTTTCAGTTTCAGCAAAGGAGCTCTAAAGCTATCTAAGTTATTTTCTGGAATCACGACCCAATTTAATTCTCCATATGAACTTCAACAGGTACAGGCGTCTTATCTTCGTGCATGTATATATAGAATATGTTACCTTGTCTCGAACAAGGCTTAGAAACAGGAAGAAATGCGTGGATTGACGAGCTTTTCTCACCTGCTTCGTGCCGAGTTCGAATAAATTTTATATGAAGAAACAATGTAAACATGTTATGTTTATCCAGCAACATAAAATCTGTCAAAAATATCTGGAAACAGTGAATTTCTGTAGTAAACGAGCAACGTCAAAAGACTGCAAACCCGTCGCATTTCACGACATCATAAGTGAAATTCCAAGGTTTTTTTTAATGTGACGTCACAGTAAAAGTGATATACAGTCAGTGACTGTATATCACTTTTAAAAATATACAGTCGATGTATGTTGGTTGCTCGTATAGCAGAGTTGCAGGATAAATTGTTTTTCATTTTTTAGTTGAATCGGTTTTGTATATGCATCCCAATTTTTCTTTTGTTTCGTTTAAGTTTATGTTTGGTTCACATTTTCATTATTAATTGATGTTGCTGCATGATCTATCATAACGGAAGAAAACTTATTACCAAAAACGATTGTCAGTGACTGTTGTTTGTTGTTGTTTGCATAATATCCGGCGACAACAGTAAACGCATCTCCAGCTGATAAGAACCAGTTCAATGATACATCATAGAAGTATATAAATGGGACACCTAAGAAAACGGATTTAACTGCCGACGGAAAAAGCAGAAATGTGTAAAGACTTAGTTAGGGCTTCTGTAGCTGTCATTATCTTACTCTAGATTAAAATCTAAAAGGCCTTTATCATGAAAAGACATCGTCATTCTTCAAATTGTCCGAGTAAAACCCATCAACCGGCTTAGTTCACGTGACTGATAGATGTAAATGGTGAAGAGAAACATAATACTTGTTGCAAAGTCAGGGGAAAAAAGTGGCCAAGTGACCTCGAAATACATGTGCAAACTCGAAAGACCGGGATTTGCAATCGAAATCTGGTAAGTAAGAGTCAAGCGTTATATTAAAAGTTTTAAAAATCCTTTTAGTCATTCGGATAGAAAGAATATTGTATAGAAATGTCGAGTTATGTTTTTTTTTTAAATCCACGTGCAAGGTTTTTAATTTTAGCAGTGATGGTAGTTCCCAAAAGTGAACTAACGCGAAACATCCACGACCACATTGGCGACGACAAAAGTAAAGGTATCCCAATGGGAGATTATCAAGGTTTCATATTCTGCTAAGGATCATGGGATAAACCATACACAGCATGTTGCTTTGCATGTTCTGTTTGTTATGTGTTAATTTTAATTTATTATTACATAGTTTAACATAATTAGAATTCGGATGTTAGTGGTGTTTGTAGCTGTAATAACAATTCTACGGAATGTATTTTTCATTGTTACATCGTTTATCAAATATTTTATAAAATTACCAGATATATTACATGTATTAAGAATACTAAGCCATTAAAACTTGCCAAATTGCATCATCTCTTATCTATCTGTAACATTTTATTAGGATTAATTTGTTGAAATTGAACAGTGATCTTTGAGGGGTTATAATAAAATAATATCCTACCTTTAACTTTAAATAAAACATTTTTATAGTGAAAAGATACAACTTTTCTTTAATAACATCTATGCAATTTAAATAGCATTTAGATCTTTTCAGGGTTTTTTTGCGAATATTTTAGTATCACAAGGGCTACTGCATTGATGATTTGTATCGAAAATTCGTCGTCAATGGTTAAAATATTAAACTATTTTTAATGTTTTTTTTTAGATGGAAAATTTTATTCAAACCTATCCAGATTTAGGAACCGGTACAACGGCATTTCATCGCGCGATAGAGAGGACAAAAAGTAATATAAGATGGACAGAAAACAACTATGATATCATCAAGTCGTGGCTACTGTCAAATAATCATTGATGTAGTAGGACTATATAGACATGTGATTGTCTGTAGTGTAAACTTTAAAAATGGAAATACAAATATTGAGAAGAAAAAAACCTTTACGACAAATTTCTCGGAGAATCTATCATCGATATGCACCCAGATCTTGAAATTGCAACAAACATGCCGTTTCCATGAAAACTGGTCAAAAGTAAATTCGTCCAAACATTCAGAAAGATTGTGTCAGAACAGAGTTGGCGACAAGACATTAGTATAGTGTTGTATTTTTATGTACAGACTCTACAGTTTAGTTTAGTTCCTATGAGCAGAGTCTTCAGCTAGACTCTATTGCTGTTGTACATCGTCCTTTAATACCCAATCATAATACTCTGAAATAAAGTCAAGTTTGTGACGACAAAATCAGATTATTTCAACTAAGAATAGAACAAAACTCCCCATTAACAGTTGTGTATGGTTTAAACGAAAAGAGAATTCTTGTTGTAAATCCAAACATTCGGTTCCATATAAAAATTTATTTTAACTGGCATTTCATATTCGCTTTGCGTTTGAAGAAACCAGTGTGCAGTGTCTTATATCAGGGAATTGAACATCCTTTATGCTTTCGTAATATCTCTTCCGCTTTCTATCCTCTGCCGAGATCATGCCTTTTGGTGTACAGGTTTATTCTTTTCAGAAGTTAAAAATTTAATAACTTTATATATATTGATATATTACTTACTACATTGTACTAGTATGATTGTGTTTGTTAGTTTGTTTATTTGGGGTTTTACGCCGTTTTCAGCACATTTGGCTATTTCGCGGCGGCCAGCTTTTATTGGTGGAGGAAGCCGGAGTACCCGCAGAGAACCACCGACCTTCGGTAGGAAAATTGGCAATCCTTGTCAATTTATATCGGAGTCGAACACACCCCGCCACAGTTGAGATTCGAACTCACAATCTCAGTGTTGACAGGCTAGTGATCATTAGTAGTCATGACGAAGTACCTAGACCACTCGGCAACAGAAGCCCCTATGATTGTGTGGCAATAATCCGTATAAGAAATTTTTTGTGTGAAAATTCATTTACCATTAACGGCGATAAATATCCATTCTACAAGACACTTGCACATTTGTTCATTCTAACGGGGCTAACCTGGTGTACGATGATAGTTAGATAAGTTGGGACAGTATTTTCATACACTGTATATCTACACTGTAGATGCGAAATAATATTTTAGTATTTTATTTTCAAAAATTGCGGTCCACACGGGTCGAATTTCGAAAACTGATTACTAAGCTTGCGACCAAACCTTCTCTTTCATTGTTCTTTCGGAATTTCTTAATAGAATAAATGGGGTAACAAGAAAGTTCAACAGTGAAATAAAAATTAATTGAAACCATCCAATCAATAGAACTTCAAGACCAAAAAAAAAAATAACACAAAACAGCAGAAAACACAAACACCAAAACAACAGATCAAAAGGCACAAACACCAAAACAACAGAGCAGAAAACACAACGCCAAAACAACAGGGCAGAAAACACGAACACCAAAACAATAGAGCAGAAGACACAAACACCTAATCAACAGAGCAGAAAACACAAACATCAAAACAACAGCGAAATCACGAACACCAAAACAACATAGTAGAAAACACAAACACCAAAACAACAGAGCAGTAAACACAATCACCAAAACAACAGAGCAGAAAACAAACACCAAAACTACAGAGCAGAAAACACATACACCAAAATAACAACAGAAAACACAAACCAAAACAACAGAGTCCGTCTGACTTTGTGAAGACACCAAAGAATGTTTTAGATTTTCCACTTAATATATAGGGTAAGTGTAAACTACTTCTGATGGGTGATTTCAACAGTAGCTTTCTACAAGAGAAAAATATTGATCCATTTTGTTGTAACCAATAAATATTATCATCAGCGGTGTTGGAGACAAAAATTCTTAAAGCCGAAATAAAAACCTAAAATGTAGAAGTAAGATCAACTGGGTCAAATCGAAAAAAATTAAAAAGAATGGAACTTTTGGATAAGGCACAGTGGAAGTCGGGAGAGTCTCGTTAGGTTAAAACAATACTTGATCAGGGGAGATAGACAACTAGAGGATGTATCTGTGTGTGAGGTAGACACTTATAACTTAGAGAATATACCTGTGTGTGAGGTAGACACTTATAACTTAGAGAATATACCTGTGTGTGAGGTAGACACTTATAACTATAGAGGATGTATCTGTGTGTGAGGTAGACACTTATAACATAGAGAATATACCTGTGTGTGAGGTAGACAACTTTAGAGAATATACCTGTGTGTGAGGTAGACACTTATAACTATAGAGGATGTATCTGTGTATGAGGTAGACACTTATAACTTTAGAGAATATACCTGTGTGTGAGGTAGACACTTATAACTGTAGAGAATGTATCTGTGTGTGAGGTAGACACTTATAACTATAGAGAATGTATCTGTGTGTGAGGTAGACACTTATAACTTTAGAGGATGTATCTGTGTGTGAGGTAGACACTTATAACTATAGAGGATGTATCTGTTTGTGAGGTAGACACTTATAACTATAGAGAATGTGTGTGTGTGAGGTAGACACTTATAACTATAGAGAATGTGTCTGTGTGTGAGGTAGACACTTATAACTATAGAGGATGTATCTGTTTGTGAGGTAGACACTTATAACTATAGAGAATGTATCTGTGTGTGAGGTAGACACTTATAACTTTAGAAAATGTATCTGTGTGTGAGGTAGACACTTATAATTATAGAGAATGTGTCTGTGTGTGAGGTAGACACTTATAACATAGAGAATATACCTGTGTGTAAGGTAGACACTTATAACGATAGAGGATGTATCTGTTTGTGAGGTAGACACTTATAACTTACAGAATATACCTGTGTGTAAGGTAGACACTTATAACTATAGAGGATGTATCTGTGTGTGAGGTAGACACTTATAACTTTAGAGAATATACCTGTGTGTGAGGTAGACACTTATAACTATAGAGGATGTATCTGTGTGTGAGGTAGACACTTATAACTATAGAGAATATACCTGTGTGTGAGGTAGACACTTATAACGATAGAGGGTGTATTTGTGTGTGAGGTAGACACTTATAACTATAGAGAATATACCTGTGTGTAAGGTAGACACTTATAACTATAGAGAATATACCTGTGTGTGAGGTAGACACTTATAACGATAGAGGATGTATCTGTGTGTGAGGTAGACACTTATAACTGTAGAGAATATACCTGTGTGTAAGGTAGACACTTATAACTATAGAGGATGTATCTGTGTGTGAGGTAGACACTTATAACTGTAGAGAATATACCTGTGTGTAAGGTAGACACTTATAACTATAGAGGATGTATCTGTGTGTGAGGTAGACACTTATAACATAGAGAATATACCTGTGTGTGAGGTAGACACTTATAACTATAGAGGATGTATCTGTGTGTGAGGTAGACACTTATAACTGTAGAGAATGTATCTGTGTGTAAGGTAGACACTTATAACGATAGAGGATGTATCTGTGTGTGAGGTAGACACTTATAACTTAGAGAATAAACCTGTGTGTAAGGTAGACACTTATAACGATAGAGGGTGTATCTGTGTGTGAGGTAGACACTTATAACTATAGAGAATATACCTGTGTGTGAGGTAGACACTTATAACTTTAGAGAATATACCTGTGTGAGGTAGACACAACTTTAGAGGATGTATCTGTGTGTATGGTAGACACTTATAACTGTAGAGAATGTATCTGTGTGTGAGGTAGACACTTATAACTATAGAAAATGTATCTGTGTGTGAGGTAGACACTTATAACTGTAGAGAATGTATCTGTGTGTGTGGTAGACACTTATAACTGTAGAGAATGTGTCTGTGTGTGAGATAGACACTTATAACATGTGTGTAAGGTAGACACTTATAACGATAGAGGATATATCTGTTTGTGAGGTAGACACTTATAACTTAGAGAATATACCTGTGTGTAAGGTAGACACATAACTATAGAGGATGTATCTGTGTGTGAGGTAGACACTTATAACATAGAGAATATACCTGTGTGTGAGGTAGACACTTATAACTATAGAGGATGTATCTGTGTGTGAGGTAGACACTTATAACTGTAGAGAATATACCTGTGTGTAAGGTAGACACTTATAACTATAGAGGATGTATCTGTGTGTGTGGTAGACACTTATAACATAGAGAATATACCTGTGTGTAAGGTAGACACTTATAACTATAGAGGATGTATCTGTGTGTGAGGTAGACACTTATAACATAGAGAATATACCTGTGTGTGAGGTAGACACTTATAACTATAGAGGATGTATCTGTGTGTGAGGTGGACACGTATAACATAGAGAATATACCTGTGTGTGAGGTAGACACTTATAACTATAGAGGATGTATCTGTGTGTGAGGTAGACACTTATAACTGTAGAGAATATACCTGTGTGTAAGGTAGACACTTATAACTATAGAGGATGTATCTGTGTGTGAGGTAGACACTTATAACTGTAGAGAATGTATCTGTGTGTGAGGTAGACACTTATAACTATAGAGGATGTATCTGTGTATGAGGTAGACACTTATAACATAGAGAATATACCTGTGTGTGAGGTAGACACTTATAACTATAGAGGATGTATCTGTTTGTGAGGTAGACACTTATAACTATAGAGAATGTATCTGTGTGTGAGGTAGACACTTATAACTATAGAGGATGTATCTGGGTGTGAGGTAGACACTTATAACTTAAAAGAATGTATCTATGTGTGAGGTAGACTCTTATAACTGTAGAGAATGTATCTGTGTGTGATGTAGACACTTATAACTTTAAAGAATGTATTTGTTTGTGAGGTAGACACTTATAACTGTACAGAATGTATCTGTGTGTGAGGTAGACACTTATAACTTTAGAGGATGTATCTGTGTGTGAGGTAGACACTTATAACTATAGAGAATGTATCTGTGTGTGAGGTAGACACTTATAACTATAGAGAATGTGTCTGTGTTTGAGGTAGACACTTATAACTTTGGAGATGTATCTGTGTGTGAGGTAGACACTTATAACTATAGAAAATGTATCTGTGTGTGAGGTAGACACTTATAACTATAGAGAATGTATGTGTGTGAGGTAGACACTTAAAGTTTAAAAAAAATAACTAATTCATTAGAGATATATTAAAATGTTTTGCTATTTATATAATTATCGATACATCATAAGGAACATCCACTGAGTGACATTTGATGAGACCAGTTGTTCCAATAAATTTCTTTGAAGTAAACTTAGATTTTATCCTATAATTAAATTATTTGTGGAATTATATTCCAATGCCTATGATATTTATTCGATTTTACTAAGGAGCCTGCCTGAAGAGGACCTTGTCGTATTCGATGCTGCGGATGATTTAACTGACACTTCCGACTTGTCCACCTAATTATTCATCACAGTCTTGTGTTGATCCGACTTGTCCACCAAATTATTCATCAACGTCTGACGGTGATCCGACTTGTCCACCTAATTATTCATCACAGTCTCGTGGTGATCCGACTTGTCCACCAAATTATTCATCACCGTCTGACGGTGATCCGACTTGTCCACCTAATTATTCATTGGACATCTCATTTCAGGTATGGTGGAGGAGCGTTTTCATTTTCATCCCTGATTGGTGGAATAACGCAGACATTTAATACAGATTTTGATCTACAGTCGGTAAGTTTTCCTTTATACAGTTCTATAGTGATCTACAATAGGTAAGTTTTACTTTATACAGATCTATAGTGATCTACACTCGGTAAGTTTTACTTTATACAGTTCTATAGTGATCTACAGTCGGAAAATTTTATGTTATACATTTCTGTAGTGATCTATAATCGGTAATGTTTTCCTTTATACAGTTCTATAGTGATCTACAATCGGTAAGTTTTACTTTATACTATTCTATAGTGATCTACAGTCGGTAATGTTTTCCTTTATACAGTTCTATAGTGATCTACAATCGGTAAGTTTTACTTTATACAGTTCTATTGTGATCTACAATCATCTACAACCGGTAAGTTTTACTTTATACATGTCTATAGCGATCTACCATCGGTAAGTTTTACTTTATACAGTTCTGTAGTGATCTACAATCGGTAAGTTTTACTTTATACAGTTACATAGCGATCTACCATAGGTAATGTTTTCCTTTAAACAGTTCTATAGTGATCTACAATCGGTAAGTTTTACCTTATACAGTTCTATAGTGATCTACAATCGGTAAGTTTTATTTTATACAGTTCTATAGTGATCTGCAGTCGGTAAGTTTTATTTTATACAGTTCTATAGTGATCTACAATCGGTAAGTTTTATTTTATACAGTTCTATAGTGATCTGCAGTCGGTAAGTTTTATTTTATACAGTTCTATAGTGATCTACAATCGGTAAGTTTTACTTTATACAGTTCTATAGTGATCTACCATCGGAAAGTTTTACTTTATACAGTTCTATAGTGATCTACAGTCGGTAAGTTTTACTTTATACCGTTCTATAGTGATCTACAGTCTGTAAGTTTTGTGTTATACATTTCTATAGTGGTCTACAGTCGGTAATGTTTTCCTTTATACAGTTCTATAGTGATCTACAATCGGTAATTTTTACTTTATACTGTTATCTAGTGATTTAAAATCGGTACGTTTTACTTTATACTGTTACCTAGTGATCTACAATCGGTAAATTTTACTTTATACTGTTATCTAGTTATCTACATCTACAGAAGCATTTTTGTCCTCTATGTGTACATCGAGTAACTCCTATAATAACATATATCAGAGTTGGAGCATTGGTAGACGTTTTTGTCGGTCTGTACGTCTGCTTGGACCAACACTTTGATCCTTTGTCAAATCTTCTTTAACACTTTGAACAAAAACAGATTGTGATGTGTGTATGCGTATCATACACTTCGTGGTTTGTTTACTAAATTTGGTTTTCTTGCATCTGTATCTAACTGATAGCCAGAGCCTCCAAGAGCCTGTATCGCTCCCCTGATATTTTCCTTTGTTCAGTTCTAAAGGTCCTTGTGATTTACTTCCATGTCATGTTTGGTTTCAATCCATTCAGTAATTTTCAAGAAGATTTATATGTAATTCCCATAGGGTCCTATGTTAAACTAAGCCTTCCGCTGACGGCCATCATGGATAACAGATCGGCACCAAAGTAACAACCCTTGGTCAGAAAGTCATGAGGAACATTTATGCCTTGTGTTGTTTCATCCATTCAGCGGTTCTTTAGAAGAAAATGTCTGTATCTTCCATTGGGTCCTATCTTCTTGAACGACATATCAGCACCAAAGAAACAACACTTGGTCAACACCTTATAATGAACATTCGTGCCATGTTTAGTTTTGATCCATTCAGCGGTTCTCTGGAAGACTTTTGTACCTATTTCCCATAGATTTATATGTTAATTTAAGACCCTACCTGGCGGCCACCTTATATGATGAATCTGCACCAAAGTAACAACACTTGGTGAGCACCTCTAAAGAGCATTGAATATAAAGAAATATGACGTCTAATTAAAACTGTTTTTATATGTATTTCCCATAGAGTCCTATTTTAAACTAAGTCCCGGCTGGCAGCCATGTCGGATGATGGATTGGCGCCAAAGTAACAACACTTGGTCAGCACCTTCACAGGAACATAACTATAAAGTTTCTTTACAATCAATTAAATAGTTCTTCAGAGGAGGTTTTTTTCTAAAAATTAAGCCAATCAGATATTAGAGAATGCACTGGAGTCCATGTTTTTCAACAAATTGAAACCAAAGTAACAAGACTTGGAAAGGACCTTATAGGGAACATCTGTGCCTAATTTCATTCTGTTCAGTGGTTCTCAAGAAGAAGATCATTATGTGAAAAGTTAATGACGACGCCGGACGACGGACGCCAAGTTATTGCAAAAGCTCACATGAACCTTTTGGTCAGGTGAGCTAACAATTCTAAGTAAACATAAACGATCTGGCGTATTATTAATAATATCCGTTGGTGGTCTTTACAAATGAGCAACAGCTGCCATTAGATATGTAATACATTCTTTGATACCAATTTTGTTGTGCACATTTTGTCGATTTACGACTTAGTTTAGTTTAAATTTATTTTGGATTGGGAAACAAGTTATACCAACTTATTCTAATACCTCTCCACTTGTAGCGGCATTTTAGCCTACTCTTTTCGACATCTACAGAGGGGTCTTTAACGTGCTAAGGGTGTTTCTCCCCCTTAACAGAGGACAGCCATTTTTCGTCCCCATCCGACGGACTAGCGTCGTTTACAGAGACTATCCTCGCAAATGGTGTCGATAGGGCGTCGCAGATTTGATCCCTGAAATTTTCATCCCGAACGGGAATCGAACCAGGGACCTTTGCTTCATAGTCCGATGCGCTAACCACACCACCACTACGACTTAACAGTTGTGCTCAAGGCCTATATTTTTGTCATGTGTTCTTTAATAGCTAGTTCGAGATTCCTCTAACGTTAAACGGTCTTTTTAATGAATTGGCCTGGGTCTTGGGATTTTAGATCACACTCCATATATGAAACTTGGAAATATTTCGAACTAGATTTGCGAATTTCAAATTAATTCTCAGCAAAGAAAACTGATTTTTTACTTCATTCATTTGTCATTGGTCATTGAAATAATAATTTCCAAAAACATGGTTCGCCAACTTAACGGATTGTCATTTTGTGATTAGACAAAATAAAAAACCTCGACTAAATACACCATCATACAAAATATTTATGTATTAACTTTTTATAAATTTTGGATATTTTAATAAAATTGTATTGGTAATTATTATTGATAACACGTGGTATTATACCTCATAATGTTTTTTTCTGTGTAAAAATCAAGACTATAATTTAACTATTTTGTTAAATTCTAAACCTAAAACTATTTACCGTTAAATAGTTTCAATTACTATTGACCGGTCAATAGTTTCCGTTAGTATTTAACCGTCAATAGTTTCCACTACTATTGACCAGTAAATTGTCTTTCTATATATTAAAACACTTATTGACTGTATATTCGGTGAATAGTAATGTCATTATCTCTTCGATACCAACTATTGCACGCGGCTACGGCTGGAGGCAATAGTTGGTGTCTTGGGGACAATAAATTTACTCCTCCCCTCATACCAAGTCAATAAGTATATATTAATGAAATTTTACTTAAGCATATCAAAATCGGTATCCATTGTTTTGTTGTTTGCAGGTCAAGAACTTCCTGGAAGGTAATCCTAATCTTGGTTCCGGGGCGAGAGCTTTTCAACAAGCCATAGAGAGGATCAACACGAATATTAAGTGGATGAAGAATAACCAGCCAATAATCCAAGCTTGGTTGGAAAGAACGCAATGAGAATGAAGCAGTCATAGTTGCTTACTATATATTAACTTTACCATGTAAACGGAAACATAGGACCATTTGAAAATAGTTTGATGTCATCATACCATGTGACTGGTCAATTTGAATATCAAATAATGTTTATTATTTATATAAGTTTGTTTGGGTAATATTATGCATGTATTGCATTGCAGTGTGGGGAATAAGAAATGTTATATTCGACAAGGACTTGACAGTTTATAGGGCGTGTTCCTGTACTTTGGTTTTCAGAGTGAGAAAATGTAATTGTTGGACAAACCCAAGTATATAAAATTACTGTAGAGACACAACTGGTAACTTTTGTTATAACAGAGAAATAAGAATACAAATCCGTAAAACCAATATGATAAAAGAGCTTTTTACATTTAAAACTGAATTTTTAAATAAGTGTAAATCAAACGAACTATATCATTATCTGTAGATATTTTATCTGAAACATTTACCACAAAAATCACGTGTATTTGTTTTACAGACATCATATTCAGAATAATTTTTTATTTGCTTTCTGTCAAAGGTCTCATTACATTAAATGCTTCGACAAGTCTTTTGATATAATTACCCTCTGGGAGACCGTGGTCTATTACCACTTGCGATTATAAAGAGTATATCTTGTAAAAGTCACTTTAAGAACTATACTACATTTCAAAAAAAGTTTCATCAAATGAGTGCTCTGTACAATAACGGTGCAATCCATGCTCATAAAAGATTTTTTTCATTTTGTATTTAAGATCTTAAAACTTTAAAAGTATTTCATTTAGGGTCATATTATAAATTGTCAATTAAATCTGGGCCTTATTTCAAAGTCCGCTACAGGCTGACTAAAACTTTTCAATTAAAAGTTACTAAGAATTTGATTCACAGTACATGTCTCTTAAAGCTTTGTTTAGTTGTTAGTTTATCTACTTGGCATCATTTGGCATCCGTGGTTACCCGTAAACTTTTACATTTTAATCTTCTCTTCTGATGAAATGGGTTTTGAGTGGTCCCCTTAAAAAATAGTTTCCAGGGCTCAAACCAATGTGGCCGTCGTAAATAAAAATATAAAAATAATGTTTAAAATGATGTGAAATTACTTGGCCAATTGAGACCAATGCTCTGTAGAAAGGTCCTTAGTCTTCTTTAAAATTGTCCCAGGAGATCTGGACCTTGGGTAAGAATGACTATCGTTATTGGAAATAGCTAAACCAGTAAACATATTAAACAATATACTCCCCTGAATCTACTTGGCTAATCGAGACTAAACTTATCGTTATGTGGTACCTGTTAAAATTGTGTTCGGTAGGTTATACGTGGCCACCATAGCTTTTTGGGACTACAGTGGTTTTAATTACCCCTTTTCAAAATTGTATGTGGCTTTTTAAACCTTTCACATGTATGTCCTCTTTAAAGAAAAAAGGTCAACAGAATAAAGGCAAATGACAGATAATTTTGCTTTTTTTCCCTCAACTTCTTTCTTCGGGTTTAATTAAGATTTTCGGAAAAGTTCCATGTGTGAGATGCAAACTTCTCGTAGCCTCTCTTGTCAGTTAAGTTTTTGTCTTATTTTATTTAATCGGTAAGTAAGTAAGTAATGTCTTTATTTAAAGAGGGTTACACACTTAGCATTAATAAGTTTATCTTCCCTGAGGCCCTCAATAAAATATAAATTAATAAAACACACAAAATAAATTAATCTAACATTATTCCAATTTCTACAAAGATCCACATCATGTAGACCATCTATATACGTGTATACATTTATCATATACTTATAGAAAATAAAGTTAAAATTTTACCCTACTATAAAATTGGAAATTGTACATATTTCTGCCCAAATCTTATAAGAATTGGCTTAGCGGGCTGATATGACTTTGTTATCAACTGTTTCCGGTTTATATCAACTGCTTCCGTTTTATATCACACCCCTTATCCGTAATCGCGTTATAAATCAGTCGTCTGTAAACACGGCAGACGATAGACGGATGAAACTGTGGATTATTTTACACTGTATTAATTCGCTCAAAAATGTTAATACAAACAGAAAAACATTAAGTAACAAAACATTTTGACTAAATGGATGAGGGACAATGACGATTTGCAGCGCCTTGAGGATATTCGGTAATACGGCAATGAAACTGAAATCATTGAGATAAGAATTTTCATGGAGATCTATAAAACACCACTGTTGAAGTATATGATAAAAATATCATAACATGTCATTAGTCATATCAGATCCATTATAAGCCCATTGTCAAAATCATCCCTCGAGCCTAGCGGCTATCGGGCTGATATCTTGACCTACAGCTGATAATAGCTGTGATATGAAAGATGCAATGTTATAATATATATATATATATATATATATATATATATATATATATATATATATATATAAACAGCTATTATCAGCAATGTTATAATCTGTATATATATATATATATATATATATATTACAATCAATAAAATTATATGCATTTAATATAAATATTGAAACAATAGAATATCTAGCCTTCCAATACTGTGACTATAATTTACTAGTAAAAAAAATTTATAAAGCTTCACGAAGCTTTAAGTAATCTTTATCATTTCTTTTGAAGCTTTTATTCAGTTTTAGGTCTGTTAGTAAAGAATTCCATTAAAATAATACCAGAATAGTAAAAACCTCTTCATAAAATTTGTATTTGGATGAGGTACAAACAAGTTTCTGCTGATTAAACATTATTAGCAGTATCAAAGACATCACATAAAATTAATATTCTGGAGCAAGATTATTCGCATTTAAACATTAAAACATCTTTGTCATAATCAATTCTTTTAAAAATAGATAGCCATCCAAGTTTTTTTTTAAATAGTATATATTGGTAGATACGTCTCGTTTTGCATTAAGTATAATTATTGCAGCCCTTTTTGTAACTTATACAACTTTTCTAAATTTGATAAACTGATTTGGCCCCATATTGTACAACAATAATCAAACAATGGTAAGATATAACCATTATAGTGCAAAATTAAACCTTCTGATGGAAGATAATTAAGATTTTAATCTGCACATCAGCCCAAGCCGAGAAGAAATTTTTCAAACTGGTTTGTTAAATATGTTCAGCCCAAGATAAACAATTGTCAGTCGTAACACCTAATAATTTTTCACATTTAACATTATCTAGCAATTTATTATTAATTACATCCCAGGTCCTTTTTCTTACAGGGGTCATCTGAAGCGGTTCTTTGTTACGTTAAAGTTGGCCGGAACAATTTACTCACGATTTAAACTTGGAAACATAAATTACATTTAAAAATTAACCATTAGTATACCGTCCAGACGCCTTAACCGCTCACATCGAGGATGTGTTAATTTTACCTATATAAACATTATGTTATGGGTTCCAATGGGGTATACAATATATAATATATATATATAAGTAAATCTATAACGTATAATAGTACAGACATCTTTACTTTAAGTTCATTATCATCTACCCCGAATGAGCTGGGATGTAAAATAGTTATCCCACTCGGACTTGGTGTGTCTGTATAAGATCATCCGTCGGGCCTCCGGCCCTCGCGATGATCTAATACAGACACACCACGTTCTTGTGGGATAACTATTACAGAAAACATTGATAAAATTGTTTTTAATCCTTTTACTGGGTGATACAAGCATTGATTTGGATTTTGTTACATTTATCATCATATCATTTTCATTACACCATTCTTGCACAATTTGTATATCAAAATTCAATTTGCTATTGTTGTGACATATATTAGAAGATGAACAGTGAATGGTAGTATCATCTGCCTATAATTCATTTATATATAAAGTGTTTCTGTATACTAGTAACCTAAGTGTGAATATCTGTGTATTGTAATCAATTTATTCTTTTACTAATAAAATTTAATGAGAAATTTAAGCATATGGTACATCATTAAAAAAAATCGTGATTTAAAACATTTACGTGTTACAGGGAGTATAATACACGTTCCTGTATAATCACCAATGAAGATTGGATAAAGTAACCCAGGAGAGCAAAACTTTGGAAAACCAACAGATAAATCACCAAAACATTGAGAGTAACAGAACCAAACAACCAATCCAGTCAAGGTCATCTTTGGCGGGGATAAGAACTGAGCGGCATTGTCGCGGTATTTGGTGTTTTAGTTTTTGTTTTGTGTCATTGGTAGTTGGAAGTATCTCTGATCTACTTTTATCGTTTGTTTTGATACTTTTTAGTTTTCCATGACAATATTTAAAAGGGGAGCCCCTCCCCCCAGCCTGGTTTAACCCTATTATGAAAGTGGGGTCATGAATGTCATTGTCCTGGTTATTATTTTGGTTTATTATTCATATTCTGACATAACTACTCAGGAATTACTCTGGGCCATTAAGGAATTGCGACAAGGCGTGGTTTCCGCCTTTAACGGCCGTGCTGTGAGCTCTCACGGGATGTTTGTTTTTTGTAACTTCACCCCATATCCGTTTTTCCTCACATTACCTCACCAAATCCATTGCGTAAAATATTTAGAGGAATAGAACAAACGGGCCTAAACAGTTTATCTAAATCTAGTAAATTTTCAAAAGAATTTCATAAATTCATCAATTGAAAATTTCCACATCAGTCCACCGGCAGCAGTAACCGAGTGGTACTAAGACCCGGTACAGTCCACCAGCAGCGGTAACTGAGTCTATCTGCAGCCCAATGTCAACCAATGATAAAATGCAACATTTGAGTCTATCTGCAGCCCAAGGTCAACCAATGATAAAATACAACATTTGAGTCTATCTGCAGCCCAAGTCAACCAATGATAAAATACAAAATTTGAGTCTATTTGCAGCCCAAGGTCAACCAATGATGACATACAACATATGAGTCTTATCTGCAGCCTACGAAGGTCAACTAATGATAAAATACAACATCTGAGTCTATCTACAGCCCAAGGTCAACCAATGGTAAAATACAACATTTTTCATCATGGTAAATTCTTTATTTGTTCAAAAGACATCATTTTTGACGTTATTTTGTTATACAAAATATCAAGGTCATAATTCATCGTACATTAATATTTTCACCATAAATCGGTGTGTTAAAGCTTATTTGGTATGGTATGTTATTTGTATCTGTGTTCCTTATACATACATTGACAGACCTGTAAGCTAGAAATATGTATGCAGTATTGTTTGTACTTGATTTCTGATGTAAATAAATATTTCTAAGGTCAAAGCCATTTTCTTGAAAACAAAAGAAAGTCGTCAAAACCTAGCAAAAATCCATTATTTGTGAAAAACGTCACTTTACGTCATTTGTATTGAAGTATATGAATATTACAAACCAACAAACAAACCTCCCATGTGTTTACAAAAGCAAGCAATTATTGAAATATTTGACACAGTTTTCAAATTTCAATAGGATCTTTCTTCCTTGAATATTTATTGTCTTAAAACATACACCCTTGACCTTTGATCCTAATTTGTAAAAAAATGTGACCATTGGTTATTTTTACGACAAGATTATCTTGAAAGTACACACTCTTCTCTTTCCATCCATATATAACGTAGGTATAATACATTATTTCAGTATACTAGAGGATAGAAATATAACCACTTTGTTTAGATTTAGAACTATGAGACACGGCATAACATTCCTAAAGAAGACCGAAATTGTTTCTTGTTTAACTCCAATGATATCGGAAATGAATACCATTTCATTTGCGCATGCATGTAATGCTTTGGAAAATGAGGGAATTTTTAAGGTCTAATTTAGAAATAGATTGAATACTACAAACTTTCATGAATTAATAAACGGTAAACACCTTCCAGGTCTTAATAATCTTTGTAAATTTATTCGTTTTATCAACAAAAATAGAATCTCCGGGTAGTGGCATTTATATTATAGTGTGGAATTTTTAACTGTGTATCTCTTCATGATCAATATGTTTTCTGCTATCTAACAATCGCAAGGTTATATTGTACATATTTTTTATCTGTCTCTGTACCAATGCTAATAGTGTTTGGAAAATAAATTTATCTAGTAGTAGTGGTAGTAGTATCCCAGATCTGGATTATTTTGTTCACGGCAATTTTTAGTCTTGACTTATATTATTTTTCAGTGGCTAATCAGGTCTAATTATCTAAACTTAAAATAACAGACACGAAAACCAAGGTCACATTTGCAGAAAACTACAATCTAATTAAAATTATAACTTAATAAACTTCTATTACATTCTCTCAATAAAAGATCTAACACCCCGCCGTACTAGTGGAGTACTCCTTTACCTTAAAGAAAATCGCCGACATCAATGAATGCCACATACACCTACATTTTGATTGATTGACTTTTCTCTTTGAAGTGAAACTCCACTGGGTCTGTGTTAGATCTTCTATGGAGAGTAACGCAATCAAAAATATCATTTTAATTAAATTTAAAAGTCCGTTAACACGACGCCACTATTGAACATCATGAATAACAAAAAAAAAATAATGGGAACTCCACTAAAAAAACTTTGGAATTAGGACGAGGTGCACCGGTTGCACGGGTAAGTTTACGTCCTAGATATGCCCCTGTAGAATTTTTTCTCGATTTCGAATTCGGCAGCATTAAATGTTCACACAGTATAAGTAGGCATTTGATTTTGTTGAGTTTCTATAAGCCCCGGTCCTGCCTTTTAATTTCATCCTAGTCCCTCCCCTAATAAAACAATTGTCACTCCCTAAAGCCATCCGTCATTTATCACTGTTAATGGTATTTTGAATAAAATTTCAACTAAACAATATATATCAACGTATTACACGGAGGATAATCAAGGGTAAAACGGAAAATCTGAAACTTTAAGTTAAAAAAAGAAGTCAACATATACACACAGACTGACAGAATGCATTTTAAGCACCAACGTGGCATGTAATAACATCGCCAATTTTTATATTAAGTCATTGCCTGACTTAATTTTTGTTTGTGGTAATTCACAGGCTTTCTATTGGATTTGATAAGCAAGGATCTATAAGTGAACTTGCACTTCAATGCATTAAAGTTATATCAAATTATGCTATACATGCTCAATAACGATTTCTTTTTCGGTATTTAGCTTTACCATTTCGGGTATATTATTCGCAGTGCTACGGTTTTGACTTTGGGTGAATGGCAGTAACCCCTCACATAAGCTTTTAGCTTCGTGCGAATTGTTCAGGAAGTGAAAACTCTGCCTGAAAAAGAAATAATATAATTTCAATTGATAATCAAGCAACAATCACAACCATCACCGTATATATTATATGTGTTCTTTAAAAGTGCAAGTCATTTTTTATGAATATGTATTACTCTTCCTTTTGTTTCCAATAGTCATAAATAATTACAGTTGACTCTCATTATCTTATACTCTTTTATCTCAAAACTCCTGATATCTCAATGTAATGTTTTGGTCCCTAGATTAAACATTGCACTATATTTCCTCCTGATATCTCAAACTCCTGTTATCTCAAACTATTTGTGTTGGTCCCTTCCACTTTGAGATAACAAGAGTCAACTGTATTGTTTTTTCTAACTCAGATATTTTATAAGAGCAGATTTCACATTTTCTCGTTGCAATTCGATTTTTTTGTGTATGACATCACCAGAAACAAATGTGATATTGGTGAATATGTACAAGTAGTATGACATCACCACAAAAACAAATGTGAATTTGGTGAATATGTACATGTAGAGTGACATCAACACGAGCAAATGTGATGTTGGTAAATATGTACAATTATTGTGACATCACCACAAACAAATGTGATGTTTGTGAATATGAACAAGTAGTATGACATCACCACAAATAAATGTGATGCTGGTGAATATGTCAATACGGCTGGACAACACAAGTGGAGGACAGGGCAAAGTGGATCCAAACAAGAAATGTACAAAGTGTCAAATGAACAAGAGCTTTGCGGAATTCTACAAAAACATGAATATCTGCAAGGGATGTAGAAGGATTAACAACGAGTAAACAAGACTTAATAGAGACCTCATCAGAAAAGTGAATTCTGAACTGCAACAATCTCGAAACGAATACTCTGTCAAATTTTTGTGTATGAATCAACAAGCCGTTGAGGAACCTGTAGCTAATATAAGCACTTGCAGGACGACAGGAGCTCATTCTACTATCGAATCCCAGGAAAGAAAGACGTCTTAAATGTATACCTGTGACATATGTGGATACCAGTCCAAGCGAAACTTCAACCTAGTGCGACACAAAAAGAATGCACACGGTATGAATGAGTATTCAGCAGACTATAGTGATTTAGTCTCAGACACCACCACAGAAGCCGATAACGAGGAATCGGAACAAAGTAGTGACCATGAGTCCAACGAAGACTCCGAAGAGCAATACGAACAGTCTCCATGGGATGCCATTTTGACTAGAACATTTCAAGTACATCAATCGGAATACTCACAGAAAGTAAACGAACTAGTCGAATCCGGAATGGAAGAAGACGAGGCACCATGGCAGCATATAGCGACATGTTTGACACATACAGAGACGACATACGAAAGCATTACCTCGGACTTGTGTCCTGGCATCAAGACAAGAATAAAGACCCCGTACATAGAAAGATCAAGAAAACGGCTAAACGCTTGAGAGAAGAGGAAGACTACGAATCAAAAGAATCATGATAATAAAAAAAGGGAAGGAGGGTTATGCAGCCTATATATATATATAGTCACAAGCCTGGACAAATGCAGAGTGGCATTTAAAAAATTGAGGAGGATTAATGCAGCCTATCTTATGATAACCAGTCACAAGCCTGGATAAATGCAGAGTGGCCTTTCAAATGACCCGGATGTAAGGGTGCTCTAGCACAGATCCAATCACTGACTCTCGACAATCGACCACCACTAGCAGAAGCAGCGAAAACAACGACAAGTAGCCCCAAAACTGAAATGAGCACGTGAGTATAGTCATGATAAGCGATGAACAGCAAAGAACAAGAGAAAAACAGCGATAAGGAAAAGAAGAGCAGCGATGACGAACATCAACAAGCAGCAGGAGCAGCAGCAGCAGCGAAAACAGCGACAAATAGTCCCAGAAAACCGAAATGAGCACGCGAGTAAGGTCAGGTGTAGCGATGAACAGCAAAGAGCAAGAGAAAGCAAGAGAAAAACAGCGATGAGCAGCAAAGAACAAGAGAAAAACAGCGGTGACCAGCAAAGAGCAAGAGAAAAACAGCGATGATCCGCAAAAAGAAAGAGAAAAACATCGATGATCAGCAAAGAGCAAGAGAAAAACAGCGAAAACAACGACAAGTAGCCCCAAAACTGAAATGAGCACGTGAGTGTAGTCATGATAAGCGATGAACAGCAAAGAACAAGAGAAAAACACCGATGAGCAAGAGAAGAGCAGGGATGACAAACAGCAACAAGCAGCAGGAGCAACATCAGCAGCGATAAGTAGCCCCAGAAAACCGAAATGAGCACGCGAGTAAGGCCAGGAGTAGCGATGAACAGCATAGAACAAGAGAAAAACAGCGATGAGCAAGAGAAGAGCAGCGATGACGAACAGCAACAAGCAGCAGCAGCAGCAGCGAAAAGTGACAAGTAGCCCCAAAAAAACTGAAATGAGCACGCTAGTAAGGTCATGATTAGCAAAGAGCAAGAGAAAAACAGCGATGAGCAGCAAAGAACAAGAGAAAAACAGCGGTGACCAGCAAAGAGCAAGAGAAAAACAGCGATGATCAGCAAAAAGAAAGAGAAAAACATCGATGATCAGCAAAGAGCAAGAGAAAAACAGCGATAAACAGAAAAGAGCAAATGAAAAATAGTGATGAGCAGCAAAGAGAAAGATAAAAAAAAACGATGAGCATGAGAAGATCAGCGATGACAAACACCGACGAGCACCAGGAGCAGCAGCAGCAGCGAAAACAGTGATAAGAAGCCACCAAAAACTGAAATGAGCACATGAGTAAGGTCATGAGTAGCGATGAACAGCGACAAGCAGCGAAGAGCGGCATGGAGCAAGAGAAGAGAAACGAAGTGCATCATAGAGCAATGAAATGGACCGCCGTTGTTAAGGGGGTTTCTAAGGACACGCCTCCTTTTACCTAATGGTGACAGCATCAGCTAGAGGTAAGGGACATAATCCAATCCTACCTTTAGTCCTCACAGAAAACATCACCCGTGGGGAAAAGCGCGAGAAAAGGGGGAGATTATCCAACAGTACCTCTGTACTTCGATTACTTCCGGACTTCGACATAACAGTGAGAGTATCAGTGGTTCGATGCGAGACCCTTACCTATACAGACCGATGAAAGATCCAGAGATGACCTAGAAAGGCAGGAAAAGGGAGATAATCGAATCAGAATTCTAGTCAAGCATGACACTTCCGGGTCTCAGCTAGTGACTTATGTCACTTCCGTGAACAATTGGCCGGAAAACCCACTATTTCCGGTTGCGCATGGGCGCTAACCACTTCCGGGTACTTCCGGTTCCGGTCACGTCACTTCTTGTGACGTCATTTTTGGTTGATATCACTTCCGGATGATCCTCCACCTCCTCAAATACGACTGTGCCCATATACTACTTCTCTTGTTACAATCCTGCTATTAATCTGAGTTATCTCTCTTAGCCCGAATTCACGTTAATGGGTCCATATTTACAGAGAAGATAAAAAAATAATAATCTCAAGAGCAAAACACTACAGTATAGCTTAAAAGCTGAAGTATGTGAGCAGTTTTCTCACGACTTTGTGGCCACAGGCGAGATGTGTAGTTTCACGCATGTCTTTTTTTTAAGCATATGAGTTATCCAGACCATTTTTCATTATATCTGCAAATATATTGAACTGGTGTTTTTGTATTTAGGAGTCAAAGAATAGTTACATATCACGTTTCCATCAGATGTTTATTTGTAGTAGAAAGCAAAGGACGGTGTTTCAGGATATAACACCTGGTAAAACGCACAGCTAGTCACATTCTCCGTCGTGTCTGATGTAAAGAAAGAAGTTCTTGGGCCAATTTTAATCATAAACTATCAACTTTCAGTCAATTAAAAACAAACAACACCTAGTAAATAACATTATTGACAGCACAAAACCTGACATAATATTTGGCACAGAAACTTGGCTAAACCCAAAAATCAAAAATTTTGAAATATTTCCTGACAATTTTAAATTGTACAGAAATGACAGAAAGAAGACGGAAACAGACAAAGAAGGGGGGTGGTGTTCTTATAGCTATAAAGAAAGAACTTATTAGCTCTGAGGTATATGAACTTGCACCCCCTGACAAAACAGAAATTGTCTGGGCAAAAGTAGACATTGTTGGCCCGAAAACATTGTACTTAAGCTCTTTCTATAATCCAAAAACATCTGACGAAACTAGTCTCAAAAGTTTTGACTTTATGATAAGAAAAGCCACACAAATAAAAAATTCTACGCTTATTATAGGGGGAGACTTTAATCTCTCTGGTTGGGATTGGAACAACAGATCATTAAAACCAAACACTAATTACCCACACCTTCATTACTTCTTTGGCAACTCACTGGACGACACATGTCTCACCCAAATTGTTGATGTCCCTACACGTAAAGACAATATTCTTGATCTGATAATTACAAACTTACCAAACCAAGTACAGCGTGTTATCCTCGGCCGATCTGATCATGATATTGTGTTTGCCGAATTTGCAATAGCTTCATCAAAACTTAAACAAAAGCCTAGAATATTTCCATTATATAAAAAAGCAAATTGGAGCACAATTAAACAAGAAATAAACACTTCATATAAACATCTCTTTGAAAACCAGCAACATCCTTTTGTAAATGAAATGTGGAACAGTTTTAAAACAACAATAACAAAACTAGTGAAAGATCACACCCCACATAAAACAGCAAAAACAAAGGACGGTCACCCATGGATCACAATGGAAACAAAACGGCTCATTAGAAAAAGAGATAGACTTTATAAAAAAATCAAAAAAATCTGGGAATCAAAATTTTTCAAAAAAAATACAAGGAGGTTAAACACCAGGTACAGAAATGTATACGAAAATCATACTGGGAATACATTGAAAGCATCATATTACCACAACAAGATGAAACAAATTTTGGCACTATGAAAAAATTTTGGACCTACATTAAACATAAAAAAAACTGATTATATAGGTATTACTGAAATTAAACAAGATGGCAAACTCTTAACTTATCCACTACAAAAAGCCACGGCACTTAACGCACAATTTCAGTCTGTATTCACACCAGCATCTAATACCTCCCATACAGAATTTTTCAAACAGTGCAACATGCCACAGAATACTCTTTTTCCACCAATATCAAAATTAATCATAGAAACAGAAGGTATACAAAAACTTTTACAGAACTTAAATCCTAACAAAGCAGCAGGACCAGATGAAATTAAACCCAGATTTTTAAAAGAACTTTCACATGAAATTGCACCAATACTTACCATTATCTTTGAGAAGTCAATTAAAACAGGTGTTGTTCCATACTGGAAAACTGCCCATGTCTCTCCTGTACACAAAAAAGGCCAAAAATATAACCCTGAAAACTACCGCCCTATATCTCTCACATGTATTTGTTGCAAACTTTTAGAACACATAGTAGTTAATCACATCATGAAACATGCAGATAATCACGACATCTTATATCCCCTACAGCATTGATTTCGCAGAGGGAGATCATGTGAAACACAACTACTCGAATTATAGATGATGTCTCACTTAACATGGAAAACGGTAAACAAACAGATATTTTGGTCATGGATTTCTCTAAAGCATTCGATAAAGTTTCACATTCTCTTCTAATTAATAAGCTTCACCATTACGGGATACAGGGGGGGGGGGGATTAAATAACTGGATACAAAACTTTCTAAGCAATCGTAAACAAGCAGTAGTTCTAGAGGGGGGGAAATCTGAGTATGTTGCAGTTGAGTCTGGGGTTCCACAGAGGTCAGTTCTTGGACCAAGTCTCTTCCTGTATTATATAAACGACATTCCAAATGGTCTAACATCTACAGTACGTTTATTTGCAGACAATACAATAGTTTATTTGGCAATAAAATCAAATTCTGATGCATCCATTTTACAAAAAGATCTTGACAAACTGGCATCGTGGGAAACTAGGTGGAAAATGGCATTCCACCCAGATAAGTGTAATGTAATTTCAATCACCAGAAATAAAAAACCAATCACATTTAACTACACATTACACAATCACTCATTAGAACATGTAACAACAGCAAAATATCTGGGGGTAACCATCAGCTCAAACCTTAAATGGGATGTACACATAAACAACATATGCAAGAAAGCTAATAGCACCCTAGGCTTTCTAAGGAGGAACCTGAACATAAGCTCAACATCCATTAAAGAGCAAGCATACAAGTCCCTAGTAAGACCATCACTAGAGTATGCTTGCTCTGTTTGGGATCCATACTTACAACAAGACATAGATAGCATCGAACAAGTTCAAAGGAGGGCTGCGCGTTTTGTTACCAACAAATACAGAAACATCTCAAGCGTTGGTAACATGTTACAACACCTTGAATGGCGCAGCGTCTCTGACAGAAGAAAAGATTCAAGATTAGTAATGCTATACACGAAAAGGTTGCAATACCTAAAAATAATAAATTAATCCCACAAAAAAAAAAACAAGCAACACATTCAAATTCGAACAGCTTCCAATTTCCATCCTGCAAAACACAGTACAGAAAAGAATCCTATTTTCCAAGAACTGTAACCGACTGGAACAAACTACCGGATACCATTGTAAATTGCACATCAGTAGACTCTTTCAAATCGTCAATTTCAAAGCATCAATATTAGTTCAACTATTACATCAAACTTGATAATACAAAACATTTTTTCATTTTTCCTATATTTTTTTTAATTTGTATATATATCAATCTATGTCTTGTAAGTTTCCTCCTGTGACATAATCTTCAATTTTGTTGAAGGCGGTCACTTTATGGTAGAATAGAATAGAATAAATATATACAGGGAGAAGATAAATGAGATGTCTATTGATGCTATTTACAGTTGAAAATAATTTATGAATAAATTAGCTAATACATATGTATCTTGTAATATTTAAACCGTATTTCCATAGGTCATTAACCATGTAAATTTGTATTGAAAAATTAGTACATGCGTTTAATATAGTAATGCATAGTGGTTAGCACATCGGACTAGGAAGCCAAAGGTCCTGGTGGTTCAATTCCCGTTCGGGATGAAAATTTTAGGGATCAAATTTGCGACGCCCTAACGACAACACCATTTGCGAGGATGGACTCGGTGAAAGATTCTAGTCCAGTCGGTTTAGGACGGAAAATGGTTGTCCCGTATTGAAGGAGAGCAACACCCTTACAACGTTAAAGACTCGTCTGTAGATGTCTAAAAGGGGTCGGCTAAAATTGTGGAGAGGGATTAGTATAAGTTGGTGTAACTTGTTTCCAAATCCACTATAAATAAATAAGTTTAAACTAAACTAAACTATGAATATTTGTTCTCTGTCATCGTTATATATTTTGAGCAACACAACAGGAAAGTAATTTTGTCCTCTGCTTCACCCAGTGTTATACTGCGGATAGAGTCTAAGGTTTGTAAAATTTGTACATGGTGAGATGAACTTCTGAATCTGGTTAAACTTCTCATCTCAAAACATCTAAGCAACGTCAAATCAGTTTCAAAATCTTGTTTTCGTTTTTAAATTTTGTAAAAGTACGAAGTTTTGACAAACTGTGCCATCTATAGATAAGCATAGGTCTCATTTACAATCCATTTAACAGAAGCTTTTGAACTTAATTTTATTAAAATTTGACAAATTTGAGATACTTTGTAATATATTTTAAGTGAACTGTACTAAGAAGATTCGATATTGCTATGTAGCTTCTGTGAGTGTTTTTTGCATACATCTTGTAACAATGGGAAGTTTCTAAATTTTCTAGTCTGATAGTGAATCTATAGTGATAGTTTCATAAATATCAAAATGAAGAGGGGACAGAATAAGTTCAGAAAAGACAGCAAGTTAGTTATTTGTGTATCCTAGAATAAGTGTGTACTTTTAACAGGTGATACTTGAATAAATTGTATATAGAGGTATAATTCCATTTTATAATTTTGCCGCAAGCGGAGTAAAGTAGTCCCATATCTCAAGTCCATAGAGGAGATTGGGTTGTATATATATATATAGTGTAGTTAAAGACATGGATGCCGTTTTTATACTAGGGTTTATGAATAAAAAATTGAATTGCAGTTAAAGACTATCAGACCTTTTTGCGTATAATTCATTTTGAGCAAATTAGAAAGCGCCAGTCATAATCATTATAGTTGAATTTAAGTCTACCTGCCTTCTTAAAAACCAGAATTTCAGTTTTGTTTGTTGACCGTGGGAACCAATCAATAAAATATTTCCCCAAAGTATCAATTGAGCTTTGCATGACAGTTGTGGATACTAGGAGATTATATCACCAGCATACATTAAGCAGTTGAGAGGCTTGCCTTTAAGCAATACAAGATCTGGAGAGTGCTAGATCATTGATGAAGACTTTGAATAAACAGGGTAAGGCTATCCCCTTGTTTCACTCCTAGTTGTACCGGCAAGAAGTCAGTAATACAGCTATCGATTCTTTTTACGTAAAATTTGCTAATTTCATACGTTTTCTTTATAACGTTGTAAACTAAAGTCCTCACAACAATTTTTGATAACTCAAAGTAGCAAGGAGTTAAAAAAAAAGCTTATCATTATAGCCTAGCTTTAAAAATTTTGGGTAATATGTCAGAGTTAATCATATGTTGTTGTATGGTCCTACATATATTTTTTCTCGATATTATATATGATTTTTTACCATACAATCGTCAAAACATTTTTTTTCGCCTTGTTCCGCTCGGTGTTACATTTTTTAATTCTAAATTTTATGCCCCACCCCTTCAAAAATCCTGCATTCCCGCCTCACTTGTATAGGCCTATATTTAACTTTAAAATGATTTATCACGATACAAACCTATCGATGTTGCGGAATTTTTGGGGGTGAAAAGGGAGAGGGGGAGGGCAAGGAAGGAATGTGAAATAATGCAGGCATTTGAAAATTTAGCGGAAAGGGGGCAGGGAGAAGCAGGATTATTTGTTAACAATTAATAGAAAATAAAAACAAAAAAAAACACCAAAAAAAAAAAAAAAACAAACAAACAAACGCGCAGCAAAAAATATTTCTCCATATCTAATTAAAATTCTTGGTGACACCATAGAAATCATGAGGTTAATATGTACAATGTGAATCGAGTAAGTTTGTATATCGTTAAAGTAGAATTCAACAGTGCTTAAAATCTACTGTGCATAAAATTGTTTTATTTTGTCTATAGAACCATGTTGTCGTGTTTAATCTGTACATGTATTGCATTGTGTTTGTTAAATTGTGTGTTTTGCTTTGATCCGCATGGGTGTATTTTGCAAATAAATAAATTGTATAACTGGTGGAATAGTTTTTCATGCAATTTATTTACAAGTGCAACCTACAGGTCATTTTAAAAAAAATTATTTTTCGTTTATTGTGAACGAAATATTCCCCCGTAGTTCCGTCGTAATATACCTGGGTGAATACAGTGAATATCCGGGAATTGCATGACCTTGTGACGCTTATGAACAGATTTCAGGTGAACCCAAACTTCCCGCTTTTCACGGGTATCATTTTCAGAAGAAATTTAGAAGTGCACGGTCATGGTTCTTCTTTTCCCAGTGAAGGTACGAAAAATCCAGACCTAACACACAGAGTACAGAATGTTGATGAAATATTGTTAGTGGATGTTTTTGTAGAAGGGGGCTACTTGACCGTAATTTGGGGTATTTGGCAATTATGATAGAACTACATTTTGAACAGACTAAATCCGATAATTTGTAAAGGTTCCACAATGACGAGCGGTGCAACTAAAATCACAGACTTCGGAAAATGTAGAAAAGTCTTGTTGGTCATTTAGCTCTGTATTTTATGATAAAAATACTGGTGTAAAATAATTTTAAAGAAATTATGACCCTGGTGTTTTCTCCAGGTACTCTGGCTTCCTCCACCAATAAAAACTGATTGCCACAAAATATTCAAATGTGCTGAAAACGCTGTAAAACCAAATCGTTTATTCCTGCAATAAACAAATTTTACCTGTACCCCTGGCATGGGCTTAGTTGCCTGAGGATGTTTATATATAATAGGTTTTAGACAATCTGGGAAAATTTTGCATAAAATTAGTCCCATAATATTACATCAGCATAGGCCTTCAAGCAGTCCTATTAGTATATTTTCTATAAAATCCCTATCTTTTTGAGAATGCCCTATAATCCCTATATTTTGGCATAAAAAGGCCCTTTTCCCTATATTACCTCTATAAATTAAAATTAATTGGTCAAAATTTAAAATGTATTTTTTTTTGCCTTCCCCTCCTTTGAAAACCTTCAAGAGTATCGTAAATACATTTACCTGTAGATATAAAATTCAGTACTTGAATATTTCTTTAGAAACTCGCTGTCTTTTTATCATTTCATGTGCACATCAATCAAGACTTGGTGAATGACTGCAGCATCATGATGCCAAGGTAGTTTTGAAAAGGGATGAAGTAGAGAGATATATCCTATAATTTCCCTATAAATTATTAAATTTGCCCTATTATACCCTATTTTTTCAAGAAATTCGGCTGTATAAAAAGCCCTATTTTTGGACCAAAAACCACTTGAAGGCCTGTTAGCAGTTATAGCCTCGAGTTATAAAATAATGGGAGGTGATAAGTATTAAACTGGAAAGTGGTCAGTTAGATTTATTATAGATTTATTGTATTTTTTTATTGTTTTGATTACAGGCTGTCTCAAAGAGGACCTTTATACTAGAGGTTGTCATATAGTAGCTCAAGAATGTTATGGTTAGAAGATGTCATGGTGACTGTATTATTCGAAGATCTCATGGTGACCTCATCATCCCAAGATCTCAAGGTAATTAGGGTCCCGCCATAAAATGGCACCTGCCCTATAGTAATCAGTCTGTCCGTCCGTCTGTCCGTCAGCATTTCCTTTGTCGAAGATATCTTAAGATTTCCTTCATGGATGTTTATGATTTTTATGCACAATATTGGACTTGACCAAAGGAAGGTCCCTTTCGGTTTTCAGGAAAATCGGACAGCAATTTTTGGGGAAAACTTAGTTTTTATATGAAAAAATGCATATTTTGAGAACACTTATGTTGTATGATAACAAGATTGCTTTCACAGAATTTCATAAATTTTATACACAGTGTTGGACATAATCAGAGGAAGGTCCCTTTTGTTTTTTAGGAAAATCGGAAAACACTGTTTGGGGTATATATAGATTTTGAATCGTTTTTGATACCCATCAGTTCAATCACACAAGCCGGCGGGACCCATTCTGACATTGTCAGTATTCTAGTTAACATATAAATAACAATACTGTTAAATGAAATCTAAAAAATGAAAGAAAATAGGAGCTGCAGAGCTCATTTAGTATCATAAACTAAAGATTCTAATACGGTTTGAACAGACAATGCTTTCCCTTGCAAATAAAGATGTATTAAAATTTTAGATTTTGTATGGGTTGCATGCCGCTGACTATGCTGACGTTATAGTAACAAAATTGCCATTCCAGTAGAACTGTCTGAATGGGGAAATAGTACAATTCAATTGTTTGGACTTTTCTTGCTCCAAAGTACAATAAAATCAAATGAAAAGTAAGTTTTGTTGAAATCAAATTCAATGGGTTTACTTTTCTACCATTTTCAATTTATATAGTAATAAGAGTTGTTTTTCCGCAATTTATCGGTGTATAAATGCGACCAGTTCACTCACAAACTGAATAAAGTCCAAGGACTTGAGTTTGCGAGTGACCTGGTTGAGTTTATAAACCAATAAATTGCGGAAAAACAACTCTTATTACTTGTAATTCCATTATAATTATCGGGTACATTTTTGGCAAAACACAAAAGAAATGAGCAGTTTAAAATGGCACTCTTTTACTTGGTTGCAAATTCATACGCTGAACATCATTTATTGTAAAATAATAGATTCCAGCCATCAAGTTGTCGACCAGTCAGAATCAACAGTACAAACCATATTGGAACTATTTCTTTTTCTAAAATTCCAAAATCAAAATGAAAGGGCTTGCAGTATTACTTAGTTTACCCTATTTCTGTTTTTTTTTTCATAGAATCAAAATAATTAAATATTTCTAGATTTTAATATGGGTAACATCATTTGCTTAGATTTTACCCCTCACTGATGCTTCAACGAATATGTGGCTGCCATGAATTATTAAGTGGAGTGGAATATATGTTTTTTTTCAAAGTTTTAATTTTTGTAAAATTACCTAAAAATAATACATTGAATTAAAAACTGAAATAGCAGTTAATTCTTTGGAAGTATAATTGAAATATCCTTAGGCCAACCTTAAAAATGTTTGTGTCCAGTTTTCTAACAGTACCTTCAGAGGGATGGGTCTGTAGGTAGGAAAAATATTTTATCAGTCAAGATAAAGGTTAGGCAAGCAGTTACAGAAACAAGGTTACAACAAACACTCAAATAACCAAATTGATTTTGTTAGTGTATGAAATATGTTACATTGCATTTGATTTGTGTTTGTTGTTTATTATTATTTATGTGCATGTGTATTTTTAATCAAAACTGAAACTAAAACATAGTGTTCTGTTCAGAGCACAAAGTGTGTGATCTAACAATTCTCTCTGAAATCAACAACCTCCATGTACTATATCATTAAACAGTCTGATGAACGCTTGACCGGAAGTTAAGAAAAACCGAACTCAAAATGTGTAATTAACCTCGATTTTAAATAGATTCTGGTAATGACCTGACGTTCCGGAACGTGATCAAAAGTATCAAAAAAAAATCTTCAAATTAAAAGCAAAAACCTAACCCTAAACCTAACTCTAACCCTAACACTAACCCTAACTCTTACTCTAACCCTAACACTAACCCTAACTCTTACCTAACCCTAACATAATCTTAACCTTAATCCTAAATCTAACCTTATCCTAACTTAACTCTAATCCTAACACTAGTACCACTTCAAATTCATACGGGATGAAGCCCAATCCAGCATTGGGCTAGACTTTGAGACATGAATTTGAAGCAGGCTGGTAAGCAGAACTAGTGTTAGGGTAAACGTTTGTCATAAGGGTGCTCTCCTTCAGGTCCGCGTTACTTGGGGCAGCCATCTTTGATGTCCATCGTAACATCAACGGGAACAACAGGCGATTCATAACAAAACTGAGAATCCCACCTTCACCTCCTCAGCAGCAGCAGCAGCAGCAGCAGCAGCAGCAGCAGCAGCAGCAACAACAACCAGCAGGAGCGAAATGAGCACGCGAGTAAGGTCCTGAGTAGCGATGAGCAGCAAAGAGCAAGATAAGAGCAGCGATGAGCAGCGATGAGCAAGAGATGAGCAGCAATGAGCAAGAGAAGAACAGCGATGAGAAGCACGGAGCAAGAGAAAAACAGCGACGAGCAGCAAAGAGCAACAAGATCACTTTCCTCTATAAATAGAAAATGTGTGTAAATTTAGTTAAATTTTATAATTATTTTTGTTAAAACATAATTCTTCAAACACCCACTACGGTCCGCGGTCAGGCTTGTAACGACCTGACAACCCTCAACGAGAGGGCATCCCCTATCCGCCACCTGGGGGACGCGCTAGGCAGCTCTGTGGGTTGAGCCCCTGTTACCAGGTACCTAGTTCTTTTTTTTTTTTAATTTTTTTTTCTTTTTTTTTTTTCTTTTTTTTTCTTTTTTGTTATCGGTTAACAGACGACTCAAAAAAGAGTGGTCTGTTCATACATCAAATGAAAAGCTTTCCCACTGTAATCAGTCGAGTCGGTAAGCCGTTCATCCGATCAAATATCTAAGGGTGTCGTAGACACCCCGTCCGCCAAAACTTTCCGTTTTGGTTAAAAGTAGGAAAAGCCAGCTCGCTCTTGCAAGTAGGTTTAGACTTGGTTGTCTACAGAACGAAACCCTCTGTTGGTTCCGGAGCCAGAGTTCTTTGACAGGAGAACGTCCATGTATTTTTCTTTGTTGATGTCGTTGGTTCTCTTGTTGACCCCTTTACAGCTGTACTTGGTTTCGTCTCCAAAGCAAAAGTACGTCTTGCTACACAAGGCAATCATCCCGTCACCACTGAATTCTGTCTTGAACAGTCCTGGAGTCCTCTTATCCCAAGCAGCCAGTTGTTGTGTGTCAGTACGGGGAAACCAATTCTTCTTCTCTGCTTCAAAGCGCCGACGCAACTCCGGTTTGATTACTTCCTCCGAACTAACGCCAGAGAGAGCCATGTAGGCACTGTCGGTGTCCATTGCACAATATTGAAAATCACGCCGATCGACAAAGACGTCCATAAAATCGTAGTAAAATTCCAACATCCGAAGCTTGGCGTACTGGTAAACGAAACAGCCAATGTGCATGGGCAGGTCCAGGTGTATGGTCTTCTTACTCATTTCCACTTCGAACGTTTTGTCACTCAGCTGGTTGCACCGGCGGAAAGAATGATCTACGAGGTAGCGACTGATCTGGTGTTCCTGGCAGTAAATCACATCCGTGTGCCTTTCCTTGTTGGTCACCGTCTTGCCGTAGCTGGAATTTCCCCTCAGTTTCTCGTTTTCTGCAATTATCTTTTTATTTGGGTCGGCATCTCCGGCTCGCCTGGCATTACTGACTTGATCTCCGAAGGGTCTGAAACACGCCGACGGCGTGTACTCCACTACCTGGTAAATCCTGGTGACTTTCAGTCAGTGGTTGACGTACCATTTCAGCAACGGGATATTATCATGATCTTCTCTCCAAACATGCTGCCGATTAACGACTTTCTAGGCTGCTGCATGATTCTTTTTCTTCTGCATAACTCTTCATGTGGTCCCCAATGTCGTCTCTGGACACGTCCACGTTCTTAAAGACTGGAGGCATTTCTGCAAATTTTGACTGTAGGTCCTCAGGTACGTGCAGGTCCACTTTCAACGCACCAAACAACTTGTCCTCCATCACGGCTCTCATGATGTCGTCTTCGGTCATCGTGGCGAAACGATCACAGGGTCTCTGCCTCTGGGACACGAAGGCCTTGATTCCTTGGTCTTCTTTCTTTAACCGGTCCCATTCGCACTCCCACATCTGTTTCACTTGGTAGTCGTTTTCTGTTATGTACTGTATTTTTTCCTGTGTAGTCTTGTATAATTCATTCAGGCCCTTTCCGTTCAACGGGTTTTCTGTCTTTCCCCGAGTCAGGCGACAGCAATGTCCGTGCCACAGGCAGCCCTGGAACTCGTAAACTGTATTAGTATCCTTACAGTAACCATCCACGGGAAGGCGCCGACGTCCTATCAGTTTTTCCGTGTCGTTCCCCTGGTGACGTATGTGGTGTCCTGTCTCCTTGGCTTCCCATTCCAACCACTCGATAGCCATTCGTTCGTACCTTCGAGGTGTCTGTCTTTTAAAATCGTCTTCACTCTTGCGTCGGATGAAGTGACCCGTTGGCATATCCTGCATAATACTCCACAAATACAAGGCATTGGCGTCCACACCGTAGATCTTCTTGCACGGTTTTGGGTCTTGGTATTCTGCAGGACGGATGACGGTCTGGTCTTTCACGTGGTATCTGTGGAAGACGATGCTGGGTCCACCCACTATGTTTTCTTTGTACAACTGGTACAGATCTTTATTCTTCTCGTCCGGAACGGTGAAATAATCGGACAGACCATCGAACATGGTTTTCAGTGTGAGTCCCGGGACGCTGATGCCGTGTTTAAACATGTCCACCTTCAATCCTTTGTAATATACAAACATCTTCTCGATGGCTTCCAGCATGGGCTCCACGTCTTTGTTGTTGTACCATATCAGGAACTCTTTCACATTCTTCATGTTCTTTTCCTGCCAGACTTGGCGACACAGCTGGTACTCTTCGGGTGCAATGTTCTCGTTTTTCAGTGTGGTGGTAACTCCGTCACTGCCAACTTGTCTAAACCGGTCATCCACTCGTATGGAAAAACCCCTTTCTCTTCCGTACACCCGTACGCTTTCAAAAACTGGGAGTAACTAAATCCGAGAGCCAGGTAGTTGGTGATGTCCAAAAATTTCAACTTCTCCGTCTTGATACACATGAAATTGTTGTTGCGTTTCACGGTATATTTTATCTTGTGACTTTCCACCAGACGAGTGAAGAAATCTATCTTCATGGCGTTCACGTCGTATTTCCCGGTGTTGAAGCCAATCACGGGTAATTCTTGGAGATGTCGTTCCAGTTGCTGTTTCAACTTGTACAGGTGATGTTTCTTTTCCTGACGTTCTCGCTCTTCATCGTCTTGGTATTCTTCCAGGTCCCGGTCCAGTCTCTCTTGGATCTCTTCAAAGACACCAGCATACCTGGGCATCAGTAAGCGAAAGGCTTTGTCACTGATTTCTGTCAAATGGATCAAACAGGAATCCACGGTTTCACTGCTATCGCCTTCGGACACGAAACAAACTGGCTCTGTAAACTCCGGTACGTTGGAACACACGGAGACGCTGAGTAAAACGTGCTGGCTGGTCCATTCCAATTTTTCAGATCTCGGTTTGTCTGTGGGTTGAAGCATCGCCTCTATATCGTAAGTGGCTCTGTAAGGGTAATATCTGGCTTCTTCCGGGACTTGGATACCTTCGTCCTCCAAACGTTCGAACACGGTCTGTGGTGTATGGTACACCCCGCCGGGATATTTGTAGAGTACGTCACCGGTGCAGGTTCTCTCGTGTCTGTGTAAGTGCCCTACATGCTTCCACATCTGGTCACATTTGGAACATAGGTAACTGTGACTGTATTTCTCCATGTCGCTGACATAACTAAAATGGTTATCGTACAAATTCGGGTTCATGGTGTCCTGGAAACTGTAGGGAGAACGTCGTACCAATCTCGCCGCTACGTCGCCGTCTTCTGTCTCTTGCAAATCGTACACACAGATGTTGAGTTGGAATAGTGGTTCGATGTACGCCAAATCGTCTAAACAAATGCCTTTGAAATCACCGCCGGACATTTCTGTCTTCTCCAAATATTGACGATAGTAAGTCTTGGTAGGTACTTCTACGTTTACTGCGGGAGCTCCACAATGGACGGCCAAACACCGGAAAAAACACAAGTTGTCATCATATGGTCCATTGGATCCAGCAACCAAGCACACCAAGCCTTTGATCCTTAGGAAGAAGTCTGGTAACACGACTCTGGCTCCTATCGGGTGTTCCACCAACTTGTTGACATAAACGTGGCATTTGTCAGTAAATGCACCACCCACTTGGTATCTGGTCTCTGCTGCCGGATAAACTCCAAAATGTCGTGACGGCTCAATTCTTCTAAAAACTTCTCTAGGTCTTCTTCATTTCTAATCAGGTGTGGTACGTCGAAAAATCGGGCGTTATTCTGGCCGGAATGGAAATATCTTAGTTCTCCGGCCTCTACGTTCCTCAGTACAAATCCAAATGACACGTTGATCTTGAAGGCCGTGGTCTGGAGTTAGAAAATGCGGCGAACCATGTCAGAAAAGGTGGCGGTTGTAATCTCGTTCAACGTAAAGTTGAACCGATCCTGGACACGGTTGCCGGTATTTTCTTCTGTCCGGACTGCCAGTGTCTCAGGTACAAAACCCTGGTATCGGGATCTTCTGGTAAAACGTCTGGTTGAGATGGACTGGTTGGACTCCCTGGCAAACTCCTTTCCACATACCTGGCAGTCAAAGGACTGGGCTGCATCTGGCTTTCCAGGCTCAATCTGCTGGTGGGACTCCTGGTGGCGTTTCCGGTTGTCGGCCCTGGCAAACTCCTTTCCACATACCTGGCAGGAATACATCTGGTCCGCAACAGCATGGGTCTTCTGGTGGCGAAGCAGGCTTCTCTTCTCGGTAAAGGTCTTACCGCACTTCTCGCAAGAGAACATGGTCGTTACCTCATCAAAGGTTCAAGACGAAATGAGAGGTTCTGCACTGTATATATAGCCAGAACGCGGACGTAAAAGAGAACACCCAAGGTGTCTTCGCTCACGGCCGCGTTCCCCGACATGTTTCAATCCGTTTTCTAATGGAAATTTCCACTGAAATTTTCCATGACGTCACATTAACGGGATCCAACATGGATGCCTCCACGAACGCGGACCTGTAAGTGAGCACCCCCTCCGGAAACGACCGAACATTCACGAAGAGTGAAAAATTGTTCCGAAGACGTCTGAATGGTTCCGAATGTTGACGAAAATACCCTAATGTTGGCGAAAACCCAGAAAATAATTAGAAAGTTTTTACTAAATGGTTCCAAAACCCAAAAAGGAATTAAAATTAGAAAAATTATGTAAATAAATTACTTTTTAAAAAAAATTAAGAAAAATTATAACAAAATTATTGAATTATTTAAATATCTTTAAAAAAATTATAAAAAATTAAGTAATAGAAAATAATAATAACAATAAAAAAAAATAATAATAATAATAATAAAAAATTAAATAATAATGATAATAAAAAAAATGAATAATAAAAAAAAAGAAAATAAAAAAAATAGAAAATTATGTAAATATATTTTTTAAGTTAAAAAAACTAAATATATAGAAGAAAGGAAAAATGATCTCCTCCTTGTATAGGTGGAGGGGGAAAACACTGGAAAGTTATCTCCCCATTTATAGTTTTGAATTATCTCCCCCTTGGAGGAGCTCCCTTTGGACTTCCGGTTCCTGAACATTCGCAGACCACACGTCCGGGTCCCAGCACGTGACTTGCGTCACTTCCGTAAACAAATCATGGGAAAATAGTGCCAAAATCCATCACTTCCGGTTGCGCATGCGCGGAAATCACTTTCGGGTACTTCCGGTTCCGGATAGGCATGCGCAGATCACACATCCGGCCCCGGCACGTGACTTACGTCACTTCCGTAAACAAATCATGGGAAAATGGTGCCAAAATCCATCACTTCCGGTTGCGCATGCGCGCAAAAGACTTCCGGTTTCGGTCACGTGACTTCCGGTTCCTGTAACGTCACTTCCTGTGACGTCATTTCCGGTTGACGTCACTTCCGGCACCTCCTCCTCAAATAATAATTTGCCTGTCCCCATATACTACTTTCATCAATATATTATTGAACAGTCATCTTCTAGTATTTGTCTATGTCCGTCATCGAAGTAGCCATAACCAGCACTCGCCCGTCTATAACAAACTGGTGTCAGAAGTGGAGGATTTTAATTTTTATATAAATTCTAGTATACGATCTCATTTGCCAGAACTTCGATGTACTTACATAATTTTTTTAAAGAAGACATGCGGACCTTGGCGTGGTGGAGATAAAATATAGAAAACTGATGTCCATGTTTATCACAGTATAGGTAGAAGAATAAAAGAAAGATTATATTCATATCAAGATGGCAGAATCACCAGATCGGGAAATTAGATTTAGACAGAATGACAAAGAAAGTGCAACAGGAGATGGCGATAACCAATTTGAAGACGCTGATGATACCTTGCCTGACCCACATACAGAAAGAAATGGTCTTGTCGCGTGAGGAGATTTCGTCCGTGAGGATTTGACGTCCCGCATGCGTATAAAGGCGGAACTATTTCGATGCAGTTCCGGCGTGAGCACCTCATGCGGCTACTAGCCAACAGGAACTTCCGTCTGATATATGACTTCCGGGAATGGGTGGCAAAAACATATGTCGTGTGTTTGATTTGTACTGATTGCTATTGAATTATGGAGAAAATGAACAAAATAAACATAAACATTTACATACTTATTATAATTTTTAATAACAAAATAACCAAGACAAAATAATAAGCAGTTAAATGCACCTTTTGAACAGTGTTGATACAAACGGAAAACTCAAAAAACATTCAATCATGAAGTCGGTTATTTAAAATGGGCAATCCCATATCTTGAAAGATGTAATCCCAGTTTCTCGATTGGGGAATAAATAATTCTACCCTAAAAATAATTGTGGAAAATAAAATTTTTATTTTGAAAAATAAACACACTGATGCTACATACAGAATTTGTCAGCTCCCTTCCCATTAAAGAAATAATTAGTTGTCTCCATATAAACACAACCATACTTTCTCTTTCTTCGCTAATTCCTTATAGTTTTTAAATTTATTAAAACAGATCATTCAGCAAAAGAAATTTTAATCTTATATTTAATATAAAATAACATGAATTAGGTAAAACATTAGGCTTGGCTTTAAATATGGGAACACTGTGTCTACTGTTCATTTTTATTACATATGAAAACAATCTAATTAAAATGATATGAAAAAGGAAGGATATTGGGTATGCGTCATTGAGGCTTTATCCCGATTTAAAGAATATCTTGAAACACTATATCATCTACATCCTGGGTCAGTGGCCAGAATAATAGAAAGACAGACGATAAAATTTTAAGCTCTAGATTCAACAAGCCAAGCACTAAAACACAAAAATATGAAACAATAAAAGTGACATAATAAAAAGTGCTTTGTACTTATAATGCTTACATTCCCATTTGGTCTATTACTTTTTATGTGTTTTTATGGGATATGATTTGGTTAATTTCCATTTGGTCTTCTTCTTTTTATAGTTTCAGTTTCATGTCAATGGTTTAGCAAATATCTGACATTTTTGTGAAGTATTATCATATTTTACTTTCTTTTGCAACTTGTTCAAAAGAGCCCCCCTTTTTTATTTAAATTTTTTGTGTCTTGTGTGTGCCTAGATTTTTTCTATGTAAATGGGGTAAAAATATGCACAGGCTGGCAATTCTCATGGCTCATACTGATCATATATACAATATTCTATCATTCTATGGTACTTTATACGTAAACGGGGTAAAAATATGCACATGCTGGCAATTCTCATGGCTCATACTGATCATATATACAATATTCTATCATTCTGTGGTACTTTATATCTAAACAGGGTAAAAATATGCACAGGCTGGCAATTCTCATGGCTCATACTGATCATCACTATAATATTCTGTCATTCTATGGTACTTTATATGTAAACAGGGTAAAAATATGCACAGGATGGCAATTCTCATGGCTCATACTGATCATATATACAATATACTATCATTCTTTGGTACTTTATATGTAAACGGGGTAAAAATATGCACAGGCTGGCAATTCTCATGGCTCATACTGATCATATATACAATATTCTATCATTCTATGGTACTTTATATCTAAGCAGGGTAAAATATGCACAGGCTGGCAATATTCTGTCATTCCATGGTACTTTATATGTAAACAGGGTACAAATATGCACAGGCTGGCAATTCTCATGGCTCATACTGATCATATATACAATATTCTATCATTCTATGGTACTTTATATGTAAACTGGGTAAAAATATGCACAGGCTGGCAATTCTCATGGTTCATACTGATTATGAAAACAATATTCTATCATTCTATGGTACTTTATATGTAAACAGGGTAAAAATATGCACTGGCTGGCAATTCTCATGGCTCATACTTATCATATATACAATATTCTATCATTCTATGGTACTTTATATCTACGCAGGGTAAAAATATGCACAGGCTGGCAATTCTCATGGCTCATATTCGTCATCATTACAATATTCTGTCATTCTATAATACTTTATATGTAAACAGGGTAAAAATATGCACAGGCTGGCAATTCTCATGGCTCATACTGATCATATATACAATATACTATCATTCTTTGGTTCTTTATATGTAAACAGGGTAAAAATATGTACAGGCTGGCAGTTCTCATGGCTCATACTGATCATATATACAATATTCTATCATTCTATGGTACTTTATATGTAAACGGGGTAAAAATATGCACAGACTGGCAATTCTCATGGCTCATAATGATCATATATACAATATTCTATCATTCTATGGTACTTTATATCTAAGCAGGGTAAAAATATGCACAGGCTGGCAATTCTCATGGCTCATATTCGTCATCATTACAATATTCTGTCATTCTATGGTACTTTTTATGTAAACAGGGTAAAAATATGCACAGGCTGGCAATTCTCATGGCTCATACTGATCATATATACAATATGCTATCATTCTTTGGTTCTTTATATGTAAATGGGGTAAAAATATGCACAGGCTTGCAGTTCTCATGGCTCATACTGATCATATATACAATATTCTATCATTCTATGGTACTTTATATGTAAACTGGGTAAAAATATGCACAGGCTGGCAATTCTCATGGCTCATACTGATTATGAAACAATATTTTATCATTCTATGGTACTTTATATGTAAACAGGGTAAAAATATGCACTGGCTGGCAATTCTCATGGCACATACTTATCATATATACAATATTCTATCATTCTATGGTACTTTATATCTTAGCAGGGTAAAAATATGCACAGGCTGGCAATTCTCAGCTCATATTCGTCATCATTACAATATTCTGTCATTCTATGGTACTTTATATGTAAACAGGGTAAAAATATGCACAGGCTGGCAATTCTCATGGCTCATACTGATCATATATACAATATTCTATCATTCTTTGGTTCTTTATATGTAAATGGGGTAAAAATATGCACAGGCTGGCAGTACTCATGGCTCATACTGATCATATATACAATATTCTATCATTCTATGGTACTTTATATGTAAACTGGGTAAAAATTTGCACAGGCTGGCAATTCTCATGGCTCATTCTGATTATATATACAATATTCTGTTATTCTATGGTACTATATATGTAAACAAGTTAAAAATATGCACAGGCTTGCAATTCTCATGGCTCATACTGATTATATATACAATATTCCGTCATTCTATGGTACTTTATATGTAAACGGGGTAAAAATATGCACAAGCTGGCAATTCTCATGGCTCATACTGATCATATATACAATATTCTATCATTCTTTGGTTCTTTATATGTAAATGGGGTAAAAATATGCACAGGCTGGCAGTTCTCATGGCTCATACTGATCAGATATACAATATTCTATATATATTTTTACCCTGTTTACATATAAAGTACCATAGAATGACAGAATATTGTATATATGATCAGTATGAGCCATGAGAATTGCGAGCCTGTGCATATTTTTACCCCGTTTACAAATTAAGTACCATAAAATGATAGAATATTATAGTCATGATCAGTGTGAGCCATGAGAATTGCCAGCCTGTGCATATTTTTACCCTGTTTACATATAAAGTACCATAGAATGACAGAATATTGTATATATGATCAGTATGAGCCATGAGAATTGCCAGTTTGTGCATATTTTTACCCCGTTTACTTATAAAGTACCATATAATAATAGAATATTATATATATGATCAGTGTGAGCCATGAGAATTGCCAGCCTTTGCATATTTTTACCCTGTTTAAATATAAAGTACTATAGAATGACATACTATTGTATATATGATCAGTATGAGCCATGAGAATTGCCAGCCTGTGCATATTTTTAAACTGTTTACATATAAATTACCATAGAATGATAGAATATTGTATATATGATCAGTATGAGCCATGAGAATTGCCAGCCTGTGCATATTTTTAAACTGTTTACATATAAAGTACCATAGAATGATAGAATATTGTATATATGATCAGTATGAGCCATGAGAATTGCCAGCCTGTGCATATTTTTACCCTGTTTACATATAAAGTACCATAGAATGATAGAATATTGTATATATGATCAGTATGAGCCATGAGAATTGCCAGCCTGTGCATATTTTTACCCTGTTTACATATAAAGTACCATAGAATGACATACTATTGTATATATGATCAGTATGAGCCATGAGAATTGCCAGCCTGTGCATATTTTTAAACTGTTTACATATAAAGTACCATAGAATGATAGAATATTGTATATATGATAAGTATGAGCCATGAGAATTGCCAGGCTGTGCATATTTTTAAACTGTTTACATATAAAGTACCATAGAATGATAGAATATTGTATATGTGATCAGTATGAGCCATGAGAATTGCCAGCCTGTGCATATTTTTACCCTGTTTACATATAAAGTACCATAAAATGATAGAATATTATATTCATGATCATTATGAGCCATGAGAATTGCCAGCCTGTTTACATATAAAGTACCATAGAATGACAGAATATTGTATATATGATCAGTATGAGCCATGAAAATTGCCAGTCTATGCATATTTTTACCCTGTTTACATATAAAGTACCATAGAATGACAGAATATTGTAAAGATGATGAATATGAGCCATGAGAATTGGCAGCCTGTGCATATTTTTACCCCGTTTACATATAAAGGACCATAGAATGCAATTACTAGATTTAACAATATTTTATAGAGGAAGAAATTTGTTTGACTCAACAGAACAAAAAAGAATTGTCTCTCTTTCAAAGGCAAAAACAGTATACCTCTGTGGTAAAAACAAAAGCCACTTTTAGAAAACCATTAGTCTGTGAATTAATTAATATTATTTGAGCAAGTTGCAAAAAAAATGAAGGAAACTTTTCTTTAACATTTGTTCAAGAAACATTTTTTTTAAATTAATAGCCCCCCCCCCCCCATTTCCCCCAAAACAAATGTTTGCTGAATTAAGGTATATTGTTTAATTGATTTAGTATTTTTTGGCATTTTATTATCAGTATCATCATTTTAATCCAATTAATTATCCCATAAAAATCGTAAATTTATTAGCAGTGTCTTCAATCCTGAAAGGATTTACATTGGTTTGTGAATTAATTGATATTATTTGATCAAGAACAATTTAACATGATAGTAATAATCTGGGATTTTATATCTATGATTATAAATAAATAAATGATATTAAAATGCATCCAAAATTTAATTTTCTTTATACATCGTACGTCCAAAACACACAAATTAGCGTTTTATCTGGTCCGCAATCGATGTTGTTTTTACATTTTGTTGTGCTGGATGATCTCACGGACTGGTTATGCTCACGACCCCCTATGTGAGATCCGACAGTCAGACCGGAAATCGGAAACGGAACTGGCAATTCTCACGGACGAAATCTCCTCACGCGACAGCGGAGATGTACCACAAAGAAATTACAGAGAAAGAGACCACTTTTACGGGGCTTATAACGATTTTGCAAACTACAGAATGTCTGTGAAACCAGAGCCAGAAGATTGGGAAGAGTACATATCTCATTTTGAGATATGCGCAGAACTGGGAAAATGGAGAGAAAATGACAAAGTACTGACCCTAGCAGCTGCATTGAGGGGCTCTGCAAGAACATTCTACATAAGCCTGACACCATTAGAAAAGCGTGATTATGCTGTACTTATACAGAGACTGGGGCAAAGATTTGGCAGTACACGTCAGCAAAATAGATGGTTGTCAAGACTCGAGATGAGAAAGAGAAAACCCGGAGAATCTGTTGCCGCCCTGGGAGATGATTTGAGACAGATGGCCCAAAGAGCATATACAGATCTAGATGCAAGAGCACAAGAGGTCCTCGCCCTGAATCAGCTTTACAAGAGCGTATCTGCTGAAATAAAGTACCAGTGCACCAACCAAGACTGTAAGAGCGTGACAGACGCCGTAGAAATTATAGATCGTTATGAGGCCATTTTGGGGGATGGTACAGAGAAAAAGAAGTGTGCCGTACGCATGACAAAAGAGAGTGGCCAGAATGACCAAGCTGATGTAAAGAATGACACAGAAAATGGTATTTTCAAGGACAATTTGCAAGACCTGATAAGAATATCAGAACTTGAAAACCAGAAAAAGTTTCAAAACAGTAAGCAGACCGATGTCAGGTTTGGTGCCAGATCCACTTACAGACCAAACAATGCAAAACCAGGAAGAAGAGATGTGACATGTTTCCTTTGTGAGGAACCAGGCCATGTTTGTAAGAACTGCCCAGTTTTTAATAGATGTAAAGAAGAGCTAAAGAAGGAGGGAACCTGTCAGTCGGCAACTAACAATAACAGTCAGACTTCCACCTCCCCTTCAAATGGTAGGAACCAGGGAAACTTCAAGAACCCTCTGGTGCTCTAGACCAGGCACCAGTGGGAATTTTATGGTCAAATTTGCAGTCAAGACTTGGACAAATTGGTAATAATAGGGACAATTGGGATATTGGTTTTTATGTTAAAGGTTATATACAGAATTTTCCTTTGAATATTTTGATTGATAATGGTTCCACTTCAACAATTTTGAACTACAATACATATAAACAGATTTTAAAGATGACAGACCAAGACCTATCTCTGATGGCTACAGATTGTACATTATATGATGTCAACGGCAATAAATTGCATGTACACGGAAAGCTGTATCACTACCTTCTTCTTGGGAACTCAGAATACAAATTTGAACCACTGGTATGTAATTTACAGCAAGATGCTATAATAGGCCAAGACTTTTTGCTCCAAAATGTAGAAAACATTGACTATAAAAGACAGATTTTAAAGACTGACACTGACAATATAAAATGTTGGATAGGGGGTGAAGCAAATGCTATATGCAGAGTTCTTTCAAAAGAAACTGTAACAATACTAGGAAGATGCAGAATGTTTATTGGAGTTATGATTGAGATAAAGAACACCTTGCAGCACTGGGATTAGTGGAAGGAAAGGACAAGCAAGAATCGAAAATATGCCTGACGAGAGGGATAATAGACCCACACAACGATGTTTGTATACAGCTTGTTGATTTTAGAGATGAACCAAGGACAATTCATGCTAAAGAACAGATTGGGACTTGCCAGTCATACTATGAACTAGAGCCAGTTCATTTGGAGAGATGTAACAATATAACAGCTACAACAAAAATTACAGATACCGTTCCTAAACATCTTGCAGATTTATACGAGAGAAGCAAGGTACATCTACAAAGAGATGAGCGGCTAAAATTAAAAGACCTGCTTTACAGATACCAAGATGTGTTTGCCAAATCAGCTGATGACTTAGGAAGAACTGACAGGGTACAACACAGAATCAATACTGGAACAGCAAACCCAATTAGACAAGCTCCAAGACGTGTGCCATTTGGAAAAAGAGAAATTGAGAAGTCAGAGATCAACAAGATGTTGCAAAGAGGAGTCATAGAACCATCAAACAGTCCCTGGTCATCACCGTTAGTGCTTGTGGCTAAGAAAGATGGGTCCACACGAGTCTGCTGTGATAACAGAGCGGTTAATCAAATTGTTGTTAAAGACGCGTATCCTATACCTAGGGTGGATGAATGTCTAGACTCGTTGTCTGGTGCAAAATGGTTCAGTTGTCTTGATCTTAACCAAGGTTTCTTCCAAGTGGGCCTCCATTCAGATGACAGACCAAAAACTGCCTTCTCCACAAGTCAGGGTCTTTTCCAGTTCACTGTAACACTATTTGGTTTGGCTACCAGTCCTTCAGTTTTTGAACGTTTAATGGAAGATGTCTTAAGAGGGTTACAATGGGAAGAATGTTTACTCTACATGGATGACATCATTGTACCTGGACCATCATTTGATGAAGAATTAAGACGGTTAGAACATGTTTTCGATCGACTACGAGAAGCAAACCTGAAACTGAAGCCGTCAAAATGTATTTTATTTCAGAAGAGTGTAAAGTTTCTAGGACATGTTGTCTCTGAAGAGGGCATCCATACCGATCCAAAGAAAATTGATGCAGTACAGAACTGGTCTCTACCAAGAAATGCAAAAGAAGTCAAGAGTTTCCTAGGTCTTTGTTCATACTACAGAAAGTTTGTAAGAGGATTTGCTGACCTATCTAGACCGCTGCATAAAATTTGTAACAAAGGAGCCAAATTTACCTGGACAGTAGACTGCCAAATAGCCTTTGATGCCTTAAAACAAGCATTAACTTCATCGCCTATATTGGTTTACCCAGTTTTTGACCAACAATTTATTCTTGATACAGATGTCAGCAACCAGGCAGCTGGTGCAGTGCTTTCACAGCAGATCGACAACAATGAACATGCTATAGCCTACTTCAGCAAAGCCCTCAACAAACACGAAGTTTCATATTGTACCACTAGAAAAGAATTACTTGTTGTAATCTTAGCATTAAAGAACTTCCATCCATATCTGTATGGCAGAAAGATTTTACTCAGAACTGACAATGCAGCTGTCAGCTGGATGCAAAATTTAAAGAATCCTACTGGCCAAGTAGCCAGATTGTTGCAAATACTTGGGACGTACAGCATCAAAGTGACTCACAGAATTGGCATAAAACATACTAATGCTGATGCCCTGTCCAGAAGTCCATGTAGATCCTGTAGAAAACAGGAAGATTTGAACAAATGTGAAGATTTTGAGGAGGAAGAAGGAAGAAACAACCATACAAAAGACAACCCTGACGAACACCATGATTTGCATAAAAGAGATAGAGAAAAAGCAGACCTTGTTGAACCCCTCCATAGTACTGCTACTGAATCTGACACAAATGACCACCCTGCAGTACTCCAAACTGAAGAGGAAACAGAGAAAAACTTTACAAGAGCCGTTACTAGGCATGGACATACAGAACAGCAAAATCAGATAAAAGATAGACATTTGACATTAAAAGATTGGGAAACATCAAACATAAGACAAGAACAAATGGCTGATGAAAACATAGGAGTACTCATGGCTGCTTTAGAAGCTGGACAAGAAAGACCCTCATGGGAAACTGTATCAAGCATGACATCAAAATTAAAAACGCTGTGGAACCAGTGGGACATACTTGAATTGCATGGTGGAATGATGTACAGGAGATGGGAAAATGACGGGGGAAAAGGTTCCAGACTTCAACTGATTTTACCTGACAATAAGAAGCAAGAAGTACTCAAGCAGTTCCATGATTCTCCAACAGCTGGTCACTTGGGTGTTGAAAAGACCCTGGAAAAAGTAAAGCAAAGCTTCTACTGGCCCGGCATGAAGAATCAAACACAAGAATACTGTCGTCAGTGTGACAAATGTTTTGCCAGAAAACCGAAGTCTTACAAAAACAGAGCACCCCTAGGTTCATACCTAGTTGGAGAGCCAATGCAAAGAATTGAAGTAGATATATTGGGTCCATTACCACTATCCAAGCAAGGGAATCGCTATATTTTAGTTGTTACAGACATGTTTACCAAATGGACTGAAGCAATAGCACTTCAAAACCAAGAGGCCCCAACAGTATCAAAAGCTTTGGTAGATAATTTCATCTGTAGATTTGGAACCCCACTACAGCTACACTCTGACCAAGGAAGAAATTTTGAATCAGAACTCTTCAAAGAATTATGCAGTTATTTAGGAATTGACAAGACAAGAACGACCAGTTTTAGACCACAATCGAATGGTGGAGTTGAAAGATTTAACAGAACTCTTGCTTCTATGTTAACAGTTTATTGTGAAAAGAATCAGAATATATGGGACGAGTTCTTGCAGTTTGTTATGATGGCGTATCGATCTTCGGTTCATAAGACGACATCAAAAACACCGAATTCCATGGTCTTTGGTAGGGAAGTCACTCTTCCACTACAAGCAGTTATTGGACAACCTGTGGACTCTGACTCTGATCAAGAATACCAGCAAAGTGATGACTACCTGGATCAGCTGAAAAAGAAATTGACAGAAAATCATGACATAGCTAGAAGACATCTGAAGAAATCAGCGATTTATCAAAAACGACGTTATGACCTGAAGGCTAAAAAGCAAACTTTAAGAAAAGGACAAGCAGTCTGGGCTTACGAGCCAGCACGAAAAGTTGGAATTTGTACAAAACTTACTTCACCATGGAAAGGCCCGTTCATAGTAGAAAAGCGTATAGATGATGTTACTTACCGTATCAAAAAGTCTGCACGTCAGCCATCAAAAATTTACCATGTAGATAGATTAGCTCCATATCAAGGAAGGAACATACCATCTTGGGCAATACAGTTCAGAAGGAATCAACTGGAACACTGCATACAGGACGATGATAACACAGCAGCAGATAATGGAGATGACATACAGCAGCCTTTATCCGTAGTAATGGAGGATCCGGGAATTTGAGTGCACTCACATGGAGATTTGAGACTGGTCTGGCCAACCAGTGGTCAAATCAAATGGATAACTTGGTTGCAGATGGATACCTGGCCAAGCATCTTATATGGAATCTATGGAAGAATAGGAGCTGAATAACCACTGATTTTTTTTTTGAGTAAAAGTTTGACGTTTTGTTTCCTGTTTTGCATGGTGTTGAATGTTTTTCACGGATGTTGGCCTTCCTTCGAATTGGAATTAAAATAGAAATTACAGAAATTTTTGTGCATTTTGCACATGTTTGGATAACAAGAAAAGGGGCAATGGGAGATCGGATCCAATTTTGGGCAATTAGGACTTATGACTAAAAATCCTGTTCCATTGTGTATTTGCAGGATGTCATCAATGGTAAATACCAAATGCTGGTTGTGTCCAGAGACATTTAGGACTAATAGAGATTAAAAGAACCATGCTGCATCTATAACTCATTCTGTCCTACGAGTTATCTGTCCTTGGTGTTTTGAAGAAGAACGGACATACAGGAGGATATCTGAGCTTCAGAAGCACGTAGGAAAGCGACACATATCTTTAACCGATGACTGAAAAAAGGGAGATTTCTTCAGTGAAGCGAATGGCTTTTGGTTGTCACTTAGGCCAAAAGACTACACCAGACTAGTGACACCTACAGATTATGATGCCTTGTTTTCATTACGGATAAGAGCCATCGTATGTCAATGGTTGGAAAGGGTAAAGAAACCATCTAGGACCAAAGAAGAATGGGAAAATGGATGAAGTACCAGAAAGATAAGAAGTAAGGAAGACCATAAACATTCGGAGGCACTGTTATACTCTCCAAGCATACCATCGCTTGTTGATTATGACCTAACACTGATAAACCTCAGCTTCACATCAGGTGGAAATCTGGCTTATTTCATATCAGAAAGTGCTGGGAGAGAAATATGGTACAAAGCGGAATTATCAGCACAAGTGTTTGATGATAAGAGAGCAACAGACAATCTGCTAAGAAGAATAAGAGCATGTCTGTCATCTAGGGTACTGCCATCTGATTTTTCAACAGAGATATCTGATAAAAATGAGATTTCTGAGAGTATAGGAAAAGTACTTGGGGTAGCTCAACATCACATAACAAAGATCTTTAGACAGTCAGTGAGATTTGAAAGCCAACCAAAGAAAAGAAAGATTGTAGAGACTATAGAAACAGAACTACACATGGAAGAAGTTGAAATCCTAGATGAAGTAGAGAAGTCAGATACCAGAGTGCCACCAAAAACACCACTGATACCAATTGAAGTAACAAGTATACCACCAATGCTAACACCACTGCCAGAGATATCAGAACAGGAGAATTTGACAGCGAAGAGCAAACCCAAGGAAGCTACAATAGAACCTCAGGAGACAAGAAAGGAAAAGAAAGAAGAGAATGAAGATCAGCCATCTATTAATGGGGTTCAGTCAACAATCCTTGAGGTGGAGCTTCCAGCGGTAGTAGTTTCGAAGACACCACCAGTAATACTAGCTCCGGAAAACATCGTCGAGATAACAAGTGAAACAGTAGAAGCTGCTATAAGATCACCAAAAAGTATAAAAGAAAGAGCAGAGGCACTCCTTAGAACAGGGGTGATGCCCCTTCTCCCACCAGCTAGACTCGAATGGGCTGGAGTAGAAAGAAAGGAACTTTCAGAGGGTATAACGTGGCCACCAGAAAACTGGCAGGATCTGCCCGCTGAAGAAAGACTCACAGCTTGGACCTTTGTAGCCATGGCATTAGAATTTAAAAGAGGGGTCAAAATTATTACACACAAGCAGGAACTCCTGGATAGGTATGCTATGCTGGCTCTGCCTGGCACAACACTGGATAGAAGAAGCCAAAAGAGCAATATTACACCATTGCGGTTGATGAATTACAACATGCTAAAGAATATATACCTGGAAAATGTGGCAAACGATGAGGCAGAAAGGTGGCTCAACCTGCTGGAGGCGGCACGAGGTGATGCAGATAAAACGGCTGAGTTGTTCGGAATGGAAGGAATAAAGCTCATACCACTTAGGTTGACGTCAGATTCTCCGACTTCATGAGAAAATTAAACATGGAACTTTGGACAGATGTGACTATTTCAGCTTTTGGAACTGTGATAAGCTTGGACACTAACTAAGATGGAACTATGATAAACTTGGACACTAACTCAGATGGAACTGTATATATAACAAAACTAACATTGTACATTTTTATATGTTTATTGTTGATATTTTTTTAAACAAAGTTTTAAATTAGTCCTGGATTGTCATCTAAATTTTTGAATTCAGGAGAATTCAGGACTTGGGTGGGGAGAATGTTATATTCGGGTCAATGGACCCACCTTTGGCATTTTTTTTATTATAAAGGTTTAATTGATATTTAATACAATTGCTTACAAAATCTGAAATTTCAGTAACAAAGTCCAAGTTCTATTTTTCTATTTGCATTTTACATTTATGGAAATCTACATAGAGATAAACGAATTTTTGCTCAATTATAGAGGCACAATGGTTTGTCAAATATTCAGAATTTTGGTATTTAAATCACGTATGGTTAAAAATAGAAGAAGTTTCATAGCGCTAAATTTTCAAACTTGGACACTGCCACTTCGGGTTCAATTGTTGTAATATTTTGGAAGTCTCATGAATTCTAAGGTTAAACATTCGTTTTCATAACTGTTCAGTTACCTATTGCTTTCGTGGCATAAGATTCCGTTCATGTTTGACGTAGAAATTGATAAAATTCCATATTTTTTATCTTCGAACTTCATTTTATTTTCATTTTGGCAGCAACTTCCGTTTTTTATCGTCGAGCTATTTCTGTCTTTAAGAAACTTATCATAATGATTTAACTATTATAAGATGTTGGTTAAGTCAGCTGGCCTTCCAGAATTATGTTTTTATCACCATACACGCGGTATACTTTAATCGAGCTTGTATCAAGATATGGACTATATTTTTGCATGTAGGAATCGTATGACTTCATGGCGCTCCTAGCAACCAAGTGAAAAGTAGATTTGTCGGTCTATGTATGAAAAGTTAGAAAACCGCGAAAATTGGAAATTAAACTTTTTGATAAATTTTAATAGTTTTTGTCCTCCGCTGACAAGGAAATTATGAGTAGATATGTAATTTTTTATGTAATTTTGAGTCTTGTCAGCCAAGTAGGAATCTGTCAGGCACCTGTCAGCCAGCAGGACAAGTGCTGATTGGCTGGCACTGCCTATATAAGGAGCGCAAATCAGAATGATGGCAGGTCGTATCTCATACCCGACGGGTAGACTACAGAAGCAAAGCATTAGTTCCTAGCCAAAAAAACTACGTTGCCAAACTTAAAAAACTTCAGCAAGAATTGTATATATATATATAGGTACATTCCGCAATATTCAAGATTGATGAAATCAATATTAATTTTCCTGAAATAATTATGAACAATAACTTTCATGATCGAAGTAGCTTTATGATAGAACTTTTCTTTGGTATTCCATCTCAATTTCAACTGTAAAATGGCGATTATTTATTTCCGGTTAAGACAAATTATAAACAGAACAATTTTAGCCAATGTTTCCAAGATTCATTTGCCATAAAGAATATTTAATAAAGAAATATAAAGGATACGATCTCCTACCACGCTGACGCCCCTATGTTTAATTTTTGGAGAATTTATTATGAATTCGGAAGGCCAGCATCCGATTAGAATTTCTTTGTTGATCTGTTATTAGCAATGATCCAGAAACACTGCTGTAATTTTAATTATGAATACATGAAAAGAGAAATTCATCAATATATTATTGAACAGTCAGCTTCTAGTATTTGTCTATGTCCGTCATCGAAGTAGCCATAACCAGCACTCGCCCGTCTATAACAATATTATTACTCCTTATGACAAGACGAAGCATTTGGTACCATTGGGGGGTCTGATGGGGAACTTCGTTTGGGAGACTTAGTAACAGTTCACTGTTACAATTATTACTTGTTTAATTCAGTTTTTGCAATTTTATTAGACACTGACTGTAAACAAAATCTCAAACTATACTCCGGAACAAATACAAAACTAGATGTACTGTGAGCAAAGTTCACAAAGGATATCCCCCGCTTTGAAGTCCCATTATCTCCCTTGTGTGATATCGGAAAGCAAAGATTTTTCTTCATGCACATCTTTGGATGATGTACTTTCTTTCTGTAAAGTTTCGTTGAAATCCATTGAGCGGTCTAGGAGGAGTTGCGCTTACGAGGTTCATATATAATGTATAAGCCAAAAAAATAGAAGTCCAATTATCTCCCTTGTGTGATATCGGAAAGCAAAGATTTTTCTTCATGCACATCTTTGGATGATGTACTTCCTTTCTGTAAAGTTTCGTTGAAATCCATTGAGCGTTCTAGGAGTTGCGCTTACAAGATATATGGACAGACGGACAGACAGACAGACATACGGACGGACAAGGTGATTCCTATATACCCCCCCCCAAAGTTTGTTTGCGGGGGGTATAAAAAAAATTGTTTATCATATTAATAAATTTCCTGGATTTTGACAAATATATACTGGAACATACCATTGTCTACATTGCTGCCGTCATGCTTTCTATTCCCTTTGAGAGACTGGAAGAGCTCAGTTGATTTGCTTTAGACCCATGCCTGCCACCAAATATTTTTCTGCTCTGAGCGAGAGGAAGGCGTTCATGTTTTGTAATCCTAACATTTCTTCTTTTTTATTTTGAGGTGATTTGGGCTTTGGTGATATTCCGATATGTGTTGGTTCACCTCCTTCCGAAATAAATGTTCCATCTCGATTTAAAGTTAATCGTAATTTAGCTAAAATATCCTTCATTTCTTTACTTGTATTTATAAAAGTAGACAAATCTTTGCAGTGGGGAGACCCACTCCCTCATCAACTGGCACAATCCCAAAATTTTACCTCTTTCGCGCTTGATAGCTGCAGAATTTGTAACTGGAAGGCTGACTGGAGATGATGGGATACTCTTTTCAGTTACTGAAATTTCACGGTGGTTTTCTTTGGAAGGAGATTCTTGATGATCAATTGAAAATTGATAAAGATCTAATTCCAGAAATGGGTTATGCCTATACGTTATGGGCAATCTGTCCCAATTCCATTCACTTTCATTTCTAAGCACTGCCATAAAATGCTTACATTATAAATGGCTTCTTTTCCAGTCTTCACAATCACAGGAAGGTAGTCTTGCAGCATTGCTGTTAAAGTTTACATCATTTTTGCTCTGGCTTTTAACATAAAAAAAGACCATGTTCAATTTCTTCAGTGTCTGAAGGGGGCACATTTGCTGCTTCTAACCATCTTTTATACCCATGCTCTACTAGTTGTCTTGGTCTGTTGTGCAGAAAAGTTGGTATGTCCTCACTGTATGACTTGCGTTCAGTTGTATAAGAAACATTTAACTGTAAATATCTGAAATACAATTAATTGACTATTTTCATTTTTTCCTTGAACTTTTATATAGTATCTATAAAACTGTCACCATTTTATTATTGATATTGGTGAAATACCATGATTTTCAAAGAAAAGCTTTTATTTCAATTGTAAACGGAAAGCCACTCTTGCACTCCAGCACATGACTACCAACAATCATTGCAAAATTTTGAAACATAATCATTGACATTAGTTATATAAAAACATAATCCTCTCTATATTTTCTTAAAGTATGTCTTCCTGTAATAAACAAATTAATTACAATGTAAATGTTCACTTGATGCGCTGTAGTGGGCATTGTTTTTTTTACCGCCACGATGGTTGATTTTGAATAGCTGCTTCTTTGAATAACTATTGCCTATGCAAAAAAGTATATCTATAATACCGGATTCCAGTTTTTAAAGATCGTTATCATTATCATTGCTTGTAAAGATCTATAATATTGATCGTTCCATATCCAACTAAGAAAGTGAAAACATTCGAGATTTTCCAAGTCTTAATTGCTTTAATTTTCATTTCAATACCTCAATATACATGTTGTGTATAAAATAAACTTATATCAAAGAATAAAACACGTTGATGTTTGGTAGGCATGAATTTCTGCTTTTTTTAAGCCATACAGAATGATTTTTGAAACAATGTAATAAAACCTTTCTATTATTTTCCTTTGTCTGACACAGAGATAATATTCTAAAGATACTACACTGAAATAACAGACTTCCATAGTGTGACTAATCATGAACATGTACCTCTGGCAGGAATTTCTCAATTAAAGTTCCAAGAAGATGACTTAATGATGGTGCCTTCTTCTTTTCCAAGTACTCATATTTCAATGCTTTATTTTGCCTCTCAACGTCATTGTTTCTGTTAATGAAGGCATTGAAACATTCTTGTCTGAACAACTGGACCCATCTCTAAATTAAACTAGAGGCTCTAAAGAGCCTGTATCGCTCACCTGCATTGAACTTTTCATCTTGAGCAGGACTAAAGATTTGGCTGGTTTTTCTATAGGGATCTATGTTCAATTATGTTCGGCTGTGGCAGCCAAGATGGTTGACAGTCTAGGTCAATGGACACATTTCTAAAAGAGAACCATGTAAGGACCATTGCTACCAAGTCTAGTTCTAATTGGCTGAGTGGTTTCAGACCAGAAGATTTTTGAGTGAATTTCCCATAGAGTTCTATGTTAAACTAAGTTTGGCTCTGTCAGCCATCTTGGTTCACAGTCCACGAAATCAGACAATTCTGAAATAGGACATCCTAAGGACCATTGCTGCAAAGTCTGGTTCCAATTGGTCAAGTGGTATCAGCCAAGAAGATTTTTCAATGAATTTTCCCATAGGGCCCTATGTTTAACTAAGTTCGGCTGTGGCTGCCATCTTGGTTAACAGTCCGGGTCATCGGACATCCTTCTAAAAGAGAACCTCCTAAGGACAACTACTGCCAAGTTTGGTTGCAACTGGCCTTGTAGTTTCATAGAAGAAGATTTTGGAAATTCATCCCCCCCTTTTTCTATTTTCAGTAACAGCAGCCATGTCGTCTGGAAGTCGGGGATGCCAGACATAAGTTTGGAAAGAGGCCACCCAAGGACCATTCCACCAAATTTGGTTCAAATTGGCTCAGTGGTTTCAGGGGAGTTGACGAAAAAATAAAATTCCCATAGGTTCAATGTTAAACTATGTCCAGCCATGGTGGCCATGTTGGATGGCGTTCGAGGAAATTTTAAAAGGGGCCACCCAAGGTGCATTCCACCAAAGTTTGGTTCAAATTGGCCTAATGGTCTCAGAGAAGATAACGAAAATGTTAAAATTCCCATAGGGTCCAAGGTTAAACTATGTCCGACAAATGGCAGACATATTGGACGGCACCCGGGAAAACCGAACATAAATTTTAAAGGAGACAATCCAAGGACCATTCCACTTAAGTTTGGTTTAAATTGGTACAGTGGTTTCAGGAGTTGACGAAAAAGTAAAATTCCCATAGGCTCAATGTTAAACTAAGTCCAGCCATGGCGGCTATGTTCAAATTTTAAAAGGGGCCACCAAAGGACCATTCCACCAAAGTTTGGTTCAAATTGGCCTAATGGTCTCAGAGAAGATAACAAAAATGTTAAAATTCCCATAGGGTCCAAGGTTAAACTATGTCCAACCATAGCAGCCATATTGGACGGGACCCCGGAAAACCGAACAAAATTTTTTTAAAGGTGACCATCCAAGGACCATTCCACTTAAGTTTGGTTTAAATTGGCTCAGTGGTTTCAGAGGAGTTGACGAAAAAGTAAAATTCCCATAGGCTCAATGTAACTAAGTCCAGCCATGGCGGCCTTGTTGGATGGCGTTCGGGGAAACCGAACACAAATTTTAAAAGGGGCCACCCAAGGACCATTCCACCAAAGTTTGGTTCAAATTGGCCTAATGGTCTCAAAGAAGATAACGAAAATGTTAAAATTCCGATAGGGTCCAAGATTAAACTTATTTCCAACCATGGCAGCCATATTGGACGGCACCCCGGAAAACCAAACACAATTTTTAAAGGGGACCATCCAAGGACCATTCCACTTAAGTTTGGTTTAAATTGGTTAACTGGTTTCAGAGAAGTTGACGAAAAAGTAAAATTCCCATAGGCTCAATGTTAAACTAAGTCCAGCCATGGCGGCCATGATGGATGGCGTTCGGGGAAACTGAACACAAATTTGAAAAGGGGCCAACCAAGGACCATTCCACCAAAGTTTGGTTCAAATTGGCCTAATGGTCTCAGAGAAGATAACGAAAATGTAAAAATTCCCATAGGGTCCAAGGTTAAACTATGTCCGACCATGGCAGCCATATTGGATGGCGCCCGGGAAAACCGAACACATTTTTAAAGGGGACCATCCAAGGACCATTCTACTTAAGTTTGGTTTAAATTGGTTCAGTGGTTTCAGAGGAGTTGATAAAAATGTGAAAAGTTTACGACGACAACATTTTAGGCCAGGTGAGCTAAAAATAAACATCAGAATTATTATATCAATAAGGCAAAGCAATTTTATTGAATTTCAATCTGGCCATTGGCTCTTACAATTCTTTATCGAACCAACCCTTAATCCAATTTGAGTGTGCAAAAGACGTCTTTAAAATAAACTGCAATACTTTCTATTCTATTCATTTGATGAACACTGTAAAAAGTGTACAATTTCATGAATAAACATACAAGTACATTGTACTCATATTACTTTATTCAGTTAACGTATTTATCACATACTTCAGATTCGTTGAGCCAATATCTCTGAAACCATTTTCTAAGCTTTCGTTTTCGTTCCACAATGAGCTTTCCTGCAATGAAATTCACAAGCATCAAGTTGATGTTTAGGCTGACTTATAGTAAATTAGGTAAACAATCACATTAACCATCTGTCAACATCAAAAAATATTTTATTTATAAAATACTGAACAAACTTACATCCTGACAAAGGATAATGCCATTTATCTGACTTTTACAGAAATTGCTTTTGAAACTGCTAATATACATGTAGTTATAATACCCATCTAACTAGAGGCTCCCAGGAGCCTTTATCACTCACATGATAATCATTTGCAGAATAAATTGTGTAAATAATTATGTTCATCTCGACTGGCAGTCTGGAACATTGCTGTCAAGTTCCAACTGGTTTACTGTTTTCAAACAAGAAGATCTTTCCCACATGTTCGGCTCTGGCAGCAGATGGCGGGCATGGGTCTTCCGATACATTTCTGGAAGAGGACCAACTAAGACCACAGCTGCAAAGTTTTGTTCTTGCTTTGTGGTTTCAGACAAGAAAATCTTAAAGTAAATTTCCCATAAGGTCCTTGTTAAAATATGTTCGGCTCTGGTGGTCATCTTGGATGGTGGGTGGGTTCATTTGAAACAATTCTGAAAGAGGACCACCTAAGAACCATTACTGCCAACTTTTGTTCCAATTGGCCAAGTGGTTTCAGACAAGAAGTTTTTAAAGTAAATTTCTCATAGGGGCCTATGTTAAACTATGTTTGGCTCTTGTGGCCATCTTGCAACTGGATGGTGGGCAGTGCCATGGGATATAATTCTGAAAGTGGCCCACCTAAGAACCATTGCTGCCAAGTTTTGTTCTATTATTGCACTAGTGGTTTTGGAGAAGATCTTTAAAGGAAGGTTTACCCTTTAAAATGGGTCAATGCTCCTCTTTTTGATAACAGAAATGGCCTTTGAAACATTGTACATAATAATTATTCATACCTTCAACAAAGATTCTGCAGTCAAAAATTCATCATTTGTTGTTGATTTTGCAATGTTTCTAAGCATTGCTATAATGGTGGACTTCTTGTCTAACAGTCCATTACTTGAGGTTCCAAGCAACCTTTCCCAACTTTGCTCACGGTGGAAGTCACATAAATAAACTAGTGCATCTTCAATAAAAGAAAGGCAAACAAAAAAAATACATAATTATATTTATAAAAATGTACATTACTATTTACCAAATTCAGTTGTTGTTACCATTGGTAATTTGAAAACTTTACATGCATGCCTGGAACGTTATTTCATTTTAACAGATAATTCAATTAATCTATTAAACAACTTATTGAATTGATTAGATTACGCAAATGTAATTGCATTATTGAAGCCTATAAGTTTGGTTTTAATCAGTTTGAAATGTTTTAAGGAAATAATAATTTTTAAAGGTTAATATTGTCATTTCAACATTGAACAGAGTGGCATTGATCTTTAAAAAATAGAAAACCCATTTAGCCATTGAAAAACAGAAAAATTCCATACTAATAAGAATTTATGAATTAAATACTTATTGGTTGCTTAGCATTATCATCCACTTATGTTTTTAACAACTTTTATGTGATGGTTTTCTGTGATTTCATTTATTAACACATATAATGGTGTAATACAAAGTTTTGAAATATATATATAAATCTATCATAAGGTTGCCCTGTGGGTAGCTCTTTTGGGAATTTTGAAGAATATTTATACAATGACAAAATATATACTGTTTATCTGAAAATAGGTACACAATTAAAAAAAGTTTTATAGTGGCTTGAAGAAATATGAAGGAATTAAGAAAGTTAATTTTAGCCAAACTTGCCCTAAAGTTCACCTTAATTAAGCATTCATCTTGGGTATCCACCCAAAGTTTTTTTACATGTTAATTTAACTTAAATAAGTGCACGGTCAGCGGCCACAGAAATGTAACTTTAACTTTTACTTGAATTAAGCTGTCATTTTTCTTTCTAAACATGTTTAAAATTGAGTGATCTTTAAATAGTGGTAGTGCTTAAGTAAATTACCAAACGCTTCATTCATTTATGGTAGACTGAGAAAAAAAAACAATCGTTAACGACCATGTTTTTTTCTGCTTGGTAAAGATAATATCTTCATCATTCCGAACCGGAAAAGAAAATCCACATTTGTCCCTCTGTGTAAATCTTTATTAAACTGTCACCTGTCTTATGCGGCCACATTAATTTTGTCCTAACAGTGACAGTTGAAAACAGGTTTCACTGTATGTACTTTTGATGGGCAGAAAGCAGGGTAGAAAAATTCTTCACTGTGAAGAGTTTTTATTAGGAACAAGACACTAAAATTTCTAGAAAGCCATTGGCTGAGAGTGAAAAGCATAAGTTTGCCATTTTATAAAGCTACACCAAAATAAATATATACAGAATAAGTATACACCAAAAGAAATACATGTACATGTATTTCACATTTTTGTGTCAGAGTTGTCTCCCATAAACAGATTGTCATTTTCCTGCAGATGTATTTTTATGCTAACAATATTCTCCATCAATGATATATTTTCTTAAATATTTTCCTACATTTTTCAATGTATGGTGAAGGCCTTTCCAAATTCAATATTTCCAGAAAACATACGAAGTAATTTTTTCCCTTTTTATTAATTACAAAACACCTTCTGCCAGGAAAGAAAACTTATGCATGGGAGAAAACTGAAGCAGGTTATATACATGTGTATTATTAAAAGATCTAAGTTTTGCAGAATATATTATCACCCAAGTGAAAACACTGAAGAATACTTACTTAATGGCTGTAGTAACAAATTGTAAAATTAATATAACAATACTCCATAATAACCACAATAATAGACACTTGGAATATAACACACTGTGCAAATTTTTTACTTGAGACAATGAAATCCAAAAATTTCAGTATCATATACAGCTTCTGATATTAGTCAACATAAAATGCTGGACAAACCCTTGATTTTCATCAATGAATAAAAATTACAAATATCACGAAGAAAATTTTACAAAATTTCAAGATACTTTAAGTTTTACAATTGGAAATTATTATTTCATTGAATAGTAATTTCCAAGAATCCAATCTAATTGGTATTCAAGGTAATATTATGAATCAATAGTATTGTGGTACATGATAAAAATGATATGACATTTATATTAAACAGTAAAGAAAATACCTGGAAAGACACTTTCCAATGCAGATATCTCCTCTTCAGCATAGTCACACATGAAATACCTAGGCTTCCACTCAGGATTCCAATCCTTCTATATATTAATGGCTTCTTTGATTGAGTCTCCAAAATAAAGGTGGCAACTGTAATGTAATTACAGTTTGTTGGTACACAAAGAAGAAATACTGGCAATGCATACTGTGTTGTTCTGTATGTTGAGTCAAGAAAGGATATTTCATTCCCATAACGTACCAATAGCTGGCGCTGCCAGGAGGTCTGATGTAAAAACAGAAATTTCTGATTGTTTCCAGAAAACAGATTATCATCAAACAGAGTCGTTCAAATTTTCATTCCGTCCAGGCAATTCTGTAATAAAATATACAATGCCAAGTATTCAATTCTAACACTATATACAATGAATGAATAGGTATAATATCACTGAACTGACTCAATAGGTTTCTGAGAATGCACCTAAACAAAAAAAACTCAACGTAGTCATTCATGCACAAAATGTGGGTCAAACAGGACATACTTACAGACAAGGGTAAATCTATATGCGTGGACAGGGCTTAATTTCAATGTATTGTCAACCTAATATTGAAGTCAAATGGATGTTTATAAATATATACCAATAATACAGGGGATAAATTCTAGAAGAGGTAACCTTATGGGGATTAATATACATGTATTTATCTGGTAATCTCAAGATTAATACCTTGCAAATTTTCTGTCAAATTGTTCTCATTTTCTTTTAGCCTAAGCTTAAAATAGTCATCAGCTTTCTCCATGAATTGATCCTTTCTGACACTACTTCCTACAAATGCAGAAATTCGAATGATAAATCACAATGTCATAAAATATATAAATACTTTTCAAAGCACAAAGTTTATCATCAGTCATTAAGATCTTCATTCCATACAGGCAATGACTAAATATTCATTATACTTTGCAAGAATTAATTTTTAAGTGAATAAATGTCCTTCATATTATAAATTTATTCTGTGATAAAAGCAAAACTTATTAGACAGTTATCATTTTAACCAAAGTTTATACCTGATCTACATTACTATTTCTGATCTCCAACAATATGTGATTTCTGATGGTCTGTACTGGTGGCTAAAATTTGGAGTTAGGCCTGTTTGGTAATTTTGTATCTCTGAAAAGCTCCTCCTTCATGTACACTTCCAGCAGAAGCTTCATTTGGTTGGGACTTTTTACACCGTTCTCTATAACCAATTTTTAAATATATTTTTTAAGTCTGTCATCAACAGGCTGAACTTATCTTGCTGCCTAAAGGTTAGAATTGGAAATATCTGTCATATCTATATTACTGTTTATTCAATTTCTTTGATTTTCAAGGGTTTTTCAAGCAGAACTTCAAATTTAAATGCATATTTTTTTACTATAAATTACATGAGCATTAAATCTGACATCCTTGAAATGACAAATCTTCACTAGTTTACATGTATGTGCTTCAGTGAAAATTTTATTAAATATAAATGAAGAAATTCAGAAAATGTATAAGAAGTTAAACGAGAAATTTTATTTATTTCTATGGACAGAAATGAAAAATTATTGAATTTTGATTTACATTTATTTCTTTACACACGTGATACGTACCTCATAAATTATTTTGTAAACTTTATTCACTCTTGTTCCAAAATTCAATGTATTTCTATAAAGATTATAACTTTCTAAAACTACATTCCTTTTCATCTTATTATGACATTTGCAAAATTTCACATCATACTTTAGTTTGAACACTTAAATATTATGTCATTTTATATTCATTAAACATGACAAATACTATACCTCTCCAATTATATGATTTTTTGTGATCACTTTTTTAGGGATGGTAATTAGGTATACATGTTTCAATCTTGTATCAATTTTACCGCTAATTTGTGATCTAACAAGCGAAGACATTTTTTCTCCGTCATGACTTGTGTGTGTCTGTGGAAGCTGAAATAACACACTCATTTTAATAACAGGGGCTCAATGGGATTAGCCAATGTCGCATAATGCAATTTTTCATTCATTCTGGCAACAAAATTTCATACTTGGTGATATTTCTGGCACCCAAATTGAAAAAATCTAACACACAATTAAAAAAACATAATGCATACCTTTATCACTTTAAATGCATGAAATCATAGTTTCCATTCTGCAAGGATTGTGATCAGAGGTTTCAATGTAAACAAATACAACGGAAATCTTTGTTTTTTGCTTGCAATGATTTATGTTTAAAAAGGAGGGTGGGTAACTTTAAATAGCAAATTTTAAAACAGGCAACAAAAATTATAATTCTGAATACATTTGTAATCATTTGAAAATACAATTATTTGACTCTCAGCAATGTGAATATTACAAAGCCTTTTAAAAGAGTTTCACAGTTATTTCCATTACTATACTGGAAAAAATAATTTCTTAAAATCTCTGTCTTTGCCTTGATGGCATTGTAATATCTTTCTACCACGAATTAAAAATTGTATGCCATCAAAGGGAATAGGAGGCTCGGCATTTTTTGGTGTATCTTCATATCTTATAGTGAAAGTTAGGTTGGCTAATGCAGAAATTAAAATAATTTACTAAAAAATCATTATCAAAACATGGCTAACTCAATAGAGTTGTATAATTGGAATAAATAGATAAAATGAATTCTGCTTATTCACAAAATTAATTTATTAAAAAAAATAATAATACTGAACATATAACTTCACTATTCTCATTCAAACACTTTTATTAACCTTGTACATGTATTCTCGGGGATCAAAACTCGTTTTTTCACCTTAGTCGCTAAACTTGGCTCCTAGTTTTCAACATTTAGGATCCCACTCAAAAATTGAGGCCAGTATAAATTTTCATTTTAGTGTACCATTTCAAGTCTTCAATAAATTTGTTTCTTTAGACTGGTTTTTGTGGTTATATGTAGATAATTATATCTGTTTGTATGTTACTTGCCCCTTGTGGGTCCTTGGGTCAGGAATTTTAATGTTAGTCTGACCGACGGATAATCTGTCGGTCCCCAGCATTTCATGTAGACTGAAGTGCTTCCTCGCATATGTCCTCTTGATTCTTGATTGTATATTGCACAATTTACCTGTTGCTATACAATTTATCACATTAACCTACCATTAAACATAAAGTGGTCTCCTAAACATAATTTGTGTGTAAGTTGCTATTCTAAATGCTATCATTTATTGCGGGGAAGGGGGGGGGGTTTACACACGGGGCATGGTTACAAATATCAGACCGTCCTGCAACGTAATATACTTATGGGGGGGGGGGGGGGGGCTAGGATCAAATGTTTGATCCTGCCTATTTTTTTGCCGAAATTTTGGTCCTGGATTTTTTTTTCCCTCTACTGCGGCTTAAGATTTTATTTTCATTTAAACCAACAAATGTCCTGATTGACACAGGTCCTGCATTTTTTCCCCACCTAAAGTGATCCTGTCTTTTTATTTTGCCAAAATCCTGTTCCTCCCTTTTTATTTAAAATTTGATCCTACTCTCTGGACACCTCACTTCGTAAATGTCTAGTTACTTGGGTAAAAGATTGAATGAGCTCAGTCGTAACTGAAACAATATTGAACTTACCTGAATGTATTCAAAAGAAACAAACAACCTCCGCCCATGGAATTTTCAATGTAAAAGGGAGATAACTCTTCCTATGAGATTTTATAATAATAAATACTTTATTTGCAAACAATACCCATTTGGGTCATAGCAATACAAATGTCACATACAAAAAAAAAACATATTTGAACATCAATTTATTATACATGTATAAACAGATAACTAATATAGTCAAGAGTCTCCTTTTCTCAGTTCTAATGACTGTTTTATAAAAGAAACTACCATATTGATATCTTTAGGCGTTGATGGGTTTAATATGAGTTTAAGTTTTGCAATGTCATTTAAATCAAGGAAGTTGTCGTATACTTCTAAGAAGTATTCTATCATTTTTTGTCTATAAATACTATTACTATTGCATTCTAGGAAGAAATGTTTTTTCATCGTCAAGTTTCTGACACGTATGACATAGTCTTTGATTTCTGGGAACTTTCTTATATCTCAAGTAGTCCAGTCAAACTAAGTTTTAACCTCAAACTAATTGCAACAGAAAATGTTTTAGTTCTAATCTATAGCATTAAGCCCCAAAATATACACAGAAAAAGTCCCATAAAATCTAACTTGAGGAAAACTCAAAATCAACATTTTTAATTTACTATGGAAATTAACATTGGATAGGGGAGATAACTCCGCAAAAATTAGTCTTTTTTGTCAGTTTTTGGTTGATCTTCTTAAAATTCATGTAAAGTATGATACTTTGATGGGGTTATAAGTTCGTATTTGACTATATTATATCATCTTCTGCTCATGAAATGTACAAAACCGAAGTGTTATGGGTATTTTTATTTTTTTTGCACATTTTTCATTAAAGAAATTGCAAATTTGTGGCTTTGTGACCATTTTGAAAAAATAATGTGAAAATTTGGTATTGTTTATATCTGTAAATTATATTTGTTCAGCATCTACCTTGTTTAAAGGAACTTTAAACCACAAAAAGAAGAATATATGCTTAATCATTTTTATTAAATTTGAGATTCTTTACCTTGACATGTTGAAAAATTTAATAAATGGTCAACTAATGAATTACGAAATCTAGGTTGTAGCTTGATAAAAGGTATGAAAACACCTTTAGAGTTGTTTGTTATATTCTAAAGACGGCTTAAATATCAAGAATCAATACATTCTGCTGAATAGAAGCGGTAAAGTTATAATTTGGTATCAATTTTTATTGATATTTCTGCCTTTTTTGCAGAGTTATCTCCCATTTTCAATGCAACTCTCCATAGGAATTTTAAAATCGTGATTTTTTAGTCTTCCTCAAGATAGATTTTGTTGGACTTTTTTCTGTGTATATTTGGGGTATAATGCTAAAGATTAAAACTTAAAAATCTTCTTTTGCAATTACTTTAAGGTTAGGGTCAAATTTATGCTAGATTGACTGGACTAAAGAGTTCTATTAATAATTGATGGTCACTCAGTCTAAATTTAGTGAGAATTTTACGTGTTTCTTTATTAGGATGGGACAAGTAGTATTCCATTTTATATTCTGATTTTATAAATTTATATAAGTATATTTTATTTTGTTCATTTAAATCATTAATTTTATTTTGGATCAAATCCAAATAATACATTTTAGTATTAGTTTTCACACTATTTCTTTTTTGTTTTGTCTCTTTTAAAGTTTTACATTTATGTACTTCATTAACTTTATTATTTGTTTCATCTGTTATAGATTTTGCATATGTGTACCAGGAGTATATACCTTCATTATCTAAGATTTTTGAAAGACTCAGTGCTTCCTTAACAAGGGGATTTAAAGTTTCATTGTGAAGCCTTGAGGGATACATAATAGATTGGGATTTTATGAAGGATTCAACAGGAATTACCCCCAATTAGGCCCTAATAGCAATATTTGTTGCACTTCTTTTAGTGCCAAGTGTATATTTTAAAAACTCAAGTTGTACTTTTTCCATTGGAGTTTTATAGCATGCGCAGCTAGCTCTATGGGAGCATATAGGTCATTTAGAAAAGTCTTTTTTTAATAGGGGCAGCCATTATGCAATCCAAAGTGAATTTATTTGTTAAAGCTATTATGGCATATATTGTGCTAAAAACTAAGGCTAGGAGAAGTTTTGTTCACTGGAACTGGAAGTAAGTAAAGTAAGGGAAATAACTTGCTTCAAATTATAACTTCAGTCAGAACCGTGATACCGGAAATGAGTTTCTGGAAAGGGCTATTGCTGTGCTTGCATCATCTGACACGCCAACAGCATATTAAAATTAAGTATTACAACCCTGTGATTCATGAAATATGCACAAAGTGCATTAAAAATATATTAAATAAGAGATTTACAAATTTAAGGATAGGTCGGAGTTGACAACTTCAATTATCAATTTTTTGGGGAAATTTTCAAGTGCTTAAATTTTTCTGTCGGATATCTCCATTCAGAATTGTGACGTTTACACACACAACCTTTATAAACAACTTTACAATTTTTATATTTCTTGGATGACACATTACCCCCACCCACCCTAAAAATCAAATGGTTGCTCCCCTATTCAGTTATATCCCTATTACCGATGTCCTTTTCCTTTCCAAAATTTTTATCAGTTTTTAATATTCTATAAATTGTGGATAAGTCCTCTTCATGGGTTCTAATAACCCTCTGTACAGTTTCAATATCTCCAATAACATCGGTCTGTGCAGCATCAGCAGCCATAGCCGACATATCTCCCGCTTGATAAAATCACGTGGAAAACAATACTAATAAAATACGGGTCACACGTGTTTTTCTTCTTTCCTTGATATCATCCTGAATTGGTCTATGAAATCATGGATAGAAAACATTCAAATATAAGGCAGAAAATATGCAAATTTCGTGACATTTATATTAAGATATAAATAACTTTTTATTATATAAGGTATCTAATTTTATCATCTTTTTTATGTCTGATGAAGGCCTGCCAAAACTCAATATTTTCAGAAAAAATAGAAGTATTTTAGCCATTCATGTTGAATTAATACAACACACCTTCTTATCAAGAAAGATAACTCATGCATACGGGAAACAACTCCAATATCCGAAAATAGGAAATTATCACTTGCATTTCTGTAAGCACATCAACTTAGGTTAAGTTTTTATGTAGTGTACAAAATTATAAGACTAAATTCCTTAAATTTCTGCATGATAAGGGTTTTGAAGTTGGATATGAACACACTTGTTCTTATATAACCATTATTCAAACAATAAATGATCACTTTAATGAACTGAAGTAGCCTAGCATCACAATCTGGAGCCACTAATAGAGGTATTTCAAGAGTCTATTAACAAAAATTACTGGTCAACTCAAACTGCTTGTGTGGAGATAGTCCAGTCAATCTAGCATAAATTTGACCCTAACATTAAAGTAATTGCAAAAGAAGGTTTTTAAGTTTTAATCTTTAGCATTATACCCCAAATATACACAGAAAAAAGTCCAACAAAATCTAACTTGAGGAAGACTAAAAAATCATGATTTTAAAATTCCTATGGAGATTTGCATTGAAATTGGGACATAACTTTACCGCTTCTCTTCAGCAGAATGTATTGATTCTTGATACTTTAGCCGTCTTTAGAGTATAACAAACAACTCTAAAGGTGTTTTCATATCTTGTATCAAGCTACAACCTAAATTTTGTATTTCATTAGTTGACCATTTATTAAATTTTTCAACATGTCAAGGTAAAGAATCTCAAATTTAATAAAAAGGATTAAGCATATATTCTTTTTGTGGTTTAAAGTTTCTTTAAATAAGGTAGATCCTGAACAAATATAATTTACAGATATAAACAATACCAAATTTTCGCATTATTTTTTCAAAATGGTCACAAAGCCACAAATTTGCAATTTCTTTAATGAAATATTTGCAAAAAAAAAAATAAAAATACCCATAACACTTCGGTTTTGTACATTTCATGAGCAGATTATATAATAGTCAAATACGAACTTAAAACCCCATCAAAGTATCATACTTTAAATGAATTTTAAGAAAATCAACCAAAAACTGACAAAAAAGACTAATTTTTGCAGAGTTATCTCCCCATTCCAATGTAAATTTCCATAGGAAATTAAAAATGCTGATTTTGAGTTTTCCTCATGTTAGATTTTATGGGACTTTTTTCTGTGTATATTTGGGGCTTAATGCTATAGATTAGAACTAAAACATTTTCTGTTGCAATTAGTTTGAGGTTAAAACTTAGTTTGACTGGACTAAGAGGCAAGGTGAAGTCAAACCAAATTAGAATGACCTTTAGTGCATTCCCCAAATAACCAAACAACAATCGGCATGTACAGTACTTTATTTCAACAATATTTATTTTCTGTTTATATTTTCTCCAAATAAATTTTGAAAAAAGGTAAAACAACAAATTCATAGAAACAAATTACATTGTAAGACTAAAGAGACAAAATGTATACACCGACATCAAATTATTAATGAGGTATGGTTTGAATGCGCAATGTAACTACAGGCTCTGAGGGCTGAGCCTGTATCGCTGACCTGGCATGAAAGCAGTTTTTATTGATCTACCTCGGAGAAGTCACTTCTCCCTATCATTATTAAGTGTAGTAAATTTTTCCTGCATCAAGGTCCTTCTACATACAGGTCAACATATTCTAAAATTCAGCAGTTCTCCAGAAGATTTTTGCATGCATTTCCCATAGGGTCTTATGTTAACTGAAGTCCTCTGCTGGTGGCTATCTTGAATGAGGGATTGGTACGAAAGTAACAACTTGGTCAGCACCTTATGAGGGATATTCAGGCTATGTCTGATTTCAAGCAATTCTGTGGTTCTGTAGATTTTTGTTATAAGGCAGCATAAATGCTCCGGACTCCACATGAGAATAGAGTTTAAGGACCTTACACTTGCGTTTTTCGGGCACTATTTGACATGGCCAAATGGTCTGTTAGAGCCTTTGAGCCTAATTTAATCAGTAGTTCGCCTAGGCTTCTATTTATTTTATACGCTATTACTGATGGTATAGAGAGTACACTGGATGTGTATGAATCTGCAAAGGACCTTAACAGCAATGCTGCTTTTTTTTGAAGTTTAGTTCCATTTGGCCAAGCGATTTCAGAGGAGATGATTTTTTTATATCAGCCAGTAAGAAACAAGAACTGCCCATGGCGGCCATATTTGTAGTCCTATTGGGTCGAAATGAGCAAATTTTGTAAAGATGCTTCCTGCCAAGTTCCTGGCCCAGTGGTTTCAAAGAAGATTAACATGTGAAAAATTAACAGACGTACAGACGGATGCCAAATGATGACAAAAGCTCACATGGTCTTTGGACAGATGAGCTAAAAATGTAAAATGAAACCAAAGACAGGAATTCTGAATATCCTTACTCTGAAATCAGCCAAATACTTATTTCCAAGAAGATATTCTGCTTGTTTAGATCCAAAATCATTAAAGATTTACTTAAATGAGTATTTGGTATTGGGTAAAAAAAATTGAAAATATTTTGTCAGAATGTACAAGGGAAATGTACAAGGGAAAGTCAAACAAAAAACATAAATTTGGAAAGTTATTGATAGATAATGCCATGAAGAAGTCATTGGGCAATCGTTTCTGAATGACAAAGCATTCAAAGGTCAGTGAATTCTCATGTTTTCAAATTTCAAATGATAATTAAAAATAGTACCATGAAAGTCTGCAAGAAAAGATTCTGAGATAATAAGAGTCAACTACAAACAATTTCTAACATCCAAATATTAATAAGGAGAATAAATGCTATAGAGGGTTCTAAGTATCAAATCAACTTAACACGAACATATATCATCAAACATTAAAATAATTCTCATACAAAAAGAAAATTGCATATCTATAGAACATGACCATTTTCTATCTATCTACAATTATATATCTATAGCACATGACTATCTCTCTACAATTAGGACAAAATAAATAATATGTTTCCTATTTCATCACAACTCAAAATAAGGTAGGTAGGTATGCAAAACATTTTATTTTGTTGAAATATTGTATGGCTGCATAGCTGGCGACAAGCCATTTTCTTTTTTATTCTCACTGGAGCACTGATTCTTTCCATTTTAAAATGGTGGCATAAAGCGCTTACAAGATTGTATGAATTCTAAAGGTACCATAAAAGACGAAAATTCCTGCAATTGAAATTTGTCAATAAATTTAGGGTTGGTCGGGAAACCAGAGACACATATTACTTATTATGGCCTTAATAATATCTACAAACTGTCTGAACACAATGTCAAAATTCTATCTACAGGAAAATATTTACAAGCTGAACACAAGGTGGTGGTATCTAATGACAGATCCTGTAAACATCAGATTGAATCTGTTTACAACACAACAAACAGTAAATAAACAAGATAGAATAGACAAAACTCATACAATACAATGCTGATCTAATGTTTGACAAATTTTATTAAAATCTGTTGGGCTACGAATTGAAATTTTAGTTTTTGAATTTAATATATGGTTACTAGCTACACTTCCAAACATAGTGTTTTTTAAATTTTGGTTCATTTTTATGTTTCTGAGTTTAGTGTTCCGTCCATTTTCCTGAACTAATATGCATCATTTTTTAGGTGCCAGCTGAAGCCAGCCTCTGGGTGCAGGCTTTTCATCCTGCGTTGAAGACCCATTGGTAGCCATGAGCTGTTTTCTGCTCTTTGGTTGGGTTGTCGTCTCTTTGACACATTCCTAATTTCCATTCTCTATTCTATACAATGGTCTGAGAGTCTTCCAAAATATTTACCAAAGATTGGAATTGCAGTGTTTGAAATTCACTTTATTCCAAGCAATTGCTATTTCACACCTGACTAATTTATATGATTGCTGGGTACTTTCCCACAGACATGATTTTAACCATGTAATAAGAGTGAAATAATACTTTGGCAGCCATTTTACTATATATATTAAGGGAACAGTAATGGACAGATCTGGACTTCCAAAAGCAGAATTACCCCTGTTTTCCAAAAATTTGAAGGTCTGAGAGTCTTCTAGGATAATAAACAAAGAAAGAATTGCAATGTTTGAAATTCAATTATTCAAATCAAATGCTGTTTCACACTAGAATATTGTATAACTGTATGGTTGCTAGGTAATTTTCCCATAAATTGAAGGTCTGAGAGGCGTCCAGGATATTTACCAAAGATGGAATTGCAATGTTTGAAATCCATTTGTTCCAAGTAATTGCTGTTGTTGTCATCATTTTGTGATAAGCTTGATCTTTATAATCATTAAAGATAAAGTGCTATTCTGATTCGGATTAGTAATAACCTTTGAGGTCTCTCAGGATTGTCAATATTCAAAAACTATTCATTTCTTGGAGTAAAATATTTTATGAAAAATTATGATTATTGAAAAAAGTCACAAATTACTGACAACTCAGATTTTTTTAACCGATAGCACCAGAAATGGTTGGCATGTATTATGTGAAAGATAGTTTAGTTGTGAGGTGAGAGATGTTATTTGCAAACATGGTCCATTATGGCCTAAAAGACTGAATTAATTAAAATGTAAAATTTGTAGGAGACTTGGCTGGTTCTATCCTGCTTAAGGAACGAGCAAACACTTTTAATGGGGAACATTTGAAGCAGTAATGAACGAAAATCCATAACATCAGACTGTAAACAGTAACACCATATATTCGGTCTGAAATTCGCGACAATTGCAGAAAAATGGTAATGGTTGGCATTGATGATAATACTCAGGCTTGATTAGAACTTCATACTAAAAATTCTTCTTTGTAAAGTTACAGATCATTTATAAAAACATATACTATATATTATTCGGTAAGTAAATGTTTTTACATGTTACATCATCTGAATGTGAAGTTTACAGGATCTATCAGCACAAAATACAAAATCAAGCAAAATTTCAACAAATACATCGAACATAAAGTGCAGTCTTAAAATATTACATACACACACATATGCTATGAGAATACTATTTGCCTTTTAAATGATTCTAAAATTCCTTTAATCAACTTTTAGAAAACTGACAAAACAGAAAGGAAAGTTCTTTGAATATTTTAACTATTTAGGTGAAACCTTATAATATTGCTTTATCACAAAATATATATAAACAGACATTCTGGAATGATAATTATATAAAAACAGATATTCTGGAATAAATTCGAAAAATGTCAAAAATGTAATGTATATTAACTTTTATTGCTACATGTACTGTATTTTTTATCATTTGATTTAATTCATGCGTTATCAGTTATCATACTACAAATGTATTTGCATTAGGAACCCCAATATATCAAATGATAATATCTACAAGGGAGATAACCTGTAGAACCTGCAGCGAAAAATTGTCAACTATTAAAGAGTAATAAAATAATGAGAGGAGACCAGAGATGTCAACCCTACATGAAAATTAGGAGTAAAATTTTTTACCAGGGGTTTGGGGTCGACCTAAGACCCCATTGGGGTCAAGGGGCAAAGTCTTCCTTTTCTTATTTGGCCATTCCGCCATACAAGTTTTCAATAAAGATTATCCTAGGACAGGATAACGATCTGTAGCCCATAGTCATACAGGTAAAGGGATTATCCTAGGACAGGATAACGATCTGTAGCCCATAGTCATACAGGTAAAGATTATCCTAGGACAGGATAACGATCTGTAGCCCATAGTCATACAGGTAAAGATTATCCTAGGACAGGATAACGATCTGTAGCCCATAGTCATACAGGGAAACTCAATATACATCCATACCAAAATAGCACTACAAGTAAATTCTTACCTTTATATTATAGTCTTAACCAAATAAACAAGAAACTTCAACTCATATAAGGTAAAAAAACGAAATATAAGTACGTTTCCTATTTAATCAAAATTAACAAGATTGCTACAGGTAGCCATATGTCCCCAGCCGCAGAGAAAACTCAAAGCCCCACAAGATATACAAAAAATATGGAAGGTAGGTAGTCATGAATTATGAATTATTTTCAAATGAATGGACCAATCTGCATGCCATTTTCGTTTTTATTCTCAATCACTGAAGCATTTATTCCTTCTACTTAGAAACAGTGACATCGGCTCACAATCTTCAAAGATTAAAGGCATTCTAAAGCTACATTTGTACTGGAAGAGACAAAAATCTGGGAAACGAAATTTTGACTTTTTGTTAATAAAATGTTCAGAATTGTTGATGGAAATTTAGGGTCAGTCCGGAAACAGGAAACACTCATCTTCCTTTGGCCTATGCATGTACAAATTCTTTGTTCTAATTTTAGGAAGAATTACATGTTATGTATCAAATATAATGAAAGACAATTTTAATAAACTGTATTCAATTCAATATCAAGTTTTTGGGAAAAAATTGGATAAGTTCTATTCCATTAAAAAGGATATGTGAGGGTAGGAAGGAAAGTTTTATTATAGGACAGGGGTCCTGGGTCATTTTTAGTGTGTGCCTATCAGATGTACGTAAAGTTATCTAAAATATATTTGTTGGTTGTGGGGGTATTTTGAAAGTCCCTTCCTACCCTCCCACATTCATATTAATGGAACAGCCCTAACAGTTTTTAATATTTTATGATTCCACAAACCATCTTTTATTGGAAAATAAATTTACAATACATGTATATTTTTGGATGTAATAATATCTGACAGGTATTTGACATTTAATGATAATACTTATACAATGAAAAATACTTCCCATTATTAAAAGTTTATAAAAAATCTCATGAAGATCCGAATTTATCCAACATGTTATGGTCACTACAAGTTTATATGAAAATGAATAACAAATTGATGATATACAATAAGTGATATGAAAGACCTTGGTAAAACTACACCTTGTTCTATACATATGATTTGCTAGGGTCACTTAAGATTCTCATGGGATGGAATTCAACTAACAAAACAAAACAAAAACAATAGAACTAGAGGCTCCAGGAGCCTATATCACTCACCTGGATTTTATTTGCCAATTTAGTTAAAATTTAGTATCAATGGACACAAATATAAAAGAGTAGCCCCTGTGGTCAATGTTAATTCAAGTTACAGAGTAACACCTGTGGTCAATGTTAAGTCAAGTTACAGAGTAACACCTGTGGACAATGTTAAGTCAAGTTACAGAGTAACCCCTGTGGTCAATGTTAAGTCAAGTTACAGAGTAACACCTGTGGTCAATGTCAAGTCAAGTTGAAGAGTAAATTATCTTGGGTTTCCAATCAGAAGCATTTTAAATGCATTTCCCATCAGGCTCAATGTTAACATAGTCAGGCGCTGATCGCTATCATTGATTTCCATTGAGATGAAGTAACAATTCAAGGGAACAACCTTGCAATGATCGTTCATTTCAACTTTCAATTTGACAGGTCTAGTAGTTTCAGAGAAGGAGATCTTTGAATCGACGAATCCGAAAAGCCCCTTCTGGAGCCTGGCAACCATGCTTATTGGATGAATGGCACCAAAGTATCAATTATTATTTGGTTCCTCATAGGTATCAATCTGTTAAATTGTTCTTCAAAAAAATCAATTTTTAATACTTTTTCCCAAAGGGTCCAATGTAGGCCATCTTGAATTTTCATTCTGAACAAAAATAACAGTTGTTAAGGAACTTTATAGAAATATTTGTAACTTTTGGGTTCAAATGGTTAAAATTGTTCTTGCGAATTTAAAAAAAAAAATCCAGATAGGTCCAAGTGGCCATGTTTCTTGACAAATCATCACCAAAATAACAACTCTTGGAAAAGATCTTATGCCAAGTTTGGTTAAACTTCTGTTCAGTGGTTCTCAAGAAAATTAAAATGTGAAATGTTAACGGACAGACGAAAGACAACAAGAGATGACAAAAGCTCACACTGGCCTCTATCTATAAGAGCTAAAAAATACTCTACTGAACACATTAATGATTTCAATGAATAAAAGTCAAAGATATTATCACAGAGAAAATCTGTTCTTATCTTATAAATTATCAATCAGTAATTTTGTTAATACTACTCTTCCTAACAACATTAATTTCCAAACAAATTGGATCCCTATAAATGATTATACAAGCTCTGTGTTACTATATTGTACTATGATTTCTTCCTTCATTCACTGTACAATCTTTGCATCTAACTTCATTTGTGTACTATCTACTATGGATTAAATCAACATATCTGCTAAACGGTCATCTAATTTCAAATGTCATTTTGTTCCTGTGGATCTAATGTCAGTTTGTTCCTGTGGATCCAAATCCTCCCTTTCCCCGTTCAGTTTTCTCCAATATCTACAACAATTGAATATTTTATTGGAAAGAGCACATAAGAGGCATGATCCAAACAGTTAAATTATACATATACATATTATGACCATACAATAAAGTAAACATATAATTATATATTATTATATATGTGAACTGGTGGGGTAATCTCTCTTCTCAAAGGCTTCATTGGTGGGGTGATCTCTCTTCTCAAAGGCTTCATTTATGAAACTACACAGATCTTTTTCACCCCCACCACGCACTAACAAATTCTGAAACACCCCTATCACCAATAAAAAAAAAATTGTAATATAGAACCACCACCAATATAATTCAATTGGTTCATAGTATATCCCCTTATTGTCAATTACATCTGTGAATGCTTTTATCGTGTAATTTAATTGTATGTGACATTTTTAATACATTAAAAATTAATAATTGATGCACATGTTTTCTTTGTTATATCGACTTAAAACTTCTCTCAGATTTTTACCATTAAAGTATGCCAAGTCAGTGGTTGTTTATTCTGGATACCAAGAATTTGATTGGTTAAGATATCTTGCTAAAATAAAACTTTGATTTGTACAGCATTCCCACATCGGTTTTTGTAACCCACCCTTTCAAGTTTCCCTACCTAAATTTCGTAGTTTATTTTTTTTGTACGTTTATATTTCATATTCGTAATATGGTATATGTAACTTTCAATGGGAATAATTACATTAATTCCATGTTTCATTGGCAAGGTTCAACATGATTGGTCAAACAGTGATCAATTGATGTTTCATATTCCAATAAAACTCAATTTCTATTTTGCATATGTCTCCATGACGACTTCAGATGTAAACAGTCGCTAGAGTAGTGATATCAATGAACAAATTATTTTGTATGCATAAATTTACACAGAAACTAGAAAAGAAGTATGGGCCCGCCTGAACTTGATAATTATGGACAAAGTTGTTTTGTTAGGAGTGATTTTTTGGTGTTGGTGAAATGTAATTATAAGAATTGAATTTTTGTAGTTTTATAGGCATGTAAAAGTGTTGACCGAAGCACATTTTTATCATGAAATTTACAGAAACTAGAGTACAACGTGAATCATTTCACCCTAGGGGTTCAAAGATGGCCCAGCGAGGAATATTCAGAAAATTTTATGAGTTGTGTTTATGAGACATACATGTATATATATGCCTGTTCAGTTCATAAATTTGTATAAAGGTGTTAAAAGTATCATACTTCACATTCTTCAAGTTCTGGAATGTAAATTCTTTCACATATTAGTTGTGCTATTCTGTCCCCTTTGTTCACTGAAAAGATTCAAAAACAGAGATAATAAATATGTTCTGAACAGACTTGGTAGTCCAGGATTTTTCAGTTATCAAAATTTACTACCCTTGAACTGGTAAGGTATAGAAATTTACTATGGGTTGGCTTGGGTATATATACAATTGACCAATACCATGTATATATACAATTAACCATTGTTCCTATTTGTCTTTCTGCATTATGAATTCTTTTCATTTTTTTTTTTTTTTTGGCCTTCTACTTATATTAAATGATTCAACAGTAAAAAATTCTCCTGTTTCGTACAGTAGTGTGTTCTTGTATTCCTTTTTATCTATATATATCAAGCACAGACCTATCTTAGGGGCTGATGAAATTTCTGGATACTTGGTCAACAACCTGCCCCCTTTTCATGTCAACATTCCCGACATTTTGTAAAAATTTCAAGGTTTGTCTAGCAAAACTTATTCAGATAATAAAGAGTAAACATCTAAACTGCAAGTTGACAAGTTTTGTTTCATAAAACTGTGACAGGTTATTAGGATTTGGTCAAGTATACTTATTAAACATCATCCACAAACCAGTATTATAGACAAATAAATAGATGGACAAGAAAATCACTTCATACCACAGCCCGTTGTTTTCTAAGCTAGGAACAAATCTCTGTAATCACAGAACTATATATATATATATACCTGTCCTTTGATGGTTTTTTTCACTTTTGTAAATTGTAAGCCTGAACCGTTTTACAGACTCTACTGTATTTTATCATTACCTTCAAATTCTTTCTCTCCAAAGTTGAACATGACCACACCAACATTACCACGGTAGTCTTGATCAATAACTCCAGCTGCAAATTAAATGATTCAAGTTAAGTTACATATATTATTTTGTCTGTTTCAATATACAATTGTGGCTTTCAAAAAATTGTTCTTGAGTGTCAATCTTGTCTTCAGCTAATATAACAATGATCACAGTGACTAAATTGTATATTTACAATTGCAAGAATTATTACATACTTTGTTTCCAGATTGTAACATTATTTGTCTCTTTGAGAATTTAAATTTTCCTCAAAATTTTTAGGCTGCTGACAAATTTTGGGGCAATTTCTACCAAAATGGTATAGTAGAATTATCTGTGCACATTTTTGAAAAGACCAACCAAGGACCATTTCTATAAAGCTGTTTTTGTTAACTTGCACATGTGACAGTACACTTCTATATGTCAAGTTTTGCTGACAAAACTCCAATTGAAAAAAATACAGCTTAATTTCATAAAAAATACTCTGGGCACAAAAAGATGCTCAACAAATTTAGTTGTCCGAGAAGAGTTAAACATTCTTCCTGTTGAGTCCTTTATAAAAATTCAAACTATAATGTATTTTTCAAGACTAAACAAACAGCTGTGCCATGAGCGCATGATACGCCTGACGTCTTGTGAAAAAAAAAAAGTTTTTGGAATCCTCCTTTATTTAGTGGAGCTGCTGGTGGGATGTATATGGAAACCCGGCAAAACATAAGCCTGTAAACTTTTAAGCAATAGAAATATGGCGCGAAATGTGACCAAAAAAGACTACCTTTTTTACCAAAAAGTTCAATAAAAATCCAATAACTCAAAAATAAAATAAAGAATCATCATGAAAAAGTATATAGATCTTCAGATTAATATAACTAAGAAGTGTGTAAAGTTTTATGCAATAATCATAAATCGTTTTTGAGATACGGCGTGACATGTGAAACCCTCCCCCCCCCTTTTTTAACAAAAAACTCAATAACTCTAAAATAAAATTTTGAATCATCACCAAAAAGTATACAGATCTTTAGATTAATATAACTAAGAAGTGTGTAAAGTTTTATGCAATAATCAAAAATCATTTTTGAGATACAACAATGTACGGCGCGACATGTGAAAACCCAACCCCCTCTTTTTTTTACAAAAAACTCAAACTCTAAAATAAAATTTTGAATCATCACCAAAAAGTATACAGATCTTTAGATTAATATAACTAAGAAGTGTATAAAGTTTTAAGCAATAATCATAAATCGTTTTGAGTCATTTACCAGAGACCAACGTACATACCAAATATCATTTACTTTCCGTTTATAGTTATTGAGAAATTCATACCCTTTGTAAAGGACTTTTCATACATCATTCCTGTCAAGTTTGGTTCAACTTCCTTCAGTTCTTTCAGGAGTTGATGATTAACATGTTTTCCCATAGGGTCCAATGTTACATGTAAACTATGTTCTGTGCTGGCGGCCATGTTTTTTTGACAAATCGGAAGAAAATGGGCAATCTTTGTAAAGGACCTTCCATAAATCATTCCTGCCACAATTGGTGCAATTAGCTTCAGTACTTTCAGAGGAGTTGATGATTAACATGTTTTCACATAGGGTCCAATGTTAAACTATGTTCTGCGCTGGCAGCCATGTTTTTTGACGGGCCGGAACGAAATGAGTAATCTTTGTACAGGACCTTCCACACAGCATTCCTGCCAAGATTGATTCAATTTTCTTTAATTGTTGTAGAGGAGTTGATCGAAATGTAATCAACCAATAAAATGCATTTTGGGCCTTGACGGCCATATTGATTTTCTAATCAGGACCAAATGAAGCATACTTTCATGTCATCATGCCAATGAACATTTCTGCCAAGATTGATTTCATTTGGCCCAGCTGTCTAGGAGGAGATGATGTTTTACAACGCCGACGGAGACACAAAGTAATGACTATAGCTCACATGACCCTTTGGGTCAGGTGAGCTAATAAAATTAACCTATCTGTTAAAGACCATTATCAAAAACTTGCCCAAAATAAAATATCTACTCTAAATGAAAGTAAAAAGAATTATTTATATAACTACTTAAAGTGAAACTAAAGAAAATTTGTCTCACCCAAATAAAGAGAAACATTAAATAATAACAAAATTCAGAATTTCTGATCAAGAGTTGTTGATTGAAACAGGGAGGTACAAAAACATTATAAGGGAACAGAGACTTTGTAAGAAATGTAATATTTAAGATGATGAATCACATTTTTTCTTCAATTGTAAGATTAATACAAAATTGAGAGAAACCTTTTTAAACAGTTATATAGGAAATTATCCTAATCTCACTTCCCATATTTATATAGAAATTGAAAATTATTTTGAATCCATCAACACCTGATGATATTAAGACAGTAGCGTCTTTTATACAACAATCATTAGAACTGAGGAAAGGAGACCGTGTTAGTATCCATATTTTTCCTTTTTGTGTTATATATGTACATGTATATCTGTCTGTATATTTGTATGATATGTCTGTATTGCTATGGACCAAATAGTCTTTTTGTTCGCAATAAAATTTTGAAAAACTGAATAATTGTAAAATAAATTTGTTTCATTATAAATTTGCAAATAGGTTCGTTTCACTGAAAATTCTTGAAAATAGTTTTGTTTCATGCATAATTCAGTAAAATGAGCTATAATCTGAAAACATACCTCCTACATCAATGAAATGTTTGGCTGCCAATCCTGACCTTGGTGCTGAAAATAAAAAAAAAAACCTCTTTCAATATATGTTGAAATTTTATACACACATATACATGTATACATTGTATATATTTATATTACAAGTAACTGATGTCCAATCATTTTATTTAATTTTTCCATTTGCAGAGATGATTTCCCCAGCCCAAGAAAAATATGGAATTGCTGTATCAGAAGCCATATTGTTATGTATAATTGAGAAACCGTTACGGAAAAATCTGTAATACAAAAAGCAGAATCCGCTAAAAAACGGAATAAAATCATCAGTGAATTTGTCAACCAATAGATCTGAAGGACAACCAATGCTTCTTTATCTTGTCACTAAATCATTTTTCAGTTTACAATAAATACATTACTAACTAGGACTTTGATGATTTATTCTAAAAACAAGAGAGCTGTCTGAGTGACAACAAACCGGGTTTTCCTTCTATTTCATTTTACTGAGTAACTTTTCTCCAACAGACTGCTTACAGCACTATCTATATGAACATAGTGCTAAAATATTAGAATATATTTATTTTGAAAGAAAAAAAAAGATGTGACACATCATCTTGAGGAAACCTATGTACACAACAAATATCCAAGGCCTGGGTCTAAGGCAAAAGTTACAATCAAAGTGCATAGCACCGGTAGGGTTTGGTTGCTAGCATTTGACTTTTATTTGTACAAACATTGCTGATGATTATTTCAATGCTTTTTGTTTGTACAATGTATTGCAAAATAGGTTTTGGTATTGAATTCTTTTTATTAACAGTATTATTTACAAGGAAATATATCAATTATGAAAGTTAACGAGCTCTGAGGAAAAAGTGTCTATTATATAATAATGTTCCTGTGGATAGGTGACTGATTTTTTTTTAAATTGACAGCATATGTATTGCTTTGGTTTCAAAATATACAGTGATTTTTTAAAACGTATATTTTCGCAACACAGTGTATCTGAGCTGAAGGTTCTACTACTCAACTTTACTGCGCATGTCTGTACATAAATATGCACTAATCAATCAAAGAAAGCACGAGTCGGCTAACGTTTCTTGAATTATCACTCTAAATTGAATTTTTTTAAAAAGTCAAACGCATAATAATGATTTGATGAATTAAAATAAACAGAAATCAAAGGTCTTCAAGTTATTAAGGTTATATAAAAAGACAAAGTTTGGACAATTGTAGAAGGGGGTTATTTCTATTTACACTACATTGCGCATGTGCAGGTAGATCAGAACGTAAACATTCAAGCTTTCAATTAAAATAAACCCATTATACCTTCGATAATACAGTTTTCTAAATTAATGATAAACACAGTGTTTTTCAATCTTAATGTGCAAGTTGTCGGAATTTCAAATAACCTGTATGCAATTCTATCACTGACCAACAGGTTTGACAAAATGAAGTCACGATGATCAGGTCAAAAGGTTAATCAAATATACAAAAAGAACGTAAACATTCAAGCTTTCAATTAAAATAAACCCATTATACCTTCGATAATACCGTTTTCTAAATTAATGATAAACACAGTGTTTTTCAATCTTAATGTGCAAGTTGTCGGCATTTCAAATAACCTGTATGCAATTCTATCACTGACCAACAGGTTTGACAAAATGAAGTCACGATGATCAGGTCAAAAGGTTAATCAAATACACAAAATACCATCAGAATTACAAGAAGAATAAGCAAATAATGTGCAAAATATGTTCTGTATAAGTTAACAATCACGTTCACAACAAAAATGGAACTTACCATTGAAATCTTTTGAAAATAAACCTGATTGTAATCCTTCCCAAAATATCCGTGCAAATGTCAACATTCAAAATCCTTACGCCGATAGCATTGTACACTTTAAAAGGTGCGAATACTTTACACGGCTTTCAAAACAAAAAGGAAATCGTCAATAAAACACACATCTTTTATTAAATAACTGGACAATTACACTTCTCGGTGTGTTTCAGTTACATTTCTATTAAAAAACAACTGCACCAGCAACAACAAATATTAGGACTATTTTACCGCGGAATGTTTATTTTCTTATATGATATTCCAATATAAACATAGTCGTAATTCGAAAAATATGGAGGTTGCTTTGCGCATGTGTCATCTCAAAATCGAGATAAAAAGCTGCTTAACTAGCCTTGCTTAAGCTTCAATCCTAGATAAGCTTGCATATTTACTCATAAAAACATAGTTTCAAAAACTTCTGGTCCAACTTTTTCCACAAAACACCAGATTTCCAAAGTTTCCTTCATTGTCTAACCAAACGACCGACGGCATAAGGGTTTTGGTTGCTTAGCAACCTAACCCTAAAAATGACCCATTTATGGACCTTGAGGTCAACAGTCAAGGTCAATATTCTTGGTACACGACATCATCTTAAGATAACCTATCTACACACCAAAATCCATGGCCTAGGTCTTTAGACAAAAGAGTTAAAGGCCAGACACAAAGATGATCTAAAACGACCTATTTATTCACCCTAAGATCAATATTTTTGAAAGATGACACATTATCTTGAGGTAACATAGATCTAAGGCCTAGGTCTTAATACAAGAAAGTTATAGGCCGGGCATGATTGACAACCGGCCGGCCGCCCGCCCACCCAACTTCACCAATTCAATAACCAGATTTTTCCAGAGGAAAACACGGTTAAAAATCCAATAATTTTACTTTTTACATCAGTACATGTAAAATGTTTTATGGTTGCAGCCAAAAATTATGAAATCTAAAAACACAGCAGTTTATTGTAGACCTATTGTGAAAAAAAAATTTTAAAAATTAATACATCACAGACAGGAAGTTATTTTCACCAAATACATGAACTTGACTTTCCCAATCAAGCAATCAAGATAATAATAATAAATCCTTCCACACACCACATTTTCTTTTTCAGTCAGAATGGATGATAATATAAATGTGGCCTAATCGAGAATTGTATATTACTCACAAAGTGCGTAATGAACCACTTACCGTGCACCAAAATATTTCTATAAAGTACTCTAGAGTACAGAATATTTAATATAGCCATTTACAGGTAAGAATTCCAATTTCCAAGATTAAGAATTTGAATCAAGAGTTATAAAACTTTATGATGACAACTTACCAACCCGTCCATAACATCCATCAGGTAATGCTATCTGTAAATCTGTCATGGCACACACTTTCCCTTTGGCTGGAATTTTGTAGTCGTATGCACTTTAAGAAAAAATAATTATTTTTAATAAACCTCAGTTTTTTCTAATTAAAAAATTTAGAAAATTAATTTTAATATTTTGTCTTTTCCAAACCTGACACTATTGACTGATCAAGTCTATTGGTACATTTGTATAATAAAATACTGACTGGATATTCAGGAAATAGAGAGTTTATACCTGCTAGTGCCCACTGCACCTCAGGGACAATAACATTGCTATTCCCCTCATACCCAGTCAATAAACAACAAAATGAATAGCAGGAAAGGTCAACAATGACATACCATTCAATCAACGTCACAGAACAGACAGAACCACGACAAAAAATAACATATAAGAGCACAAAACACAACGGAGTCAGGATAGTCTGACTTGGTACACACTGAACAGTGGTGGGGTTAAACCGGTGTTAAGGGTACCCCCCCCCCCTCCCCATCTATCCTGACCCTCTAGTGTATAAAACATACTATAAAAGCCAATACAGTATGATTACCAGTGGTCGCGCTGGCATTCAAAAACTTGTCGCCAAAAAAAATCGCCAAAGCATCATTTTTTTCGCCACTTTCACCATTTGTTTGCCTTACTCTGCTTATTCTTCCCGAGCACATGAGTCTACCCCCAGTTTTTTGGTGGGGCCCATGTTGTTCATGTTTTTAGTTTTTAATTGTAGTGCATGTATTGTTTTGGTCTTGTCTTCCTTGCTTCTCCGGAGTTTGTCAGTTGTTTCCATTTTTTCCTCCTTCGAATATCCCTTTGGTATTTCTAGACTTTACTTATTGATTATGTCTTTACTGTTGAAACACCTGCTGTGTTTGGTAACCTGATCTAAACTGTTCAATTGTCATAGATGAACTATTAATGCATTTCTTGGCAATAAGATAGTCTGAGGGGCCTGAGGCGGACCCTGGCCAATTTTTACTTTTCTGCCTATTTTCGTTTTTCCCTCCTATTAAAATTCTTACTGAAAACACTGCAATGTGGCTGCATGCTTGATTTCATATAAAAAAGAGCAAGTTATAATAAAGCAATTATAACCATGTCGGTTGGTTGCTGTCAACTGATTATCCAACACTATGATAGTCCTCTGGACTCGCGAACTAAGGATTTATTTGCCGGGTCAAGTGTACCACCTACACTTTGTCAAAATATATATCCTAAGAGATATTTTCTAAAAAAGTTGTAATATTGAAGTTAAAATTATTAACAAAAGTAACCAGAACAATTAGAAACAATGTTAAACAACAAAAACAATTACTTATCTGCGTCTCAATAGTTAAATTTATGCCTTGTAGTTATTTAAACATGGCATGGGCCTTCATATCTCTCTGTACAAATTATTTGGATGTAAAGGCCCAGCCCATGTGTAAACTACAACACTACATAATTTGTCTACAACCCCAAAAAATTACTTCTTAAATCAATTGACATGATACCCAACTTTGACAGATTTTGCCAATACAATTTCTATATTTTGTATACACATTTTCTGTATTAAAGGGCAATTTCTTTAATCAATGTACCTTTTATATTTATTTGTTTTTTTTTTTTTTTATAATTTTTACATTTTTTCCAATAAATATACTGGTGCAGCAGTCTTCATTACCTGTATAAATCATAACCCGCTGCAAGTTTTGAACCTCGGGTTGGACTAAGAGCATTACTTGTTAACTTAGCAAATCGCAAAATGACATTATCCAAGGGCATTTTTATCTTTTTGCAAGGAGGTTCAGTTTCCAAGCCCATCAACACTGTGAACAGCAATATTTCCGCCAATGTTTCCCGCTTTTGATTCGTTCTGCCTCCTGCCGATTGATAGGGTTACAAATAAATGCGCGAGACGTTCCGAACAATACAATGATTTGATTGGCGACTTTTCCAAATTAACTGCTCCATCTGGCGATGTCAGGGGTGATAACTTTAATAAATAAAAACTTGACACGTTACTTCAAATGCAGTTAAATTTCATGATTTACTGGATTAACTTAGTTGGCAGTTGTAAATATACGTAGGACGTACTTACGGAAGATCGACCATATTCAGATTTTCAAACTATTAAAATTACAAAAATATGTAGATACTGGTGATCTTCATTGAAAAATATGAAATAATTAAAACTTTGGGCCACTGTTCTTATTTTTCGGCTTTGAATTCTAAAAATTCTAGATGTTTGGCGAAAAATGTACATATGATCAATACTGACACTTTAAATAATTAATTTCCGTTTGACTAAATATTTAAGTTTTAACAAAAAGCTAACATGTACAATATTAAATTCCTACTAGGTATATGAAGAAAAATAGTGTATGAAAATTACGACACATCAATTGCGCTCAAGGCGTTACGTGTTGAAAATAAAATCAATAATTCCAAAAAGTTGAAGAGCAATTTTTTAATTAAAAAAAATGCCCAATTTAAAAATCGCTGAAGGGGGTGAAGTTTAGTTTGTTTGCTTGCTAGCTGTCTGCATGGACACCTCAGTTCATAAAATGGATTTTTGCATTTTAAAAGTCTAAACGTTAGAATTATTAGACAATCTTTTGTTAGTTAATTAACCTTATATATTGAGTCCTGCAAGAAAACATAGAAAATATAAAGTTGTTTATAAAGGCTATTGTTTGTAAACCTCACAAATGATTCTAAATGGAAATGAAAATTAATGCACTTGAAAATTTCAACAACAAAAATAATTTGAATTTATCAACTCAGACCTATACTAAAATTTGTAAAACTGTTATTTCAGATATTTTTAATGCACTTTGTGCATATAGTATACATCACGAGGTTGTACGTAATAGTTAATTTTATAAGATCTCATAGAAAGAGTTATCTCCCTTTTGCATTGAAAATTCTATAGGCAGATTTTTTTTTGTTTCTCTTGAATGCATGATTGAACAAAATTAGGTCAGTTCAATTGTTTCAGTTAATACTTAGCTCATTTAATCTTTCAACCAAATGGCAAGACAATTCCCATTGATTAAGGTATTTAAAATCTGAAAAATCCATATTACGGACTGAGGTGTCCAGACAATAGTTGGGATTTTACGCCGTTTTCAGCACATTAAGCTATTTCGCGGTGGCCAGTTTTTATTGGTGGAGGAAGCCTTAGTACCCGGAGAGAACCAACGACCTTCGGTAGGAAAATTGGCAATCTGATAAATCCTAAATATACTAATGCTCTGCTCCTTTAATGCTTCCTTTTCATAAAGCAATTAAATGATTCTTTACTAAAATAAAGTGAAGTCTACGAGTGAGTTTTTTGCTGAAATTGGACAGCTAGAGTATTTAGGCAAAAAACTGTATATGTGTTTAAGGTTTCCCCACCTACCCTATTTTTGTCCTTACCCTAACCCATCTTATGACAAATATGTCGCTGATATAATTATTTCCCTAATAAAACATCCACTGACCATTTTTCTCCCATATGGGTCTATGTAAAATTTTTCAAAATAAAATGATTTTGCCTACCTACCTACCCTATATTTTGTCACAATATAACCTTAAACAGACATATATTTTGTTTTGGCCTTACACGGAAATATCAATTGAAATATGCTATTTGAGAATATATGAATTACATACAAAAATTTGCTGAATTAATTTGTGTGACAGATTTGAAATTCGTCTTGCCCAAAATTCATACTACTACACATTTCAAGTTTAGTTCAATTTTCCGGAAAGTTCTCGGTTCTTTCCTGGCAAACGGATCAATAAAAAAACATGAAATAAGGATGATTGAAGTTACCGTCTAAAGCTAAGAAATGATTGGATATTAAACAAAGTTAATTAATGGTCATCAAAAACTGAACACTATGGGTAAACCGCAGATCCTTACTAACAAAGTTCTGATGCGAGAGCTGTATTTTGATAAAAAAAATTGCAGCTAAGCAACTCCTTTGGTGAATCAGTTCGTATTAGTCAAGGGAAGTCTTTTCGGGAAGCATGTCTGGTAATCATTTTGAAATCTGAAGAACATATGAATTCATGGTGAATATTCACTAATCTTCCTTAAGTACTTATCATTTATGATTTCTTTGAAACTTCTGCTACAAGATTAGTGGCATTTGTATTTATATTGTAAATTTGATCAATGTGTATTAGGTGTATGAATATCATATTCAAACTTTTATTGTCTTAAAATCACAAGTGATTTGTGACAAAAACAACATTGAACAAATAAAAACAATATCAAAACATGACATATTTATAATGAATTACCTTCAATATCAGTATCAATCTTGGAGGACATTTCAGTAATAAATAGGTTTTTTTAAAAGACATAAAGAGCTATCCTAGGGTCCCAGATTGGAACCAGACTCCCATTAACCATGGCATCAGGAAAAAAAGACATGTATGTGTAATGGAAGAATTTTAACGTCTGACGAGAGCGTCCTCATCAGATCAATTTAACAATTACATGAATTAGTGGACTAAGCTTCAGCTGCTGAACGAATTTCAAATATCATCTGTGATAATGTCGATTGGAATTTTTTGTACAAAACAGCAGAAAGCAATACCCATTTCATCTAAAATTCTACAAAAAATCAATCTAATTTAGACAAATTGGTGTCCAGATTGGTTTTCTACTCTTTGGTACTAAAAGAGAATTCGCCGCGGCTTCAATACGATTGTTTTTCTATAAGTGTAATTGCAGAATTATAGGCGCACCGTTCACTTAGTATTGGTGGGGGAGCTGTGGAGGAGCCGAAAGTGACGTTACCCGGAAATGACGTCACAGAAAGTGACGTCACGGAAGCGGAAGTCAATGGACACGTAAGCGAAACCGGAAGTTGTTTGTGCACATGCGCAACCGAAAGTGAGATTTTCCCGCCATTTTCCCGTATATTGTTTGCTCCATGCGGCTCTGCTCTTGCTCCATGCTGCTCTTCGCTGCTCTTCTCTTGCTCCATGTTGCTTGTCGCTGCTCATCGCTGCTCATCTCTTGCTCCATGCTGATCATCGCTGCTCTTCTCTTGCTCCATGCTGCTCTTCGCTGCTCATCCTTGCTCTTCTTTTGCTCCAGGATACTCTCCGCTGCTCATCGCTGCTCTTCTATTGCTCCATGCTGCTCTTCGCTGCTCATTCTTGCTCTCCGGTGCTTATCGCTACTCTTCTCTTGCTCCATGCTGCTCTTCTCTCGCTCCATGCTGCTCCTCGCTGCTCATCGCTGCTCTTCTCTTGCTCCATGCTGCTCTTCGCTCCTCATCTCTGCTCTTCTCTTGCCCCATGCTGCTCTTCGCTGCTTATCGCTGCTCAGCACCATGCTCTCGTGCTCATTTCGGTTTTTTGCTGCTGCTGCTGTTTGTCGCTGTTCGTTGCTGCTGCTCTTCTCTTGCTCTGCGTTACTCTTCACTGCTCATCGCTGCTCTGTAACATGCCCTCGTGCTCATGTCGGTCTTCAAACAACTGACGAAATTAAACAAAACCTGGATTATATTTTCTTTAAAAGCTTTTCATTGGTGTCATAGTGACGATGATTACTTTTGTCTGTTCATTCAGACCACACAGTTCGCTGTTCATCATTTCTGTTTGCTACTCAGCACTGCTGGTAGTGGTCGCTGCTCAAGAGGCTGCTCTTTGCTGCTCATTACGGCTCTTTGTTCCTCATGACTATATTCACTTGCTCATTCGTTTTTTTTCTGGTGGGCTGAGAAGGAGTAGGGATATATTCTTACTGTTTTGTTATAAATCATCTCTTGGTATCGTAGATGTTACGATGGACATCAAAGATGGATGTGGCCATGTAACGCGAACCCGAAAGAGAGCACCCTTATGAAACGGAAATTTTAGAGTCTTTCCGGACGGGAACGAACGTTTACCCTAACACTAGTACTACTTCAAATTCATCCGCGATTTAGCCCAATCCAGCATTGGGCTAGACTTTGAAGCAGGCTGATAAGCAGAACTAGTGTTAGGGTAAACGTTCACCAGCATCTGGAGATAAAACATTTAGCTCAGGATCTATGTTCTATTATGCCACATTAAATTGCTTTTTAGTTCTCTGGATTTTTGTATGACAAAAATAGATGCATGCGAGCGAAATTTTGATTTTAATTTTTCTTTTTGAGGAATATTTTTTTTCGAGCGAAGATCAAATTTACGAGCGGCACACATTTTTTAAAGTAAAATATTGTAACAATAGGGAAAGAGACGCAATTTTCAAAAAAAAATTAGGAGCGGAAAAACAATTTTAATTTTTAATTTCCGAAAAATGAATGATTTGAGGCGAATTTTTTTTGCATTTTTGCAAAATAAAGCTGTCAAAACATTTTTTCTTGAAATTCAAAGAATTATAAAGATCAATTTGGTGTGGCCTAATAAATTGAACCACAGACATGAAGAAACACACCATAACATGTAAAGATGCACTGTAAGCTGTGATTTTCACATGAAGAACAAGAATAAGATTTCCTTGACTTTTTTCAAATTGGTGTGAGGATATTGTACCAAGAGTTAATCCAATATATCCATTCTACAAGAAAAAAATTAATTAGAAATGGACCAATTAAACCATGGAATAAACTTCCAATAACTCATGATATTTTAATCAGACTACCAATAAGCACATGCACTTGGGCGTAACCCTTTCACAAGACGCTACGTGGAATGAGCATGTTGATATTATAATAAATAAGAAAAATAAACAGTTGGGGGAACTGAGAAAGTTAAAATATAAAATGAATAGACAAAATCTTGAAAAAATGTACATTGTTTATATTCGTCCAATTTTGGAATATGCCAGTGAGGTTTGGGATAATTGTAATACAGGTGACTCAAATAAGATAGAAAAAACCCAATTAGAGGCTGCAAGAATTGTTACGGGATTACCAATTTTCTCTAGCATCAATACCCTTAATAATGAAACTGGATGGGAACCTCTTCACGAACGCAGAAGAAGGAGAAAATTACAATTGTTTTACAATATTCACTCTGGACTTGCACCAAAGTACTTATGTGACCTTATTCCACCAACAGTACAAAGTATAATTATTATACCTTATCCTTAAAGAAACTGAAATGACTTAATTCTACCATTTTGTAGACTTTCTTTAACCTCCGCTTCATTTTTTCCATCAACAATTCGAGAATGGAATAACCTAGAAACTTCTGTTCGAAATGTTGATAAACTGTCAAAATTTAAAAATGCTTTATATAAAAGTAACGAAAAGTAATATATAGTCCCAAAACACTTTTTATATGGTCCAAGAAAATTGTATATTATTCACACAGTTAAGGTGTTCAGCTTCATTTTTGAATAGTGACTTAAGCAGAGTTAATATCGTACAATGTGCCGCTTGCTCTTGCGGTTCTCCTCAAGAAAGCGTCTATCACTTTTTCTTTGAGTGAAATAATTACAATAATCTGTGAAGGTCTTTGTTCCAAAAGGTTAGTGAAATATCATTACATTTTGATCTTGACGTTTTGACTCGAGGTTGTGTCAATCTTTCTTCTGAGCAGAATTGTAGCATCTTCAGAGAAGTGTTCAAATTTATTAAACAATCCAAAAGGTTCCTCATTACTTATAGTAATACTTTTCTCAGTCATTCACAAAATAAAAACAAAACAAAACAAAACAAAACAAAAACAAAAAAACAAAAACAAATCAGTGTACGTTCAGCGCATCCAGACATAAAAGTGCCATATTCTCGTTAAATCATTGTTTTTATATAAAGATTATGTTTGTATTCAAAATATGTGTATTCTTTTCATGTATTGTATTTAATGTTTTGACATATGCTAAAAGGAGAAGACCTGGTAAGTTTGTGTAACTTGTGTCTGATCCTTATTGTCTCTTTGTTTGAGCAATAAAATAATTATAAACTATATTTTAATCGTTAATTGTTCCTGTGGCCAAATTAAGTTACTGGCCATATAATAAATCAATAGTTGGATTTTCCGTGGATTTAAATAAAAATTTTAAAACGTTATTAAAGATTATTTATAAATAGGAATACAGGAAGATAATTCATATGTAAAATGGAAATTAGCGAGAAAGGTAAGAAAAATGTTGATGAAAGTTTCTTTAAATATCCTTTACAGACTATGGTGTCAATTTGTACAGCTGCGATGTGGAAGTTCTGGATAATTGCCCATCCACAATATGTACATATATATGAAATACAAATAGATATGACGTAATGTAACAACAGTAAAACCACAAAAGAAAACAATTAACATGCAGAATCATATAACAATAGAATAGTCTGACTCGGTAAAGATACAAAATATTGGGATTCAGTCCAGCATTATGCGATCAAAACCTATACGAGTTACAGTTCAAAGTTCAAAGTTCTTTATTTATCCAATTTTGGGCCCAAATGGGGCATAACAATCATTTTTTTACAAATAAAGTATCTATCTTGATCCATTGGTGTATGACACATATATTTTTCATACATTATGATTATATAATTCTACATGTATCAATAGCGAGGAATTAACTTTCCCCATAAACAGTTATTTATAACTAGACATTGAACCCGCGCGAGCGCGGGAAAATAAGCATTTTTTTTTTTTTTTTTTTTTTTGTGGTGGCCATATTGACTTTAAAAAGTTTTTGCGGCCATGGCATTCGTGGAACAGGAACTCAATGTGGATGTTATGGCAGGCTTCCCATAAACTTTCCTGTCAAGTAGGTGGTATCGACTGATAGTTTCATGTCTATATATGCTGTAGTATTTCAGAAATGGATGTTAATGCAAACTTTAACCAAAGTCAATGAAGCGTGAAATGTAGGTCAACGTGACCTAATTGTCATATGGTTGTTCGTTACTACCGAAGATGTATCCACTGATGAAGTAGACTGTATGCCACGTAGAATTACCAAAATGGACCTTAAGGTTCCATCATAGTCAAAATCTATGACGAAAATACAACCACATAAATTGTCAATATGTTTATGTTACAATTAATTCTGAACTGGAACTTGGTGAAAAGCTTTCATTAAATACACATTTCATAATGCATTACCTTTTTCATTCAGAATAAATATGAAAAAGAATGTGAATAAACATTTCCTTAGTGACGGATGAATTTTTCAGAAGATGCCGTGAGTTAAGTAGAGCATATTTTTGGAAAATAATTGTTCCAATTGTTCATTGTCACCATGGGCAGGGCAAGCGAGGCTTAATTTCACAAATAAATCCAACAGACGGTAAAAGCATTTTTAGTGTGTGGCTGTGTATGCTGTCCACGTTTATAAAGATGTCCGCGATAAATTTCGTCATTAATGATAAAGATGACCATTTGTTAAAAATATTTTTATCTAGGGCTTACAGGGAATGGAATGGTAGAGATATATTTAGACAGGTCACATGACAAATAATGTAAAAATGGATAATGGTTGGTTTTATCACTTTGTGCAAAGTAAACATCCGAGCAATCCAAAAAACAACTAAGTTAGGAATTCCTCTGAACTTTACCTTACTTCTTCATAACCTTTACAGTTAGGAGAAATTGCATTACTGTAGAAAAAACAATCCTGAATACATGAAGCGGAAACATCCCACTCGAAGGAGAATGTTTTTAATTTGTTTTATTCTTCTTCCGTAATTTCAAACAAAAATACATTTAAAATATGTGCATAATTGTTTATTTAAATCAATGTGTTAAAATGATGCATTCGAGAACCTTCTAAGGGATATGTTGGGAGAATTCATATCGGAAAAGTCCATGCAAATTCCATTTGCACATAAACAAAACTGCAGTTTAAATTTATAAATGCAGATTGTCAAATCCGATAATAACCTTTATAACCTGAACCATACATCGTTTATTTTGAACCACGCGTTTTGCCGCCTATTCGGCTAATTCGTAAATTTAGTATTATAGATACGGAATGGTTACCAGGGGTCGAGGTAAAATATGGTAGGTACTAAGTTTACAGCTATAGATAAGACAGCCATACCGTAATAGATAACTACAGAGAATTGATGGATGTTGCTCAGTTGCTATTATTTCGATACTAGTCTGAAATAGATACTTTAAATTTTCTTTTACAAATTATTTAATTTTTTGGAAAACTCAGTACATAGCTCTGGCCTTAGATGGTTTTGGTTTTACTATTTTGGTCTTTTGGCATTTGAATTTCCTCACAAACGTTTAGGATTATTGTTTTGGTTATCAGCATTTTAGGCCTTAACGAGTTGTAAATACGAGGACGAAATGTGCATCAAAATTGTTGGATAAGAGAATTTATTATTACAGAACAAATAAAAGAAAAAAATAATTAAGATATGAATAGTTTATCCCGTATCTTTCTGCGACCAGACACAGGTACAGTATTCAACAATCAATTGAATATACATTTTACAGTAATTACTATTTATTGTTTATTCCATGCGATTGAATACTATTGTAGAATGTAAGATTTTTACTATCATATATGTAATGACGTCATTTGATCTATTCAATAAACCCTTTATTCTTAGAATTGATTAACTAACAACCCTTTAAGAGTTGATCAATTCAATCAACTATCTCATCTGTTTTAAGGGTCGCGATCGTATCAGTTCTATTCAATAGTAACGATCGTTTAAGAATTGACCCATTCAATCAACTGTCTCTTGTGTTTTCAAGAGTCACGATCGTATTAATCGTATTAAAAAAAAATTACCATCGTTTAAGAGCTGATCAATTCAATCAATTGTCTCATCTGTTTTAAGGGTCACAATCGTATCAATTGTATTCATATTAACGATCGTTTAAGAGTTGACCAATTCAATCAACTGTCTCTTGTGTTTTCAGGAGTCACGATCGTATTAATCGTATTTAAAAATTACGATCGTTTAAGAGCTGATCAATTTGTAAATTTTATTGAGTTGATTGAGTTTATATTTTATAATTAATTGTGATTAATCGTAACTGTCGAAACATTTGAGGTTTTGCAATGTTTATTGAGTTGATTGTTCATGTTTTGTATACAATCGTCAAATACTGTACCTTAATGTCCATTTTCTGCCCATTGTTACATATAAAATCTTTTCTTCTATTCCAAGTCGCGAGACAACATGAATGATATGCAAAGTATCATCCACAATGTTTGTGATTTGATTGTCCTAGCTGACAATATATCTCACTGTTCGATACACTGAACCATCGTACAACATATATATATATGCATAAAATCATGGGATTTTGTTAAAGGAATCCTGTATATTTTGTATGAATTACGTTCATATCGATATATTCTGTTCTATTTTCACTTCAAGGGTAATGACAGTTGTGATGAATATTAAAGGGGACGAACCTTTTTCCATAGAAAATAATATGGCGTGCACCAGTGTGGAAGAACAGTACAGAAAAGTTGTAACTTCCGTCAAACCAAAGCAACCAATAGATTACAAGGAAAGTGAAGGCCAAAACGGAGGAAAAATCAATTCAGGAATCGAACCGGAGCTTACTCTCATTTTACTTATCCGGAAAAACTATGCAAGACTAATTGAGCTTCTAGAAGCTTTTCCCTTGTGCGATCATCTTTTTCAAAGTGATGTAATAACAATGACAGAACACAGTGAAATTCGATTACTCTGGAAACAGAGCCATTCTGAAGCAAATGATGATTTGATAAAAAAACTTTTGAAAAGGGATGTTGATCCTGAAGTACTTAAAAGGGCATTACATGAAACTAAACAATCAGGAGTTCTTAAAATTCTTTATCCCGAGTAGATAAACATATATACATGTGTTTGAATTTTGTACAGCTTTTTCTTCCATTCAAAAAGTTTCATTCTACTATAAAAACATGTAGCTCTGAATAAATCGATTATTTTAGAGTATTAAGATACAATCTTGTTGTAGTGCCACACAAGACATTTTTTGGTAAGCCCTAGCCGGCCCTACTATTGCCTGTGTATCAGGGATCGGTCAGATGTATTGATCTTTTTCTTCAGCTCATTTAAACGCGACATTGTCATAACTTGATCAAATATATTGCAGTTGTGTTCTTTAAAGCTAAAAAAACTTTAAAGATCCAAATTTGACATTTCACGCCGATCGTTCTTTTATCTGTGAAAATGATGTGAACAATTTTAAAATTTACCATCTTTTTTTACTTTATCATGTTTATGCAGGGCTCCTTTTTGAAACAGTCTCTTTCACTGAGGACAGGGGGCAAACCTATTTCATAATTGTTTCTTTAATTTGATGTTCTGTTTGTTTGTTTTTTTATGTGTAGCTATTGACCCTTCGGGGTGCAAGATGCTAATAAAATTTATGACTTATGACTTTATAAATCTGCGCCGGATAGTAATAGGGTCTACATTGGTCATAGCTTTTCTTGAATTAATATATATTATTTCTTGGTCAGTTATTATGTTGGATTGTTTGCTAGGCTTCATTCAATATTTATATTGTGTATAAAGCTATAATCATATATTGAGTGTTTGTATGAACAATATTTTCTATATATATTTTCAGTATCTTTTGATGGTCTAGAACATTTAAGTGTTTTTTGTCTCTGGAAGAAATTTGAATAAACTGTTAACGTGTGCCAGAAGGGACGTAGCTACAGATGTTTGAGAAGGGGGACTGGGGGTCTCTTACGCCTCCCCCAACCTCTGAAAGCTACCAAATTTTAGCAAATTAACTCTGAATACGAGGTGTTCGAAAGTGATGATATCCATTCACTGTATTTGGTGTTTGTTACTGAAATAACCTCTGATGAACGATAATACATATAGTATTTATGTATATTAAAATGAAACACTTCTTAAATGTAATTGCACAAAATTGGCAGGGGCATATCAAAGAGTCTAGAAAGGGTTTTTTGTGTTTGTTTCCTTATCAGCGATCTGGTGGAATTTCACGTTTATTGGTTTATGTTTTTTAAGTTCTCACACCATATTTTGTCTTTTAATAGTTTATATATACCACGCAATGGCATTGTACAACTAACTTAACACCGGCTCAAGCAGATGGGCTATAGACAAACGAAAAAGACTCAGCAGCTGACGAATATTCTTTTCAGCATTTGCAAGTAACCACGTCCTGCTATTTACCGTACGAATGGTTATGTAATATGCTGTCAATAGCGAAGAATAAACTTAAAAGCCAGCTTTACTCGCTTAATATTACTCACTAAATCTTTTTTATCTCTTTTTTTTAAACCTTTTTTTAAAATATCGATAATCTGGTATGTAAAACTTAGGTTCAGTACCTTTTATGTTTCAAAGAGAATACTGATATAATGTTTCAAGTGTGATAAATGGGGATAATGAAAGATTCAAAATTAGAACAATCACTTGCAAGTAATCACGTCCTGCTATTTTCTGTACAAATGGTTATATAATATGCTGTCAATAGCGAAAAATAAACTTAAGAGCCAGCTTTGCTCGCTTAATATTACTCACTAATTTTTTTTATCTCTTTCTTTTTTAAACCTTTTTTTAAAATATCGATAATCTGGTATGTAAAACTTAAGTTCAGTACCTTTTATGTTTCAAAGAGAATACTGATATAATGTTTCAAGTGTGATAAATGGGGATAATGAGAGATTCAAGATTAGAACAATCACATCGCTCATTTATTTATTTGAAGGAACGTTAGATTCTACAACCTCAGAAAAATAAAAAGCGAATTCAAGGAAATAAACTAGAATTCAAAGGTAAAATTACAGTGACGGTAAGAAAAAACAGTGTATTTAATTTATTCATTATTAACCAACAGGAATTTTGGATTTTATATTTATATTTCGATTAAGCTTCCAAACAGATGAACCTATCGTGACTTATCAAGTGTCCTAACTGTCCATTTTTCAAAACTGACAATTCATTGTAATCCGAAACTTTTATTTTATCTTCCTTGGTGGTTCTTTCAAAAGAGAAATTATAGATATTTCGTAGTGTTTAGAGTAAATAATTTTATGAAAATTTTGACCTCGGGAATCGTCATCGGTATTATAATGTTCAGAAAAAGCTAGATGTTGACCTTGTGGATCGCGTATATCGTTGTATATATAGCATCTCGATTTGCACTTGTCTTTTGTTAACTATGTTCGTTGTTTTAATAATGTTTTAACCAAATTACCAGATATAAATTACTTATTACAATGTAACTGGTGAATTACTGTAGTATCCGAGTGAAAGAAAATCCGGTAAATCACATGTGAAAAGAACCGTCGGTATTTCACTCTAGGAAGTGACGAGATTTATCAAAAGACATAGTCCGTATTGTAGCGATGAAGATATGTCACCCCATTCACATTATTCTTACACTGAATCGACCATGTACTCTTAATCAATCTTGCGTTCGTGGCGGAAAAGCAGCAAATACCAAATGGATGTTATAGTTTTTCGTTTGACCCGACCGGGGGTAGAACCCGCAACCTTCATCACCCGAGGCGAGAAAGTCCCCACCCGGAAGACCACCGAGGTTGTCGAAAATAACATAACATATCTTTTATTGCCGAATAAGGAGCCCACAAGGGGCAAAAGACAAGTACATATGAAGAAAAGAACAATGATTGATAGATGATACAAATATAGACAAAACATAACAATCTGTCACATTATACAAAAGTACATATGTAACGGGAGTCAGATTCTCGTATGTTGTATGGCTTCGTTGTCGGTTTCCCGTTATAATAAACCCGAGTTCACGGGATAAATACAAACATGAAGTATAAACACGGCGTACGTTTATTCACATCCTTTTCAACATATAAATATGCCAACATACAGTACATATAAGACAGAAAGGCAACAAATACGTTATTGGTAAACATTTGTTCACTTGTAGATCAGTTGACGTGTCTTAAAAGCCACCCGCCCTACCCTCTGTATATATCCCAAAAATGGGATAAATTCCTTGTGCTCTGTTCAGCGTCTACATCCCGAATCCCCTTGTCCCAGTCAGGGCGGCAGTATTTATAGTTCCCCGGTGACCAAGCCCGGCCGGGCTGACCCGATCACGTGCACAATGGAGCCAGAAAGATCAGTGACCCGGTGGGAATTTCAATGGCCGTGCTCAGAAGGAAAAAGTATGGAACTATAAATAATACTAATCTTAACCTACAAAATAAATGAGAATAAACAAGTAAACAATGTAATCCCATCACACATAAACTTCAGTTAACTGTGGTCTCTAATAAATTTTGCAACAGCTGATTAGACCTGATTGTCTTTGTTCATTACTGAGAAACATATAAATGGGTTTCATCTTCAACTAAATCACTGGAACAATTCCTACATAATCCGTCAGACCTTAATGAGTTAGAAAAACGTGTGTGCTGAAATTCTTAATTTACACAAGGCTTGCATGCCTTTGGTTAGGAATTTTCATACAGTCAAGTGAGATAATTCTCGAAAACAAAGTGATCTTTAATCTTAAAATATGTGCATAGTTTTCCATCTAGTTGTCTTTTCGAACTTCATGCCAATCAGAAACAAGCCTTTCGCGTAATAATTTCTCAACCAGCTTATTAAATTTAAATTTACTGTAGTTTCTAAAAGTTTTTATGATGCCCGAATCTTCGAGTCACCCAGTTACAAATGAATTCCATGAATGGTTTTTTCCATTATGTCCTTACTACACAAATAAGCATCTTTCAACAGTGGGAAATTGGATGTTGTGGTCTCAAACCTATACAAATATTTTACAATAGACTTGATAATATCATAGTATAGAGTAAAAACCCCTAGTTCTGATAATACTCCAAAATTACCACTTTTCTAATGAACACCAAGTATACATTTTGCAAATTTAATATGGAGTTTCTCACAAGGCAGGTGTACAAATAAGAGTCATGACTGAATAAATTTTAAAGTTTTCAAATGGTCGACGAAGAAAGCTAGAGGTAGAATCAAGTATTGGAACCATAGAGTTATGGAAATTTTTAAAACTCATCATTTTCGAAGACTATTGTAACTTTGAAACTAATGTATTAAATAAGAGTATTATTTTACAAATTGAAACAATAATGTTTGATAAATATATAATAGATTGGATTAATAGAGTATCTACTTATGCTCAAGGTAATAAATTAAGAACATATAAGTTATTTAAATATGATTAATGTTCTGAACCTTACTTAAAATGTAAAATGTCACCTAAATTTAGGAGTGCTTTTGCAAAATTAAGATGTGGAGTTGCTCCCCTTAGAATAGAAACAGGCAGATATGAAAGAAAAGAAATACATGAAAGAACATTGTAATAATAGTATTGAAGATGATGGATGGATGAATTATAGTTTAACGTCCAGTGGCAACCAGGTGCACATCAGGACGAGAACATGTTGATATGATAATGAATATGATCCCTGCTTTGTACTAGACCGACACGTTAAGTCGGATTTTTAATGTGCTAGCTCACGAGGTAACTGTCGGCAGGAAGACATATCACCTCACTCGGACACATTATGCTGACTCCGAGCCGACCAGTCTTTGCTCTTACTCCTAGATGCCGCGTACTTGGTGGAGAAACAGCAGATACCAATTTTAATGTCTTTGGTTTGACTCGGCCCGGGACCTTCCGCACTCGGGGCGAGCACGCTACCAAGAGACCACCGAGGCGGTCCAGTATTGAAGATGAACTGCATGTTTTATTAAAATGTCCGCTATAATACGAAGATCTTAGACGCATAATGTTTTATGAAGCTGCAAATTTTAATGTGGATTTTAACGTTTTATCAGATAATGAAGAGTTGATTTTATTATTCATTAACGATAAAGTTTTTGAAAGTGTGACCAGAACCTGCTATAACATTTTAATCAGAAGAAATGGTTTTTTATATCATTAATTATGCTGTATTTTAATGATATTCTTAAACAAATATATATTATATAATATATACATTATCAATATGTATTTAAACAAGCAATTGCTTGTACAGTCTCTCATAATTTTTTAAGACTGGCACATACAATGTTAATGTAATGTTACTTGTTATATGTTTTATGTACCTGTATAAATATTTCATTGTGTAAATATATGTAATTGTATGTGGTGAGACTATAATAAAATATTAAATCTGAATCTTGAATCTTCTTAAACATATTTTCATAATTAAAGTTAATTAACTAACTTTATTATCATGAAACATAGTAAACAGTTTGTGACAAAATGAATACAGATAATACATATAGAATAGAATACAAGATTATTTACTAGAACATATTAAGGAGGTATAAGACTTCTGCCTCAGTTCTAATGACTGTTTTAAATAGAAGCCAAACATTCTAACATGTTTAGCATTCGTTGGATTAAGCAAGTGGACCAGTTTATGTTCATCCGACATATTTTAAAATTGGTTATCTTCCGAACTTAAATTATTAGGCAACATCAAATTAATTTTTCGTTCTTTGGATTTTTGGATCGCAAAAATAGGTACGAGCGTGCGAAAGTTTAATTTAATTTTTTTTAAGCTGTTTTTTGGGGGCGGCGAAGACGAAATTTACGTGCGGCACAAACTTTTTAAAATAAAATATTGCAAAAAGAATCGCAATTTTTACAAATTTTAGGAGCGGGTGAACATTTTTTTTTTATTATTTTCTTGAAAAATGAAGAATTTGGGGCGAATTTTCAGGATTTTTGCAAAATGAGGCGGCATAAAAAAAAAATTCTTAAAATTTACCTAATCCAAAAATTGGAGCGGCAAAATCCAAAGAACTAAAAGTCATTTTGGTGTGGCCTTAAATAAAGAATCTCTGACTTTTTAAAAATTTATTTTGCATTTTAAGATAAAATATTATTCATCCTCTTTGCAAAGTCTATCGTTTCGAGGAATTTTATTAAATATATCTCCCTCTCTCTATTTCCAGGTTATGATCACTAATACGAAACTTAGTGAAGATATTTCTGATTGAATAAATGGTTTTTTTTAGATACAACTCTCCCTCAAGTGTTGGATTTAATTTTTTATAAAGAAAAAGCTTACTGTTAATGTCATAACTATCAATTTTATCTACAAATAGCTGCTTGAATATCAAACTTATATCAGGTTTGATTAGGTTTGAGTTTTTTTACATCTTTAGTTGTCTGACAGCTAGAAATACTATCCCCAATATCATTTTCTGGGGCTATATTTTTTTACATAAGTATACCAAGAGTATGTTCCTTGGGAATCTAATAATTTTGAGAGGTCAAAGGCTTCTTTTAATTAAGGATTTAAATTATCTAGTGTAGTCGAGCTAGATATAAACTTGATTGAATGTAAATAAAATTGTCTATAGGAGCCCTTCCAAGTTCTGCTCTCACACCAACATATGATGTACTTTAATAAGGAAGTTCCCTATATAGAGGTAGATTTTTCTCTCAGAACAAACAACACTTACCTGGCTTTTTAAGATTTTCATTCGGCTCTTCATTAAAAGAATGCATTTTTGTACTATGTGATTTTGGAATTGTATAATAGGATAGGCTTCAATGTGTGGTCAAAAATATGTAAACATGACCTTATGCTCCGATTAAGACTAAGAAAATATGAACCTGCTCACGAGAATTATGGAGATGTGGGTCTGTTTTTCACAATGAAATACATAGTTATTTCCCTTTAATTTCAACATTTTTCCAGATATTGTAGTATTAGGTTAATATGCGTAAATTTGTATACAATTGAACACTTATCGTAATAATACATGTGATATTTTTGTAAATATTGAAAATGAGATCAATTATATGAAAAATTTGTTAAATAAAAACCAAAAATTACCCATTTATATGTATAGTAATAAAATGTATTTATGTTTTTAAATGCGAACGCTGTTAGATTTCACGCTGGAACACCTTATCGAACTTGATCAATGTTTTGAATCATTTCGTTCGACCGAACGGATTGAAAAAGAATGTATGCGCAATGAACACAAAATTCCGAGTCGTTAGTTTAAGCTTAATTTATTATCCATTAACAAATAAATTGTTTTGGTTACACGTTATGCAATGACTCGGACCACAAGGCTGAGCCCTAGCTACCTCTCCACACAAAAAATACAACATATGGACTCGGACCACAAGGCTGAGCCCTAGCTACCTCTCCACACAAAAAATACAACATATGAACTCGGACCACCTCTCCACACAAAAAATACAACATAATTACATAAAAGGTGAAAAAATTAATCTAGTATTTAACAGTAAAATTGGCTAGTAAGCACGACATCTTACTACAGGTTCTCCATGTTGCTCTGGATTCCTGCGATAATTATTTCTCGTTTTTCTCCAATATCTGACATTCTTGCCCATTCTGTCTGAAATTAGACTATAACATGTATAATGTCTTATGAGCTAGGAAAATCGTGTATTTTCTCTTTCCCAATCAAAATGATTTCGTCACTGACAGTGATCGTATAAGACGAATAAATACTTTTAACGATGAACTGGGAAGGCTGAGGATAACAGCTTAGGTCTGACGATCAAACAAAACAGCTGTTGTACGAGAACTTCATATATGTCTATAACTGTTTTGTTATACATTGTATATTTAGAAAGAAACAGAATTTGCGGGCGTGATGTAATCGACCAATCAACATGTATAAAAGCTTAAAATTAAACCTCAACCAAGACTATCTTAAATTTTGAAATAGGAGCATTATTTTACAAATTTAGAATTATTAACCACTGTCTGCAAATTGAACAATTGTTAGTGTAATTCATTATTTTAATTTTATTTAAACTTACTGCTTTTTATTGTTTATTTCCTTTCATGAACTGCTGTATTGATGTTTTTTGTTTTGTTTTGTTTTTTTCATATTCAGTTAACTGGGATGAAAAATATTTTTCTATCAGATGCTTTCGATACAAAATGACAATGTACGTGTAGTAAAATGCATTTACATGATACAATGTATATGTAAAGGAATACAAGTAAACATTTGACGGCTTAGGAATTTATAGAATTGGAGAATAATCGTCTAGAAAATATTTATTGTGAGCCCGGAAAACTTCTACTCTAGCTACCCGTCTAGAGTTAGGCAGATTGCCTTTAGAAAATAAAAATACATTAATTATCTAACACGGTCAAGCAAAGAAATAAGAAAATTGATTACGAAGTTTGATCACAAGGACTTTCTCCCCTCCTCTAAATAAACACGGGTTGTTTGTTCACAGGGACTTGCTGTGTTCCAATTTTTAGGATAAAAATCTGTTTTGAGTATTAAAGTAAAAAGTTTGTCGTTTTATTATCTCCCCTGTCAAATGAAGCAGAATCAAAATTATTGGCTGTCCAAGTTAATTACTATGAAAATGTTTCATTTATTAAACCAGATTGTATTTAATTGTATAGAAATTTGTTGAAATACCAACAGCTGAATTTATACATATTATATCAGCAAAAAGGTGAAAAAACTATTTAATAATTAACTTTTATATACAGAAGTTTTAAATATATATATTATGTAAAATCACAACAAGTTAGCGAAAATTAACCAATTAAAATCAAAGACTTTTTAAACACGTGCAAGATCTGTAAATAGTCTTGCATAAGTAACAGATAGAGAATCGAGTCACAGTTGAAGTAGAACTCTGCAATAGATTAGGTATGAACGGAAGGGTGTGACTAAACATCGAGTTCGCTTTCGAGTTCAAGTTAATCTTTGATTTAGCTCGAGATATTGATTTCTAATTCATTTATCGAGTTGCATTTCGAGTTAAAATTCGAGTTACGGATTAAGTTTAGTGGGAGGTAGGTAAAAAATTACCTGTACATAGGCTCGCAAAAAAAACCCTAAATTTGTTGACACCCCCATAAAGATATCTCTGGTTTTTTCAGACCCCGAAAAACCTTTCATTTTACCCCATAAAACAGGTTAAAACGCTACTTTTTCGTCTTTTTGAACGCACCCCAAAAACAACCTGCAATTTTTGGGACCCCCAAAAAATATAGCAAAATCTAGAAATTTGACCACAAAAAATAGTACTTGCGTAAATTTTGGACAGTACCACCCCCCCCCCCCCCCCTTTTTTGGGACTATTTATTGTGCGTTGATTTTTATTCTTCACCGTTTAATCATCTGGACACCGGATATGTATCAATGAATCTAGATTGGCCGCCTCCCCATGCAGAGCACATGAGACGTTTCCGAATTCGTTTCCTCACGCGTTTTCCTTTTCTCTTTCTCCATATGTCCCACCAACGAATGTGGAAGAGACATACATATAGTTTTACTCTTGTCCATTTAATTATGTTAATTGTTTCCATAAAATTACAAACTGAAAACGAAACCTGCTCCCCCAATGTCCGAACTACGTGTATTTATTTATTCAAGCCCCCCCCCCCTTAAGTATGACCTCCTCCCTAAATCGAAATGTGGATTCTGTATAATTAAAAAAAAGTTTTTAAAACCTTCCTTAAAGTAATCCGTACACTTAATTGTGAGATTTAAAGTTGTGATACAAGACTATATCCTTTAAAATAATATAAAAGATGTGAATAGTTTACTGATTGTGTCAGATGAGCCGATTGCATACCATGTTAACAAAAAATCATAAAGGCCATGTGAGCTTTTGCCATCACTTCTTGTCCGTCATCTGCCGTCGTAAAGATTTTTTGAAAAAAATCTTACACTCTAGGTGTGCCTAGTAGAAAAAAGAGTCAAAGGATGCCGCAAGTCAAATCACATGGCCTATGTTACTAAATATAGATCATATGGGTCAGACAGTAGTTTTTGAAAATTATATTAGAAGAAATGCCTTTTAGAGAAAATCTGGCAATGTATAAACGATGAGGAGGACAAGATCTACTTGCGTTTTAATTTTCGTAGAAATCGGATTACCCGAATTGTCGATTTTTTGCTTTGTAGTTTTTGTTTTTTAATATAAAAATCTTCTCCTCTAAAACTACTCGGCCAATTTAACCAAACTTTGGTGGAATATTCTTTGGGTGGTAACCTTTCAACCAAGATAGTTGCCGGAGATAATTATAGAAAAGGGGGAAGGAAATGTTCAAAATCTTTTCCTCTGAAACTACAAAGTCAATATCAACCAAACTTTACTTTAATAACCTTCCAAAACGGTATCTGGTAATTCCGACCTCCGCGACCACGATGGCCACCGGCACCGAACTTAGTTTCACACTAGACCCTATGTGAATGCACGTTTAACACCTCCTCTAAATCCACCGGGCAATTTGGCCTAAATCATCATTAGGGGTGTCCAGTTTCAAAATTGTGTCGAAGGATGCACGGAACTGGCTATAGGTTCCTGACTTGGGACAGGCGCAAAAGTGCGGCGGGTTAAACATGTTTTGTCAGATATCAACCCTCCCATATACCTCTATTGGGTCAAATACAGTGTTCGTATGGTAGAGTCTGGTTGGTTTGTTTTGCTATGACTGATGGTCAACACCCGATATAAAAGAACGCTTATATTCTCATTGACATTTTATTAAAAAAATTTAAATCTGAAATTATTAGCAGATGAAGCACTCTAAAGGCCCACGTAGAAATTTTTATCATGTGAACTTTGAATAAAATGTTTGTTGAACAACACTTCCAATTCGTCACTGAATATCGGCATCACTATTTGTACAAAAAGTTTGTACCAGGAACAAGTCCCTTTATCTTGAAGGAGCAATCATTTGATTTTTATCAGGAAAGGTGGGGGGGGGGGGGGGCTAGGGTCAAATGTTTGATTCTGCCTATATGTTTCGCCGAAATTTTGTTCCTGGATTTCTTTTTACGACCTAAAATTTTATTTTCATGTAAACCAAAAATTTCCTGATCGACACAGGTCCTGCATTCTTTTCAACACCTAATGTGATCATTTCCTTTTATTTTGCCCAAAATCCTGATCCTGACTTTTTATTTCAAATTTTATCCTACATCCCCCCTCCCCCTAAAAAGCAAATGGTTGCTCCTTAACGCGAACTTTAACTCGAACCGTAACTCTAACTCGAAATGTAACTCGATAAATGACATTAGAAATTAATATCTCGAGTTCACTCGAACTACAACTCAAACTCGAATTATAACTCGAACTCTAACTCGAACTTCAACTCGAACTCTAACTTTGACTCGAACTCTAACTCTAACTCGAACTCTAACTCGAACTTCAACTCGAACTCTAACTTTGACTCTAACTCGAACTCTAACTCGAACTCTAACTCGAACTTTAACTCGAACTCGATGTTTAGTCACACCCTGAACGGAAAGAGTTGTGAAAACAAATGCACAGTAAACCGACTTGGGCTTATGATGGTCTATCTGATGTATGTGATGTAACCCACCTTGTACTTGATACTGATGAAACTTCTGTTTATTTAAGATTATACTTGTTGTTATATGCTGATGACACAGTTATTTTAGCTGAATCCAAGGTAGAATTACAAACTGCTCTTAACGCAATGTACTTGTATTGTAAGACATGGATTTTAGAAATTAATGCTTCAAAGACAAAAGTTGTCATATTTAATAAACGTAAAATAATTGACAAACCTGTATTTACTTTAAATGGTGAAATTTTAGATGTTGTAGATAACTTTGTGTATTAAGGTATAATTTTTATGTCAAATGGATCTTTTTCCAAAAATAGAATTAAATTGTAGGATCAGGGTAGAAAAGCAATGTATAGTATGTTGTGAAAATAGATCCTTAGGTTTGCCTATTGATATCCAACTTAAAATGTTTGATACTATGGTTTCTCCAATTCTGCTTTATGGTTGTGAAGTGTGGGGTTATGAGAATAATGATGCTGTTGAATCTTTGTTTTTACAATTTTACAAAATTATACTTGGTGTTAAAAAATCTACTCCTAATTGTATTTTATATGGAGAACTAGGTAGATATCCTACAGACATATTTATAAAGAGCAGAATGATAGGTATGTGGAAAAGGCTCATATGTAATAAACAAGACAAGATATCTGCTATGTTGTACAAATTGTTGTTTAATATGCATAAGAAAGATTTTTTCCATTCTAAGTGGATAACATGTATTGAAAATATCTTGAATGATTGTGGATTTTCTGAATATTGGATTGCACAAAATGTACCGAAATCTATATGTTTATCAAAACTTGTAAAACAGAGATTATGTGATCAATTTAAGCAGAATTGGGGTACAACTATTTTAAACTCACCAAAATGTCTTAACTATAGAATTTTTAAATGTAATCATGGTTTAGAATATTATTTACTTAATTTACCAGATGATTTGAAGAAAGCCGGGGTATAGAATGTGACGACAGAATTTGTGACATTTGTAATAAAAACCAACTAGGGGATGAATATCATTACTTGTTCGATTGTACATTTTTCAATGATGAAAGGAAATCATTATTACCTTGTAATCTTATTTCCAACCATAATATTGACAAATTTTATGAGTTATTTAATTCTGACTCTTACAATGTTGTTCTTAAAATTGCAAAATTTTGTAAAATTATACTAGCTGTTGTTAATTAAATTAATATGGTTTCAACCATTAATATGTCCATTTGAAATTTACTGTCTTCCTTAAAACGCATTACTTTTCCAAATGTATATATGTTAATGAATGTTTATAATGTTCACTGCATTACTTTGTTACTTTGTTATTTTGTTATATTATGAATACTTATATAGTATTTGTGTTATTGTTCACATACCCCTGTTGGGGTCTTTGAGAAAATAAAAACTTGAAACTTGAAACTTGAAACTTGACAGTGGTTAGTCCGAACTATAACTGACCATAACCCCATCGTCGATGTTTCACACGTACACAATGTACAAGCGTGACAAATAAGAGGCAAACAGTCACTCTTGCTTAAGTGGACCACGGACAGTGGGATTATGATCATTTAGAGTAAGAGTACGAAGCACATCTACAGTGAGGGTTATACCTGGAGTTAGGACTTGGTCTAGGGTTATAGTTCAGGTTAGGACTCCGGTTAGGGTTAGGGTTAGAGTTTGAAGTTAAGGTTAGGACTAGGGTTATGGTAGTGTTATGGTTAGGGTTAGGACTAGGGTTATGGTGAGAGTTATGGTTAGGGTTAGGACTCGAGTTACGGTTGGGACTGGAATCCGTAAACATTCGTTCCCGTCTCGAAAGACTCCAAAATGTCCGTTTCATAAGGGTGCTCTCTTTCAGGTCTGCATTAAATGAACGCAGCCATCTTTAATCTCCATCGTAACGAGACCAAACAATGATTTATAAGAAAACAATAAGAATACAACCTTCTTAGCACATCAGCCGCAGAATCCCGCCCCCTATTCCTCCTCTAAAACAGAGATGAGCACAAGAGCATGGTCCTGCGCACCAAAGAGCAGAGCAGCGATGAGCAGTGAAGAGCAATACGGAGCAAGAGAAGAGCAAAATTAGTACAGTGCAGAGCAGCCATGAGCAGCGGATTGAAGCCCTCAGAAGTGATGAAAATCATCCAACTCGCGAAGATAAAAGTAAAACGGACTTTCGAATATCTAAAACTTGTCTGATGACAACGTAGACCAAGACAAGTCCACCTCTTTCTCCTCCTCCTCCTCCTCCTCAGAAACCGAAATGAGCACGAGAGCATGCTGCTAAGTAGCGATGAGCAGCACGCAGAAAGAAAAGAGCAGCGAAGAGCAGCACAGAGCAAGTGAAGAGCAGCGATTAGAAGCCAAGGACACCACGGAGCAAGAGAGGATCAGTGATGAGCAGCGAAGAGCAGCCATGAACAGCACGGAGCAAGATAAGAACAGCACGGAGCAAGATAAGAGCAGCACGGAGCAAGAGAAGACCAGCGATGAGCAGCGAAGAGCAGCATGGAGCCAGAGAAGAGTAGTGAAGAGCAGCAGGCAGCAGCATCAACAACAACCACAAACAAACCGAAATGAGCACGAGAGCATGGTGCTGAGCAGCGATGAACTGGAAAGATCAGCACAGAGCAAGAAAAGAGCAGCGATGAGTAGCGAAGAGTAAAATGAGTACACTGCAAAGTAATGATGAGCAATGAACAGCAGCACGGGGCAGCGGAGTGATGCCCTCAGTACTGAAGAGAATCATCCAACAGCTAAGTACAAGCAATACATTGGCATGAGTTGCCATTCCATGAGTTTATCAAGTTTTGAATTGTGTAAAAGAAGTTTCTGTTCTAAAATGGTTTGGAAACTCATTCCAAAGTTTTGCCGCTGAATACCAAAATGATTTCAACGGGTGCCGTATACGGAACAGGAACTGCTTACCCTTCCGGAGCACCTGAGTTAACTCCTGGTTTTATAGGAGTTCATGTTGTTCATAGTTTTTTAGTTTTCAGTGTTTATTTGTTTTGCTTGTGGTTGTTCATTTGTCTTCCCGTGTTTTGTCTGTCTAATGGATTACGTTTTTTGGATTGCTCCTTAGGTACATTTGTCCTCTTTAAAACCATACCTTGTGGTTCTGACTGATGGAATTTCAGCTAAATTTTGATATCTGAAAGAATATGTGATATCTTTAATATTTATTAGATTCTGTAAATAAACAGGACTTTTTTTATCTAAAATTCTGAAAACTTCAATTGGTCTGAGACGTCTTCTTCAAGGGATGGCATTTGAGATTTTATTAATAGATTTTCATCCAACAAGCAAAAAGGAGACGGAATAATGCTTGTTTCCGAATCCTTTCTGTTTGTTTGTATTATTTCACACTGTATGCTTATTATGAATAAATATGTTTAAACTAATCTTGATAAATAAAACATGTGTAAAACCAAGTGTCCTTTCTTGTATTTTTTCAATTGTTTTTTAGTTTTTGTTTCACTGCAGAAGTGCCAGGATAGAGAACAGAAATTGAAATTAGACATTATAAATGAGTGATAGTTTGTTAATTTTCCCAGTTTGTTTACATAGTTTGTTAATTTCCCAGTTTGTTTACATAGTTTCCGAGCCTTTTTAACTCATTGAGCTGTCTAGATGATTTTTTTTTTTACATATGTTAGATATATGTGTGTTAAAGTTGAGTTCAAAAACAATGGTGATGCCTAAAAGTTTTACTTCTTTTTCACATTGTATTTTGTTACCGGCTTTTTCGAAAGTAATGTTTTTGTCCATAGTTTTTTTTGCCAAGTGCCAAATGCCAATGCCTGGAATTTTTCTGGGTTTGCCTTCATCTGGTAGGTTCTAATTTATTAGAGCCAGACAGTCCGATAAGAGTGTCGTCTGATACAATTGACGAGCATGACTAAAAGGTTGTTTAAAGCAATGTAGTGAAATCATCGATTTTTGGAGCAATTTTCTTCGGTCTTGAGTTCTATAAACGCCATCAACGCCCTCTAAATATACAGAGTGATTTATGAAATACATAGCTTTAAATCATATATTTTATTATTCTCCGTAACAAGACGCATTAAATGACATATACCTCATTCTTTCAGTAGGATGATCCTCACCCCCATAAATCAATAATGTCAAATTATCTCATAAACCGTTAAAATCCCCACATCTAAACCATATATTTTCTTATTCCCCATGGTAAGACGCACCAAATGACACATGCCACGTTTCCCACGTTATCACCACTCCGTCAAATCAATAATGTTCAATTATCTCATAGACCGTTAAAATCCCCACCTCTAAACCATAGATTTTCTTATTCTCAATGGTAAGACGCACCAAATGACACATAACATAAACATAAACATAACATAACATAAAAGATTTATTTAAAGTCGGTTATACATATAACAATACAACATAAACTTTTATCCGACATACATATAAGACAAGCACAATACATAAGACACATAAAACATAAAGCACATCATGCAAAATAAATAATGTTATCAAGCACAGCAATTAATAAGCACAATTAAAGCATATAAGCAAACATAAAATGCAGATAAACTAATATTCATGCAATAGCTATTATAAAGCACTAAAAGTAATCCAAGCATAAAGAACACAAAAAACAAAAAACAAAACACAAAATTATGCGTAATAATTTAAAAGCCAGAGTATACAAGATAAATAAATAAAATGGTCTACAACTCATTGAGACCTGCAGGAGGAACACCGACACGAACTGCCCTCCCAATTACCAACCAAACTTTTAAACTGACCCAATGGCATTTCTTCCTTCATCTTATTTGGCAGTTCGTTCCAGAGATATAGTAAGTCTACCTAATTTTGTTAAATGTTTACCAGTTTTCTTGCCTATGGCTATTGCCTGAAATTTGTCAGGGTTGGCCTTCATATGATCACATACCACGTTTCCCAAGGGGGTTATCACCACTCCGGCAAATCAATAATGTTCAATTATCTCATAAACCGTTAAAATCCCCACCTCTAAACCATAGATTTTTTTATTCCTCATGGTAAGACGCACCAAATGACACATACCACGTTTCCCCATGGGGTTATCACCACTCCGTCAAATCAATAATGTTCAATTATCTCATAAACTGTTGAAATCCAATGTGTTTTTATATTTCACAGGGTAAGATGCATTAAATTTATACATACCTCATTACTCAATGGGGGTCATTCTCGCCCCTCAAACCATTTATCTGGAATTAAATTTTAAAAAAAATGTAAGAAACCCGACTCCTAAACCGTATAATTACTTATTTCCCATGACAAGACGTTGATATATACCTCATTTACCCAAGCGTTCACTACCCCCCCCCCCCCCCCCCGAATCAATAATCTTTAATTATCTCGTAAAGCATTGAAATGCCTAACCCCCAAATCATATATTTTCTTTTTCCCCGTGACAAGACAAGTAGGTTGATAAAAAACCTAACACCTAACAACCCGCCAAAAAGGAGGGCCATCAATAATTTTTAATTATTTCAAAATCCGTCAAAATGTCTTTCCCTTTAACACGTTTTAATACGTAATGTTCAAATCTTGCGTAAACTCCATACCCTATAACCACATATATTTCTAATTGCCTATAAGGAGACGCAATATATGATTTTACACATTGCCCGGGGAATGGAAGTATTCCCTCGTAAAAAATCAAAAAAGACATTGAGATCCTTGGACCTTAATTATAAACATTTTTATTCTTTGTGGAAAGCTCATATATCCTCAGGGTTCATGTCCCATCCTTTAAACACTGCATGTATCATCAGTGTTTCTGAAACTGCTGGCCGGGATAATCATTATGCGCATGACAAGACCTAGTGAATGCACAATTGGTATTGGTCGCGGGGATAATGTACTATTTACGGAAGATAATAAATTGTTATACATCATAAAACATTCTCCAATAATACAATATTCTATGCTAAACTGAATTGGTATAACTTTTTAGCTCACCTGGCCAAAGGTCCTTTATAAAGTTTCCTCATGTTGTCCGGATCGGAATACAAATATGGCCGCCATGAGGAGTTCTTGTTTCTGATTGGCTTTTATAAAAAAAATCTTCTCCTCTGAAGGCGCTTGGCCAAATTGAACGAAACTTGACAGAAAGCATCTCATTGGGAGGTTCTACACAAAGTTTCCTCCTTTCGTCCTGATCTCGCAACAAACATGGACAGTTCTTGTCTTTCATCGGTTGATAATTTTCTTCTTTGAAACTGCTTGGCCAAAGGGAACGAGACATGACAGGAAGCATCTGTTTGAGGTTTTTTTACAAAGTTTTTTCATTTTGTCCAGATCAGGTGACAAACATGGCTGTCATGGGCTATTCTTGTTGTTGATTGGTTGATTTCTCTTAAACAGCTTAGCCAAATAGAGCCAAACTTGACAGAAAGTGTCTATGATATATAACAAAAATCTACAGAACCGCAGAATTGTTTGAAACCAAACATGGTCCGAATGTTCGACTTAAGGTGCTCACCAAGAGTTGTTACTCTGGTGCCGATCCTTAATTCAAAATGGCCTTCAGCAGATGACTAAGGTTAACATAAGACCCTATGGAAAATTAATGCAAAAATCTTCTGGAGAACCGCCAAGTTTTAGAATATGCTGACCTGTAAGTAGAAGGACCTTGATTTCGTTCCTACAAGGCTAAATATCACACTTCATAATGATAGGGAGAAGTGACTTCTCTCTTTGATGTACATGCCAGGTGAGCGATACAGGCTAAACCCTCTGAGCCTCTAGTTTATTTTTAGTCTGATCTTTATGAGGCGTGTTTATTATGTTCCTTGCTGGACCGTTTCCGAAATAAAAGGGTCAAAGGGGCCATAATAAGCTCATTGATGCTCACCTCATATCCTTACGATAATGAATGAAAATGAAAGAGAAAAATCCTGTTGTTATTGACCCCATTGGGTAAAAGGTCGACAAGGTCACTTACTAAGAGAAGAAAATTTGTTTCAGGATGATATCTATCAAAAGATGACACTGATGTCGTTCTGCGATTTCGCGGGTATTTTCTACCGAAATTTTTAAAACTGCAAACCATCTCAAATTTAAATGTAAATATATTTTTGTTAACCTAAATGTATTTTGCCGAATATTGCTCCTGGTTGGGGATCATGACGTCATAGAATTGACTGTCCAGTTGGTTTTTAACTCGAATAATTCAAGCCGTATTCTCTCCTTCGCTCAAGTATTCTGGTTAGTTGGTTTTTTTTGGCTCACTTGGCCTAAAAGGCCATGTGAGCTATTCTCATCACTTTGCGTCCATCGTCGTCGTAAACTTTTCACATTTTTATCAACTCCTCTGAAACCACTGAACCAATTTAAACCAAACTTAAGTGGAATGGTCCTTGGATGGTCCCCTTTAAAAACTGTGTTCGGTTTTCCGGGGCGCCATCCAATATGGCTGTCATTGTCGGACATATTTTAACCTTGGACCCTATGGGAATTTTAACATTTTCGTTATCTTCTCTGAGACCATTAGGCCAATTTGAACCAAACTTTGGTGGAATGGTCCTTGGGTGGCGCCTTTTAAAATTTGTATTCGGTTTCCTCGAAAGCCATCCAACATGGCCGCCATGGCTGTACTTAGTTTAACATTGAGCCTATGGGAATTTTACTTTTTCGTCAACTCCTCTGAAACCACTCAACCAATTTAAACCAAACTTATGTGGAATGGTCCTTGGATGGTCTCCTTTAAACGTTGTGTTTGGTTTTCCGGGGCGCCATCCAATATGGCTGCCATGGTTGGACATAGTTTAACCTAGGACCCTATGGGAATATTAACATTTTCGTTATCTTCTCTGAGACCATTAGGCCAATTTGAACCAAACTTTGGTGGAATGGTCCTTGGGTGGCCCCTTTTAAAATTTGTGTTCGGTTTCCTCGAACGCCATCCAACATGGCCGCCATGGCTGGATTTAGTTTAATTTTGAGCCTAAGGGAATTTTACTTTTTTGTCAACTCCCCTGAAACCACTGAGCCAATTTGAACCAAAGTTTGGTGGAATAGTCCCTGGGTGGCCCCTTTCAAAACTTATGTCCGGCATCCCGGACTTCCAACCGACATGGCTGCTGGTACTAAAAATAGAAAAAGGGGGATGAATTTCAAAAATCTTCTGTGAAACTACAAGGCCAGCTGCAACCAAACTTGACAGTAATGGTCCTTAGGAGGTTCTCTTTCAGAAGGATGTCCGACGATCCGGACTGTTAACCAAGATGGCAGCCACAGCGGAACTTAGTTAAACATAGGGCCCAATTAGAACTAGACTTGGTAGCAATGGTCCTTAGATGGTTCTCTTGAATTCAAGTTAGAAATAAAAATTCGGAGACGATGAAGAAATATAAATTTTTGATAAATATCATATATAACGACCAGAACAAATAAAATGAAAATGAAATAGTAGGCAATATTCCAAAAAGTGATGCAAATTGACCCAAATTGACTATACATACGACCGTAGAAAACTTGAACTTAGAAATGATTAAGCATAATATTATTGCATACAATCCTTTACGATAAAAAGTAAATAAAAAATCCATGGCTATGAGTGAAACAAATACACGGGAAAGTGACCCTACTTTTTTTTTAATCTCCATTCAGAACTGGCTAGCTACTATATAGTACTTGAATTTCTGAATAAAGACAGGATTGTCTTCCGTGGTTCTTTCGACGGTTGGGCGAGAGAAGGTGTGGCATGTACTGTCTCGAAAATTCTGAACTGCTTATTGGGTTTTTTGCTTATTTCTATTTCTTTCATGCACCAGCAAAATCCCATGCAGTTAATGTGGAATATGTTTAGGTATTGTGTACACTTAAGTCTTACAGCCAACAGTATGTATACCGTAAAATGTATTCTGACGTAGTTCAAAGTATCGTAAACGGTGTTTCGACGTGGCCAATGATATATATATGTGTGTCGTAAAATGTGGTCTGACATACACTTAAGCAGAAATGAAATAATCTGTCATAAAATATGTGCTGACTTGCTAACAGTGTATATGTCGAAAACTAGCTTCTGACATAGACAATAATGTAAAATGTGTTGAGACATACATCCGATATGCAAGATGTTGGACGTGACATTTATCCTTGTCTTAATTATCATTTCTAATACAATTGCACTACTACTTGATATGACCTTTTATCAATTATGTGTACAAGGACAGTTTTGATAATCATCGGGGTTCGGTGTTCCTTGTGATTTGAATTGTAATTTAAAACTTAAAACCAAGGGAGGTAATCAATATAGAATTAGAAATCAACAAACCAGAGTTTGAAACATAAATGTTTGAGATTTTTATTATAAAAATCAAATAGACACAAATGAAATTTTCGGATTATCCATTTAAAAACGTGATCAGCCGGTCATTTGACATCTGCAGGCCGTAGAAGGACAGTTACCCTTTCGGCATTCAACAGTACACCACTGGTCCAATGCCTCCACTCCAGTCCAATAATTAATTGCTTTACAGACAAGTGTTCCAGGTTTTACAGTGTGTACTGGTGCATTTGTAACAAATGGTCTGAATGTTTGTATTGGACGGAATGTTATGGTGGGTCGATTGGTTAATGGCTTGATTATGATTGGTCGTTGAGTGACAATTTTGGTTGGCTGAACAATGATTGCGGGTGAAGTACTAAGAGGTTGAGTTTGACCGTTGTTGTTAATTGCTATGTCTGAACATCCCAGAAATTCCTCTTGTGAACCACACCCAACACAACCCCTGCCGTCTGGATCAATACCGTAGTTATTTCCTGTCAAAGAAAATTAAAATATTCGACTGTTAAAATCATAAAATTACGGATGACTTCAGTGTAAGTTCAAACATTTTCCTGTAGAATAAAGTAGGTACTAGATAAAAATTTCTGTAACAAAATAGCTGATGAAAGTACCCGGCATTACAAAATAACAAAGTCACTACAACAACAACTAGAGGTAGGGACTGTCGGAACGACAGCTATACGCACACCCCACATTTATTTGTAAACAAACATTCTTGACATTTTCAGTTTCCATTGCATTACAGTTTGCATCTGTAACAAATAACCTTTGTAGGATATATCACAATCCACTTCTACTATAAACTAACTTTTTTGGCCTCTTTTCCATTTTTGGCCCTTTAAATCCTCAAAATGCAAAATAAAAGCATGCTTAGCATTACAGTTTGCATCTGTAACAAATTACCTTTTCACAAATATATCACAACCCACTTTTACTATAATTTTACTATTTGGACCCTTTTAGGGACCTATATCCCCTTAAAATGAAATTCACAAATTTTTTCAATTTTTTTTTCTTCAGATAAAATTTTAGTAATTCTGGTCTTTTTCTGTTTCGGCCCTTTTTGGTCCCTACCACCCCCCTTTAAACAAATTTGGAATTCCAAAACCTTATTGCGCATCCACAGTTGGTAAGCAACAATATGGCAACAATAAAATGATTTAATTTCAAAAATTAAAAAGGAGTTCTCGTCACAAGGCTCTTTGTCTATTTTGGCCCATTTTGGTCCCTCCAAGGCCCCCTTTTAGAAATTTGGAATTCCAAAACCTTTTGCGCATCTGCAATTAGTAAGCAGTAATATGACATTTATTTTAGTAATTATGCTTTTTTTCTGTTTCGGCCCTTTTTGGTCCCTCCCACCACCCTTTAAAAAAATTTGGAATTCCAAAACCTTATTGCGCATCTACAGTTGGTAAGTAACAATATGGAATAAAAATTCAAAAGTGAAGGAAGAGTTTGCGTCACAAGAAAGTGTGACGGACAGACGACCGCAACGACAAGATACCCGAAAGTGAGGGTATAAAAATGTAACTGTCAAGGGTGAAGTCAAATTTTTTAGACCTTACCGTTGCACTGTAGGGGACGATATCAAAAGATCAATGTTAAAAAAACCTAAATCATGAAGTTTGGGGGAGGAGTTCAATATGTTTGAAATTTTGTTGTCCGACGCAATATCTATGACATCAAACATTACTTTCAGTTTCACCTGTGACTCCTATTATCTGAATCATTTTGACAAAAATCGCCACAACAAAAATTGTGAAAAGCAAATGGTACTAATGAAATATTTTTTAATAGTAAGATGTAAATTCGTTCTGTGCCAATATTTTCTAAATTAAGATATCAGCTGATCGTTATGAAAAATGGACTGAAATGATAGAAAGCTATTTCACTTTCGATCGAGTAAGATTGTTTAGATTAAGCAACTCCTTCCTCCTGTACCTTTAATGATCTGTTAACTGGATTAATGAACATTGTTGTTGTTGTTGTTTATTTTTTTCTTTATTGTTATGCATGTGCATCTATAAAATGTATTTCTGCCCCAGAGATCCATATTGGAAGTATCACAAAATCAACGACTTTGCGTATATACATGAAGGTAATTACATTTTAAAACACATTATATCTTCTAAACTGAAATGTAGAGTATCCGGGTCATAAAATGATAATGCCCATAAATTGAACCAAACCTGTAAAGCGGCAATTGTGTATTTTGCAGTTTGCGTGTGGCCTAAGTTATACAGTGTTTCCGACTTTTGTCGACAATTACTGAGGTGTTGTGTCATTACTTTCCATGGCACATCCGGGACATTTGAAATGATCACGTGGTCATATATGGTGTGGATACCTCAGTTGGTAAAAGGGTTTGCGGAAAAAGTCCGGGAAACTAATATTTTGAATTCCTTTTCCCAAGGGTAATAACTTCTAAAATAATTATTCGATCAGCGTGAAAATCAAACTTGTTCTGTAGCTCATTATCAAAAGCTCACAGACCAAAAATAAGATCAGTCGGTTAAAAAGTGTCTGGAAAACGTCCGGAAAACTGTAGAATGGCTGACTGACGGACAGACGGATGGAGTGCAAACCCATCGTTCTCTTCGGAGTTGAAGGTGGGGGACTAATGTGATAAGACGCAATATCTTCTCTACCCAAATTTTAACCTTTTGTTTCACATTTTTAAAAAGATCTTGATTAGGAATGAGAAAGGGTCAAAAGGTCATCTGTTTCCATTCTATATATTGTCCTCAATATTTCCGTGTCACAGTGTATTATCATTGTACACTGCGTTGACCCGCATGGGTGTAATTTGCAGTAACATTTTTGAAATTCGCTGCAAAAAGTAACGTAGATTCATTATTATGAATATGTAAGCTCTGTCACAAAATTCTCATTTCCTCAAAAATTAATGTAATTAAACATGTTAAAGGAATCGAAATTGTATAACTACCAGTTAAATTCAATTCAGTCCCTAATTGCCAAATAAATTATAGAAACAAAACAATTTGTAACAAGTTAACAAAAAGAAAAAGACACAAATACTGTATGTGAACACATTCATATATTGGAATTTAAAAGTTCAGTATAAAAAGTTTAGTCCCCCATCCTCAGTTCTAATGACTGTTTTAAAAAGTAAATAGTTATTTTAACAAGACCATAAGGCCACATCAAATTTGTTTTTAGTTCTTTGGATTTCGCCGCTCTATTTTCGGACTTCGTGCATTTTAAGAAAAAAAAACATTTTGCCGCTTCATTTTGAAAAAATGCTAAAAATTCGCCCCAAATTCTTCATTTTCAAGAGATTAAAAATAAACAAATGTTCGCCCGCTCCTAAAATTCTGTAAAATATAGGGATTTCTTCCGCTTTTTTTTTGCAATACTTTAGTTAAAAAAATTTCTGCCGCATGTAAATTTGATCTTCGACGAGAAAACTAGATCTCAAGAAAAAAAATTCAAATTAAAATTTCGCTCGCTTGCACCATTTCTTGCCATCCAAAAATCCAAAGAACTAAAAATAAATTTGGTGTGGCCTATGAAATATGATTTAGTAGGATCATTGTTATATCATTCAGATAAAAAAAACTAGGATGACACTTTAATAGTTTATGAAAATAGTGTACCCTAAGTTTGTTATATTTAGAGCAAACTAAAAAAAATGCTTCTCATCTTCGACTTAGTTAAATACACAAGTTTTTACCTGCGTGCCATCTCCATTGTAATACACACTGTGAACACTGTAGTCCGTCAGGAAGCTTTACTTTAACACGTTTGGTTCCTACACCTCCTGGGTTATTATATCTGTAATTATATACCAAGAAAATCTTCACTTCAAATATTAATTCCCCTTTACCATTTTTCTCTTCATAAACCTATATATATATAGAACGTATAATTTATCCATCATCCATCCATCTTTTTTGTCTTCTAATGTCCATATTATATATTGCACTGACCCGAATGTGTGTAATTTCAAATAATAATAGATACATGACCTAATCCATATTCCCGAGACTCCCATATGGGCCCGGAGGCTTTCCCGAGGTCCAATATGGATCGCGGGATGATGGATTAGGTCATATATTAATACGTTTATCATATCCCATATACGTTCGAATAGCACTTAAATGATGGGTTATTAGCCTAATGTGTACAAATATGGGTTGTTCACTTCCGGTCGTCACACATATGCAAAAATCATCATATTTTAAGTACTTAGTATATGATAACCATTTTTATTAAATAAACTCGGTATCTCGAGAAACGATGTTATCATACAAAAGTTGGCTTGATTAACAGACATAATTATTTCACTTTACTTCAAATATTGTTATTAACGTCTTAATATTGATGTTAATTTGTTTGAAGTATATATTTGTATATTTTAAAACAAAAGAACACTTATCTGTATTTTGTGAAAATAATTTGTATGTATTAAAAATAGTTTACTAGTATGAAGAAATTGTTAAAGAAAATTAAAAATATCCCAAATAAATCTTAAAAAAATAACAATAATCTAATGTCACCCTGTTTACGTAATACTGAACAGATATATCATGTTCTTGAGGGGTATTTGCGAAAAATACCAGTCGAGAGAATGTTAAATTTCGCAAGCTGTAAGGCGAGGGAAATTCATTCTCAAGACTGGTATTTTTCGCAAATACCCCTCAAGAACATGCTATATCTGTTTAATTACACCGAATGTTAACGTACAAAACGCATTGATGATCGTGACATAAAACGCATTGATGATCGTGACATTACAAGCGTCCAGTCGGATAGAGTATTTTTTGGCAAATACCACGGCAGAGAGGGTAAAAAAGGCATATCCTTTTTGCATATACCCCGGTGCTGTTTAAAAATGAACGATATTCATTTGATAAAAGTAAATTGGTGAAAAATACACTGGCTATCAACCAATCAAAACCCAGGAGGTTTACATAAGGTGTAATTAAAGACCAAATTCGAACACAATGCGAACTCGTCCATTGTGTAGTGAAATGATTCTTTCACTAGAACGGACATCATGAATTCTCAATCAATTCAGTAATTTTTAGATCGGCATCCAAACTTTTTAGGATATCATAATGTAACATGTTTCCTTGACTTAAACGAATGACATCAGAGCAGGAAAAATCATGATTATACATGTCATATTGACAAGACTTTAAAGAAATAAAATTCATAGATTGAAAAATGAAAAAGTAATTTAGTTTGTTTGTTTGTTTAGTCTGGGGTTTTACGCCGTTTTCAGCACATTTGGCTATTTCGCGGCGGCCAGTTTTTATTGGTGGAGGAAGCCGGAGTACCCGGAGAGAACCACCGACCTTCGGTAGGAAAATTGGCAATCATTGTCAATTTAGATCGGAGTCGAACACACCCCACCACAGGTGAGATTCGAACTCACAACCTCAGTGATCATTAGTAGTCATGACGAACTACCTAGACCAGGCCCCCAGAAAAGTAATTTAGACGACAAGCTTAAAGTCACAATATTCAAAATCCAAACTCTGTTAAGCGATTATTTTGAAAGCAAAACCCTAAAAAAATATTAAGCATCTTCAAATTGTATGCAACCTTTCTAAACAAAATCTCTAAATCTAAAGATGAAAGAGGATCTAATGTAACAATAAAAATGTGACGGACGGATGGGGACAATTTAACAACAATATCCCCGAATTCGGAAGTGCCAGAATAAATATTGAATAATATAACCACAATATTCCGTACAATAAACATAAAACATAATACTAACTAAAGAAGCGACATGTCTGTGGCTTGGGACAAAAAATATAGAATGTGTCGGGGTAAAACATAAATACTCTCCAATAATCAAATACCTTGTGCCGCTTCCAACTATCTGAAGCAAATATCTGTCGAGACATTGTTGTGTAATCACTCTTTGTGGATTGTTGTTTGGACACAGTTTAAATTCGAACCATCCCCTATGGTCAGCAGTTATGGCCAATGCTACGTCTACAATTTGTCCCGTTTGGTAAGTCCTAGCTATTGTCCCGGTAGCGTATCGACCACCAGCCTCGTTGTCTTTTGGACCCTGGTTGGGGTCTCCACAAACGCCACATCTTCCATTTTGATATAGATACTGATTCTACAAACAAAATTAGGAAATAATTCATTGTTTTAATTCAAAGTTTGAATGACAAATGGCACAACATGTTATGGATATTTAATCTTGATGAAAATTAGTGTAATCACTGGCATCAAACTTTATATAGAGAAAATAAATTAAGAAAAAACATTAGAATTAAAACAAGAAAAATATCTATATTACAGATATTGATAAACAGGATATTTCTTCTTTCACAAAATGGCCTATTTGTAATGTTAACTAGGCTATTGAAAAAGATAGATATTAACAGCTGCCATTGAAAAACGTATTTGTAAATTCCGTAGTGGAGGATGTGTTCTTATAATCTGCTTTAGACTTTTAACTTGTAGACAGGATTTATTCAACTAGTATAACGTCCTACGTCTTTTACACAAATACCTTTTTATTACCTGAATTTGACACCCGGAAGTGCCAATCAGCTAACATCTATGAAATTGTAAGATTTCTATTATGTATTGTATATATCATTTTTTTCTCTCATTCATTATTTATTCGTTTGTCATTGATGATAGTCAGTTGTAAGGACTTTAAATCAACAAAAAATTACTTTGCTCTATGGCAAGCCGTTTTACTATTTATTCTAACTTCAAGATATCTCATATAATATATAAGATATCTCATATAATATATAAGATATCTCATATAATATATAAGATATCTTATATAATCCAGTTTTTATAAGATATCTTATAAACTTCAGAAGATATCTTATATACTATATAAGATATCTTATAAACTTTATAAGATATCTTATATACTTTATAAGATATCTTATAAACTTTAGAAGATATCTTATAAAGTTTATAAGATATCTTATAAATATTTTTTATATAAGACATCTTATATACTTTATAAGATATCTCATATAGTTTATAAGATATCTCATATAGTTTATAAGATATCTCATATAGTTTATAAGATATCTTATATAGTTTATAAGATATCTTATATAGTTTATAAGATATCTTATAAAGAAAATTATATGAGATATCTTATAAATTATATGAGATATCTTATAAACTATATAAGATATCTTATAAAGTATATAAGATATCTTATAAACTATATAAGATATCTTATAAACTATATGAGATATCTTATATATTATATGAGATATCTTGAAGTTAGAATAAATAGTAAAACGGCTTGCCATATTGCTCACTTACTTTAGGCGAAAATCTAGAACACAAAAACGGAAACAGGAAATGTTTATTTCCTATTTTAGGCCTATCGAGAGAATGATTGAAGAAAACAGAAATAAATAATTGATGGATGGATGAATTATTGTTTAACGTCCACTGGCAATTATTATATGCATATCAGGACGACAATAATGTGATATGAATATGAACCCTGCTTTGTACTTGACCAATACGCTGAGCCGGGTTTTAAACGTGCTAGCTCACGGGGTAACAGTTCATCACCCCACTAGACACATTAAATTGACTACGAGCCGACCAGTCCTTTGCTCTTACTTATGGCAAGCCGTTCTCGTCAAAACTATGTTTAAAATATTTTTCGAAAATTTTACACACTGAGAATTTACAAAAAAAAAAACACACTGAGATTAAAAAACCTAAAAATACACACTGAGAATAAGAAATTACACACTGAGATTTCATAAAGACGCATTGAGATTACGAAAAATGAAAAACACACACTGAGAATTGAAAATTACACACTGAAAATTGAAAATTACACACTGAGATTTCAAAAAGACACACTAAGATGAAATAAACTGAAAAACACACACTGAGAATTTGAAATTACACACTGAGATTTGTGCGCATTTTTTATGCGCACATATCTAATTAGCATACGTAATCGTAATCTATTACAAGCTTAAAACAACTAAGGGACAGAACTCGTTAGTCCTTCACTCTGACGCCAAATGTTTTATAAAATACATTAGAAATACAACGTAAAAGACCAACAGAACAAGAAAAATACCCACTTTCTCTCTTTACAAAATATAATATTAATCTGATTTATATATAGACAACAAACTTATGAATATGAGTTAGCAAAAAACGATGTTAAGTCTTGAAATTTATTATGAATGTTGGTTGAAGGAACCGCATTTCATTATAATGACAAGAGTTCTAGAGACCAAGATATTAATCTGTTGAATTATTCATCTCATGAATATTCATTAGTAATTTGCATATTAATCTCAATGTGTATTTTTGAAATCTCAGTGTGTAATTAACAATTCTCAGTGTGTGTTTTCCAATTTATTTCATCTCAATGTGTCTTTTTAAAATCTCAGTGTGTAATTTTAATTTCTCAATATGTGTTTTTCATTTTTTTTAATCTCAGTGTGTAATTTCGATTTCTCAGTGTATTATTTTAGGTTTTTAAATCTCAGTGTGTAATTTTTTCGAAAAAAGGGTTTAAACATAGTTTTGACGAGAACGGCTTGCCATACTTACTCTTAGATGCCGCGTGCTTGGCGGAGAAGCAGTAAATACAAATTTTGATGTCTTTGGTTTAACACGACCGGGGTTCAAACCAACGCCCTTCCGAACTCGAGGTGGGCACTCTACCACGAGACCATCGGGACGGTTAATTAATAAACGAACAACAGACAGAAAGAAGACATTCTATCTATGTCGTCAGTAATGATATTGTTATGTGACTTAACTGCATAGAAAACCGAGGGACGACGCAAGCAGAGATGCCAGTAGGAAATAAAATTATATTAAGCACCTGTGTATTTCTCTGACATGAAACCCTGAGAGCCAGTCTGTATTTATTTCCGCGAATAAGTCATACTATTAAATACTAAGAAATAAAAAAAAAACAAATTTCTTTTATATGGAACCTAGGCTACACAACAAGACTGTACAGCCTTTTTGACCATTTCTTCTTGGTCAAAGTGATGCAACTCTAACCGTTTTTTGCAAATATATCAAAGATTGGCTATATACAAAATAATGTGCATAACAGTTCACAACCCAGTCTCTGATAAACAACAAATATACAAGTGGCAGAATACGCCAATAAAGTAAATGGCAACATCGAATCACAGTATATTTGAATTGCAACCTCAAGTCTGGCAATATCGGATCAGTGTTGTGCTCTACAAACACAGAATATGGCAACATAAAGTCATCACATAACAAATTCCTATATCAAGTCAGTATTTTACTCTACAAACACAACATATGGCAACATCAAGTCGTAGTTTAACTGTGCCTACTCGGCAAATGGCAATATCAAATTTAAAGTGTTTTACTCTGCCAACACAGTAAAAGCAACATTGTAACAGTTTGTTACTCAGAAAACACAGAAAATGGCAACATGGTTTTTTTTGCCCACTTGAAAACTGCACAGCGAATGGCAACACCACAAAGTACTGAGAAATCAGTCTATCGGCGATGTCACTGGTTGAACAGTATATTTACAATAAATAATAGTTAGACGATTGTTATATCTGCATTAAATTTTGCATCTATATTGGGATGTAATTTAATTTGAACTGAAACAAACAATTTGTTTGGTCAAGCAAGTTAGATTATACTGTATAATCTCCTTTGAGTACTGTGACGTCACCAACGTATTTCTCCTTAGAAGTTATTTAATTAAGGAATGTTTCCAATTTTTGAACAGGTTATATGATATAAACTGGTTTTGGTCAGCGGTTTATGTTTATTATACTCTATTAATGCAACAAAAGACCATACATATACAAGGCCATAGCATTACAAACACATTATACAATTACACATAAACATTAATAATATTCAGATTCAGACATTACAGCTATGGTCAAGACTGGTTGGGTCTTCCTTCCTCAGTTCTAATTACTGTTCAATAAAAGACGCTTATGAATGCCATAAAACTGACCCAAACCAGGTTATTGAAGTATAACCTGTTCAAATCCTTATAATTTAATTTCCAAACAGAAGTACAATGATTCCTTGATTAATCCGTTGGTGACGTCACAAGACCAAACCAGATTATACAGAATAACCAATTTTGCTCTATGTTGTTCAGCCAATTAAAATGCAGAATTCAAACCAAATTAAATCATTTGATTCTACATGAATTTTTTATCAGAAAAGTCTTGAAAATCAAATTATAAGGACTGTTTTAAATTTTGGAACAGGTGGACGCGGACTTCATTCAAGGGCTACTACGTGAAAACAAAAAGAAACTAACCAAGTCCTTTAAAATCACTTTTTGTTGTATAGATGACATTTGTCGTTAAATAACCAAAAATTTCAAGACTTTCTACATCTCATCTACCCCAGTGAGCTTGAAATTAAGGATACTACAGATACATCAAAGTCCGCTTCGTATTTGGATTTGTTTATTGAAATAGACAAGGTGAGTTATTTGAAAACATAACTTTGAAAACAAACGTGATGACTTCAACTTTCCTATTATTAACTTTCCTACCAACATCGCCTGCATATGGCGTCTACGTTTCTTAGCTTATCCGATATTCAAGGGCATGCGTGAGTTACCATAACTTTCGACAAAGAGGATTACTGGTGTCAAGGTTTTATCAGGGATAAGTTGATATCATTACTCAGGAAATTGTATGGTCGTCATCACGAATTGATTGACCGTTACAGTCTTCCAATATAGGAGATGATGTTGGACCTGTTCCCACTGTCGTAAAATTTCATGTACTTCCACCGATGGACTACCACCAGATTGACTTTGTTGAACTTAACGACGGGTGCCGTATACGGAGCAGGAACTGCTTACCCTCTCGGAGCACCCGTGTTCACTCCTGGTTTTTACAGGAGTTCGTGTTGTTCTTCAGTGTTTATTTGTTGTGCTTGTGGTTGTCCATTTGTCTTCCTGGGTTTGTCTGTTTTATGGATTGCGTTTTTTTTGTTTGCTCCTTAGGTATATTTGACTTCTTTTAAGTTTATTTGAATTGCAAAAGACAATTTGATTGGTTGTTAATTTTTAAGCAAGTTAGATTTATATTGTATAATCTACTTTGGGTACTGGCGTATTACTTCACAGTCTGCGATTTAAATGTTTTATTAAATAAGTTATTCCAATGATTCTACCTGCAATTTTTGAGGATTGTTATAAATCTTGGAACAGATTAAACTTGAATAACCTACTTTGGTCAGATTAAGCTTAGATTATCGCTGTATACAGGTGGACAAATTGATAATATAATAAAAACAATAATTACATCAATAAGATTCTCTATTTTCCCAAATCACGGGGTACTCATTTTGAGGTTTTTCTTACAAATTACAGGAGATTGTCTTTGAAAGTTACAAAGTTAGAAATGGATTCTATTCCGAGTTTGGACGAATCTCACACTTCATATTTTTTTTTATAAAATTGTTAATTCACAATAGCCGAATTTACACTGGAAACTTAAATTATAGTTTCCTCATATTTTTCTGAATACCTGTATTCCCTTTTAAAATTTAGAGCCAAAATTACTTATATGAATTTCAGAGAAAAATTATCACAATTAACCCAAACCACCGACCCCCAACCCCCAGACAAAAAGGAAACAAATAAGAAATCTCTCACCATGAAACCGCCACAATTTAACTGATTGTCGTTGTAGTTTTTAGGCGTATTAAATCCAAACCTCCACATACTGGACCTGGATGGAGGTTCAATTAGCCTACCATGTCCATAAACACTCGTTATCATATAAAACAACAAAAATCCAAACATCATCATTGTCTTTTTGAAAATGAAATGTGCTATCCGTCTGAAATTTGTACTTCGAATGTCGCCAAAATTTTAGGTCACAAAGTTTATTCGGAATATCTTAAGTCTTCTCTAGAGTGCACGCAGATAAGATGTAACTTCCCATAGTGGATAGATAATGAGAAACTTGGATGAGTGAACTTGAGGTTTTAAAGTCAGTCAAATAAGAGCGTAAAATTGCGTACTTTTTTCTTCTTTTTTTCACGTAAATCATATTTTTATGTTTTTTTTTAACTGTTTCAGTAATATTACAAGTGTGATAAATCCGGAACAAAACAGTACTGTTTTTTTCCACTGATTGAATGCCGCTGCTGCCGGTCTGGGTCAAATGCATATTTGCTAAAATTGTCGTACTGGTTATGAAATTAACACTAAATATCGGCAAAAGAATACCGAAGCGACAAAACCATGGGAAAAGTCCAAGGAAAAGACAAAGTCAGGATAATGGAACACAACAAACAAAAGTCACAAGGATACATGTATAACTAAAAGAATAAAAAACATATAATAAATCAAAAGACTAAAGACAGCACAGAAACTAAAGCACTAGCAATGTGAACTCCCATAAAAAAACCGGGAATGATATCAGGTGCTCCGGAAGGGTAAGCATCTTCTGCCCCGTTAACGGCACTCGTCATTTGGCAAGTTGGAACCAATTGACTGACAATGTAACAAACACTACAAAACATACACATAAAAGAAGTAAAATACATAGTAAACTATAGACATATAAAACAAGACGAGACAAAACTAAAGTCCTAGCAATGTGAATCCCAACAAAAAAACCGGGAGAGACATCAGGTGCTCCGGAAGGGTAAGCATGTCCTGCCGGAGGAGTCCGTTATCGACACCCGTCACATTTCCGTGAAGTGTCAAGTCCGTTGGGGTATCAATTCTAGAAGAACATGAAATCTAACTGAAGATATCTAGTCTCATACGCGAGATAGAAATTTCATATCGGCCAATCAATTCATGATGACGACCGTATAACTTTTGGACTGATGAAATTAACATAGACTGGACATAGCCATATTTTAGAAGTTTATGTGATAGCAATCTAGCCCTGCCCAGAAAGTCGCCATATATAAATCACATGCGCGGCAGTATACGAGTCAACAGTGAAATGTACACACCATAGGCGGGAGACCTTGATATGTTACTGCTAAGAAAGGGGAAGTTCACAATCGGAAAATTAAAATCATCACGTATGTCATAATCTTTTGATTTCAACCGCCTATTATTATCTATGTACAAGAACAAATCTAGATATGAAGCAGAAGTTGTGTGTCTCTGGCCTCTTTAATTCCAGGTTCGCTGTGATAGATGAGATGTAGGTAATCCTTAAAGTAAGGATTATTAAGTGACAAAACATCATCTATTCAGCGGAAACTGAAATTAAAGGACTGGGGTAGTTTATTTTCTTTCCGATTCATTAGCCCCTGTAAAAAGTTAGCTTCATACGAAAACAAGAACAGGTCGGCCAAAAGCGGCGCACAAGTTTGTCCCCACTTGGATGCTGATCGTTTGCTGAAAAACATGTTCTCCGAACTCAACAAAGATGTGAAAAAGTTTTACTGGTAAAAACTTAGAATATCGTTGAAAATAAAGTATCGATTTCCATCCTCCTAAGATTTATTTCGGGGAAGGGGGAGGGGGTCGTCTACCTTTCCCGTTTTTGAATTTCAATTATTCAGTTGTTGAAGTAGTTATTTTAGATTCTGGTGTTATAGTATTATTAACCTTTAAGGATTTGTGTGGTTAGCATAATGTCGTTTTAGACAATAGATTTTATACCCTCCTAACTTCTATCACACGTTGGTGATTTTTTAAACTCTTATTTGACCGACTGTAAATTTCGCGGCTGCATTCAGTCACAATTTTAATAAATGATTATGCATCTTCTTGTATTCCACACCCACAATAAATTTGTATTTTTCTTTATTCGAGTCACCCCAACAGTAGATTAAAATTTAATTTCAACATAATTTATTTTACATATTTTGACAAACATCAGCGTCATTTTTCGATAGTATACCTCTGTTTCATAGCATTTGTTCCTAGTCATAACAATTTCTCATAATTGATAATAGGTTTATCAGATAATTTCATATTTATCGATATACAAGTGTTGTTTCCAAAATGATCATGCTTAGCTACATAGATATATTGTACGTTTGTTTTAATCCCGTCTCACACTGGAAAAACACGATTGTCTGTTAGATGAACCATTGATATCAGTTCCTGGGGGTGGGAAACCTGAAAAATGGGGAATCTCAAATGAATGGGATTTGTTTATTTTGTATGTATTTATACAGTTTGTTTGTAAGACTGGTTGCTAATATATTCAAATTACTTTATTGTCCTTAAACATAGTTTGTGACAACAACGAATTGATTGATTAAATATTGTTTAACGCCGAGTTGGCGATATTACAGCCAATATCACGGCGAGACAGCAACGAAAAAAAAAAAACAGATTAACAAATACACAATATTGAACATTATAAACACATAAAAAATCCTAAAATCATCTAGAAAATTTGCAGTCAATAAACTCCAAAATATGCAATTGATAGGAAATATGACGAATGAATTAATCAAAGTTATTTTTAGTGATTTTCACATATAACAGCAGTACAAGACTTTTTAAACAATAAACAAGATTGCTACACGTAGCCATATGTCCCCCGCAGCATAGAAAAGTCGAAGCCCCACAATATATACAAAATGTGTAATACTGAAATGGCGGCACAGTATGGATGTCAACACTTCTACCAAACATGGGAATAAAAATTGGAAACATTGGCATTCAAAAGGTCATCACTGAGCAGCACATCAAAACTCTGGTAAAATTTTTTGAATAAAAAAAAATTGCAGTACAATACAAAGTGTCCCTGTAGTGTAACATGCACTGAAACATTAAAGTCCCATAACTCCCGTAAAAGTTTTGGAATAAAAAATTGCGATGCGATGGAATCAAGTAGAGATGTGGTGACGAACAGTCCTACAAAATTTGAACGAAATCCGATCCGTGATCGCGGAGGAGTTGCGTCCACAAAGTGTTCCTAAAGTATCACATGCACAAAAACGTTAAAGTCCCATAATTCCCCGGCGTAAAATTTTTGGAATCAAAAATTGCGATGCGATGGAATCAAGTAGAGATGTGGTGACGAACAGTCCTACAAAATTTGAACGAAATCCGATCCGTGATCGCGGAGGAGTTGCGTCCACAAAGTGTTCCTAAAGTATCACATGCACAAAAACGTTAAAGTCCCATAATTCCCGTAAAATTTGTCCGATCAAAATCGCGGTGCGATAGGATCAATTACATGTGGTGACTAACAATCTTACAAAATGTGAACGAAATCTGATCAGCAGTCTCAGAGGAGTTGCGTCCACAAAGTGTTCATATAGTGTCGAATGCAGAAAAAAAGTTAAAGTCCCATAACGCCCGTAAAAAATGGCGGTGCAATAGGATCAAGTACAACGTACAGGTCACTAACATTCCTACAAAATTTGAACGAAATCCGATCAGCGGTCTCAGAGTAATTGCGTCCATAAATAACTATGACAGACGGACGGACGGACGAACAGACAGACAGACGGACGCAGGCCATTACTAGCCCCCCCCACCCCCGTCGTGTTGCAGCGGGGGGACAATAAATTCTTTGATACCCATTATGATACACAAGATGTGCATATTTCGTCCATTTACGATTTATAAGTTGTACTCGAGGCCAAAACAATAATCCAGAATGTTGCAGAACTAGTCTTACTGTAAGCACGTGAACTATGTTGTTCGGAATTGTAAAGAAATATTTTTGTTTAAATAAGAGATGCATATATTATGCATAAGATTTGGAGAAATGCAGTACACCATGATATATAACCATGTGTAGCTGTGCATGCAAAAATATCTTGGATTCTGCGATTTATCTACTAACCAGATTTTTTCTAGTTAAACTGAAATAAAAAATGTTTTGAAACTCACCGCGAAGCAAATAAAACAACAAAAGTAGTACATGGGGACAGTTCAGTTAGGATTTGAGGAGGTGGTGATGTGGTGGGGATTGCTGCTGCTGTGTTGAGGAGGAGAAGGTGGGATTCTTTTGTTATAAATCATCTCTTGGCCTCGTTGATGTTACGATGGACATCAAAGTTGCCTGCGCAATATAACGCGGACCTGAAAGACAGCATCCAAATAAAACAGAAATTTTAGAGTCTTTCGGGACGGGAGCGAATGTTTACGAATTCCAGTCCTAGCCCTAACCTGAGTCCTTACCCTAACCATAACTCTAACACTGAAACCATGACAAGAAGAAAATGACACTTCCTCCTCAAAAACAATCTTTCCTCCTCCTGCTTCTTCTCAAAAACCGAAGTGAGCTCGAGAGCAGGGTCCTGAGCGGCGACGAGCAGCAAAAAGCAGCAAAGAGCAATGAGAAGCGCCGTCGTTGCTAAGGTGGTTGCAAAGGAGACCCCTTCATGGACTCAACGGTGACAGCATCAGCTGAAATAGAGATAAGGGGACATAATCCAATCCGACTTTTGGACTTCCCTTGAACAAACGGAATGAAAAGCGCGGGAATAAGGGAGATAATCCAATAGTCCCATGGTACTTCGTATACTCTCGGACTTTGCAGTGAGAGGAAAAGTCCCTAGAGACGCATACAAGACTCTTAACCTATACATTCCGATGACAGACCCAAAGACGACCGAGAATGAAAAGCGCAAGAAATATAATCCAATCCGAATTTCGCCGACGCGTGCGCAGTCAACACTTCTTGGTCCCAGCACGTGATTTAAGTCACTTCCATAAACAAATAATGGAAAAAATTGTGGAAAAAACAACTACTTCCGGTTCCTTCCACGCATGCGCACAATTTAACACAGTTCTGGGTCCGGGCACGTGACTGACTCAGTTCTGTAATTAAAACATGGGAAAATGGCAGGAAAACCCATCACTTTCTGTTGTACATGCGCGTAAACAACTCCCATTTGCTTAGGGTGACGCACACGCACAACAAACTTCCGGGTCCGGGCAGGTGATTGACGTCACTTCTGTTAGCTAAACATGGAAAAATGGCGCGAGAAACCCATCACTTCCGGTCCCGGTCACGTGAATTCCGCTTCCGATTACATCATTTCCGCTTTCGGTGACGTCATATCCGGAATCTCCAAAAATACTAACTGAAAACCTCCTATATACTACTAAGAAATTATAAAGGTTCGGTATGAATTGTTGAATGGCCCAAAGTAAAATGAACCAAATATCTTAATGACCAATTAATTATTATTATTATAATGATAATAATAATAATAATAATAATAAAAGGTAAATGATAAACAGCTTTACGATACGTCTAAATAACATATGTAAGCAGTTCACTATATCATCAATGACCTAATGGGTAAAACTTTTATGGGTAAAGTTGTTTGACATTCTCACTAATTTATATACAACAATGTATAAAAGTATAAAATTACCATTGAAATTTAGAGTATATGTAAGATAGGGTAGCAAAGGTGTTTTGGCGTTTCTTGATTAATAAAAAATTAATTAATTTGTTTGACATTGATGCGAATAGTAAAATTATTGTCAGGACCCTTTTACATGGTATAGTACCCCGATAGTCATCATTGTTTAAGGGTGTTCTCGTCATATTCAGTGTTGGAAAATTATTCCTTTTACCCCGATAGTAGTATATGGGCGCAGGCAAAGTCGTATTTGTGGTGGAGGAGCTGCGGAGGAGCATGAGAAGAACAGCGATGAGCAGCGAAGAGCAAGAGAAAGACAGCGAAGAGCAGCAATGAGCAAGAGAAGAGCAGCGATAAGCAAAAGAAGAGCAGCGATGAGCAGCGAAGAGCATGAGAAGAACAGCGATGAGCAGCGATGAGCAGCGAAGAGCATGAGAAGAACAGCGATGAGCAGCGAAGAGCATGAGAAGAACAGCGATGAGCAGCGAAGAGCATGAGAAGAACAGCGATGAGCAGCGAAGAGCATGAGAAGAACAGCGAAGAGCAGTAGTGAGCAAGAGAAGAGCAATGAAGAGCAGCGATGAGCAAGAGAAGAGCAGCGATGAGCAGCGAAGAGCAAGAGAAGAGCAGCGATGAGCAGCGAAGAGCAAGAGAACAGGAGCGAAGAGCAGCAGTGAGCAAGAGAAGAGCAGCGATGGGCAAGAGAAGAACAGCCATGAGCAGCGAAGAGCAAGAGAAGAGCAGCCATGAGCAGCGAAGAGCAAGAGAAGAGCGGCGAAGAGCAGCGAGGAGCAAGAGAAGAGCAGCGATAGCAGCAAGGAGCAAGAGAAGATTAGCGAAGAGCAGCGATGAGCAAGAAAACAGCAGTAATGAACAACAGAGGAGCAGCGATGAGCAGCGAAGAGCAAGAGAAGAGCAGCGAAGAGCAAGAGAAGAGCAGTGATGAGCAAGAGAAGAGCAGTAATGAGCAGCGAAGAGCAGCACAGAGCAAGAGAAGAGCAATGAAATGGACCGCCGTTGCTATGGCGGTTGCTTAGGAGACCCCTCCATTGACCTAATGGTGACAGCATCAGCTGGAGGTAAGGGGATATAAACCAATCCTACCTTTGGACTTCCCTAAAACAAACGGAAAATATTACCCGGAATGAAAAGCGCGTGAAAGGAGAGATAATCCAATAGTACCATTGTACTGCCTATACTCTCGGACCTCGACATATCTGTGAGAGTACATGCCCCTAGGGACTCAATGCGAGACCCTAAATCTATACAGACCGATGACAGGCCAAGAGACACCGAGAATGAAAAGCACGGGAAAAGGGAGGATAATTCAATCACCCCTCTGTACTTCGAATACTCTCAGACTTCGACATAACTGTGAGAGTATCAGGCCTTAGAGAATCCACGCGAGACCCTTACCCTATACAGACCAATGACAGACCCAGAGACGATCGAAATGAAAAGCTCGGGAAAAGGGGGATAATCCAATCCGAATTCCGGTCAAGCATGCGCAGACGACACATCTGGGTCCAAACACGTGGCTAGCGTCAATTCCGTAAACAAATAATGGAAACATGGTGAAGAAATCCACCACTTCCGGTTGCGCGTGCGAGCAAACCACTTCTGGAACTTCTGGTTCCGGTGACGTCATTTCCGGCTCCTCCTCGCCCCTCCACAGCTCCTCCACCACAAATACGACTTTGCCTGTGTCCATATACTACGGACTTACTTTACTAGGAAACAAAGTCCGATGGACATATTTTACTACGGGATGGTGGGGTTGGGGGTATAAATTGAACAAAGAATTGTTTCAAATTTTGGTGGAAAAAGGGTAGCCTCAAACATATGGTGACAACATTCTTGCGAGCCGAAAAAAAGAAAGGTAGCTAGGCTGATGGATGTCGCTAAAACAGGTTTCAGGATCGAAGCGTTGCCACCTCTCAATAAAAATGAAATGGTTACTGCGTTAAATATTTCAGTGTAAATTATGTTTAATATATATATCTTCCATATTCCATTTTATTAATGATTTAAATGTAATGTCACGATGGATTCCGTATTGCCACATTCCTAATTAGTTAAAGTCCTACTGTAGTTCAGTTGTGCATACCACTTAAGTTTTTTCCTAAGTCACGTAAGTGTAAAGGCATGATGAGTTCCGTAGTTCTGCACATACTACTTAAGTTTTTTCTTAACTAAGGAAACTCTTAGTGAAATCTTAGCCTGAAAAACTATTTTATGAATACAGGCCTAGATGTCTACCTAATGATAAAAGTATACATTTTTGTAATTGTTTTCTTTCGAAAGTGAGTATAAACCCTTTATTTTCGTACCATTCTGAAAATCCGCTTAAAATATATTAAGCCGTGTCGTTCTGTCTATATAATCAATAATTAATATGACGTAAATGAAGATATAAATCTCATTTGTAATAGCATTAATTGATAGATACTTATATTCCATTACCTGCCTTATAGGTGATATCAAAATATAGTTAAAGAACAATTATAGATTCGTGAATACGACAGAATTACATAATAACGTGCTGAAATGTGATCCGGAAAATATTTCTCCCACAAGTAAAATAGTGATCTTAAATGATTACATATCTGTCCGTATAATTTGTCTGTTTGTCAGATTGACACAATTAGTTTTTATTTTGTTGATCACTGTCAAATTCTTTTGAATACTATAGCGTTCTTTCGACTAAAGGGTTTAGACACAGAATCACTTATACCCCTCCCTCCCCTTGTTTATCCAGTGTGAAATACGTACAGAATTCGTACTATGGTCCGAGTGGTTCACAGGCCAAGCTGTCCGGTTACCGTTCCGAGTGACATTAAGAGTAAGATCAGCAATAAATACGCCATTTACTTTTGCTTAAACTGATGAATCATACATACAGATACGGAACCATGGCCTTTTTCCTTTGTCGTTTTTTTCAGTATATATGCAGACCGGTCCGCACATATAACGAAAAATAATCAGTAAAGAAAGAAGAGGACCATCATAATAAACATGATAATTAAAGGTGATTCCACAGCTTGTTTGGGTATCAATCCACCATGTCCTTTCTTTTATATTATAAAACTTATAATAACAAACAAAAAAAAAACAAACAAATAAACAAATAAATAACATTGTTTATACCTTTTGTCCCCTCCCGTAAATTATATTATGTATATATATATATAATTGTTCATGGTCGATCATAAACCTTATTTCATTGAGAGTATTTTAACTATTTAATGGTCCAAGAATAAGATATTTCATGCATAGTAAGCATGCCAAAACCCTAGATTTAGCAACTATTATATTTAGAAATTTAAGTATTGGATTTTATTATCAGATGGCCAGAAAAAAAAAGTAATTAGTAAGTGAAAACTATAAAAAAAGGAATTTCCAAAAATTGTTCCTCATCTGACTATAAGGCTTATGAATTCAGATTATTATTTTTCAATGGATTGTGGAAATTATTGCGTGATTTATACACCTTTTCGCTGATAGAGACAGTATGGGTGAATTTTAGAAAACGTTACTGGCAGTTTAAGACATCCAACATTAAGAATTAAATATTAACAATTTTGATTTGTTCCATTGCCATTAATTGTAAAACAATTAAATGTATGACCAGAAGTCATGATGAGTAAAATAAAATAAATGTTAAATTGGTCATTTCACTGTCATTGCAACAAGAGTTATAGTTTATATATTCATAATGAATTAAGCGCGAACGACTCAGAGGATACCCATATTTATTGCGGACGTCATTGAAAACACGTTAAAGGCTTGGAAGAAAGAAAATCTTCATCCAATCTATAAGATTTATGGAATTTTAAATGTTAGTAAAGCAAGTTATTAAAAAATAAAAAGTTTATGAATTATGTACACAAATAATTATATTAAAGAAATAATATCTCTATGTAAAATGTGTAAAAAGTAGGAATTATATTATTAGTATATTTTATATTTATTTGTGTTAATAATTTACGTTTCGCTCTAAACAAAATGAACTTTCCAGTTTTAAAAGAAATCTATGTCAATATATTCGACCGCGTAATTCATAAATTATGATAAAATTTCTGTGAATGAAACCGGCTCATTTTTTATGCAACAAAGCCTCAAAACGAATCACATCCCATAATAGTTTATCAGGCTATTGGCTGTTCCGTGAAATTTTCTTACATCTAACATCGCACGTACACTTAGGTTAAACAAGGCGTAGTTTTGATTGATAACATTCTTTAATATGATAGAACAAATAAATAAATATAAATCAATATTCCCCACAAGTCAGAATTACTGCTAAATGGTTATTTTACCATACTGAATAATACCGATTAAATCTTTTCGGAGACTTTCGGCAAAGACACCGCCCTTGAATAAACGATTGATTTGTGGGGAGACACACCACGGATAAACAAGCGATCACCGGTGACGTTTTCACGACTTTTGTACAATCGAATTCCTCATGTTTTGGATGAAACGGGGTAACGATTAACCCCCGGGCCTGATAAAGGTCGGACAGGACAGGAGCAAAGCTCGGCCTGAAATTTAGTAAGGCTAAGTTGAAATGAAAATGGCGTGTTGCTTGAGCGAAGAAGCAAAAGAACAAAAACGAATCAACCAAGAAATTGAAAAACAACTACGAAAAGATAAAAGAGATGCAAGACGGGAATTAAAACTTTTATTACTGGGTAAGTCATGCACAACACATTGTCCCCTAAATCTACCACAAACCTAAACGTTGCAACATTTTGATATTGAGGTAGATACAAAAATTGCCGCCATCTTGAATAATTATGTTTATGCAGTTATTTGGTTTTTCTAGTTATTTTCATGATTTCAATTGCAATCGGACATCCTTTCGGATAAGGTAGTCCCCCGGCAGTCAAAGTTACGGCCTGTTGCTATATTTACGCGCATTGCTTCAGTTAAGACGAGATTGATGGCCCTAATATTTTGGTCGCCATTTTGGGTTGCCATCTTCTGTTGAATATATTAGTTTTTCATTTGTTAAAAATACCGGTGACATCAGTTTTTTCCAGTCAACACCCATTTGTATTGAAATCTTTTTTTTTAACACACACGACCAGTCTGAATTGTTAATCAAGAATCAACAAGCATACAATTTTCTTACATAATGTTGATTTAAAGTTAATCCTTAACCATTAGGTTATGGAACAGAAAATAGGGCCTAATGATTTTTAATAAGCACTCTTTAAGGTAGAGATGTCAATCGAATTATTGCTACTACTATGCCGGCTAAAAACTTTCAACAACATGGCGGCATCCATGCGAAATCTCGTTCTGCTATTGCTTCTGACATGATTCCTTGAATAGAGATTATCTGGAACAAAATAAGTTACTTATGGACATACCTCATCTTTTTTAACACTCAGTGTCATGAAATTAATAATAAATACTAAAGAATCCACCTGGAATCATTTTGACAAGAAAAAAAGATGCAGACGCAAGTGTCACATTTTCCCGCCATGGTAACCAGGCAAATCGGCCCTCCCACCGTACTATTGAAGAATTCGGACAGTGTCATCGGACAACTCAGGCCGTGTGAAGTAAAAACATTGATAGTTATGAATTTATTATGTTGAAGTGAGATTTTTAGACCATTATGTTGTTTTCATTAAATACCGACAGCAAAGGTGAAAACCCAATGCCTCACTCGCTTTCCATGTCACACCTGTTTCATAATTATTTGAAATTGCATACTTTGATTGTCTAAACAAAATTTAAAATCGGTATTATTGTTACATGGCAACGAAACATTTCATTTTCAAGAACAAAACTGACTATACAAAATACTATTTTGACTCCTGGAAGAAGAGTTCCATAAATTTGTTGTAATTACCACATGCAAACTTTCTCGAACTTTCATTCTTATCAGGAAGAGCTGAATGTTCACAATTGGGAATTTTTCAAAACCAAACTGGGAAAAAAACAGGTATTTTTTCTTTGGCAATGGGCCTGTTTACTGGACCTATATGAATGGGCGAAAAATCCATGAAATTGATGCCAAATATCATGATCTTACCATAATTTACATGAGCTTGACATCAAAATTGGGTAATAGTAGCTGTTCAGTATTTCTACTCTTTAAATCGTTTGGGATCGTTCTTGGTTTATTAACTTTGGTATATTTTTCTAAAAAAAAGATAAAATGCATTTCTAAACAATGAGCTTTAGAACATCTCAGATTTAATCGATTTTGTTTGATAAAACTTCCGATGTTATTAAATGTCAGATAAAGCACCCAATTGTTTTAGATGTCAAATGATTAGGTTTTGGACATCTCTTGTTGGGGTAAACTTCTGATAATATTGAATGTAAAAGCTTTACGAACAAACTTTTACATTACTGAAACAAAATATCACTGTTGTCAAAATTGAAGCCTGGCATCAAAATTTTAAAGATGGTGCAAAAAATTTAAGCCATGCTTCAATAGGTCATAGTGAACCATGATTGAAGGGGCAATCTGCCTTCAGCAGTCATCTTGGATTCCCCAAAGAGTTTTAATTTATCTTGAATAAGTGGTCACCTCTCTTGCATGGTCAGAGTATTGTTCTGTTACAGCATCTTGAAAATTTGTCTTTTCTTCTCTCAAAAATTATTAAAAAATATGATAAATATACTTAAGAGTGTGTCTTTAAAGTTCTACATGCTATATTTTTTGGTCAGACCCAAAAAATTTGTGGGAAAGAATACTTTGCAGAAATTTTATGTCTTTCCAGATCTGATTGCGCCATTTCAATACAAAACGAAAGTGGGGACAGTGACTCCCCTTGATTTTTAAGAGGGTTTTCCAACGGATAAATTTGGTAATTAATTCGAAGTAAGGCGGACATGTGGGCATCGATAACTGATGAACCCTTTGACCAAAGCTTTTCAAATTATAATATGTTGTTCCTGATGATAAAATGGAGGTCAAGTTCGATGTTGACCATTTTCACTTTTACCACCAAATTTACGGTCCGTGATCAATTAGAATTGGCACTTTTTGTTGTTTCCATGCAATAACAGATGAACCGATCAAACAATGCTTTTCAAATTATAATATGTTGTTTCCGAAAATAAAATGGAGGTCAAGTTTTATATTGACTATTTTCACCTTTACCGCTCCACAGTTACAGTCCATACAAACGAAAACTCTGAATTCTTGTGATCCGTCACAAGTAATATTAATATTTAATAAATAAAACGACTTTCATATAAAATATTTTGCAATAACTAAACAGTGTGAATATGTATACATCATTGTTATAAAAACATAAAAACATCTCAAAACTGACCAGGTGAGTATTTTTGGCAATGGAGATCAAAGACATGTCATGTTGATGTGGCTTGTTGCTATTATATGCTCAAGTAAACACCACAGGTGTTCACACAATCAGGCCCTCAATTGACCGGTAATTGAAAACAAAACATTTTCAAATCTTATCTGAAAGTATATCTATAATACTAAATTTACGAATTAGCCGAATAGGCGGCACGACGCGTGGTTCAAAATAAACGATGTATGGTTCAGATTATAAAGGTTATTATCGGATTTGACAATCCGCATTTATACATTTAAACTGCAGTTTTGTTTATGTGCAAATGGAATTTGTATGCACTTATCCGATATGAATTCCCCCAACATATCCCTTAGAAGCTTCTCGAATGCATTATTTTAACACATTGATTTAAATAAACAAGTATGCACATATTTTAAATGTATTTTTGTTTGAAATTACGGAAGAAGAATAAAACAAATTAAAAACATTCTCCTTTGAGTGGGATGTTTCCGCTTCATGTATTCAGGTTTGTTTTTCTACAATAATGCAATTTCTCCTAACTGTAAAGGTTATGAACTTTGAAGATTATGAAGAAGTAAGGTAAAGTTCAGAGAAATTCCTAACTTAGTTGTTTTTTGGATTGCTCGGATGTTTACCTTGCACAAAGTGATAATACCAACCATTATCTATTTTAACATTATTTGTCATGTGACCTGTCTAAATATATCTCTGCCATACAATTCCCTAGATAAAAATATTTTTAACAAATGGTCATCTTTAGAATTAATGACGAAATTTATCTCGGACATCTTTATAAACGTGGACAGCATACGCAGCCACACACTAAAAATGCTTTTATCGTCTGATTATTGGATATCTTTGTGAAATTAATCCTCGCTTGCCCTGTCCATGACGACAATGAAACAATTGGAACAATTATTTTCCAAAAATATGCTCTACCTTACTCACGGCATCTTTTGAAAAATTCATCCGTCTCTAAGGAAATGTTTACATCTACAATTTCATTTTCATATTTATTCTGAAGGAAAAAGGTAATGCATTATGAAATGTGTATTTAATGAAAGCTTTTCATCAAGTTCCAGTTCAGAATTAATTGTAACAATAAAAATATTGACAATTTATGTGGTTGTGTTTTCGTCATAGATTTTGACTTTGAGGGAACCTTAAGGTTCATTTTGGTAATTCTACGTGGCACACAGTCTACTTCATCAGTGGATACATCTTCGGTAGTAACGAACAGCCATATGACAATTGGGTCACGTTGACCTAAATTTCATGCTTCGTTGACTTTGGTTAAAGTTTGCATTAACATCCATTGCTGGAATACTACAGTATATATAGACATGAAACTATCAGTTGATACCACCTACTTGACAGGAAAGTTTATAGGAAGCCTGCCACAACATCCATATTGAGTTCCTGTTCCATGAATGACATGGCCGTAATAACTTTTTAAAGTCAATACGGCCAACAAAAAAAATACTTATTTCAGGTTATTTCGGGTTCAATGTCTAGTATCAACTAAATTAGAAACAACAAACTGTTTGTTATATTACATAATAGGAGATTTGCATGGTTTGTTTAGGTAACGACTTTCAGAAATGCATCGTAGAAAATTTAGGCGCCTTTATTTCTGTTTCAAATTCTATCCTACATTGACTTGTTGGTTAAAAAAATAATGCTTTTGAAAATTTGATATATGTCAAAGACATTTCACTAAACCAAGTCGTTCGAAAGTAATGAAAATTAAGGAATAATGTTTTACTATTAATTCCAAGTAGAAACTAAAAGTCTTGATAAAATTTCGTTAGAATTTATTTTCAAAGATATAAGTTCCCCATTATTGCCCTTTCGCTTTTCAAAAATACATTGTAGAAAATTTAGGAGCGTTTATTTTTATTTCAAATTCTATCCTACTTGTCCTTTAAAAAAATTTATGCATTTGAAAATTCGATACGTCAAAAACATGTCTCTAAACCAAGTCGTTCGAAAGTATAAGAATAAATGTTTTACTTTCGAACGACTTGGACCGACGATTTTCGCGAACTCTGCTACGGTCGAGAATGAAAGAAAGTCGGATAAATGCCCTTGAGACAAAAACCAGCAAACCAACTGATGGGAAAAGTGACAAAAAGAGGAACAGAACCACAACTGAATGACAAGCTCTCTAAGTGGTCCATCTTCATACCACATATTGGAGGTCTTATACTAATAACTTTATGGGATATGGACGTTATCACGAAATTTCATGAAGTCACTTAACTATGCAGATAATGTGAAGGTCAAAGGTCATATGATACTGGCAATAAACAACAAATTGGATAACAGGAAAAGTCAACAATAACACGCCAATAGTTTAGTTTAAACCTATACTAATTCCTCTCCACCTGTGGGTGCAAGAGCAGCCCCTGTAGCGGCATTTTAGCCTACTCTTTTTCGACATCTACAGAGGAGTCTTTAGCGTGCTAAGGGTGTTGCTCTCCCTTAAAATGGGACAGCAATTTTTTGTCCCCATCCGACGGACTAGCATCGTTTATTGAGACCATCCTCGCAAATGGTGTCGATAGGGTGTCGCAAATTTGATTCCTGAAATGTTCATCTCGAATGGGAGTCGAACCAGGAACCTCTGGCTTCGTAGTCCGAATAACATACCAATCAATCAAAGCAATCGGACTGACAAAACGCTGTACAAAAAATAACATAAAGGAGTATAACTTAGTGGACAGTGCATACTTTAGATAGCAGGGTCAGAATGTGCTCGTTTAAACTGTAAAACTAGCTAAGGCTTTCATAGCTGCAGGTCGGAAACTTGCTCTCCTAAACAAAAAATCTGAAATAACACTTCCTTAAAGGGTTTATTGCTATCTCATATATTGATGATCTAGATCTTAAACCTTCTGAGATATGGACTTAATAAAAAAATCTTAAACTTTGACGAACTCACTAAAAAATGAAACGGACATCAATACCAAATATTTTGAGGGTATGTCATAAACTTCTAGATTTAGACTTTATAACAAATATATGGGTCACCGAAATCATAAAAATTATGAGGTCATTCTTTTCAAGGTCAGTGGATAATTGAATAATCTAAGGATGGGCTGTGTCATCATTGTTTTGAATTAAAATTCACACTCGTCGCTGTACATGTACTAAACCTAGACAAACTTAGAGGGTCCTCGAGATCGAGACTATCACAGTAGAGAGACACTGTAAAATTCAACTAATTGTTATTTAGTATGCATAGACAAAAAAATTTTTCTGTACATTTTTCGAATTTTGTCTAATTAAAACACGGTACACTTTTCGGATCATTATACGGTACACATTAACACAATACAATCAATTCTACACATTTTCACTAAAATTTGCAACTATAAAGACCATTGAAAACTACGGACTAAAATTTTCATCTCTCCCTTAACTATCAGAACATTATGCCAGTGATTTTGATAAAGTAAAATAATAATTTAACATTTTACATGGTTTTGTGCGAGATGTTTCACTGTATTGTTGACAACCTGTTCAAAATTTCATGTTTAATACAGAATACATTATTAATATTCAGGTTTTACATACAAATATAGCTGCGGATGATCTATGAATACTTAGTAAAATGTCTATGAATGATTTCAAAATAAATAGAAAAAAATGAAGAACATACCTTGCTGTCAGTTTGTTAATCGCTTCGGCTATACCAATTTCTGGTACACAGCCACAATTTACAGTACACAATCCACAATATCCGTTGTACAGGGACACACAATGAGTTTTGATTTCCTTAGAAAATGAAGAATTTGGGGTGAATTTTCAGCATTTTTGCAAAATTAATCGGCAAAAAAGTTTTTTTACCCTTTTGCCGACGAGTCCCGGTTTACCAGGATTCCTGAGTGAACTGGTTGACGACGAGTCCTGGTTTACAAGGATTGTCACATAGGTTTTATATTTCCTGCTCAAGTGAAGGTCAAGAGTTATTTTTGTATTTGAAACCCGAATAAAGATAAAACAATGGCAGATCTTTTACAACAACAAAAAATGCATGAAAAGACCAAAATTTGAGGATTTTATGGAATTTTAAAGTTTGGAAAATGAATTTTACAAATATTTTGGCATGATTGGATGCCAGAGAAGTATCTATTTCGTATAAAACATGCCAAATTTGTCCAAAATTGAATGGAATGGACATCAATGATTGGAAATTTATTTCTTGAAATAATTTTTATAATTTTTAATGACAAAATTGCATATTTAGAGCGATTTTAACTATTTTTGAAGAATTTCAACATATCCAGCCGTGAAAACCCTGTTTGCTACCGACTTTGCATTTCATTCAAAAACTAGAATGATCGTGAAGAGAACACATTTATTAACATTTTTATTCAAATAAAGAATAAATGACCGAAAAGTAATGCTCTTAAGCATTAACATGAAGTAGCCACCTTGTCAGAGAAGCCATCGTGCAAGGGTTACTTCCTTTTGGGACTCCTTTGGTGAAAGGGTTAAAATTTACATATTGCAAAAATTGGAGTGGCGAAATTCAAAGAACTACAGATCAATTTGATGTGGCCCAAGTATGTATAGATGTACAGTATGGTCATTGTGACACTGTAATTTCCACAGTCAACAAGTGGAAACCACTCAAATTCCTTAAGTTTCCTTGCCCACTCAAAATTTGTTGTACCAACTCAAATCCTTGGAAACCATTAGCCAGTTGATTTTTCTTTCTACTGAAATCCACCATTTTAGTGGAAACCTGTGGAAAGGATTAACCCATGGAGCCATTATATTATTCTAATAAACATATGTTTTTTTTCTTAATAGCAATGTATTTTATCATGTACCTGGCATGAAATCGTTTTTATCCAATTATACTGATTTTAAACAAATTGTCCGCTCAGATTTTGAGTGGGCATCCTGCATTTTTAGTGGATTATTCTAATTGTCCACATGTTTCCACTTCCCTTCAATGCAGGAAATATAACAGTTCCACCCTGAACTGTATACATTCATGTACATGATTGAAAAATTTGGTTTGTTCAGCGAATAAAAATCTGATTATATAAATCATTATTGATATTCCACACCCATAATCCCTCCAATTAAGATGATTACAATCTCACAGGTAAATAAATCAGATCAGATGGAATAAGTAAGGCCATTGTATACATTCGTACTTAGGCCAATAACATTTTATAGTATAAGCATAAGTAATGGCTGCCAATGCAATGAGGTCGATGTTCAGCAACCTCCATTTTAACGATCATGCCACAAATTATGTACCGTTGTCAGGTGGGTCCTAACAGTGATAATTGAAAATATGGTTTTTGGCTTACCTGGCCTATAAGGCTATGTGAGCTGTGACAATACTTCGTGTCCGTCGTCTCTCGTAAACTTTTCCTTTAAAGACTGCCTCCTCTGAAACCACTGGGCCAATTGGGACCAAAATTTGGTTCAATGGTTCTTGGGTGGCTTCCTTCAAAAGTTATGTCCGGTATGCCCTACTTCCAGCCAACATCATGAACATGGCTGTTGTTACTAAAAAAAGATAAAGGGGAGATGAATCTCAAAAATCTTTTTCTATGAAACTACATGGCCAATTGGAACCAAACTTGGCAGTACTTAATATAGGGCCTTATGGGAAAATTCATTTCAAAATCTTGTCTGAAACCACTGACCCAATTAGAACTAGACTTGATAGCAATGGTCCTTAGATGCTCCTCTTCAGAATTATGTCTGGACTGTCAACTGAGATGGCCGCCACAGCCGAACTTAGTTTAACATAGGGCCCTACTACATGCACTATGGGAAAATTCATTGAAAAATCTTTTTGTCTGAAACCACATGACCAATTGGAACCAGACTTGCCAGCAATGGTCCTAAGGAGGTTCACTTTAAGAATTGTGTCCAATGATACCAACTGTTAACCAAGATGGCTGCCACTGTCGAACTTAGTTTAATATAGGGCCTTATAGGAAAATTCATTTCAAAATCTTCTTGTTTTAAACGACTGACCCAATTAGAACTAGGCTTGATAGCAATGGTCCTTAGATGGTCCTCTTCAGAATTATGTCTGATGATTTGGACTGTCAACTGAGATGGCTGCCACAGCCGAACTTAGTTTAACATAGGGCCCTACTACATGTACGATGGGAAAATTCATTGAAAAGTCTTTTTGTCTGAAACCACATGACCAATTTGAACCAGACTTGGCAGCAATGGTCCTAAGGAGGTCCACTTTCAGAATTATGTTTAATGACCCAGACTGTTAGCCTATAGGCCATGTGAGCTTATGTCATCACTTTGCCTCCGTCGTCCGTAAACTTTTCAAATTTGATCTTCTTCTCTGAAACTACTTGGCAGATTGTAACCAAGGCCACATCTAAAAATATGTTTGTTTCCCCTCTCCCGACCCTTCATTTCAGAGGAGGGTAGGTACAATGTAAAAACTTTTTTTTGTTCAACAGAATTTTATATTATTGTTAATATCCAAGACCATGAACAAGACCTAATGCTATAAGGTTTGTTTCCCTTCTTAGTCAGGCATGACATCAAAATTGTTAGTTAAACAGGTGTCCACTACCAATCCAAACAAATACCCAATTAAGTTCACCGTTAACAGATAATTTTTAAATCAACTACTACATGTAGTTGAGAAAGTAATCTCTTGTTGTTCAGTGTTTCGGCTTATGTTTTAAGAACCAAGGCCTATCTTGGCCAGGCACCCCTAGCCTTTTTTTTATAAAGAAGACATGAAAACGTGTTGCTGCCAATCACATTACTGTTATATTTTAAAAGAAGAGGAATGGGGTACGACACTGATGGTCTCATTCCATTTAAAAGTGTCTTTAAATTTATTTAAGTGTAGCTGATGTGAGATAATCTTTAAATTTTTTTTTTTTATATTTTATTTGTTTTTAATAGTCAGGCTTTTACACAATCCCCTCCATCACCACCTGACTAGGGTGTAATGGGGTTTTTTACATGATAAATTATCAAAAACCATGACTATATTTTTTTACCTAAACATGTATCAAAATGTCCCATAAGAAAAAGATATAAATGAATGTTAAATTAACTTTCTCTCTCACTCTCATTCAGCACATTCTTACAAGTTACAAGTTTACTTTTATCTAAAGTAAAAGTTCAAAAACTGAAGCTACTATTGCTCTTAATCTAACTTGCATATGTGTTTTTCATTATGGAAATATATGTCTGAAAGGGGCCCATCTATTTTCAACCTTCAACAAATTGTTGTTTTGTTTTGCTGAGAATTGTTCTAATTGATACAAGTAATTCAATTTGGACTTTACTTCAATAATGCATGGAAGTTTCTCCTTCAATTTACAGTGATAGATATAATTCTTAATTACAATTATCAAGAAGTTCAAAAATGGGGTTTCAGAAAGATATCCTAAAATGATATTTTCTCTGTTTACTTCAAAATCATTATAAAAAATTTTGAGGTGCTGAGACAATATATTCCAAAACAATTTTACAACTGTGCAATCAACAAACAAATGTTCAAGTGTTTCTTCTTCAATTTTACAAAAAGTACAATATTTTGTATCTTTTAAATGTATTAAATGTAAAAATTTGTTTGTGGGAAGAATTCTATGCAAAATTTTGTATTGAAAGGTTATAAGATATGTGTGCTTACAAGTCTTCTTTAAAAGTGCAAAAAAATTTGACCAGTCAGCTATATCAATGTCAAAAAAAACTCCCCATTTTTCAAATTTGTCTAAAGGAGCATGAAATACACCATCCCTAAGGTTTCTGTAAACAAATTTTGCCTTTTTAACTACTAATAAGGACTTCAGAAAAGAGTCCTGAGCACAAAAGTTTGACAAATCAATTCTTCCCACATTCATTTTAACATAATCTTTAATAAAACGAGGAATTCTTGACAACATGCTGTAATATTTCATAAAATTATTACTAATAATCTTTTCTTTAATTTTATTAAATGTGAAGAAATCTTTTGTGACTGTATCTAAAATATCAGACAAGTATTGAACACCATAATTTTTCCATCTACTATAATATAAGATCTCTTCACATGGAACAAAATTCAAAATATCCAATGACAAAAAATCTTCTATACGTGTTTTTGTTACAGGTTTTGCAGCAGCTAAACTACATAGTACATCTCTCCAAAACAGATTCTTTAATTTCACACCTATTTCCCTTATTTTCTCAGACTGAAGTTGAAAAATACGTTCACCTCCAAACTCATATAAATTTTCTATCAAAATTTTTTGCCATGCGCCTGCTTTATTATTAAAAAATCTGTTTGTCCAACCAATTTTGAGATAGGCTATAAATGAAGAAAGGTGAATCATCTTTAGACCACCTTGATCAAAATCACCGATTAAAGTATTTCTCTTGATTCGATCTGATTTTCCATTCCAGATGAATCTATAAAATAAAGAATTTAGCTCATTAAGTTTACTTTCTGGCAAGTTTGGCAACGATGTAAAGAGGTGAATAAGTTTTGGAATCACCAAAGTTTTAATAACTGTAATTTTTCCCATAAGAGTCAATTTTCTATGCTCCCAACTTTTTAAAATTCTCTCGAGTTCTTTTATTTTCCTAGAGAAGTTTATATCTACCATACTGCTTAAATCCAGGGAAAAGTCCATGCCCAGAACACGGAAATTTGAGTGTGTCCATTTTAACTCATGATTTTGACCTAAAACACAATCAGAGAACTTTTTACTCCCAACCCATACCGCTTGTGTTTTCGATTTATTAACCTTTAACCCTGATACATTATAAAAAGAGTCAAAACATTTCAACGTTTCATTTAAGGTTGATTCAGTCCCATCTAACATAAGAAAAGTGTCATCGGCATATTGGCTAACTAAGGGTTCTGTTCCATTTACAATAACACCGCAAATATCTTGATTAGCCTTCAGCTTAATGGCGAGCAACTCAACACCGATAATAAACAAATAAGGTGAAAGGGGGTCACCTTGCCTACATCCTCTATTCAAATCAAAAAAGTTTGACATGTGACCATTGTTAATCACACAACTCTTTGCTCCAGAGTAGAGAATCTCAAACCATTTACAAAAAGAGTTGCCAAAATTAAAACTTTTTAAAGCCTTGGTAATAAAATTCCACTCTATGGAGTCAAAGGCCTTTTCAAAATCTATTAAAAGCAATAATCCGGTTTTATTATTTTCCTCTAAATAGTGCATGAGATCATAGAGTAGTCTTGTGTTCTCTCCTATAAATCTATTCTTCATGAAACCTTTTTGTGAATCACTTATAATGAATGGTAGTACTAACTTAACCCTATTTGCCAGTACTGCCGACGCAATTTTCAGGTCAGTATTTAGAAGACTGATAGGTCTCCAATTGCCAATGAAACGTCTATCCTTATTCTCCTTTGGTAAACATGTTATGACTCCTTGATACTGAAATACAGATAAGTTCCCATTTTCATAGCCATAATGTAATGACCTATATAAAAAAGGTCCTATATCCTTCCAAAAAAATTTATAAAAGTCAACGGTAAACCCGTCTGAACCTGGACTTTTCCCATTAGACATACCCTTCAATGCTTTAGCACATTCATCAAATATTATATTACCTTCACATGTATTTTTTTGATCATCTGTCAGTTTAATGTCGTGATCAAAAAAGGACTGATCTAAATTATCTGTAAGTCTAGAAGAGTAAAGGTTTTTATAAAATTTTTCTTGCTCCTGCAAAATTTGTGACTGATCTGATATGTGATTTCCATTATCATCAATTAATTCTGACATGGTCTTATTAACGGAATATCTCTTTTCTAACTTGCAGAAATATTCTGTGCATTTCTCACCATTCTCATGCCAGTTAGCACGAGAACGTAAGAGAAGACCTGATATAATGTTGTCTCTACTTTGTTCAAGCTCTTGTTTTTTTTCATTCAAGGACTCAAAAATCTGGTCACTTGGATTAGCATTCATATTGTTTTCTAGTTCTTGAATATCAGACTCAAGTTTCTTGTATAAGTTTTTTTGAAGTTTTGATTTTTTTATACAGTGTTCAATAGATAAACTCCGTATCTTCATCTTAAGCAGTTCGAAAAAACACTGATCGTCACACTTTAACTTGACGTCAAACAAATTATCCTTATCACCTTCTAAGTGATATTCATTTATGCTCTCTCTGATACATTCTTTAACTCTGTTGACATAATCACTGTCCCTAAACAATAGGGAGTTAAATTTCCAATATCCCTTTCCACGTTTAGAGAGACTAGCTGAGAATGTAAACATGATAGCAGAATGATCAGTTCTGTAACCTGGAGTAATGCTTGTAGTTTTCATTAGGGAAAATATATCCTCAGAAACAAGGAAATAATCAAGACGACTTTGTCTAATAGGTGTAGGTTGGCGCCATGTATATCTTCTTGCGTCCGGATAACATGTTCGCCATGGATCCACAAGCTCCAGATTATTTTTAATACTGTCTATTTCTCTCTGAGAATTCAAATTTCTGTTATATCTGATATTAAAGTTATCAATGCTATAATCCTGGACCACATTCCAGTCACCACAGAACAAGAAACTAGTGTTGTTGAAAGCTAATGATTTTTGGTATACCTCTTGAAAAAAATTAGGTTCATCAGTATTAAAGCCATATAAAGCAACAAGTGTAAGTCGCTGCTCATATAACTTCAAGTCCAAAATAACGAACCGACCATTAGGGTCGCTAAATGAATCATGTACAGTATAATCAAGGTCTGATCGAAATAAGACACAAACACCAGCACTTCTGTTACTGTGGTGACTGAAATAGATTTTACCACCCCAGTCATCTTCCCATTCCGTTTCATTCTCTTTTGAACTGTGTGTTTCCTGCAGACATACTACAGCAGCATTTTTCTCCTTTACCCATGTAAATATATCAGTCCTTTTTTTTACACTAGAAGCAATACCCCTTACATTTAATGACAAAATACAGACATTAGTCTCCATAATAAAACACAGTTTTATTACATATATATATAGCCATAAGTAGCTTACTTAAACAAACATATAAAACATTCACACATACGCACATTTTTACTGAAGATGACACCTTATTCTCACTACTTCGTAAGCATACCATTAATGTACACTAAACAGCTAACAGTTTGGCACTAGATATGAAACAGACTATATATTTTTATATATGATGTTTTTGTGAAAAGTGGTTTTATGAAATTCCTTCATAACTTTTGGTATAATGAAAATGTTATAAAAGTATTTAAAATTGTTTTGTTAATATCGTTCATGGCTTTACCATTCCAAACTAATTTTGGAAGGGATGTAATATAGATCTAGTATCTTTACTAGTACATATATATTTATCAGAATCATAAAATAAGATACAAGTTCCTTTTTTTTACTTTCGACTTATTCTGTCGTTTTGTCCAGCATGTATGTGCTCATTTCCCCATTTAAACCCCGGATTGATAGAATTGAGACATCACAACGACAGAGGTCTAGGACATGTGCTGTGGTCTCCCAATCCTAGCAGCAATCCATAAGTGAACAAAACACACACACATGCTAAACATGACCAACATGACCAAACCATACAAAAAGATAAATCAAAAACTGAGTGGTCATGTATGGAAATTGTATATAAAATCAAAAAAAAAAAAAAAAAAAAACTCTGCCATATTATCTGAATTTAGAATAATGCCCCAAAAAAGGAACAGAAATTATGTATCAAACAAGAAAACATTTTCATTTGCCTACAGGTAGGTAATACAACATGTATAGGAAATTTTTGCAGTTATCTCCCTTACATCAAATATTGAGCTAAATAGAAAGGTATAAAAATTATCATACAATTCAAAATATTGTTATGAGCCTTTAAACTAGGCAATATACAGTGTAACTATAATAAATGTCATAAACAAAAGTCCAGTTTTTGTAACTAAGACTTGTAGTAACAAGAAATATACACAGATAAAACATTTTGTAATTTGAGGTTAAAGTATCAAAGTCTAAACAGGATTAGGATTTTCTTGCTCATGGTGTTTCATCTTTTCATCTATATTGTCAAAAATGTCAAATCTAATTCTTTTCCCCTCCTTTGACGTTTTTGCGTACACCCCGTCGTTGAAGTACCATACACTATGGAATCTCCCGCTCTTTGAAAGTCTGGATATTAGTCCTAAATTTTTCTGTGTGATGTCGTCATGAAATTTTTACCTCTTCTTGTAAGTTCTTTTTTTGTCTCATTATTCTGGACTTTACCTCAGTATTTTTGACTTTGACAAGTACTGGACGAGGAAGGTTGGGTTTTCCAGGTATACGATGGACAGCAATCACCTCATTTGGAGTTACCGTCACATTGAGGTCATTTTTAACAAGATTTATGAAGTCCTGTGTGAGATCTTCATCAGTTTTTTCTGGGTAGTTCATCACCCTAATGTTATGCTTGCGAGAATATTGTTCGTTGTAATTTGATTGTCTTAGTGCTTCGATAGATCTTTTATCAGCATCCTTAGCAAGACCTTCCAGAGTTTCAATAGTTCTATCTTTTGCTCTGATGCGTTCTCTCAATTGTTCATTCTCAATAGCCAAACCATCTATTTTATCATGTAATTTTCCAGTTTTTTCTCTAAGCTTTTCATCATATTCTCTTGTCAAAGTGTCTTTGAAAGAGGTCAATAGTTGATTGACAATAGAAGTAACAATATTATTTAAGTCACTTTGTTTCACTAAACATTCCAAAGATTGATCCAAATCACCTTTTGTAAGAGTGCCCTGAAGGGATAGTTTTATTTCATCCAGTTCATGTAGAATAGTGCTCAATTCTACATTCTCTACACTGTCATTAGACAATTCAGATACAGTCCTCTTTTGTTTATAAGGTTTTTCACCTGGTTTTTCACCTGGTTTTTCTTTAGAAGAACTTGAAGGATTACTAACACCACTTTTCTTTGCTGCAAGCAATGTTTGTATTTTAGGTTTGTCCACAGATTTGTCACTTGATTTATCTCCAGGCATTTTGACACTTTTATATCTGCAAACACTGATGATCACTGCTCACTGATTTCACAATAATTTTGATATATGCACTTATAATAAAGTTCAAAGTTGTAAAATATTCCACCAAAAGTGCATCTCAATCAAGTCCAAAAAATTCTGTGCAAGATGATATAACTTTCCAACTTATACAATCAGTAGAAACCTGTCTAATTTGCCAAAAACTGAAGAGCTGATATTTAGCTGTTTACTAGCCCGGCGGCCATCTTAATCCTCCCTCTTTAAATTTGTATGTATTTTAAATGCAATAATAAGCAGTCTATTAAAGATTATGTTGCTCTCTTCATCATTTTGGATATAATACCAATGCTTCCTAAATTTGTGTTTATTACAATTGCCAAAGAGTCAGGTTATATTTTGTTGTATATACATGTACAAGTGGGGTTGAATTGGTTTTTCTCTGGAAATTTTAACTTTTTCGCGTTATTAAAGGTTTATTTTTGCAGCGTTTATAACCCCTTTTGATTAGATTTATAATAAATATTTCAACTTCAGGTATGAGGTCTTATTTTTGGTAAGTCTAATAAATCTAGTTATTTCTCCCATTATAAATCCTTTAAACATGGAAGAGGGGTGTGCTGATGATCTATGTAAGTACTGAAAGTTTTCACCAGGTTTTCTACATAACGTTAAAACTAAAGTAAATGTACAAATGTATGTGTATATAGAAACCTATATTCTTTACAGTTAGGAGCCTCGGTGGCCGAGTGGTCCAGGTAGTTCGTCATGAGTACTAATGATCACTAGCCTGTCAACGCTGGGGTTGTGAGTTCGAATCTCACCTGTGGCGGGGTGTGTTCGACTCCGATCTTAATTGACAAGGATTGCCAATTTTCCTACCGAAGGTCAGTGGTTCTCTCCGGGTACTCCGGCTACCTCCACCAATAAAAACTGGCCACCCTGAAATGGCCAAAATGTGCTGAAAACAGTGTTAAACCCAAACTAAACAAACAAATAAATACAGTTAAATCTAAAAATTCGAAGCTATGGTCTGATATTTTACATGTAAACTTTAGTAATGAATGAACATTATTCGCTATTTCCAAAAATTTACGTAATTCCTCTATTACCATTAAAAGTAAGTTATAGTGTTATTATTTCAAGCATATGTAATTCAGTAAGACTGGGTGACCATCGTCGTCATCATTGTCGTAAACTTTCCTTTAAAGATCATCTCTGAAACCACTGGGCCAATTGGAACAAAACTTGGCAGCAATGGTCCTTAAATTTTGTAGGTGGTCCTCTTTCAGAATTATATCCGATGACCCCGCCCACCATCCAAAATGGCTGCTAGAGTCGGTCCTTAGTTGGTCTTTCAGAATTATATCCTATGACCCCACCCGTCATCGAAGATGGCCCCGAAAGTCGAACAGTGTTTAACATATGACCTAAGTGGAAAAATCACTGAAAGATCTTGTTTGAAACCAGTGAGCCAGTTGGAATTTGACAGGCTGTCAGTCAAGGTGGACATAGTCCAGGTGAGCGATACAGGCTCCTGGGAGCCTCTAGTTTTTCTATACATTCTACTATTGAATTCAAATTCGTTGTTCTGAAGAATAAAAATAATTATGTCCGGCATAATTTTCTTAGGTGGTAAAGCTAATCTTGAATCTGTGTTTCATTAATTAAGGCCATAATCTGTCAACAGCAGTTGTGATTTCCTCATGTTTCATATTAGTATATATACTAATAATATCAAACGATGCTAAAATAACATCTTTATTCAGTGTCAGGTATTCAATTTTATTGATAAAAGACGTAGTATCTTTGTTTCTCCCATGGGTGTGCATATTTTCATACCGTTCAGCCCATTGAATAAAAATAATTTAATGCTCTAGAGCAATTAAAAAGTCTCGTGCGGAAACGAAATTTTATTGGCCGTCCTAAAGGTCGCGACCTCGCATTAAACAAATTGTCAAGCGATATCCGGTCAAGCGTAAACGATAACAAAAACAAATGTTGGGGTACAATTAGGGATGACCTAGATTCTTTGGTACAAGCATATTGGGAGAAACAAATTCTACTTCAATTTCTCATGAATTACAAGATTTCTACACTCACGCCAAGGCTCGCATGTTAAAATCTTAATTTTAACTCTCTTGAGTGTAGAAATCTTGTAATTCACTCGAAACTGAAATAGAATCTATATATATATGTCCATTGATCGGATACAAAAGGCTGTAAAAATAGTCTATAAAGTGACTGTCCAAGGACTTCCGCACCATGAAACTTTCTTGATTTTAGATCAAATCCACTGAAAAATAAAAAACTTCATGTCACAATAAAGTTCAAATCTGGTCCGGGATTGACACCAAAATAAATTTTCCCTGGCTCGCACGTAACTTTGCCATCCAAAAATCCAAAGAACTAAAAATTTATTTGATCTGGCCTTATTTGTCACCTTAAATTTCTATTTTTGAACTAAAATATTCAAGATCAGGCAAATGAATTAAATAAATAATAAACTGAACTACATGTATACACATGATACTCTCAGAGGGAAACAGAATGAAAGATGAAAGATTTTTACCAGCAAAAATAAAAGTTTTGGATTCACTAAATACCAAACATATCTTTGAATGGACAATTTTCATGAATTGTTTGGGGGAAGGGGAATATATGTTCAGTTCTTTGCAAGTTGTGTCCAGTTCAATTAAATATTCAAATCTAACCAGTGTACATGTATATATTTATAATTGCTTCTTGTTTTCAGCAAGGTGAAGCCAGAATTGATCTTTTGTCTAAAATCTGATATTAAATGCAAAGATGATATTTCAAAATTCCTTAAATCTCGAATAATTGTGATTCCTTTAGAGTCTGCTGTAATTTTTTCCAAGAATGATTTGTTAACATATTTTTGATAGTATTGTACAAAATTCTGATAGTGATAAAGTTTTCTCTCTATTTTTCAGGAACAGGAGAAAGTGGAAAAAGTACTTTTATAAAACAGATGAGAATCATTCATGGTACTGGTTACTCTGACGATGATAAACGAGGATTCATTAAAATTGTGTACCAAAATATCTTTATGGCCATGCATGCCATGATCAGGGCTATGGACACACTCAAGATAGCCTACCATAATCCAGAAAATGAGGTAAAGATATGCTATAACAATTCTGAAAAAGTTCTGTCATAAGGCTAAACCTACATGTAACCTACCCAATCTTACAATAGATGAACATGTAATATGTAACACATATCGTTTGTCGGAATAACTCCTTCGACAATTTTCAATCTAACACATTTTTATACGACCGCAAAATTTTTGCTGTCGTATATTGGTATGACGTTGGCGTCGTCGTCGTCCGAAGACATTTGGTTTTCGCACTATAACTTTAGTATAAGTTAATAGAAATCTATGAAATTTAAACACAAGGTTTATGACCACAAAAGGAAGGTTGGGATTGATTTTGGGAGTTTTGGTCCCAACAGTTTAAGAATTAGGGGCCAAAAAAAGGCCCAATAAGCATTTTTCTTGGTTTTCGCACAATAAGTCTAGTATAAGTAAATAGAAATCTATGAAATTTTAACACAGGGTTTATGACCACAAAAGGAAGGTTGGGAGTTTTGGTCCCAACAGTTTAGGAATTGGGGGCTAAAAAAGGACCCAAATAAGCATTTTTCTTGGTTTTTGCACAGTAACTTTAGTATAAGTAAATAGAAATCTATGAAATTTAAACACAAGGTTTATGACCACAAAAGGAAGGTTGGGATTGATTTTGGGAGTTTTGGTCCCAACAGTTTAGGAATTAGGGGCCAAATCGGGGTCCAAAATTAAACTTTGTTTGATTTCAACAAAAATTGAATATATGGGGTTCTTCGATATGCTGAATCTAACCATGTATTTAGATTTTTGATATTTGGTCCGGTTATAAAATTGGTCCACATTGAGGTTTAGAGGGTCCAAAATTGAACTTTATTTGATTTGTATAGTGGAAATTTGCCAAAAACTTTATTATTAAATTTCTGATTTATATATAAAAGCAAATAATAATGATAAGGCCAGAGATACACACCAAACAGGATGTGTAAATTATTATAATAAGTATTGTGCAATAGCAAGAAATCTTCAATTGCACAGTATTGCACAATAGCAAGAAATCTTCAATTGCACAGTATTGTGCAATAGCAAGAAATCTTCAGTTGCATAATATTGCGCAATAGCAAGAAATCTTCAATTACACAGTATTGCGCAATAGCAAGAAATTGGTCCACATTGAGGTTTAAAGGGTCCAAAATTGAACTTTATTTGATTTCATCAAAAATTGAATCATCAAAAATTGAACTATTGGGGTTCTTTGATATGCCGAATCTAACCGTGTATTTAGATTCTTAATTTTTGGTCCCGTTTTCAAATTGGTCTACATTAAGGTCCAAAGGGTCCAAAATTAAACTTCTTTAAAATTTACTATTTTAAATTGGTTATATCTGATTTATATATAAAAGCAAATAATACTGATATGGTTTGAATAGGTAAATTAAAAATTTTTAAGTCCTTAGACCACATTAATTCTGTGTCAGAAACCTATGCTGTGTCAAATATTTATTCACAATCCAAATTTAGTGCTGTATCAAGCTTGAATGTTGTGTCCATACTTGCCCCAACTGTTCAGGGTTCGACCTCTGCGGTCGTATCAAGCTGCGCCCAGCGGAACATTTTATTTATTTTAAATTGTACACATAATGAAGGTGTGTGTACACTCTACATGTAAGTCTGGTTTCTATTTTTGTAAATATTTCACAAAATTACAAGCTGTTTAACTTAGTCATTCATTAATGTTGAATTAGCATTGGGGGTTTGTGTGGATAATTATAAGATAAATAATTCAAGAATTTGAATATCGCAAAATATTCAACGAGTTACCAAAGAACACCATAATTCACAAATGCATGCAGCACATGAGGGAATTATTAGTGTTTTCCGGTCACAAGTTGAATATTTTCGATATTCAAATTCTTGAATTAGTTATACTGTTTATTACATTGATAAAATAGACAAAAAATGCTTCAAAAGAGTCATATTTTCCTTAGATCCCTTCCTGAATCTTTCGACCACAAATGTCATTTGCTAGTAACGCCTTTGACGACGTTAAATAAAAACCAATCTTTCACTGAGTGAAAATATTGTATCGAATTTATTTTCACTGGAAATTACGATAAATCATCATCATCAATGTAATAACTCTTCCTACAGAAGGATGGTTGTGTGAGTAACTCTTCCTACAGAAGGATGATTGTATGGGTAACTCTTCATACAGAAGGATGATTGTGTGGGTAACTCTTTCTACAGAAGGATGATTGTGTGGGTAACTCTTTCTACAGAAGGATGATTGTGCACATATTGAAGCACATACTATAAGGGTTTCTATTTTCCTCAGTTTTTCAAAACAATCGTAGGTTTGTTGTCATTCTGACATTTGTTCATCCATGAACAAAAAAGGATCATATAAATGGTGGCACCCTATTCATTAATTTTAGGCCTCCATGCTTGAAATTTGTACATTCCTTATAATATTATATAAAATGTTTTTACCCCAGTCCTTCAGAATTCATGACCACCATTCTTTTGAACTTACATAATTTTGTTCAATCATGTCTTCCAGAGAAACAAAAAACATCCAGCTGTGGAATTTTCAGTGTAAAAGGGAGATGACTCTTCCTATGAGATTTTATAAAATTAAGTATTACAGCCCCGCGATGCATGAAATATGCACTAAGTGCAATAAAAATATTTAAAATAACAGTTTTACAAATTTTAGGATAGGTCCGAGTTGATTAATTCAAATTATTTACATTTTTTAGGTTTTCTTGCACGATTCAATAAGGTTAATTAAACCAACAAAAGATTGTCTTATTCTAAAGTTTTGACATTCAAAATGCAAAAAATCCATTTTATGAACTGAGGTATGGCCATATCATACCAAAGCATGATGCATAAAAAAAAATTATAAACCATGCAGATTATCTGTGCTAGTTAGAAAGTTTTCATTGACGATTTGTATTTTGGGGAGGAACATGGCAGGAACATAAATTTTAAAGCTTTGCTACATGATATATTAGGTTGTCTCAGTTGATCTCAATATATCAGAATATCTGTCTAATCTACTATATTTACAGAAATGTATATGAACTGCCAATTTATCAAAATTGTTTTGTCTCAAATTCTTAAACTCTGAGGTGAGAGATTTAATGTGTGTCAAAAAAGGCTGCAGAGAGAGATATTCCGTCTGCGCCAAAATCTTTTTCATCTAGTAATAGTCCGAAATCTAAATATAAACATTTGTCCCTATATTCCTATATAAAATTTAGAAAATTTTCATTAGTCCAAATCAATATTTACTAGTCTTTGGCATTGGACTAACGGTGCAGACTGGGTATTAATGGCCAGGAAGAAATGCTTTGATATTGTTCCAAACTTAGTGATTTTGTTTACTAAAGGATAATTTGTTGGGAACTAATGTGACAGAGAATTTGTTTGTCACCTCCCACATCTACACTGGTAATAATCAGACTGTGGTATGTTTAAAGCAGTGAATAAGGTGGCAAAAATATGTGACATCATGTTAAATGCCAATAAATTCTTATAAATTTGTCAATGAGAGTGAAAAAAGTGAATATGATGAGTAATTTATGAATCTTAATAAACAGACCGTGTTGCCAGATTAGTTCATACATTTGATGTACATGTATATATTTTACTAGTATAAATCAGAATACCAATTTAATTATTGTAATCTTTTCATCTTGTTACAAAGTTTATTCATAACAATAACATCATCAATTTTCCACATTAACAGTTATCCCACATTAACAGTTATCCAACATTAACAGTTATTCCACATTAACAGCTATGTTGTGAAAAACTGTTAGTTTTGAAAAATTGCTAATATTGTTAAAGGGGAAATAACAAAGTTTTGCAAAAAGAAATATTAAAATGGTTTTCTGACAAATTTAGCAAAAAGAAATAATCACTTCTCCACTTGTTTAATTGATATCAGGTCAATGTTTCACTAATGGTTTATATTTTGGATTTGATAGAGTTTAATGTAGGAAAATACCAAAACACAGTTTCTAAAAACAAACTTTCCCTTTTTGTATACAAAGTACTGTGTAAACAGTCATAACATGTTTTAATCATGTTAATTGTAGGTCATTGGGATTGTAAAATATTTTATCAAGTTTTGAAATTAGATTGGACTGAAGGGTGTTTTGCTCATATTTAAATGACCCACAGAAATAACATTCCCATTACTATATACATGAAATACATGTATGGTGTTATAGGGTATTGGTAAGATATATGTGATATCTCTCAGCTATTGGTTGATGTTTGCTCTATTTGTGTTGCTTGCATAGCATACATCAATACTCGTAAACCAATAAATGTTTTTTTCCATATTAACCCTTAGACTGCTGAGTTGAATTTGAGCTCGCTGACCATTATTCCTGCATTAAATACTGTATAATTGGCTATCGTTGCTGAATTGATTTTCTTAGTTTTTTTGTATTTGCAGGTTTTGTTTGAATGGATATAACTTGAAAACTATAATAGCTACAGAAAATAACTTTGTACATAAAATTATCTGCTTGGTTTCTAGATTTTGAATGTGCATTTATTTTTTTGATTCTGACAATATTTACCTGAACAGGTGTGCTGACAGGTGAAAACTTGTAAATAAATATAGCTGAAAGTGTTTTTGTTCATTTTTTTGTTGATAAGAATTGTTTTTAATTGTTTTTTTTCATTGATTTCTTGAAAAAACTAGTATTTATACCTACTTCCATATTTAGGAATGAGGTGAAATCTTATCATTGCTAATTAGCAACAGGTAAAACTCAGGTGTGACAATTCCTTTGAAGTTTCACTGAGTGAAAGAAAAATGAAAATGAATTTGCTTTTCGAAATAATTATTCAACAAAACAAAGTGTATTGAATTTCATCACAATTCCAATAGTCCTGAACATTACTTTTATTATAAAGTCCCATTGCAATAATCAATCCCAAAAAGGTTTTCATCTCGGCAACGTCAACTGGGTATCAAATTTTCAGCTCCGTAATGATTTTCGGCATATAAATTTGTTTGAGTAACGAGTGTTTGAATAAATTCCTCAGTAATAAACCATCACTGTCCATTTCAACATTTAATTTGGAGGCTGGTGAACAGAGCCTTAACAGGGGGATAGTCAATCCTGTGCCATCCATTCTCAATGTCAATTGGCAAATCGGTGTCATTTTCTGGTAAAAAATCATCAATGGGAATGTCAGTGATGATGTTCCCATATCGGAGTTGAATATCATCTTCAGTGAAGCCTTCAAATTATTCGGTTTCAGTCAGCCATTTAAAAAAAATTTTTTTTTCATTTGGGAACTTTGACAACGGATTTTATAAAACTTTTTCATAAAAACACCCGAGGTTATGGAATGAAATTAAAGCTGACCAATCAGGGATTACGTTTCATACAAAATTAGGCGCTATTGAAATATGTGATGAAACTTACGACCAGTTTTGTTTGGGGTTGTTACGAAACGACAATTGTCGTGATCCGCAATGGTGTCCACTATTTCCTACATTTGCTGTCACCCGCATTGACGGCCATGTTTTTCAAGCGCGACTATTGTCGCACTCCGCAGTCTAAGGGTTAAACTTCCAGGAAATTTTCAGTAACTAATGGCATCTCCTATAAAATATATTTTTAAAAGAATGATATTTTGTGGTCAAAATATCACAAGAACTTTAACAGGGGACATCAGTGAATAGATTTACATGAAAGTTTCAGGAAATTTTCTTAACTAAACAGCATTCCATACCTTGTATTTTTAACTGTATTAACAAAAAACATTGCAGTTATTATTTTGGCACAGTTTGGTGAATAGGCAACATTGTAGTTATTAGTTTGGCACAGTTGGGTGGGTAGGCAACATTGGTAGTTATTAGTTTGGCACAGTTGGGTGGATAGGCAACATTGCAGTTATTAGTTTGGCACAGTTGGGTGGGTAGGCAACATTGTAGTTATTAGTTTGGCACAGTTGGGTGGGTCCAAATAGTGATGAAGGAAATATGTTTGCTTGTCACTCTAATTTTATCATAGCATTCCGAAGTGAATGCAGCTAGTCATAATATCAGTTTTAAAATATCACTTTGCTACTATTTCAACCAGACATTTTTGAAACTTTTTTTTTCAGTTACCAACCCTTTTACACTTGTGCAGTATTACCTTATGAATTTTTGGTATTGTCGCTATATATAGCTTATTTGTGTACAGCAGACATATGCCCTTATTTTTCAGCAATAAATCCACACATGTGCTTTAATTACAGAAAAATATGCGTATTGTTACAGATACAAAACCACTGCAGGTAACCTGAGTGACTAACCTTCCTAAACTAGTCAGTTAACATCTTGGATCACTTGTCAGTTTGCTTAATGCAGGTCTTTTATCTCTGCAGCACTCTGTCCGTATCAAGCTTTTATTTTTCATTTGTAAGCACAGTATACCTACATTTATTTCTCTAATTTGTTGGGTTCCACATTTGAGGACCAGTTGGTTACTTTTTGTTTGTTCACAGCTGTTCTTAGGCCAAAATCTTATACTGGTGTGGGATTTCCATGACATTTAATGCTTTTGCCATTGAATTGACATTGGATCCATCGCAACATAATTTTCTGTTTTTGACTGGATTTGTTATTTTAACTTTTGAGTGTGATGTGAGATGTAACAAGACCAGAAGTACAATTTATTTATGATACTATTTTGTTTTTAAAGTTTCAAAACCTACTTCAAGTATTGTAATTATTTCTTCAATGTCCACCATTGTGATGTTAACTTTATTTGCATAAGGGGCCCTGCTATTTAAAAATAGTAATACTGAAAAGGAAAAAAGACTGAAATGAAATTGATTCCAGATTGGAGAGGGGGGGGGGGGGGGGTTGCTTTGGTGGCCGAGTGGTCTAGGTATTTCGTCATGACTACTAATGATCACAAAGCTGTCAACGCTGAGGTTGTGAGTTCGAATCATGCGGCAGGGTGTGTTCGACTCCTATCTCAATTGACAAGGATTGCAAATTTTCCGGCCAAACGTCGTGGTTCTCTCTGGGTACTCCAGCTTCAACCACAAATAAAAACTGGCTGCCGAGAAATAGCAAAATGTGCTGAAAACGGCGTAAAACCCCAACTAAAACAAAACAAACATATTGAGGGGTCAGACATTTATAAATTATTTGTACCCGTTATCAGATTGTGTGAAAAAAAAAACTATGATATAAGTTCATTACTGTATACTGTTTCCTCTTTAATAGTCATAATTACTGGAATTACATGTGTGAGTCATGACTTTGGTCCCAAAACACCCACAAAATCCTCATAATTACTGTAATTGCATGTGTGAGTCACGATTTTGGTCTGAAAACACCCAGAAATCCTCATAATTACTGGAATTACACATGTGAGTCACGACTTTGGTCCCAAAACACCCACAAAATCCTTTTGACATTTATTACAGAAATAGAACATTTACCACTGTATATATATTTGTGACACTAGCACTGCAATATATAGGTCTCTGGATTAGCGGCAGTGATTTTGACAGTGTTCAAGTTGAATTTGTGTCATGCAGGTGGTTTGTAGATTGAGTGATACCCTATTTACAGCTCTGTTCAGTAATCTGTGAATGTATGTTGACTTGTTTGTCTTTAAATCAAGCTTCACACACAAATATTTGCACCATAGGTACAATCATTTTACTTTCATATTGATAAATAAAAAGTAAGATATTTCAAGTGCACATGTAAACACCTGACATATCATCTTAAAAATTTACTTTGTGGAAAAAGGGTTGGGGGGGGGGGGGGGGGTGGGGTGTTTCTGTTGCATTTAACAAGTTGCCTGTCTTAATTAGATTTCTGATTTTCACTCTTTGTTACATCATGTATATCTGTAGAAGACATTATCATGATAGATGCTTTACTTCTAGCCTAATATACCATGGTAAATGGTTCTCTTTTTAACAAAATGTAAACCAGAATTAAGAAATCAGTTTTTGTTTCCTACATACATTTATTGATCATGTGCTTTGATATTTAATGTCTTTGAATTGAATTCTCAAAAATAATCTTAAAACTACAATTTTCAGGCCAAGTAAAATATTCAGACCTGATTTTCTTCAACTTTTGGAAGTCCAGATTTTTCCATTACAGTTCCTTATATACACGCAGTGCAAGAATGTCCATAATGTACAAGTGAACATTTTATACTCCCTGCAAGAATATCCATAATGTACAAGTGAATATTTTATACTTCCTGCAAGAATGTCCATAATGTACAAGTGAACATTTTATACTTCCTGCAAGAATGTCCATAATGTACAAGTGAACATTTTATACTCCCTGCAAGAATGTCCATAATGTACAAGTGAATATTTTATACTTCCTGCAAGAATGTCCATAATGTACAAGTGAACATTTTATACTTCCTGCAAGAATGTCCATAATGTACAAGTGAACATTTTATACTCCCTGCAAGAATGTCCATAATGTACAAGTGAATATTTTATACTTCCTGCAAGAATGTCCATAATGTACAAGTGAATATTTTATACTTCCTGCAAGAATGTCCATAATGTACAAGTGAACATTTTATACTCTGTGCAAGAATGTCCATAATGTACAAGTGAATATTTTATACTTCCTGCAAGAATGTCCATAATGTACAAGTGAACATTTTATACTTCCTGCAAGAATGTCCATAATGTACAAGTGAACATTTTATACTCCCTGCAAGAATGTCCATAATGTACAAGTGAATATTTTATACTTCCTGCAAGAATGTCCATAATGTACAAGTGAACATTTTATACTCTGTGCAAGAATGTCCATAATGTACAAGTGAATATTTTATACTTCCTGCAAGAATGTCCATAATGTACAAGTGAATATTTTATACTCCCTGCAAGAATGTCCATAATGTACAAGTGAATATTTTATACTTCCTGCAAGAAAGTCCATAATGTACAAGTGAACATTTTATACTCCCTGCAAGAATATCCATAATGTACAAGTGAATATTTTATACTTCCTGCAAGAAAGTCCATAATGTACAATATACTCCCTGCAAGAATATCCATAATGTACAAGTGAATATTTTATACTTCCTGCAAGAATGTCCATAATGTACAAGTGAATATTTTATACTCCCTGCAAGAATGTCCATAATGTACAAGTGAATATTTTATACTTCCTGCAAGAAAGTCCATAATGTACAATATACTCCCTGCAAGAATATCCATAATGTACAAGTGAATATTTTATACTTCCTGCAAGAATGTCCATAATGTACAAGTGAACATTTTATACTCCCTGCAAGAATGTCCATAATGTACAAGTGAATATTTTATACTCCCTGCAAGAATATCCATAATGTACAAGTGAATATTTTATACTTCCTGCAAGAATGTCCATAATGTACAAGTGAATATTTTATACTCCCTGCAAGAATATCCATAATGTACAAGTGAATATTTTATACTTCCTGCAAGAATATCCATAATGTACAAGTGAACATTTTATACTCCCTGCAAGAATATCCATAATGTACAAGTGAATATTTTATACTTCCTGCAAGAATGTCCATAATGTACAAGTGAACATTTTATACTCTGTGCAAGAATGTCCATAATGTACAAGTGAATATTTTATACCCCCTGAAAGGAAATCCATAATGTACAAATTTTGGACCTTGAATTTCCTGGGAAAGAACGTGTACCTGAATGTTTGGACCAAAAATATGTACAAATCCTGTTTGAAGTATTTTTAAAATTCAGTACTAAACAGCAAGTCCAATAGTCCATTTGACTTGATTTTTGTTATAAAGAACAATTGAGCTAATATGAAGTGATCATTCTAGGGCTAAGTGGCATCTAATTGAGTCGCCATAGCGATTTAAAAACACATTTTACGCCTTGTAATTGATGATAAGTCGCTTAATTGGCTTTATAATTTTTTAAAAGTTTGATGATCCGTGAAAGTCAGATTTTTAGTCCGTCTTTGACTATTTTCCTGTGTGGATTTGAATTTTAGAGAAAAATGATGGTACCAGGCTCGTGTATGACACAGATTAATAGCCACATGACTTCAAGACAAAGATGTTTAAAAAAAAATGTATTATTTTTGCCAATTTTCTTGTCTGTTTGTCAGTTATTGGCACCTAGAAATTAACCTGGCGACTAAAAATTTTACCATAGGAGCCACTTGCACCTTAAACAAAAAATGTACATAGAGGACTGCATTCTGTTCAGTGATTTTGTACTTAAATTAGAAATTTTTATTATAGGAAAATGGGAGCATGATACGTCAGGTTGACTATGAGACTGTAACAACCTTTGACCAGCAGTTTGTTGATGCTATCAAATGTTTATGGGCTGATTCTGGTATACAAGAGTGTTATGATAGAAGAAGAGAATACCAGCTCACAGACTCAGCCAAGTAGTATGTATCTGTTATCTCATATAAAGCAGGATTCACATAGATGCCGAACATTACGATCTGTCCATAATTGTCACGAATTTCAGGTCAAAATTGTGGTGTTGCGGTTTACAGTCTATTATTACAGATTTCCGTTCATTACTGGTTCAAACTCATTCCTGGTTAGATTTTAATCTTTCATTACAGGTTATTATCGTGGAAAGATAAAGCGCTATAGATATTCAGATTTTTAAATGCTTTTGGGATGTCTTGTAAGCTTTATAAAACGATCTATTAAGTATTTGTACGATTTCGAATATATTGATGAACGCAGCTCAGTAAATTGTGTATTTCTTATGATTATGCTGTAGGTTGCATTATTCTATAAAAAATTACTGAAAAATGTTGCAAATTACTGACAATCAGATTGTTTTCACTGATAGCACCAAATAGGGGTTGGCATCTATGGATTCATTCAAGTAGTACAGTATGGTCAGTGTGAAAAGGATTAACCCATTGAACCATATTATATGATTATAATAAACATATGTCTATTTTCTTCATAAGAGGTGTTTTATCATTTGTTGTGTGTTATTTTGTGTGAAATTATACAAAAATATTTTAATATGAACGTTTTTTTCAGTAATATAATAATTTTCAAAAAAAAATATCCACTCAAATTTGAGCATCGTGTATTTTGAGTGGATTATTCTAATTGTCCACAGATTTCCACTTCCCTCTAATTGTCCACATGCTTCCACTTCCCTGCAGGAAAGATCACAGTTCCACTCTGGATATACTGTATACAATCTGTCATCTCATATAAACTAGCTTCAAGTATTATCAATGACTTAGTTTCCTCTGGTTCAGCTGTATAAATTACTGTAAAATTAGAACACAGAAAAATCAAACAATACAAGACAAGAAAAGATACTGAAAAAATGTCCAGTCAAAGTTGTTCCAAAGTAGAAAATTCAGAAACAATTTGTGCTTCATGCTATATAGGTAGAGACAATTCAGAAACAATTTGTGCTTCATGCTATATAGGTAGAGACAATTCAGAAACAATTTGTGCTTCATGCTATATAGGTAGAGACAATTCAGAAACAATTTGTGCTTCATGCTATATAGGTAGAGAAAATTCAGTCTACTGAATTTTATATTGATATGACAAGTTTGACGATGTAAAGAAGGGGAGGGGGTGGGTGGCCCCTAACAGTGATGGAGGAAATTAAATGTGTCAAGTCAACATTTGATTCCATACCAACAAAGTTACCTCAAGTAAAAATTCAGATAACACATGATAATAATAATTTTAAGTCAGCTTCCACGAAATAGTCTTGTGAAATTCAATCAAATTTCATACAAAGGTAGTCCACCATATGAAGACATAGATAAAGCAAACAATTTTTTGTCTCAAGGGGAGATAATATTGACAGATTTCTTAAAATTATCGTAATTTGACTTTATATTTTAGTTACTTGGATGATGTTGACAGAATAACACAACCAAATTATCTACCTACGTTACAAGATATCTTACGTGTCAGAGTACCCACGACGGGAATTATAGAATACCCATTTGATCTTGATAGTATCATATTTAGGTATGTATACACGCTGTACCATTTTATATGATAGTGTCATATTTAGAGTCCCAGCTGATTTTGATGTGTCCCAGAACTCATCACTTTTTTTCTTATACATTCCTGGATGAAAGTTTAATTAAAATCATATGCTGCCTTAAAATACTGACTGAAAAAAATTGCCCTCAAAAAATGTAGTGGTGCTCCAAACTTTGAAGAAAATTTCTGCTACAGATATGACAGAAAAAGTTGTAATATTTATCTATTATGTTCATTATTTTATTTTTTTATTATTTATTTTTCTTCAACGTACTCATATTTTCTTCTATTGACAAAATTTCCATTTGTACATAGAAAAGTTAAGTTCACTAAATCTATTTTTGAATGAGGTCTGCGGATTGTTACCAATCGGTAAAAACACTGTGGCCAATAAAAAATCACGAGAATTCGGATCGCCGCCATTTTATAGCTTACTTTTTGTGGTTTCCTTCCTCATCCTCTTTGATTTCCATGAAAACAAAGATGGTGACTAGAAAGATTCTTGTGAAAATTATAGTCTTTGGAAGCAGCTGATTAAATCTACATGTGTCTCAGGGAGGCACCAGATTGAAAGATGACATGTCCAGTCCAATTTTTGCACTCCCAGGACACATGTATGCGCCTTATCGATTTTGTTGTTTATTTCTTATAAAGAGATTAAATGTAAACATTTAAATTACTACAGTCTATTTTAAATATATAGATTTTCATCCACTTCGAGCAAGAAAAATGGGGTGGATTTATCTGTAATTAGGTTTCCAATAGATCATTTTGGATATTAATTTGACAGTTTCAAGAATAAAATTTCAGGTTCCAGATAAAAATCTGGAAATTTTAACTCGATGTTTTTTTTTTGAAAATTGGAATGAGACAATCTTGACTTAAGGGAGATTATGATTGTCTGAGTATGATCTGTTGAATGAAAACAGAAAGTAAATGTGATTGAATCAATTTTTATGACAGAATGGTTGACGTAGGGGGCCAGAGATCAGAGAGACGTAAATGGATCCATTGTTTTGAAAATGTCACGTCCATCATGTTCCTAGTCGCCTTAAGTGAATATGACCAGGTTTTGGTAGAATCGGATAATGAGGTAAGATTTGTATAACATGTTATATCAATCCAAAACGGTCTTGGAAGAGATATAAAAAAGTGAAGAGTTAAATGATTTTTAGGTATCAGATTCCTCAATTTTACAAATAATTTTAATCATTTTTTGAGACATGGATGAAAAAGTACACATTGTTTTTTTCTGCAGTTTGCCTCTAATACAAGCTTTGTCAAGAACTTAGGACTTTTAGGATTATAATTTTGAGTAAACAGAACTGTATGAATATTTCTAGTGTTGAAGCATTTTAATAATGTTATGTGCTGTTTATGATTTCAGAATCGAATGGAAGAATCGAAAGCATTATTTAGGACGATTATTACATACCCATGGTTCCAAAACTCATCAGTCATTCTCTTTTTGAACAAGAAGGATCTCCTGGAAGAGAAAATTATGCTATCACATCTGGTAGATTATTTTCCTGAATTTGATGGTAAGACAAATATTCCTTGAGATTTATAAACAACTTTTTTTTAGAATGAGCAAATGTTCTTTGTTATTTGTAAGCTTTTTTTCAAAAAATTACTGTCGAACCACAATAGAATATAAATATTAAAAAAAGTTATTTAAATATAAATAGATATGTTTGAAATGATTGCAGTGAGATTTTTCAGATATCATCCATCAAATTGATAAAATGTTGAACTTTGTAAATCAGAATTTTTCAGTAAAACCAAAGACAAACAAACAAATGTTAGTATATTTACTTCCTGTTCTCCCCTCATTAACTTTAGTATTCAACAAAATTGAAATTTTAACACAGTGTTTTGAACCATTAAGCATGTCAAGTTTGAATATGCTGTAATTCTCTATTTCTGTTTCTGACTTATTCCCCTTGAAAATGGGAAATATAGCCATATATGAGGTTGCTTTAACTAACTTAAGTATGCTTTATCAAAATCATGTAAAATTTCAACACCATGTTAAGAAACACTAAAGTACATATCTGCCATTGCTGAGTTATGCCTCTTGATTACTCCATTTCTCATTAAATTTTGGGGCAATTTGAGGTATTTTCTTGTTTGCTAAACCCTTGGATATTTATGGTGCAGGTGCATCTGTGTCCAATGGGTACATTTATATTTTACTGGTTTGCTATGAAAAAATGGAAATCACACATTCACGATTATAGACTTTGTCAGCTCAGAACATAACTTCATATCATAGAACAGGTAAAATCTGACATCATATATTGTATGTTATAAATGTGTGGGTGGTCATGGACCTCAAGGGTCATCAAAGTGTTTTAACTGCTAGTCTAACATGATGACAGTGTAAGGTTGGTCATGATTGAGATGTTTTTTAAAATCATAAAACAATGTTATAAAATTTGTAATGTTGTTGATCTGCTAATGGTTATGTATATATAATTCATGGACTTAAATTATATAAATTTATATATATACATTTAATTTACTGTGTCAAGTCATTTTTGCAAAGAATCAGAGAGGAACTAATTTGATTAATCCTTTAAAATTATAGTGTGTAATTTTTGTTATTTGATATTAATTTTGTAATAACCTTCAGTCAAGGGTCAAGTGAGCTATTCTCATCACTTGGCGTCCGTCGTCCGTTGTCCGTTCTTATCCATTAACTTTTACAAAAATCTTCTCCTCTGAAACTAGTGGGCCAAGTGGAACCAAACTTGGCCATAAGCATCATTAGGGTATGTAGTTTAAAAAAATATGTCTGATGAACCCACCTGCCAACCATTATGGCCAACATGTCTAAAAATAGAACGGGGGTAAACTGCAGTTTTTGTCTTATATCTAAAAAACTAAAGCATTTAGAGCAAAACTTGTCAAGATCTACCTACCATGAAATTGTCAGACGAATCGGACAACCCTTTGTTGGGTTATTGCCCCTGAATTGTTAATTTTAAGGAAATTTTGCAGTTTTAAGTTATTGTCTTGAATATTATTATAGATAAAGACAAACTGTAACCAGCAAAAATGTTCAACAAAAGTAAGATCTACAAATAAGTTAACATGACCAAAATCATTGATTGACCCCTTATAGGAGTTTTTGCCCTTTAAAGACAGCATCCTTTAAGATGTTCTCCTCTGAAACAACTGGGCCAATTGGGCACAAATTTTGGTGGAATGCTCCTTGGGTGGCCCCCTTCCCAAAGTATGTCCGGCATCCCCGACTTCCAGCCTACATGGTTGCTGTTACTAAAAATAGAAAAAAGGGGGATGAATATAAAAAATCTCCTATGAATCTACAAGGCAAATTGTAACTAAATTTGGCAGTATTGTTCCTTAGGAGGTTCTCTTCTAGGATAATGTCGATGATCCAGACTGTTAACAAAGATGACCGCCACAGCTGAACTTAGTTTAACATAGGGCCCTATGGTAAAATTCATTGAAAAATCTTGTCTGAAACCACTTGATCAATTGGAACCAGAGTAGGCAGCAATGGTCCTTAGATGGTCCTCTTTCAGAATTGTGTCTGATGACCTGGACCGTCAACCAAGATGGCCACCACAGCCAAACTTTTTAACAAAGGATGCTATGGGAAATTCACTCGAAAATATTCTTGTCTGAAACCATTAAGCCAATTAGAACTAGACTTGGTAGCAATGGTCCTTAGATAGTCCTCTTTCAGAATCGCGTCTGATGACCTGGATCGTCAACCAAGATGGCCGTCACAGCCAATCTCAGTTTAACATAGAACCCTGTAGGAAAACCAGCCAAATTGACTGCAACACTTAAATTTTTAGTCCTGCTCAAGGTGAAAAGTTAAATCCAGGTGAGCGATACAGGCTCTTGAGAGCCTCTAGTTTGCACTAAAATATTTAATTTGTATTGAAGATAATAAGATAAAAAACAAGATGTATTTTTCAGGTATGAAGAAAGATGCACAGGCAGCACGCGAGTTTATACTAAGGATGTTTGTTGATTTAAATCCTGATCCAGACAAGATTATATATTCACATTTTACTTGTGCAACAGGTAAGTCTGGAAAAAATTGTGTGTTTTCCAAATACTGTTAACTTATCTGTTATCCTATATTTACTTTTGCTGTAAGAATAGATTATATTTGAGGGTCTCTTCAGCATGGAGATATCCAGAGTATTGCACAATCTGATAATATATCAAAATTCATAGCTGAATTCATATTCTCAAGTAAGGATTAGGTATGTCATAAAGTTCAACATGATTTAAACTTTTGGGAACAAAACATATTTATGAAATGTTTCCTATAAACATGGTTACAGAATCGTAGTGGGATGATTTCAGGATTAAATGCATGAGTTTTCTGGACTTTGAGGTTACATTTGGTTAGTTTCATTGATCAATGATAATTATACCCCCACTCATAAGTGCATTCACCTTGTCCTTTCGTCCACAAACATTTTCTGTCACCTTTTTCTCAGCTTCTACTTGGCACAATGATTTCATGATTGGTATGTAGCTGGACCCCAACTTCCTGTTTGACGGGACTTGACTTTGTAAAATACAATGTTACACATAAAAATTTCACATTTTTCTCAGCTTCTACAGGGCAGAATGATTTCATATTTTGTATTTAGCTTTGACATGAGTTGTACGCTGCTCCTATTTTCATTCTGGTTGACCCGAACTTCCTGTTTGACAGGACTTTGACGAGTGCAGGTATCTTTAGCACAACATCGCGTGCAACTTCTTGTTGTAATTTGTTATATTGTAGCCGAAAAAAAATGAATTAAGTAAATATCATCCAGCTTTAAAAAAATTTCTATTCGTAGTATTAAATAGTAAAATGTCATGAATAATTTCATTGCTTAGCAATAATATGGGGTTATTGCTTGAATATTATTCCAGATTATTATTGCACAACTTTATGGGTGTTATTGATTATATGCAAAGGATAGATACCCAACAATATTTGTGCAATAACCCTTCATTGTAAAGGAGTTAATGCTCCAAACCTACAGTGATGTCACAATTTTGAATTGGTATTCAGGGCCCTAGATAAGCTGCATAATAGTGTTGTTTATGCTATAAAGGTTGCACTAGTTACAGAGTTTTCAAAAATCAAAGGGGGGCCTCGGTGGCCGAGTGGTCTAGGTAGTTCGTCATGACTACTAATGATCACTAGCCTGTCAAAACTAGGGTTGTGAGTTCGAATCTCACCTGTGCAGGGTGTGTTCGACTCCTATCTAAATTGACAAGGATTGCCAATTTTCCTACGGAAGGTCGGTGGTTCTCTGGCTTCCTCCACCAATAAAAACTGGCTGTCGCGAAATGGCCAAATGTGCTGAAAACAGCGTAAAACCCCAACTAAACAAACAAACAAAAATCAAAGCATTCAAGTTCACCTTTTTAGCTCACCTGGCTATTGCCAGGGTGAGGTTTTGCCATCACTTGGTGTCCGTCGTCCGTCTGTCGTTAGCTTTTCATTCAAACATCTCCTCAGAAACCATTTGGCCAATTCCAACCAAACTTTGCATGAGTGGTGTATGGAAGGTCCTCAACAAAGTTTCCTCATTTAGTTCTGATTGGTCAAGAAACATGGCCACCAGATGCAATTCTTGTTTCTGATTGGATGATTTTCAAAAATCTTCTCCTCTGAAACCGCTGGGCCGATTGATTTGAAACTTAATAGGAATGATCTATGACCTGTCCTCTACAAATGATTCTCAATTTATTTTGATCTGACATAAAACATGGCTGTCGTAGCTAAAAATAGAATATAGGGGTGCATGTGTTGTTTTTGGCTTATAACTTAAAAACCGTTACAGATATAAAAAATCTGACATGGGGTAAAATTGATCAGCATGACAAGATCTACCTAATATGAAATTTTGAAGGAAATCCTAAAACCCATTTTGGAGTTATTGCCCTTTTTTCGTAAAATTTTCAAAATTTAAAATTTTTCGTCATTTATCTCCAAAACTATTTGAGATAGAAGTGAAATGTAAATTTGAAAAATGTTTGCCATGTTGAGATCTACCTACCCTGAAATTTTGAAGGGAATCCCAAATTCTATTTAGGAGTTATTGGTTTTTGTAATTTGAGGTCGGGTTCTGTTACATTTATTTAAGGTTCACCCTTATTCCTGGTCAATTTTATCAACTTCCTGCCAGGACTACCACCATCAGGGAACATATTTTAACATTAAACCTTATGAAAAATAAATCTTCAACAAGTTTTCCCTGGACAATTGAACCAATTGCAACAAACTTGGTCAAATAGATTAATTGTCCAATGAAAACCCAATCCAATGACTCCAGGTGAGCGATACAGGCTCTGGTGAGCCTCTTGTTTAACATGCAAGAGGTACTATTAACACAACAATCATAAGGCTGTGGAGATAATTAATGTAGGAAATAACAACAGTAATTGTGGCTTGAATGCAGATGTTTTGTAAATGCGTATTGCTTCTTTATTTCTCATTTTACCCCTTTTATCCTGCTGTTTGGAGGTTAAAATACTCACCCCTTTCTGGTGGAGGTAGTGACCCCTGATTCCAAAAAAAATTATCTAGGGCTCTGATTGTAAATTATTGCAAACTAACTTTCAGTAACATTTTATTTTATTTTACAGTAATCATAATAGTTTTATTTCGTTTCAGATACAGAAAACATTAGGTTTGTATTTGCAGCCGTGAAGGATACAATTCTCCAACTCAATTTAAAGGAATATAACTTAGTGTGAAGTTATGATGGCCGAATTTTGTTGGATCTACGGCCAAACTTGTTCCAAAACATAAAAAACGTGAAAAAGTGTCCTTGGTTAGTCCACATACTACATTATATGACAGCTAGTATGTTTATATGTGTTGTCACAGAGATGCATTTGTTGTCATTGGCAACCATCATCATCACTTAGCAACTACATGTGTTGAACTCTTACTGGGCAGTGTAGACCCAATGTTGTGTTTCTCTACGGGAAAACGATAGTACTGATGAGGGAAAATTTGCTACTATATTTTTGTTTTTCTTCTTGAAGAAGGTCAAAGGAATGTTTGCCGATGGCGCAACTAACCAGGATGAGGGAATTATTCGGTCTTTCTCTGTCTTGTTCTGTGGATTGATTGAGAAAGATGTGGAAGTACGCATGAATTTTTCTAAATACACTTTAATAAATAATGGTTGACATTTGTAAAATTATTAGATTAATCCTGAACTGCATACACTCAACATATAAAAAGTCATCTGGCTGCGTTTTCCAATCTGTAAATTACAGTAAGACTTTAAAAAAGTAAAATTTGTCCAATCTTTGTGTAATATACACGTAAAATATCTGGCCTATTTGATATCTACCCCTACCTTTCATAAATTGCAAAATTTTAACTGTATACATGAGATTTCCTTTTGGAATTATTTGATATAAATGTATTCCCAGATGCAAAATCTGGCAACTTTAATACAAATTGTCTTGATCCATGCAATACCTTTAACTCAAAGGCCAAGAGTCATTATTTAAATTTGTGTGATGCAGTTCAGTTTAAGTGTCTGGATTTATAATATACCAGGTTTTCATTGTCATTATTTAAGAAAAGCAGTGTTGATTGTATTTAACTCTGGCAGTAATTGGGTAGCTTTGTTTATAGAGAGTATGTTGGTTCAGTGAACTTGTGACCATGTTGTCATTATTTTTTAATTTTTGGACAATTCACAATATTTTTACAAATTTTTTTCCATCAACAGAAACCTCTTTGCAGTTTTGAAGATTTTCACATTTTTGTTGAGGTTAATTCTAATGAGTGACAAGTTCACTGTTAATACTAATTATTCAGATACCACTGACTTTTGCCAGATAGCTTGGGACCTCATTTCATAAAAAATAGATTTGTATATCTACGATAATGGTAGCTGTGATGTCATTGCCTAACATTCTTTATATCTCATACATGTATTTGTCGTCAGATTTTTTTGTGATAGTAGTTTTAAATATCTCTGTTCTGATGTAGAAAACAGTATTCTATTAAATAACTTTATTTTTTAAACCTCTGATTCCAATTTGTTACCTCTAGTATAAAACAAAAAAAGCGAAGTCATCTTGATTTCTTTCAAGTCAGGAGAAAATGGTATGTCTGAACTAAATTATATTCTCTTAAGTAATTGACAATCAGTATAAACCCTTATTAAAGTATGTCACTGAGAGGTCAACAATATAAGATTAATTTCCAAGTACATGCAAGATGTCTATAAAAAGTAAAATTTGAAAAAAATCTCATATAGCAAATTAGGAAATGGTAGAGGGTCAGTGTGCTTTTGTTACAGGTAACATTGGGGAACCCAAATTGCCCAGGGTACCCAGATTGGCTGCAGTCATAATGTAACATACTAGGAATCATTTGAATAAGCTGGAATGTTCTATGGAATCATGTTATATATATGTTGTAGTATTTTCTTGCATATCTGTTGAAGGGGCTGATATCTGAGCTATCTGGTCTGGTACCATGTCTTTTTTGGCAGCTGTTGGTTACTTGAAAGATAATCTGGAACTTTGCAAATTCTAAAATTATACCTGTTGTCTTCTTTACATGTAATAATCAATATCAAATTTGTTGCAGCCACTTTTCTTCCATACTCGAAAAACACACTTCCAACTGTGCAATTTGGGTACCTTGACAAATAAACTATGCATAAAAATTATGAAAAAAAAAACAAAAAAATTTTTAAAAAACCAATGCCAAGTAAAAGATAAAAAAGGACAATGTTTTGGTTTTAAAAACACAATGACCTCTGATGTTACGAAAGATATTCAAACAAAGAAGGAAATTATCACTGAAGATGAACTCCAGTATCTTCCATAACACCTAAATTCTACCAAAACACCCCTTATTTATTTATTTTTAAATATTTTGTGCAAGTTTACTTGTGGTAGGTCCCGTCTTATATTATATAGTAATGTTATACTATATAGTGAAATAACCATTTAAATTAATGATGTATATCAGATATTTTAAAGAAAAATAATTAATCTTTGCTTAATGTTATTAGTCATAATGTAAAATACAAAATCTTTTCCTTGTATTATAGGTTCTCTGATTATTTACAATCAGACCTATTTTCTTTATATTGTTGAATGCCAAAAAAAAATTTTTCTGACTTAAAAAAGGGGATTCAACATAAAATTATTGTACAAGCTAAAAATTTCTTTTTTTTTCCCAACTCAGCAAAATTTATTGACAATAATACAGTGTTGCAAGTTGACTGACCATGCAGTGAAATTTATATGTACAGTGTATACCTAGTGAATTTTTATCGCCACCGATTAAATACAGATAATGTATAGTCTTTAAATTTCTGCTGGCTGCTTTGGGAACATTTCACAGGGATGATTTTACTCAGCTTTTAGCTAATTTTTTGGGGGTTGTTATTGCTGGCTAACAAAATTGCCTCTGAAATAAAACCAAAGGGTACAACCAGAAAAGAAATTTCTGTGATGGGACTTGAATAGCAGTTCCAGATACTCAGATTGTAAGTGACCAAACTTTTAAAGTATACAAGTAAAAAAAATGTTTTGTAATGATTTGATCATTTAACATTGTATGAATTTCATTTAAATTTCAGTTTCCATTTTTGGAGTATAAGATAAATTGTATATAGATGATATAGTTAAATCATTTACAGTGCAATATTTTTGTGTGATATTACATTGTACCTGTTGCTTTTATTGGTCACTGTGCAATATCTCTTAACGATTATTCCAATTATTTTTAAAGAAATACCTATCAAATTTATTGGCTAAGATTGGTGTTCATAAAAGTTTTGTAAGAGCATGTGATTTTTACTATCATCCGTTACACATTATGATACAGTACTTTATGTTATGAGTGACCAAATCTTGTGGAAAGCATTAATAGTAAAGGCATGTGCTATACAGGAAGCCTTTTATAGTAATTTTCTATTAACTTTCACTATGTCACTTTGGCCAGTTTGCAGGTAATTTTATGTTGTCCATATTTTAAATTGAACAATTGCTTGGACTCTCTTATCCCTTTCTAAAAATTCAAATGTAACCAAAATAACATTGAAAGTAAACCTATTTTTTGACAACAGGGAATGTTGAAATTGCAGTAAAATTTTGTTCACTCAAATTGCAGTAGATTTACTGAAAAGTGGAGATCTCTTTGAAGGGATTGAGAAACTAGTTGATTTCAAATGGTATTCAAGTTCAGATGTCAGACCAGTGTTCAACATATATTTAAATAGAATCTTTCTGTATAAAAATGTTTTAGAAATAATACTATTTAGAAGAAAATTGAATACCTTTGAATACTTATTTTACAGTACAAATTTTTGAGCTTGTGACAATTAAAAAAAAATTTCATCCAAATTTTTGTCACCATGTTACAAATGACTCAGCAGCCAGCAAAAGTTTTAAGTCCTCTATCAATGTAAGAATGAGTCTGTATGTACGAGAGTGTTTTTTAGAACTTTTTCAGTGAGATATATAGTTAAATTTATTTCTGTAATGGTATTTTTTTTGTTGATAGCGGGAGTGATGTGAACCTTTAAACCAGATTTTATATATGAGGCATCTAATATTGCTAAATGTTTGATTTTTGTATGAATGAAAGTGCAATACCATATGTTTTTTTGTGGCATTTATATAACAATTTTATTGTCCTTAATCAGGACATGATAATTGTATGTCATGAATTGTCCAGATTTTTCGTTAACCAGTTGATTTTTTTTTTTAACTTTGGCTTTCATATGCATATACAAAAGTATTTTTAAAATGAATATCCTCATAAAATTTCATCTACTGTAGACAAAGAAATTTGGGACAATATTTTTAAAGTTTTGATGTACTCGAACAAAATACCTTAAAATTCTAAATTCTGATATATATCTGGACTATTTACTTACGTTATAAGGGAGATAACTCTGTGTTCTTGCTTTAATTGTGTACATAACTGTGTTAATGAATTCATATTTATTTATGAATGATATGGAAACATTTTTTTAAGTTATTTATATCACCATGATGAAATTCATTCATTGGGGAATCCCTGATTTCATTATTGTGCTATTTTTAGAATGACACTTTGTAAATTGTGATATATGTAACCAGTAATATGAAATCTTGACATCCAATTAAATTGGGGTCTGTAGATCTAACGTTACATAGAGTAATTATATAAGCTTTATATAGTTGAATGGATGTTTTTGTTTCCATGGCAACCAAAAGTGTTTCGAAAATGAATATTGTGTCCATATTCAATTAGTCATGATGTACTTATGGTATGTATAGATCAGCAGTCCATACCTTTAAAAAGAAATGAAGCTCAATTTTCATTCATCACTGTTTTGGAGCACCTCGCTATTTTGAACTTAAAGTACTGTTCAATTTTATCTCAGTATTTCCTACAGAATTTTAATTTTTGGAGCAACCCACAATATTTGTCCTCTATTAATATGATCAGCATTTATATTTTTTTTCCTACAGAGTAGTTTTATGACTTGCATAATCCTTGTTTTGTAGGAATAAGTAAAAAAAAGCAAAAAGTCATTCCTTTCATACGTTACAAAGATTTACTAAAATCATACTTGATCATAAGGGATTTTTGTGTGGATCTGATTTTTTCAGCATAATAAACAGGTTTATTTTTAGCTTTGAAAAAACCAAAGTTTAAAGTATTTTTAGTGCTGATTTTGTAAATTAATGTCAAAAACTGTTAAAAAAACATGAAATCACAAACTATTTAAATCGATTAGGTAACACATACCATATTGTGGGTTATCTTCAAGGAGTTCAAATTTTTGCTTATTTAAGTGGTCAATCAAAAAGCACCAGATCCACAAACATAAAAATGCTGGAAAACAGTACAAGATTTAAGTCATTATACTCTCTAATATAACTTACTACACTATAATTTACAATTGAAAACTCTGGTATGATAATATGTGTAACCTAGGCCTCTTTAAAAGATTTTACAACATCCACATTTACCGACTGATTTCAAGGAAGGAGTTAAGTGAAATTTTTTAGGAATTAGTCCAACCAAATTTCTCCAGTAAACAAAGTTCACTTGTTGCAGAATTTGAATAAAAAGGAAGTACATAAAAATTAAAATGGCTCTGTATTTGAAAGGCAAACTGAATCTTAGTTTCTTCCTAACATTTCATTGATTTGATTGAAAGACTTTAGTACATTTTTAGTGTAAAAAAAAAACAGCAGTTCTCAATAGATGCTAGTCAGAATATTAGGAATCAAAAACATGTATGTCAAAGGTTAAGGCCAGTGCAATAATGTCACATGTTAATTTCTCATTTCAATAGGTTGTTTTGTTTTGAATAACACACCTTGCACGATATTTTGTCCACATAGTCAAATTGTTTGTACCAAAAAGTGCTAACCTAAATTGTTTATAATTTATTGTCAATACATAACTAAAACATTGATTTTAGTACATTTAAATGTAGGTTATTTTTAGATGTATGGTTTTGGGATTTTAATTTATTTTTGAAGAAATGAGAAATAATATTTTGATTACATTGAACAACAGAATATTTGGAAAATTATATCATTTAACAACACAGATTAGGTTTTAATGAGAAACAAATGTGCCATTTACTTGCCATCAATGAATGTTCCACAAAGATTGAATAAAAAGGGATTTAATTCAGTAAAAAGTAAATAATATTTTTCTAATACATGCAACTTCAGTTACAAAATACAATTATTTTTTCATTAGAGTTCTGTCAACAGCCACAGTTTATATATAACACTTAACATAATGTCTAATTCCCAGATATATACAACAGCTAACTAGATGTCCCAGAAGTTTGTTTTAGGTATACAGTTGTATGTGTAATTTTGAGTTGTGAACAGATTTTTATTTTGTTAATATAAGAATGTGCTTTTTGTATTGAAAACATGTTACTTTATGGATGTAATTCTTTTAGGAGTTATCTCCCCTGGAAAAATTGCCATCAATACATGATTAAAATAATCCATTCATAAAATACTGGTGTTATGTTTATTATGCATCAGAATAAAAACCCATGTTTGATTCCTGTCTAGGAATTTTGATGTAATCCTCAGATTATGCATTAGACTATAAACCCAGGTTTGATTCCTGTCTAGGAATGTTTGTGTAATCCTCAAATTATGCATTAGACTATAAATCCAGGTTTGATTCCTGCCTTGGAATGTCTATGTAATCCTTATTTTTCTCTCCTTTGAATATCCCTTTGGTATTTCTTGACTTTAATTATGCATCAGACTAGAAAACCAGGTTTGATTCCTGTCTAGCATTTACACAAGTAAATTTCAGAGATAATCTTATAAGGCTATATCTTGTCTGAATATCTTTATATAAAACTAGTCATTCATCTTTTGAAAAAAATTGTTCATGTTAGGCATGATCTAACCAAGTGTATATTTACAGATTTCATGTTAATTGATTTTGCAAGTGTAACAATCCTTCTCCAAGACGGCTGATTGTTTGTCCATACCCACATTGTTTGCTTTAACTAGTCATTTTTGGCTCTCAATCATCTGTCCATCTGTTCACTTTTCACAACTACTCAACAGAATTTAATAAAACTTGGCAGAGATGTTTGTTGTAAGGTTCTGTCCAAGAGTTGTTGCTTTGGTTCCTATTGGGCAAGAAACATGAATCTCAAGAACAATATGTTTCTGTAGTGTTCTTACTTTGGCGCCGATTGGAAATCCAAGACGGCCACCAGCAACTGAATCGGTTAACATTGGTCCCTATGGAATTCCTTTTCTAAATACTACTTGACCCATGGATTTAAAGTTAAAACGCATTTTAATCATTAAGATTACCTAAATTCTTAAAAGCTAATTTGAAAATTGTTTTATCTCATGTTTCGAAGGAAGAACCACTGCTGTTTGAAAGGATTTATTATTTAACCAATGAGCATTGAGTCTCATTCATTTCACTGTTTAATGTCTGCGCCCCAGTATTTTATGAATTGGTACATTGTATCCTTGAGCCATATCGGAAATACATTTAAATTTTTCCTTCTGAAGAACAATTAGATTGATACCAAACTTGGTGGAAGTGATACCTATAAACCTGAAAAAATTGTCCTACTTTAGTGCGGTTCTGCTAGGAAACATGGCTTTTCTGATTGCTTAAATTCTGCTTCATATCTAGCTTTGTACATGTGGCGTTTGTTGTGCTGTTTGTTTATTTGTTTAGTTGGGGTTTTACACCGTTTTCAGCACATTTGGCTATTTTGTGGCAGCCAGTTTTTATTGTTGCAGGAAGCCGGAGTACCCGGAGAGAACCACCGACCTTCGGTAGGAAAATTGGCAATCCTTGTCAATTAAGATTGGAGTCGAACACACCCTGCCACAGGTGAGATTCGAAATCACAACCTCAGCATTGACAGGCTAGTGATCACTAGTAGTCATGACGAACTACCTAGACCACTCGGCCACCGAGGCCCCTGTTTGTTGTGCTGTATTTTCATTGGACTTGTGTTTATGGACTGTTCTCACTGTTTTGTCGCTTCGGTATTCTTTTGCTGCTTTTTTCTAGATCTAGGATTAGATTAGTCCCATAAAATTGAAAGTCATCAATGATTATTGCATGATACTGTACCGATTCGAAATATGTCCATTGACAGTAAATTTTAACTTAAATAGCAAAGACGAGAGTTGTATGAGTGACAGCAAACCGGGTTTTCCTTCGATTTCATTTTTACTGAGGAACTTTTTTCCAATAAAGAAGTCAAGGGTCAAGGTCAGATGTCAACATCTTTAGTACATGGCACATCATCTTGAGGTACACTACCCACACATCAAAGATCTAAGATCTAAGTTTTAATACAAAAAAGTTTTAAGGCGGGACACGATTACCAATTTATTGACCTTGAGGTCAACGTTTAAGGTCAACATCCTTAATATGCAACCGACACATCCTGAGGAAACCTACCTACAAACCAAAAATCCAAGGCCTAGGTCTAGACAAAAAAGTTACAGGCCGCAGACGAAGATGATCTAAAATGACCCGTTTAATCATCCTAAGGTCAAGGGTCAAGGTCATTGGTCAACATTTTTGAAACATGACACAAAAATGATCTAAAGTCTAGGTCTTAAGACAATAAAGTTAATAGGCCGGACACGATTGGCAGCCTACAACCGCCCGCCCGCCGGCCCGAGTTCACCAATTCAATAACCGGACTTTTCCAGAGGAAAACCAGGTTAAAAATCAAATGAGCGGAACAGCTGCAGACTTTGTTCACTTTTTGACCGATGGACAGCAATTGGGGTATAACCGGGGATATAGAGCAGCACAAAACATGCAGTTTCATTTGTTATTGTTCTCCACCATGGTATATGTAATGGATGATGTTTAAATCTCTTCCCTGATGGTCAAAGTCACAATCTTAGTCACATGTCATAGTTACCAAAATGTGTCTGCACTACACCTTTATTGCTCACTCCTAAATGTGTTCAATTCATTACCTTGAAGGTGCAGATTTTAACTTTGAAGAACAGAGTGCATGTTCAAATATTGGTGATCTCAGTTAAGGGTACTGCTAGGGAGTTAAATGATGATCATTTAATAGCATGCTTGTTCTCCACCAGTAGAAGGCATGCATGTCATAAATAGCAATTAAATCTCAACCTTGGAGGTAAAGGTCAAACTTAGTTTGAAATTTTAGACCATATGACATGTCTGCTCTCTTCAATATTGCTCAGAGTTAAATGATGATTATGGTTGTTCTTCACATTGTTTTAGAAGTTTATCTGATAGTAACTTTAAAGACCAAACTTCCTATTTAATTCTACCCATGATTTTTTAGTAGTATATTTGGACAGGCAAATTATTATTTGAGGAGGAGCGAGCAGGAACTGGAAATGACTCACCGGAACCAGAAATTATGTCACCGGAAGCGGAAGTCACGTGGTCGTAAGTGCTTTGCACGCATGCGCAACCGAAAGTGATGGATTTCTCGCTATTTTTCCATTATTTGATTACGGAAGTGACGTCAGTCACGTGCTTGGACCCAGATGTGTCGTCTGGGCATGCTTGAAGGTTTTCGGATAGGATTATCTCCCATTTTTCCCGCGGTTCTCGGTAGTATCTGGGTCTTTCATCAGTCTGTATAGGGTAAGGGTCTCGCATTGAGTCTTGAGGGACTGATACTACCACTGTTATGTCGAAGTCCTACAGTATACGCAGTCGGAGGTACTGTTGGATTATCTCTCCTTTTCCCAACCTTTTCGTCCCGGGTGATGTTTTTCGTTTGTTCAAGGGATGTCCAAAGGTAGGATTGGATTATGTCCCCTTACTCCCGTTTCGGTTGCTGCTGCTGCTCTTCTCTTGCTCCGTGCTGCTCATCAGTGCTCTTCTCTTGCTCTTCGCTGCTCATTGCTGCTCATCGCTGCGCTTCCCTTGCTCCGTGCTGCTCATCTCTGCCCTTCTGTTGCTCATCGCTACCCTTTGTTGCTCTTCTTTTGCTCTTCGCTGCTCATCTCTGCTCATCCCTGCTCTTCTCTTGCTCATATCTGCTCTTCGCTGCTCATCGCTGCTGTTCTCTTGCTCATCGCTGCTGTTCTCTCGCTCATCGCTGCCCTTTGCTACTCATCTCTGCTCATCGCTTCTCTTCTCTTGCTCATGGCTGCTCTTTGCTGCTCTTTGCTGCTCATCTCTTGCTCGTGCCGCTCATCGCTGCTCATCTCTTGTCCCGCTCTGCTCATCGCTGCTCTGGTCTTACTCTGTACTGCTCATTGCTGCTCATCGCTGCTCTTCTTTTGCTCATTGCTGCTCATCGATGCTCATCTCTTGCTCATCCCTGCTCATCGCTGTTCTTGCTGCTCATCACTTGCTCCGTGCTGCACATCGCTGCTCATCTCTTGCCCATCGTTGCACATCGCTGCTCATCGCTGTTCTTCTCTTGCTGTGTGGTGCTCATCGCTGCTCTTCTCTTGCTCAACACTGCTCTTCGCTGCTCATCTCTTGGTCAGTGCTTCTCATCTCTGCTCTTGTCTTGCTCTGTGCTGTTCTGTGCTGCTCTTCTGTTCTGCGCTGTTCTTCCTGATAGTTATGTCGATGTCTGACCGTATACACAGTACAATGGGACTATTGGGTTATCTCCCCTTTCCTGTCTTTTTCATTCTCGGTCGTCTCTGTGTCAGTCATCGGACTGTAAAGGGTTTGGGTCTTGCATTGTGTCCCTATGTCACTGTTTAAGTCCGAGAGTATACGCAGTACAATGGGACTATTGGATTACCTCCCGTCTAAAGGGCTGTTATCACACTGTATAGTTTAGGGTCTCGCATCAAGTCTCTAGGGACTGATACTCTCACTGTTATGTCGAAGTCGGAGAGTATACTAAATACAGAGGGACTGTCGGCTTATCTCCCCTTTTCCTGTGCTTTTCATCCCAGGTGATATTTTCCGTTTGTTCAAGGGAAGGTAGGGTTGGATTATTTCCCCTTACCTGCAGCTGATGCTGTCACCGTTAGGTCAATGGAGGGGTGTCCTTAGCAACCGCCGGCGGTCCATCTCATTGGTTTTTTTGCTGCTCATCGTTACTCTTCTCTTGCTCATCACTGCTCTTCGCTGCTCAGCAACACGCTGTCGTGCTTATTTCTGTTTTTTGATGCTGCTGCTGCTGCTCTTCTGATTGCTCCGCGTTACTCTTCACCGCTCAGCACCATGCTCTCGTGCTCATTTCGTTTTTTTTTTTTTTTTTTTTTTTTTGCTGCTACTAGTGGGGTCAATTGTCTTAGTCGAAGATTGGATCTTTGCGAGAGCACCCTAACGTCCGGGTCACTTTGAAAGTCCACTCGGCATTTTTCCAGCCTTGTGACTGGCTATCATAAGAAACGCTGCATTAACCCTCTCATATTTTTTAGGCCACTCTGCATTTGTCCAGGTTTGTGATTGGCTACATATGTATGAACATATATATACTGCATTACCCCTTCTTCCCTTTTTTAAATTTTTTTCTATTTTTTAAGTAATATGTTAATGTTAGTTCCAATTCCTCCATCACATAGAGTCATTGCTGTCTTCAGCTGGTGGTGGGTCATAGTCGTTAAGTACACGATTAAGCGGATATTTTCGTTTTCCAAGGGTTTTATTCATAGTCTTCCTCTTATCTTAGGCGTTTAGCCGTTTTTAGCTCACCTGATCCGAAGGGTCATGTGAGCTATTGCTATCACTTGGCGTCCGTCGTCCGTCCGTTAACTTTTTCAAACGTTAACTCCTCCAACACCATAAGTCCAACTGCAACCAAACTTGGTACAGTTATTAATTGGTATGGGTGCTACAAATCTATTGTTTGGATTTTTGATTCGTATAAAAACATGTCCGTCATGGCTAAAAATAGAACATAGGGGTAAATCGCAGTTTTTTGCAAATAAGTCAGAAACGGTCACAGATATCAAAATTCTGGCATAGGGTAAAAGTGATCAGCACCTCAAGATCTACCTGCCCTGAAATTTTGAAGAAGATCCAACAACTCATTTCAGAGTTATCACCCTTTTTCCTGATTTTTTCCAAATTTTGCACATTTTAAACTCATTATTTTGAAAACTATAAAAGATATCTGAGAAATTCAAATTGCATATTGTTAGGCACATCAAGATCTACAAAATCTGTAACAGGCTCAAAGTTGTAGGGCCATTCCTTCAGAAGTTATCCCCCTTAAAACATAAAAATTGACCATTTTTACAGTCTTTCCTCATAATATTGAAAGCCATTTACTCCTCCGACACCTTAAGTTCAATTGTAATCAGACCTGGTATAGTTCTTTTTTAGCATGAGTGCTACAAAATTGTTGATTGGATTTTGGATTCATATTAAAAGACATGGCTGCTGTTGCTAAAAATAGACAAGGGGTAAATTGCAGTTTTTGGTAAATAACTCAAAAATGGCTACAGATACAAAATTCTGTTTGGAGCAAAGGTGATCAGCACTTTGTGATTTATCTGCTTTGAAATTTTGAAGAAGATCCAACATTCCCTACAGGAGTTATTGCACTTTTTAGCTCACCGAAGGGTCATGTGAGCTATTGCCATCACTTGGCGTCCGTCGTCCGTCCGTCCGTCGTCCGTCGTCCGTCCGTAAACTTTTTCAAACGTTAACTCCTCTGACACCAAAAGACCAATTGCAACCAAACTTCGTACAGTTGTTTATTGGTATATGTGCTACAAAACTATCGTTTGGATTTTTGATTCGTAAAAAAACATGGCCACCATGGCTAAAAATAGAACATAGGGGTAAATTGCAGTTTTTTGCAAATAACTCAAAAACCATAACAGATATCAAAATTCTGGCAGGGTAAAAGTGTTCAGCACCTCAAGATCTACCTGCCCTGAAATTTTGAAGAAGATCCAACGACCCATGTAGGAGTTATTGCCCTTTTTCTGCATTTTTTCCAAATTTTGCACTTATTAAGCTCAATATCTTGGATACTATAAAGGAAATTTGAAAAATTGAATTTATTCATTGTAATAAAATCGTTAACTCCTCTTACACCATACGTTTAATTGCAACCAAACTTAGTGTAGTTGTTCCTTGGCATGAGTGCTACTAAACTATCGTTTGGATTTTTGATTTGTAAAAAAACATGGCTGCCATGGCTAAAAATAGAACATAGGGGTAAATTGCAGTTTTTTGCAAATAACTCAAAAATGGTGACAGATATCAAAATTCTGATGGGAAGCTAAAGTGTTCAACACCTCAAGATCTACCTGCTTTGAAATTCTGAAGAAGATATAACCACCCATGTAGGAGTTATTGCCCTTTTTCTTGATTTTTTTTTGAAATTTGTACTTGTTAAGTTGTATGATCATTCCTTTTAGGAGTTATTCCCCTTAGAACATCCCTTAGTTTGCAAAATGTTTAAATGAGCCCTTTAGGAGTTAAAGTTTTGTCCCTTAAATGTCAAAATAACTGTTGATGCCTTATAGATGGCAAACTGTAGAAAATGAAAAAAAAGCTTTTGATTGCATGTAAATTTGTTATGTTATTATTTCAAAAATCTTCTCCTCTGAAACTACTGAATGGATTTGGACAAAACTTAGCATGATTGTTCCTTAGGGTATCCTGCACAAAGTGTATGCTTCGATTTTTGATCCGTCGAAAAACATGGCCACTGTTACTAAAAATAGAACATAGGGGTCAAACAACAGTTTTTCGCAAATATCTCAAAAATCATCAGGTTACGGCAAATTCTGCAGGTTGAAAGTGTTCAGCATGATGAGAGCTACCTGTGTGCTGATTTTCGTGAAAATCTGTCAACTGATGTTAGAGTTATTGCCCTTTTTGACATTTTTGGCTTTTTTTATGTCTTTATTTCAAAAATCTTCTTCTCTGAAACTACTGTTCAAAATCAAATGAAACTTGGTAAGATTGTTCCTTAGGGTATCCTGCAAAAAGTTAATGCTTGGATTTTTGATTGGTCGAAAAACATGTCCGCCCTTACTAAAAATAGAACATAGGAGTCAAAATGCTTTTTTTTGCTATTTTTTCCTGAATTATAGAAATAAAATGAAGATGAAAGCTACTTTGATGGCAAACATGGTATCCCGAGTTGAATGGTGATGATGAAAGTTTGTTTTGGACGGCCATTTTTAAAATGGCTGCCATTTTCCCGCCATTTTTTACATTTGCTCGGATTTCAACAATATTTGGTTTTTAAAGTAAACATGCATGGTATCCTTAGTGAATGGTGATGATGAGAATGTTGTATAACAATGATTAAACTTCATAATATGTGAGCTTTTAATTGCCATCACTTGGTGTCTGTCATCATCGTTGTTAACAAATTTTCAAACATCTTCTCCTCTGAAACTACTAGGGGGATTTGGATGAAACTTAGCATGATTGTTCCTGCAATATTTCCTTTTCAAGTACAATAAAAAGCCTTAACCCACAATTTTTACATAACTTCTTTCAAACATTTTAAAAACGAAGACAACATATAGACCAAAAGATTTATACTTGTATTTGAAGATGAATTAAAGCTTGTATTTTGTATTGTGAATCATCAGATTGACCATGACTGTATTTTAATCAAGCATAGGGAGAACTCATGCCCATTTCTTTCCAGAGGTTCTTGAAAGGCTTTTAAAGGTATTTTCAGCATTTTATGTGACCTTAAATACTCAGTTTAATTTACAAAAAAAACATTAATATATTAATTTAGTTTATAGTCATTGTTTGCCAGGTGAGCGATTCAGGCTCTTGAGAGCCTCTTGTCTTGATCTTTTACGGGGTCTTTATTCGTGTCTTGATCTTTTACGGGGTCTTTATTCGTGTCTTGATGCCAGGACATCAGTCTGAGGTAATGCTTTCTCATTTCTTTTCTGTATTAGTCTAACATGTCTCTACATGCTGCCAAGCGTGCCATGTCTTCTTTCATTCTGGCTTCGACTCTTTTATTTACTTTCTGCAAGTATTCCGGTTGATGTACTTGAAATGTTCTATTCAAAATGACGTTCCATGGAGACTGTTCGCCTTCCTCAACGGAATCGTCGTTTTTTTATCCATGGTCAATGCTTTGTTCCGACTTCTCGTTATCGACTTCTGTGGTGGTGTCTGACAATGAATCATATTCACTATATTGTGTGGGATCATCTGCCGTGTGCATTCTTTCCTGGGATTCGATAGTCGAATGGAGCTCCGGTCGTCCTTCGAGTGCTTATATTATTAGCTACAGGTTCCTCAGCGGCTTGTTGATTCATATGCAAACTTTTCTGATAATTTCTGTATTAGGTCTTGTCCACTCGTTGTCAATCCTTCTACAAAGCTTTTGTTCATTTGACACTATACAATCATTTCTTTTTTGGGTCCACTTTGCTGGGTCCTCCACTTGTGTTTTCCATCCGTTTGGTTTTCTTCACCTTGGATGGAACTATTTTCCTTTTCATTTCTGGATTTGCTTCGTGCTAGAACCCGGAGGTGTCTTCTGGGCATGTGTGTCCGAAACCGGAAGTGGATTGCGCGCATGAGCAACCGGAAGCAGTGGAAGTATTTTCCCACTATTTGTTTACGGAAGTGAGGTCAGTCACGTGCTTGGACCCAGACGTGTCGTTCGCGCATGCTTGACCGGAATTCGGATTGAATTATCTCCCCCTTTCCCGCTCTTTTCATTCTCGGTCGTCTCTGGGTCTGTCATCGATTTGTATAGGATAAGAGTCCCGCAATGATTAAAGCCATCCTCGCCACTATGACGCCAATGGAAAGCTTTTAACGAAAATATAATCAGAGGGTTTGTTTAATTTCGTCAGTTATTTGAAGACCGTTAAACAACACACACATATTAATGGAATCAAAAACGCCTCTCGTTGATTTATTGGTTCCTGCTATAGATATTTAATACCTCTGGATCTTTCTAACGCCAAAGCAAAACCAGAAATGAAAAGGAAAATACTTCCAACCAAAGTGAAGAGAACCAAACGGCTGGAAAAAACAAGTTGAGGACCCAGCAAATTAAATATTGGATCCAAACAAGATATGTACAAAGTGTCGAATGAACAAGAGCTTTGCGGAATTCTTCAAAAGCATGAATATCTGCAAGGGATGTAGAAGGATTGACGACAGGACAAGACTTAATAGATACCTCATTAGAAAAGTGAAATCTGAACTGCAACAATCTCGAAACGAATACTTTGCCAAACGTTTGTGTGTGAATTAACAAGCCGTTGAGGAACCTGTAGCTAATATAAGCACTTGCAGGATGACCGGAGCTCATTCGACTATTGAATTCCAGGAGAGAAAGACGTCTTAAATGTATACCTGTGACATATATGGATACCAGTCTAAGCGAAACTTCAACCTAGTGTTACACATGGTATGGAAGAGGATTCAACAGACTATAATGAATATGATTTAGTCTCACCACCACCACAGAAGCCGATAACGAGGAATCGGAACAAAGCAGTGACCATGGATCCAACGAAGACGCCGAAGAGCAATGCGAACAATCTCCACGGGATGTCATATTGAATAGAACATTTCAAGTACATCAACCGGAATACTCACAGACAGAAAACGAACTGGTCGAAGTCGGAATGAAAGAAGACAAGGCACGCTTGGCAGCATATAGAGATATGTTTGACTTATACAGAGACGAAATACGAAAGCCTTGCCTCGGACTGATGTCCTAGCATCAAGACATGAATAAAGACCCTGAACATAGAAAGATAAAAATATGCCGTAGAAAAACGAAAATATCTGCTTAACCGTGTATTGAACGACTACGATCCACCACCAGCTGAAGACAGCAATGACTCTATGTGGCGGAGGAATTGGAACTAACATTAACATATTACAAAGAAAAACAGAATTTTAAAAAAGGGAAGAGGGGGTAATGCAGCTTATATATGTTTATACATATATAGCCAGTCACAAGCCTGGACAAATACAGTGGACTATCAAATGACGCGGATGTAAGGGTTCTCTCGCACAGATCCAATCTTTGACTAACGACAATCGACCACCAGCAGCAGCAAAAAACCAAAATGAGGACCAGAGCATGGTGCTGAGCGGCGATGAGCAAAATGAGTACAGTGCAGAGTAGCGATGAGCAGCACGGAGCAAGAGATGAGCAGTGATGAGCAAAGAGAAGAGCAGCGATGAGCAGCAGTGAAGAGGAAGAGAAGAGCACCTATGAGCAAGAGAAGAGCAGTGAAGAGCAGCGATGATCAGCACGGAGCAAGAGAAGAACAGCAATGAGCAAGAGAAGAACAGCAATGAGCAAGAGAAAAGCAGCGATGACGGACTGCAACAAGCAACCGCAGCAGCGAAAACAGCGACAAGTAGCACAAAAAAACAAAATGAGCATGTGAGTAGAGTCATAAGTAGCGATGAGCATCAAAGAGCAGCATACCGAAAAGGAAGGAGCAAGATATGACCAACGAAGAGCAGCAGGGAGCAAGAGATGAGTAGCAAAGAGCAGCAATGAGGACAGAAGAGCAGCGATGAGCAGCAAAGAGCAAGAGAAGATCGGTGGTGATCAACAGAAGAGTAGTGTAGAGCAGCGATGAGCAAGAGCAGAGCATCGACGATCAGCACGGAGCAATAGAAAAACAGCGATGAGCAAGAGAAGAGCACCGATGACGAATAGCAACAAGCAGCAGAAGCAGCATCAGCGAAATCAGCGACAAGTAGCACCAAAAAACCGAAATGAGCACATGAGTATAGTCATGAGTAGCAATGAGCAGCAAGAAGTAGCACGGAGAAAGGAAGGAGCAAGAGAAGAGCAGTGATAAGTATCCAATTCTGGTACTTCCGGTTCCGGTCACGTGACTTCCGGTTCCGGCGGCGTCATATCCAGCACCTCCACAGCACCTCCACAAAAGCGACTTTAGACTGAACCACATACACATGATACATACAACTGCTGAGTTAGTGGTATCTGCTCCTGTGGAAGAAAGGGTAGGACAAGGAGCTTTCTAATAAAGTTGTAAGTACTGCCTGAATGTATGGTTTGATATTTTATTTTCAAACACCCCGGTCCACGCTAAGTCCACTAAATTAATATGCCATTAATCAATCTTATTAAAAATAATTGCAGTTTATCATAATGAAAACAACTTACAATTATCAATATTTAATATGCTGTTGGAGTGGCCAATGATGCGAGCACAGCAATAGTCCTTTCCAGAAACTCATTTCCGGTATCACGATTCTGATTCTAAAATTATACTTTGAGGCAAGTTATTTCCCTTACTTTATTTACTTCCGTTTCCGGTGAACGAATTTTTTTTTCTAGCATTAGTATGTCGCACAATACGGCTGCCCCCATTAAACAAAGACTTTTCTAAATGACCCATATGTAGGAAATGCATATATGCTCCTATATAAACGCTTGCTATTATTTTTTTAAATTTTTATTTTTAAATAAAATAATCAAAATGTTACTAATATTTCAGATATATATTTTTATCGCAAATAATTTGTTAAATGTGCTGTGATTTGGTCTACAGTTCGATCATAGAGGTGGCGACTTGTCCTGATAACAGAGTGCGTGACATACTTATGATGGGTGCGACTTGTCTTGAGGGCGACTTGTCCAGCATCACCCGAATTACTGACAATCTTTGTACTTCCGGTAACACGATGCCGTTTGTTTTGGTGTGTGGAACTCCTTGCAGTGGAAAGACTACACGATCGGAAGAGTTAAAGCAGCATTTTAAAAACAAAACTGTACTCGTTATTAGTGACCACAACATTGGAGTCGACAGAAATATAGTTTATGCAGGTCATGACTAAGTGACATAACCGGGTTCGCCTGCTAGTCGGAGGCTACTGTTTGTCTTTTTTCAAAATTCTACAAGTGGTTTTTGGGGAATATTTCTATATGATCAATCTCGAACTGCGCATCACACAAATTTGTTTCCTAAAACGTATTTCAAAGAACACTGAATTGAAATACTATAAATAAAAAAAGTTTTGCTGATTGGACACTGCATGTCCAGAGTGTTGACTTCTTGTTGGCATTCTGAAATATCAAGAAAATAATAATTTTTGTGCATATTAGTATTAATTAAATGGCTTTAATAAATGTAATTTTAGTTGTATTACCATAATTTCAGTAATGCAAATGATCTCTTTTTTATGGTTGCATAATGCATTATACCATTCAATGACTGTAATTAAGAAGGTGTCAAAAAATGATTAATCCAATTATGAAGGTGTCAAAGGGTGATTAGGCCATGTAAAAAAAATCATTAGATTCTCAGGCCACTTTTCAAATTTTTTGATGAGTCAGGGAGGAGTCTTTCTTTTTTCCTTGTTTTTACTTAAAAAATTTGTTGCTTCTCAGGCCATTTTTTAAATTTTTTAATGAGGCAGGGCGGCTCTTTTTTTTTTTCTTCCAAAGGCTGCTTCATCGTTTGTTTTAATCAATTCTAGCAACTCCCTCAATGTGCACTCCGTCATGTAATCACAATGTATCGTCCATGGTACGACGGTTTTTCATCCAGAGAGGACTTGACATGACACTAAAGATGATGCCATGCTGACGGGAGTTTAACAAACAATGTATATTTAAATCACCACACCACGTGATAAAGCGTGTTTATGAAAACATTTCGCTGATTAAGATCGCGATCCTAAAAATTACCGGTAATGGAAACAGACGCGAAAAATTTCCGGGCGAGACGCGGAACTGCTGATTTTTAATTTTATTTTTTGTATGATAAGAAACGACAAATGCGGCAGGTTTAAGGGACACGCAGCGGGACCTGAGAATTTAATAATATTTTTTTTTTTTGGCCTTACATGTACATATATTTAAAAAGATGATAGATGTTAATTCTTTGTTTAATTGTTGAATATCACAAGTACAATGTATTACATTCCTTAAATTTGATACAAAACACTTAATATACTTATACTTTTTATGTATTTGGAAATTAAAAACATGTTTAATTGGAATGTCTAGAATAAGCAGATTTACGAACAAACATTTTTTTTGGTTATTTTACTGCCAATAATAATGAGTATTTTTACAGTCTCTCTCAAGTATATCTAGAGTGTCTCTTTAATGATGATAGTTATATATAAATTTAAACACTTACCAGTGCCACATAGTCTATGTTGCCACCTATTACATATGTCACACCATACTGTATGCTGATGAGGTCGGACCTCTCTGTCACACGAAATACACATGAACAATACCATGATTTATGGAAGAATGAAGTGCATCCATGATCCAATTCCATATATAACAAATTTATCAAAACACACTTGAGATCAAAGAAGCCAAGCTGCGAAAAAAAATTCGCTTTCATGTCTTACAATTCTGACATTCGTTGTTTTAACTCATTCCAAGCTGACTAGGTTATTTTAAAAACTTTACTTTCGTTATTAATCCATCAAAGACATTTAAAACAACAATCAACGATTTCAAAGACATCATAATTATACCTACTTGTAATCTGCATTATATAATTTATAAATTAAAATCAGCAGTCATTAAAAGTAATCTAAATAAAAACAAAGGTAACTATGAAGCCAATCAATGCCCTAGAACAAGCAATTAATTTATTTTCTTTAGTATTTACGAAATAAATATCGGCATAGATTTAAAACCTAAATACTATTAATATTAATCATTTTTTTTTATAAAAATCAGGCAGACGAACCCAGGGCAAACAGACTCTATGGGCGAACAGACCCACCGATACCATATTTACAAATGATTACAATGATTATGTTAACTAGCAAGTACAGTGACCTTAATTCTTAATTCTCATTAAATAAGAATAGTTGATGTGGGTCTATAATGTGATATTTTTGAAATCCAAATGATAATGAAAAGTCTTAAAGCTAATATGATAAAAAAAATCTATAATTGCTAAGAAAAATTCCAAAAATAATAGTCTTAGACAGTTTTAGGAAATTTACCGAAGTTGGAATCACAAATTTCTACATCTAGATGGAAAAAATAATGGTCTTTGAGACTCCCAGGAAATTTACCAAAGTTAGAACTGCATCTTTAAACAATTCCGAAACCTTTATTAGTTATTGCCCCTGAATCGTTAATTTTAATGAAATTTTGCAGTTTTAGGTTATTATCTTGAATATTAGTATAACTAAAGACAAACTGTTAACTGCAAAAATCATGTTCAACAAAGTAAGATCTACAAATAATTGTTAACCCTTATAGGAGTTTTTGGCCTTTAAAGACAATTTTTCACATTTTTTACTTCCACTTTGTTAACTTTCAAAAATATTCTCCTCTGAAACTACATGATCAATTTCAGCCAAACTGAGGCTGGAATATCCATGTGAGGCTCTATAAATTCATGTGTAAAAAAAAAACAAATGCATTGTTTTCTGAAAATTTGCCCTGTACTGGTACCAACAACTACCTTACAAAATCATGATTTCTCCAGTTTACAAATGATTATCCTTTATTCATTGAAAGTTTTAAAAAAAGATTATCTTTTTAGCCCATATGAGCCATTGTCAATATCGTAAACTTCTTAAACTTCTTTAAAGATCTTCTCTCTTACCATTGGACCATTTAAAATAAAACTGCAAGATGGCTGCCAGAGCTGACCATAGTTTAACATAGGACTTTATGGGAATATTGACTTAATGATGACAATCAACCAAGATGGCCACCAAAGATGAACATTCAGGGCTCACCAAACTGGGCGATTAGGGCAATTAAGTCGCCTAATGCTCACCAATGTCGCCCTGTCATCAGCTCCAGAGCGACAAATGAGTCGCCCTGTGTTTTTAAATAAGGCGCCTCCGAACAATGTACGTAATCAGCTGCGTCTGAAGACCGTTATTTTCATTAAAAATCTCGAGCCACCATTTTTTGTTTTCTTGGAGGAAGGGGATAGAAACGACAAAAAGTAAGCTAGAAAATCGCGGCAATCGGAATTCTCGTGATTTTTCATTGGTCACGGCGTTTTTTACCGACCGGTAACAATATGTAGACCTTATTTAAAAATAAATTTTGCAGATTTTGACATATCTATGCACAAATGGAAATTTTGTCAATACATGTATTGATTATTAAGGTGTTCAAGCAAGGTGAATGGGAGGATTTTAAGAGTATGTTTGAGAAAAAATAATAGTAAAGAGTATAGATAAATAAATATTAAAAAATAAAATTGCAATAATAAATAAGTTGTGTCAAAAGTACAAATATTTTTGCTCATATCTGTAACAGAAATTTTCTTCCAAGTTTGGAGCACCACTGCATAATTTCATTTTTTTAATTTTTTTATATTTCAAATTATATTTGTCAGTATTTTAAGGCAGCACATGATTTTAATTAAACTTTAAAAATAGTACAATAGGCCTACCATGGTCAAAATCATCCATGCAATGTACATTAAAAAAGTGGTGATGAGTCCTGGGACTGGGACTCATAAAAATCTGCTGGGACTCACCAGGACTCAGCATGAAAAATTCTCAAAGGATATTGATTAAATGCACATGAGACAAAATCTCAGATTATGACTAAAATGGAAGGATATGGAGTAAATGTAGATAAAATCTCAAACAATACAGGATAAAACACAATAAAGGAATGTATAGTATACACTGTAAGAAACAAAATAACAGGTATTTACTCGACAGGCGACAAATTGGGGGAAAAACACAGTGTCTTTGGTAGACTTGGAAGTCTCCCTGTCATGCCCTGAAGTCTCCCTGTTGCTACCGTGAGGGAGACTCTGAGTTTCCCTGTTATTTTCAAGTGTGGTGAGCCCTGAACATAGCTTAACATAGGACACTATGGGAAAAATAATTTAAAAAATCTTCTTGTCTGAAATCAGTAAGCCACTTGGAATCAAACTTGGCAGCAATGGTCCTTAGATGGTCCTCTTTCAGATATGTTTTTGATGATCTCGCCTTCCATCTAAGATGACTGCCAAGATGGCACCTAATTTGAAAGTTCATTTAAAAGATCTTCTTGTACCAGTGAGCAATTTGGCAAGGCCAGTGTGCCAATTAAAACTAGGCATCAATGTACCTCCAGACTGACAGCCAAGATGGACATAGTCAAACAATTTATTCTGCTATAACATGTATAAGTCTGCAAATGATTTCCAGGTGAGCAATACAAGCTCCTGGGAGCCTCTGCTTAATTGTATGTTTTAAATGGAAATGGATGTTATTAAAGTTATGCCAAAGGTTTAGATTAGAATTCTCTCGGAAGAGTTATTTTTAATATTAAAAATATGGGAAATTGATTTTGGAGGTACCATGACATCTAATTTATGTCAAATATTTAGATTAGAATTCTGTCAGACTAGTTTTTTCTAAGAGTTATTCGCCTTTAAATAGTGACAATATGGGAACTTGACTTTTTTTAGCACTATCATGTCTACATTTTTCAAAAGATTATAATAAAATTTATGTCTTAGCTTAATTATAAGCATTCTCTCAGACAAGTTCCAAAATCATCACCAACAGATTGATTTTGTAAGAGTTATTTTCCTTTGAAAATTAAAAATAAGGAAAATAGACTTTTAAACACTTTCTCATCTTCATATCTCTACAGATTTTTGGAAAAGTACTTGGCAACCAAATAATAAAGTAGTCAGGTGTAAAACAGCAATTGCTTGAAATTATTGAATTTTAAACACTGCAGTTCCTTGTTTGGTAAATATTATGAAAAAACTCTCAGACCTTTAAATTTTTGGAAAAGTACCTAGCAACCACATAATCATGATAATAAAGTAGTCAGGTGTGAAACAGCAATTGCTTGGAATAATCAAATTTCAAACATGACGGTTCCATGTTGGCTATTCTATAACGATCTTGTCTTTCTATTTTCAGATTCAAAGAAAGAAAAGGAAACAAGAGGAACACTAAAGTCTTCAGTACAGAGGTGAATATGTAACGGTTTATTTTTTCCGGTGTGAAATTATTTCCGAACTCGTATATTAATACACTTCTGACGGAATAAAGTTGGAAAATATTTCATTATATAAAAATTAAGATTGCTATAAAATATTATCTGATTCATATTTTACACAAGATCATCATTTGACGGTCGGAAAATATTTCACAGATATATGAATATCACAGCCGGAATAAATTATCTCTTACAAATATAGTCAATTTTAACACTACCTACATCTGTGGTCAAATAATGATATTTTGGTTCCAAAGTCACAGACGTAAGATGGCTTTTTGGCAACCTCATATTAAATTTTCCCACAAGCTTTAATAACATCATATTATAACTTGCGTTGTGTAATGGCGTCTTCGAGTCGGAATACCTATGTTGTGGTGTTTCAAAATGTCATAGAAACTGTCCTATTAGAAAAGAAATAATTCGTGGTGGTTTGAAAATATCACGATTTTACCATCGGTAGGCCCTTTATGCTGATATTTTACCTCTCGGTCTGCTCATGACAAAATATTTGGCGTAAAGGACCTACATGTACCTGTGGTAAAATCAGGATATTTTGAACCCACTGTAAATTATTTCTCAAATAGAAAGGATTTGTAAAATATGGAGGCTGATTCCATGTCCTTTGGTACGGTTGTACACCACTTTACCAACTGAGCTAAAGGACTACTCCACTAGTGCAGCTAATGGAGGTTGGCTATATATATCTATTATGGTTCTATGATATCGTTCACAAACCACCATATCCCTTCTTTCATATTATGCAATTTTTAATCTTTTATTCCTCCTGATCAACCCATATTTCAACCAAATTACTACAGTTGACTCTTGTTATATTGAAGTCCTTTTGACAGCACAAAAAATTCAAGATAGACGAAATTTGAATAAAAGGAGGCTGAAAAATTTTCCTAGTTATGAAGGGGAGGTAAATTAATACTTCTGGTAAATCTAAAATCTCTGTAGGTGTCAGACTAAAACGTACTATCGAGCCCCCAGTATATTTATCAATGTTCAGATACTTATGTAATTAATGTGTAACATTTCATATTTATAAGAATAATAAAGACTTAAAAAAAAATTGATTACAATAGGTCAAAAAGATTTGACAGTCCGTATTGTGAACACATCAAGAGCAAGACGACAAATAAATCCATAAGATGATTAACTTGTTAATTAAAAACCTTTGTAGATAAATTGACACTAATTAATCTACTCAAGGTGAATTATTTTTACAATTCAGTGTGAATTCTCAATAAATCAATAGCACAAAAAATCAGTAGATGCCAAATTTTGTCAATTAACAGAAATAAAACTTGCCTGTGAAGACAATTATTATCAATCCACAAGTTGATGTTTTGATAGATGATGATTATTCGACATAATGAATAAAATGTTTGTTCTTTTTATAATTTGGGACTCAAAATTTTCTTTGAGATTGAAGAAAATTTGACTTAAAGGGAGTCAAAATACATATAGTTTGCACTGTAAAAAATCTGGGACTACAAAGCAAATCGACTCCAGTTAATTTGAGATAACGAGAGTCAGCTGTATAATATTGTGCTCTTGTTGGCAGAAATGATGTATGGAAGGACCTCTATTAAAGTTCCACCTTTGGTTCCGGTTTGATGAACAACATGGCCACCAGAGGCCATCTTTGATTTTTATTGTAAAATTTTCAACACACGATACTTAGTCCAGTCCTTCAACACACAATACTTAGTCCAGTCCTTCAACACACGATACTTAGTCCAGTCCTTCAACACACGATACTTAGTCCAGTCCTTCAACACACGATACTTAATCCAGTCCTTCAACACACGATACTTAGTCCAGTCCTTCAACACACGATACTTAGTCCAGTCCTTCAACACACGATACTTAGTCCAATCCTTCAACACACGATACTTAGTCCAGTCCTTCAACACACGATACTTAGTCCAGTCTTTCAACACACGATACTTAGTCCAGTCTTCAACACACGATACTTAGTCCAGTCCTTCAACACACGATACTTAGTCCAGTCCTTCAACACACGATACTTAGTCCAGTCCTTCAACACACGATACTTAGTCCAGTCCTTCAACACACGATACTTAGTCCAGTCCTTCAACACATTAATGTAGTATAAAATAATATTACATCAGAAATAAGGTTTCTTTCTTGTTTTCCAGATTATTGAATACTGAAGATATTGTAATTTTAGATTCTCTTAACTATATAAAAGGTTTGTAGGAAACTATATTAGCTAATACATATTTATTCAGAATTATCATATGGGTAGCACCAGAAATAGTTTTGTATAGAAAAAGTAACGTCTAATCTGTACAGAGGGAAGCAATTTAAGTGTATTGTACATTGTACGGTTTCCCCCTTTCTTAGTTGGCTAAGACTGTCTGACATGTGATACTTGAAAATATAATGTATTTTTTAGCTCACCTGGCTATGCCAGGGTGAGCTTTTGCCATCACTTTGCGTCCGTCGTCCGTCCGTCGTCCGTCGTCCGTCGTCCGTCCGTCCGTCGTTAGCTCACTTTAAAAAATCTTCTCCTCTGAAACTACTGGAGGGATTGGTTTGAAACTTTATAGTAATCATCTATGACATATCCTGTACAAACGATCCTCATTTTATTATGATCCGATGAAAAACATGGCCACCGGTGCTAAAAATAGAACATAGGGGTAAATTGCAGTTTTTGGCTAATAACTCGAAAACCGATGCAAATATGAAAAATCTGACATGGGGTAAAAATGATCATCATGAAGAGATCTATCTACTGTCCAATTTTGAAGAAAATCTGACTACCCGTGTTGGAGTTATTGCCCTTTTTTCATAAAATTTTCAAAATTTTTGCATTTTTTATTTTTTATTTCAAAAAGTGTAACAGATAGAGGTCAAGTGTAAATAGCAAAAATGTTCAGCATATTGAGATCTACCCATCGTGATTTTTTGAAGAAAAACCAAAAACCCTTGTAGGAGTTATTGCCCTTTTTAGGTGAAATTTTCCGAATCTTAATATTGTTTGTCTGTTATTTCAAAAAGTATTGAAGATAGAAGTTAAGTGTAAATTACAAATATGTTAATCATGATGAGATCTACCTACCCTATAATTCTGAAGAAAATCTTAGGACCCCTATTGGAGTTATTGCCCTTTTTAGGTCAAATTTTGCGAATTTTACATTGTTTGTCTGTTATTTCAATAACTATTGAAGTTAGAGGTTAAGTGTAAATAACAAAAATGTTTAGCATGATGAGATCTACTAACCCTGCAATTTTGAAGAAAATCTTAGGACCCCTATTGGAGTTATTGCCCTTTTTAGGTAAACTTCCAAATTTTTATATTGTTTGTCTGTTATTTCAATAACTATTGAAGATAGAGGTTAAGTGTAAAAAACAAAAATGTTTATCATGATGAGATCTACTTACCTGGCAATTTTGAAGAAAATCTTAGGACCCCTGTTGGAGTTCAAAATTTTTCAATTTTGCATTTTTTGTGTTTTATTTTGAAAACTATATATACAGAGGTTGTGAAAATTGATGAAATGTTTGTAACGTTAAGATCTGTCAAAAATCAAAAAATGATGTAAATCCTTGCAAAAGTGAGAAAGCTATATGGTGATTTTTAGGTCCATTCAGGTCTACTCTAAGTCCGCGTTCAGGTCTTTAGCGTGACCCGATTTTATACGACTTCCTGTGACTGGTAAGCATGGATGTTTCTGAAATTTACAAACACAAAATGTAGGAAAAAAAACATAATTAAGCCCTTTTCATGTTTTCAATCATATATATGATCTGTGTCCTAAGGCCAAGATCAAGAAAATACACATGTATTACAGAAATTGAGGGGTGGACAATGGTAAACATTCACTAAAGTATCGATTGTGCCCCTGCGTCCACCTAGTATATTACTGATTGATGACTCAACAGGTCCACGGATGGCTCCGTAGAAAGAATGTGTTCAACATGCGCTGGAATTCTTAAATATTAAGTACATAAAAGAAAGGATGACCAGGAATTTCCACTATGATAGAAAACAAACCCACTTCCCACGTCTTTTGGTTCAGATACTACTACTAGAAACCAAAAATTAATACCCTTTATATAACCACAAAGAAATATTGATGCAATATAAATATACAGAATATTCAGGGGAATAATATAGTCTCTCTCTCAGGTATGTAAACTTTTTTAATTTTAACTGTTGATAAGTCAGAATTGTGTATGGCTCATCTCATAAATAAATGGGCCTGCCCCGCACAATTCTTTTCTTTCTTTTGTCCAATCTTTGTGGCCTGGTATAATTGGGAAGGGGGTCAATGTAAAGATGTGTTTACAAGGGGAAGTGCTGCCCAAATTTTTTTCAAGTTTTGGGAGTCTTGGTTTTTAAAGATCTAGATTTACATTGGTTTATTCGCAACTCCTTCCAGAATTTTTGTGTTCATTTACTCGCCCACACTTTTTCGATTTGTTGAGCTCAAGTGTTGTTGAGCAGGCAACACACGTGTTCCCTGGAACACCCATCCCTAAGATATATATACAATAAACACATGTGCATGCGCATAAAGAAAAATAATAATGGTGCACCAAATGTACAAGTCTTAGTTTATATCTCAATTACTATACATAATAGGATCAACTTATTGTACATCCATCTCAAAAGGCAGGTCAGCATCCAGGCAAAATTAGGTCACTTTGACCTATATTTTCGCCATCAGTGACTTGCATTCAAGTTTACATCCGAGTTCAAATCTCAGTCACTGTACATGGTAGGAACAATTTATCTTGCACATGCATGCATCTCTGATGCTAGGGATATTGCAATCTTACCAGTAAACCATTAATTTCAAATTAAATGACATAACGAAGCGGACTCTGTAATTGTTGATTACCTATGTTTGACTATAAAAGCAGTAACCCAGGTGAGCGATTACAGGCTCTTTGAGAGCCTCTTGTTTATTTTATGATATATTGAGTGCAAGATTCTATTTTTATCTTATGTTAACACTATGTTTCTATCTTTAGCTCACCTGGTCTATATAGGCCGTGTGAGCTTATGTTATCACTTTGCGTTGTCGTCCGTAAACTTTTCACATTTTGATCTTCTCCTCTGAAACTACTTGGCGGATTGTAACCAAACTTGGTAGATATGATGTTTGGGAGGGCCTGTACAAATGGTCCTTGGATGAACAACATGGGTTCCAGAGACCATCTTTGATTTTGTTGGACCAATTTTCAAAAATCTTCTCTTAAAATACAGTATGAAATGTTTTAAAACTTTGCAGGATTGATGAAAACAATACCCTGTACAAACAATCCAGTTTTTGTTGAGATTCATCTGCTCAAATGACGGCTGTACATGTTCAAAGTTTCCATTGTTAAAAGACAATAGGCCAATTTTCAAAAATGTTCTCCTCTGAAACTACATTGTACATTATGAAATGTTTTGAAACTTCGCAGGATTGATGACAACTATACATTTACAAACCTTTCACTTATGGTTGAGATTCATTCGCTCTACCAGTGGCTGCTGTTCAAAGTTTCTATTGAAACTACATGGGAAACGACTTTTTTGTAATTTGCTCTAACTAATTGGCAGATTTTAAACAAAGTTGGCAAGTATCTCATATGGAAGGTCAAATGCAAAAGATCCACCTTTTTTAGGTCAAAGGTAAAATATCAAGGTTCCTTTGGCATTTTGTGTTTCTTTAAAACCCCTTTTGATACAAAATAGCTTACATTTTATGATGGCCTAATAAAGCCAGGTGAGCAATACAGGCTTAAGTGAACCTCTAGTTAAAATAAATTGAAGCACTGGTTAACAATCAGTGTGACAATAAACACAGAAATAATTATGTTCCAACTGGAATCCGTATTTCTCATTTCAATACATGTATCATATTTATATCTTTCTTAATGAGAAAAAATATACAAAAAATATCTTTCATTGTCTTTAGACCTACCCAACCTTTGCACATTTTTAGTGGCAAGCAGAAATTTTTTTATCTTTGTGTCCCTTATCGACCCCCATTTTTTAGCTCACCTGGCCCAAAGGGCTATGTGAGCATTGTCATCACTTGGCGTCCGGTGTTGTCGTAAACTTTCCTTTAAAGATCTTCTACTCTGAAACCACTGCGCCATTTGGAACAAAAAAATTGGCTGCAATGGTCCTTAGGTGTTCCTCTTTCAGAATTGTATCTTATCATCCAAGATGGCCGTCAGAGCTGAACTATGTTTAACATTGGACCCTATAGGAAATTTACTAAAATCTTGTCTGAAGCCACTTGGCCAAGTGGAACAAAACTTGGCAGATATGGTCTTTAGATGGTCCTTTTTGAGAATTGTATCCGATGACCCACAATCCAAGATGACCACCAGAGCGGAACTTGGTTTAACATATGACCTAATGGGAAATTTCATTGAATGATCTTCTTGTTTGAAACCAATGAGACAATTGGAACTTGACAGCAATGTTCCAGGCTGACAGTCAAGATGGACATAGTCCAGGGGAGCGATACCCAGGAGCCTCTAGTTAATTGCTCTGATGTATTGATGATTGCCCTGCAGATGTATGTTATATATGCCACTGTACAATAAGAAAACAAATATACAATATATGTACTTTGACAGAAAATATATAATTTATTTGTATGAGCCTTTAGAAACAGGTAAAAATGTTTTACCTAGCATTTCTCACATGTTTGACAGCGAGTACAAATAAAGTGTATATATTTGGACAATGTGCTTATATGTGTTTTTATCCTGCAATAATAAATTGTTATCAGGGGGTGGCACAGGGTTATTTTCATGCAACATTTTCGATGCTTTTTATTTTTCGTGCCACGTTTTTTTGTTTTTTATTTCACGTTCTCTTTTGTTTGAATGCAGCAGCATGTTTACCGGTTATTATTTTTGATCTCCGTGTATGACCACCTTTATTTCCCATGCTGTCGATATTTTGTTGAAACATCTGCTGAAATGTCTGAAATGATGAATCCAAAATGGCAACACATAACATGTCTGATATTCCAAGTGGACCGGATTGCTTTACGTTCATCTTAGAAGTAGTAGATTCATCAAAGTGTCCAATAAATTTAGTTTAATAATTTAAACCGTAATTATACTTTATTGCTAAAAATTTCCTTAGGAAAAAGTGAAATTATATTCAGAACAATATATTTGCTGCATCCCAATTTTTGGAGTGTTATGCAGGGAAAACATGACACTTTATCATAAAGCACTGCAAACCAGAACACAATACATGCTTTCATTGCAAGTGAAGACAAAAGTACCAGGAAAAAAAAATATTTTATTTGGAAGGTACATAGGTCAGGGAAAAAATAGTTCTGCAATATATACCTGTATACCCAACAAAACACTGAATTCAAAGAGTTCAGGATATATATATATATTACGTCTTTTTGTGATGATTTGCAGGTTTTAGGTATGAGTTATTCTGTATAACAAAATCCTGTAAAACTCCACACTGTGTGGTGAGTATTATGTTTAAATATTATTAAATCATCAAATACATGAAAAAACTGATCTTTTATATGTATGATGAGAAAAGATTTACACAGACTATTTCTACAAGTTTACATTTTTTTCATTTACTTGCACTTTTATTGGCCAACTGTCTACAGGTTAGGGATAGGTGACTTATGGTCGATTTTGCAATTTACATAGTCATTGTATATGTGAAATCAAAGATTTTATCAGAAACAACCTTGAAAAATTTCTGAAAATCTCTTTCCATTAAACAAAAAAAAAAAATGTGGCGGGCAGGGCCAATAATAATCTATCAATTCAATTTAACTGGCCATATCTGTAGCTAAATTTTCACTGTGTTTCAGATTTACTGTGATATAGGTAAAGAGAAAGCAAAGGAATGGAACCATCAAAGACCTGAAATTGAAAGATACTCAGATGAAATGTTAGTGTGTTTCTTATTTATTTTCATTACCATCAAATTTTTTGACTCAGGACTTGGGTTCTTAACTTTGTAAATTTCAGCCCCCCTCAGAAAAAACTTGCTATTAATGGGTAAATCACAAAATTTCCATTCACAAACATACTTTAAAAGGCTCTTAACAAATCCAGTGGATATAAATACCAAATAATAGCCATTGGTACCTCTATTGGAACCAGAAAAAAAAAAGAAATTGTAAGTAAGGCCACCTAAAATAATTTCTCTGGTTCTCAGGATTTTACAAAAATGGCAAGGTAGGTGCTTAATTTATTTTTGTAGTTTATTTCCTTTCAAAAGAGGTTTAATGGGCTTATTTCGCGACATACAAATCTAGTTTGAATCCATTCACTTCTATGATGTTTTAATTACACAAATGGATTTTTTGCTTTCAATGCCTTGAATTTCCCCCATTTCTTCTGCAAACATTCTTCTGCAGAACTGTTCCATGGTAATTGTAGTTTGAACAGGCAGTATTGTCCATGGAACTCACTGTCATGATCGATTATCAGCTGTTTAGTTACTTTCATTTTGACTTGATGAATGTTACATAATGCTTGAAAGTTGAGTCTGGGTCGGTAGTTGACTGAATAAAATACTTTTGGCACCAGATTTCAAATTTTATTTTAAGGACAGTGGCGATTTTTTACTGGAAATCAAATAAACTTGTTCCATCGGCATCTTTTTAAGAGAGGCGGCATTGTCTGAGAACCAGATATTTAAGTTTAGGGATTTCATTGCATATTCAAATCTATGGATTGATTACACAAAATACATGAAAATTGTTGCAAGTGTGACTTTAGCACGTTTTTATGCCCTTCTACGAATGTGGTTGGGGCATATAGATCTACCCTTGTCTGTTCGTACGTCCCGATTCGTTAAGTTTTGCATTTAAGTTCATTTCTCAGAAACCTATAGTAATATATATCAATGATATTTCAACACGACAGTCCTCTTGTATAGTACAACACAGTTCAGAAACACTTTGGTCGCTATGACCTAATTTCATGCTTCAGTGACTTTTGTTAAGTTTTGCGTTTAGATTCATTTCTCAGAAACCTATAGTAATATATAATATTAATGATATTTCACCACTGCCTTCCTCTTGTATAGTACAATGCAGTTCAGCAACACTTGGGTCGCTATGACCTACATCATGCTTCAGTGACATTGGTTTAAATTTAATATTTGCTCCATTATAAACTTCATTTGTCACTTTCATAACTGGATATATCTTTCCTATTTAGGTCAATATTACAAAAGCTATATTGTTTTTAGGGTGGGACATGCGTGTCTTATAGACACGTTTTCTAGTTTTTCTATAAAATATAAAGAACCAAGAAAATTCCTAATCAATTAAATTACTTTCGAAATTATCAGGGATTCTTGCAATGCATCTTAAAACACATTCTGTATGGTATTTTATTAATTTTTACTTAGATACATACACTATGAATTACCTCCCTGTATGCATCCACATACACTATGAATTTTGATTGAATGTTTCTAGGACTTTAATCTCCAATAAAATGGTTTTGGAAACAAGTTTCAAATTCATATAAAGAAAAAACGAGCTGCACTCATTTTAATTGATATCTATCTCACATGCACGGATTTGAAATTTCGCTGGATTTTACTCAGTGGCAATGTTACAGGTGTTGCTAATGGAGCAGGACATGCTTAGCCTTCGGAGAACCTGTTGTCACTCCTGGTTCACATTGCTAGTGCTTTAGTTCCTGTGCTGTCTTGTTTTAATTCTGTTTAGTTTACTATATCATGTATATGTTTTTGTATTCTTTTAGTTATACATGTATTCTTGTGGCATTTGTTTGATATATTCCATTCCCTTTTTTAACTCACCTGGCTAAAGGTGTAAACTTTTACATTTTCATCTTCTCCTCTGAAACCCCTGGACCTATTGAACTGAAACTTGGCCTGTAGCGTCTATGGAAGGTCCTTTACAAAGTTTGCATAAATCATCATGGTCCGTAAAACAAAATGGCCGTCATGAGCATTTACATGTTCTGATTGGTTGAAATTTAAAACTTCTCCTCTAAAACAATAAAGCCAAATGAACTGATATTTGGTATGGAGCATCTATGGAAGGTCCTTTACAAAGTTTGCGTAAATCATCCCGGTCCATGAAACGAAATGGCCGGCATGAGCTTTTACAAACTTTGCATAAATCTTTCTAGTCCATGAAACAAAATGGCTGCCAGAAACCTTTATATGTTCTGATTGGTCGAAATTTAAAACTTCTCCTCTGAAACTGTTTGGCCTATGAACTTATACTTGGTATGAAGCATTTATAGAAGATCATTTACCAGTTTCCAGAAATCAATCTAGTCTGTCAAATCAAATCAAATGTTTGTGACTGCCAGGTGAGCGATACAGGCTCAGCCCACTGAGCCTCTTGTTTTTTAGCTCACCTGGCCTAAAAGGCCATGTGAGCTTTTCTCATCACTTGGTGTCCGTCGTCGTCTGTCGTCTGTCATCGTTAACAATTTTTCAAACATCTTCTCCTCTGAAACTACTAAATGGATTTGGATAGAACTTAGCATGATTGTTCCTTAGGGTATCCTGCACAAAGTTTATGCTTCAATTTTTGATCCGTCGAAAAACATGGCCACTGTTACTATAAATAGAACATAGGGGTCAAACAACAGTTTTTCGCAAATATCTCAAAAATCATTAGGTTATGGCAAATTCTGCAGGTTAAAAGTGTTCAGCATGATGAGAGCTACCTGTGTGCTGACTTTCGTGAAAATCTGTCAACTGATGTTAGAGTTATTGCCCTTTTTTGACATTTTTGGCTTTTTTTTTATGTTATTATTTCAAAAATCTTCTCTGAAACTAGTAAATGGATTTGGATAAAACTTAACTTGATTGTTCCTTAGGGTATCCTGCACAAATTTAATGCTTCGATTTTTGATCCGTCGAAAAACATGGCCACTGTTACTAAAAATAGAATATAGGGGTCAAACAACAGTTTTTCGCAAATATCTCAAAAATCATTAGGTTACGGCAAATTCTGTCAGGTTGAAAGTGTTCAGCATGATGAGAGCTACCTTTGTTCTAATTTCGTGAAAATCTGTCAACTGATGTCAGAGTTATTGCCCTTTTTTGACATTTTTGGCTTTTTTTATGTTATTATTTCAAAAGTCTTCTTCTCTGAAACTACTATTCAAAATCAAATGAAATTTGGTAAGATTGTTCCTTAGGGTATCCTGCAAAAATTCAATGCTTGGATTTTTGATTGGTCGAAAAACATGTCCGCCCTTACTAAAAATAGAACATAGGGGTCGAAATGCTCTTTTTGGTATTTTTTCCTGAATTATAGAAAGAAAATGAAGATGAAAGCTACTTTCAAGGTAAACATGGTATCCCGAGTTGAATGGTGATGATGAAAGTTTGTTTTGGATGGCCATTTTTAAAATGGCTGCCATTTTCCCTGCCATTTTTTACACTTGGTCGGATTTCAACAATATTTGGTTTTTAAAGTAAACATGGTATCCTTAGTGAATTGTGATGATGAGAATGTTGTATAACAATGATTACACTTCATAGTATGTGAGCTTTTAATTGCCATCACTTGGTGTCCGTCATCATCGTTGTTAACAAATTTTCAAACATCTTCTCCTCTGAAACTACTAGGGGGATTTGGATGAAACTCTACAAAATGACAGATGAGTTAAGGATGGTTTATTGGATAAAAACCAACAGCTTAGTCAATATGATCAAAGATGAAGCATAATAGAAAATAAAAAGCCTTAACCCACAATTTTTACATAACTTCTTTCAAACATTTTAAAAACGAAGACAACATATTGACCAAAAGATTTATACTTGTATTTGAAGATGAATTAAAGCTTGTATTTTGTACTGTGAATCATCAGATTAACCATGACTGTATCTTAATCAAGTGTAGGGAGAACTCATGCCCATTTCTTTCCATAGGTTCTTGAAAGGCTTTTAAAGGTATTTTCAGCATTTTACATGACCTTTAATACTCAGTTTAATTAACAACAAACATTAATATATTAATTTAGTTTATAGTGCATTGTTTGCCAGGTGAGTGATTCAGGCTCCTGAGAGCCTCTTGTCTTGCATTTCGATGTTACGTAATTTTCTCACTGTTTTGTCATTTCGGTGTTATTTGCCGATATCTCTCATTTGAAAGTCGACACAGCAATCATTGATATTCTCAGGATCGTGCATGTGACACTGAATGTATCAGATACAAGTGGTGGGAGGAAATGTCATATTTTTGTATATCATCACTTGATCACGGAATGTGATATATTAGACTGAAAATTTTTCTATGGTGATTTCATCTTATGAAGAGATGTTTTTCAACCAACATCAAGAAAACTGTTTGTGACTGATGAGACGTTTTGTTTTATTTTTAGTTTAGATGCCTTATTTATGAGATTTGAGGAACCTAAGCCAAATCAGAGATGGGACAGTCCATTATTTGTAATACAGCCTGGAGAAACACTACCCTTCCAACTGATAGAAGATGCTTTACTCAACAGGAAACCACCACCTCCAAATATGGCTACACAAAATGTTAGTAATATTACTGACCACATATCAAAATACTTATTGGAAAGAAAGGCCTAAAGTGAAATTAGCTTAATACTTTGTTTGCTGTAGCCCCTCCAAAAGTCGCCTGACCAAAACATTTTGTTGACCTTATGACTAACTTTTTTTAATTTCAAATTTAAGTGGAGTCACATAATTTTTTTTTTCAATTGCGTTCATGAATTTAATCATCATTATTATTTTCAAAAAAAAATTCTTATCTACCCACCCTACCCTTATAAGTATTGGTTTTGCTACAGCAAGCAAAGCCTGGCCTAACTTTTATATTCTGTTTGGTAAGAATGTATGTTTACGGAATTTAGTATCCTTGAAACAACGTTCATTTATTTTTATTTATTTTGAAATTAAAAAAGAAAAATTCCTAATTACTGTGACTTCTAGTTTTGTTTTATCTTATCTTCAGATAAGAATTTGTACATTTTTATGCTTCAAAGTATTTTTCATGAAATAGATTGACTTAGTTCTAATTAACATGTATATATACCCGTGAAAAAGTCTATATATCTCTTTGATTCTTGTAAATATGGATCATTAATTAAAAGAAATCACAATATCTATTAAACATTAATTTCCTTATATACTGCTTTGTATGTATATGTGTGTGTATTCCCATTGTTACACTTATGTTTTTTGTACATCATCAAAAGAGTTTAATTAAATTAATTACAATTTTGGCTTTTACTTTTTATGTTTTGAATAAATGAAGGATATTCAAAGGTGTCTGAAACTTTTTGTTAAATGTTTTAACAACTTTCAAAGCTGTCTGTGATTGAATAAATGCTTAAATTGGGTTATTTAAGTAAATTTATTTTCATATTATATTATTCTACAATGGTCTTATTGAACATTTGTATTAATTTGACATCAGTCCCGGGGGGGGGGGGGGGGTTACTATATTTTTAGTGGTACGAGTGTGCCGCAAAACAGGGTCACTTTTTCATGCCCTGCTAGTAAGAACAGGGTCCCTTTTTCATGTCCTGCTGGTTAGAACAGATACCAATTTTCGTGGATAGAGAAAAAAAGGCATTTCGTGGGATACGTAAATTCGTGGATTGCTGGCTAAGAAAAAAAATAAAAAGTTGTTGAAATACTGAAATTCGTGGCTTGGCACATCAGATATCATGAAAATACTGCGAGAAAACGTGCCAATTAGACTTTTATATTGTACAGTAAAGTACTGATTTTAAGCGCTTATAAAACAAAAGTCTAACAAACAGATTCTTCAAATTTATCATGAATTTAACAATTTACTTGTTAGGCTAATTAGGTATGAAATATGTGTTGACAAAATTGCAATCACTTGTCACCAAATACCTCGAGGCATATACACATCTTTAATCAGATTACGGTCATTAATGTCTGCTTTATTATCTTTTGACAAGTTCTATTGTTTTTACTGTAATTTATGAGAAAGTCTGTATTGTTTAGGCCTACTTAAGATTAATAATTTTTTTTAATGTTTGAATAAAAAACCGGAAGTGAATTCCGCGACAATTTACAGTCAAGATATTTTTAAAGAAAATTGTTTGAGCGGTAATAACCAAGACAAAATTACACTACACACTATATCCTCTATGGATATAGCTGACTCATCATGTACATGCTGTAAAAACGCAATTGTTCATAGGTACATCAAAACTCTGTGGTTTCAAACTAAAGTGCATTTAAGCTAAAAAAAATATTATTTTTCGTTGGATATTTAAATTCGTGGTTTACTGGGACCCACGAAAACCACGAAAATTGGTATACGACGAAAATTAATGAATCCACAGTACATTTTTTGAGCGTGCCTATAACAGGGTATGTTTTTCAATATATCTGTTTAGAACAGGGTATGTTTTTCAATGCTTTCTGGTTAGAACAGGGTATGATTTGGAAGTGCTGTTGGCACAGTTATGCCCGAAAGGATAGTCAGTAACCCCCCCCCCCCCCCCCCCCCCCCCCGGATATCAGTTTAATATTGATCAAGGTGGAAAATTTTAGTTCAATTCAGGTGAGCGATATAGGCTCTTGAGAGCCTCTAATTTAATGTTGTCATGGAAATTGATATTTACTTTTTAAAAATAGTTTAATGATTTAAATTTTAAGTTTATTAGAAAATATAATTACAACAGTTTATGTGTAACTTAATTAATATCAATTAGATATATAAATTAATGTTGATAAAAGTTTTATTTATTAAAGCCAGTTGAAATTATTCTGGAACTTTATTTGTTTGGGGAGTTCTTTATTTTTGTGTGTTTAATTTCGGCATTTATACAACGAGCAAAAAATATGTCAATTTAAAGTACATGATTTCATGTTAGAGGGGGGTCAGTATTGAAATATTTTTGCCTAGGAAAGGGAGGTGTGACATTTTTAGTACATTTTATTTTATTACCCTTTTGTGGTTTTTGAATAAAAAAGATTTGTCAACTTTAGAGGAGATATGTGCTGGTTGTTCCCATCTGAATGTGCACCTTCATATTCTATTTGAAATGAGAAAGGGAATTCATCTGGTATCTATTATTTTTTATAGAAATCCATAATGTTTACCACTTATTGTTGTTTAAGAAATATTTTCACTCATTTAAGGTTTTATTATTTTTGCAGCAGCCATTGTCATCCACAAACTTTCTATATGAGCTAGACAAAATAACACAGGATACAAACAGTGTAAGAGAAGTATTTTTAAAAATTTTCAGGATATAAGGTGGATAAGCATTTAATTTGCATGGGAAAGGCGCAGAGGAAGGATTTAAGAAAAAAGGCGAGCTGTTAAAGGAGTAGGGCTCCTGTATTTCTTTCACTCATAACAGATATTTTTTATGAATTTAAATTGCAAAGTTAATTTTAAAAAAAGTGTAAATGTCAACAAAAAAAAAGAAGTTGCAATATCTATAAAAAAAAAGCTCATGTTTTCTGTCCATAAAGGTCGTAATAAGAGGTGGTTTTCAGGAGCTCACCTGGATTTGGCTTCTATCATGAAAACTATAAAAGATAGAAAGAAACTTTCATTGATGAAATGATCCTTATGACTAGGCCTACAAAAGTTGCCTTAGGTCAAAGTTGTACAACAACTCCTTACAGAAGTTATTTCCCTTGAAAGACTAAATTTGATGATTTTCGCTGTCTTTGGCTTTATCTTGAAAACTATAAAAGATAGAAACTTTCAATTGATAAAATGATCCTGATGTCAAGGCCTACAAAATTTGCCTTAGGTTGAAGTCAGCATGATGTCTTCTACCACATGTAAAACTTTTGTCTCAGTCACACATCAACTTCTGTCTTGGAAATTTACTGTTAATTGTGTTTTATCACCTTGATAAATTCATGGATTCTCCTGGTTTCCAGGTGAGCTACACAGGCTCTTAAGAGCCTCTAGTTGACCTCAGTCGAGCAATTGTATCATTTTTTGAGATATCCCCATAAAGAACACTCAGAACCATTTTACTGTCACATAAAATGGGCTACATGTACTTGCTTACAGCAAACATTTTGTTTTGGTTCCCAAGTGTCCTTCAGGTTGAACAGTTGGTTGAAAGACACCAAGATAGCAAAGTTGTTTTAAAACTTTCTCCTAAAACGATATTCAGATGTGTATGGTATTTTTCAGTAACTAATTTGATAGTTATTATTAACAAATTTATATTAAGAGCTAGGCTTTTTACTGTTTGATTTTAGAAGACGTCAGGTCAAGTCTTCAGTATGGCCTTACTCCTTTGGTAAAAGAAAATAATGGATCGAATATTGGAATCAAATAGTAAAATATTTATAAAAAAATTGTATGCTCCATATGTTTCTGTGGATGGATGGATTTATTTTAACATCTGAGTCACAATTATTACATGCATATCAGGATAAGAATGATTTAATATGAACCCGCATAGTACTAGACTGACACACTCGGCTAGATTTTTAACATGCTAGCTCACAAGGTAGCAGTCCCCAGGAAGACATTCCACCCCATCAAGACACATTATTCTGTTTCCGAGCCGAATGGTCTTTGCTCTTACTCCCAAATGTCATGTGGTTGGGCGGAGAAGCAGCAAATACCAATTTTAAATTAAAAGATAACAGTAAATATGATGCATTGTACAATTACTCAATATTTTAAATTAGAAAATGTTTTCTGTTGTATGTGTACTAAGCCAAAGTACAAAATTATGAAAGTTAAAGCCATTATTATTAAGAGGTGTTTGAAAAGTTCCCTTGTCTCTCTAGAGACTTAACGATTTATCGTAGAGTACCGAATCACAGTATATTCCATCACAGTGACTGTTCGATACAGGGGAAACTTCCAATATGAACGATAAAATCCTATGAGGTATATCAAAACATGTTCTATTATTATTTAAAAATTACAGAATTCTTTTTTCATGTAAAATTAATAAATTATGCAGCTAAGTTGATGCAAAATTGTGCTGGAACATTCAACTCTCCCAAAATATTTTGTAAAATCCTCAATATGTATCGTTTATGTTTATACTAAATATCCCAAAACATATCATTTGTCTCTGATGCGTATTGTTACACCTCTATAGTCTATAGTATTGGAATGTTTTTCTTTTCTGTAGATTATGATAGAAGCTCAGAAGACAGCAGTACCAGGAGATTTTATATCAGTACCAGGAACTCAAGAAAAAGTATCCTTTGATAAATTCTCTAGTTATAGGACATGACATTACATGGATCTTTAATCAAAATTTTTAGTATATATACAACACCTGTCATGAGACTCATTGTAAATTCTAATCAAATATAAAGTAACGTTTGGTGATACATCAAAATAATATTGAATGATAGAAAAGATCAGGTAGGTTCCAGTTGGAAACAAGAATATTCCATAATGATGAACACCCATATCAAACCAAGTGGTCAGTTTAGAAGGGATATATGTAATATTTTAGAATTTGCTTGGCCATGGGATATATGAGCACAGTCCATAAATGAAAGTAGGAAATATCATTTATCAATGTTTTTGATTAATTTTATGCCAAGAAAACCTCACTCTGTAAACAATTGAAAAATTATTTTGGTGAAAATGTTTTAAATTGAACAGGCAAAATGGAAGTAGACTGCACAGATTTGTAATCTATAGCAATAAATTGTTATTAATTTAATTCTTAATAATCAGGGGGGGCCTCGGTGGCCGAGTGGTATAGGTAGTTCTTCATGACTAGTATTGATCACTAGCCTGTCAACGCTGAGGTTGTGAGTTCGAATCTCACCTGTGGCGGGGTGTGTTCGACTCTGATCTTAATTGACAAGGATTGCCAATTGTCCTAGCAAAGATGGGTACTCCGGCTTCCTCCACCAATAAAAACTGGCCGTCGCGAAATAGCTAAATGTGCAGCAAATGGTGTAAAACCCCAAATAAACAAACAACCTCAATAATCAGGAGACTTTAATATTTTCATATATGATGATGAATTATTGTTTAACATATCCTGTGGCAACCATTAAGTGCATATCAGGACAAGAACATGTTGATATGATATGAATATGAACCATGCTTTGTACTAAACTGACACGCTGAGCCAGGTTTTTAACCTGCTAGCTCACAAGATAACAGTTTGCAGGAAGGCACATAACCCCACCCGGACTCATACTAACTCCCAAGTTGACCAGTTCTTTGCTCTTACTCCTAAATGACGCGTGCTTTGTGGAGAAGCAGTAAATACCAATTTAAATGCCTTTGGTTTGACCCAGCACGAAACCATCAAGGCAGTTTAATAATTTCAGAGAAAAATGATTATGAAGTAAAGCTTATAAGATTTTTGTGGTAGAACACTGATAAGTTAGCTCTTGTTCAGGACACAATTTGACCAAAATAATTATTAGAACACTGATAAGCTATCTCTGGTTCTGGACACAGTTTTATATATGTGGTGCACTCTGACATCCCAAGCCAATTCTTAAACAGGTCATTTGACATCAGAGGAATCTTGGACAAGAATGTATGGTTCTGGTTTAGAATTTGTCAGTGGTCGTAGATAGAAATAAAGGAGAAATCAGCAAAAAACATTTTCTATTCAAGAATCTATTGGCCAACATTTTTGCATCTTATGTTGCTGAGTATCCAGTATTATAGCTTGAATCATAATCAGATCAATATATCTTTGCAAAGACAGATGGAATTTTTGGCCGGGTTGCACAGAGTGCAAATCCGGGTTATAGTATGGTGAATGTCGGGCAGGCTATTTTGTGAAATCAACTCCTCCTACAGTTTTTCACCCACATCCTTCAAACTTCATAGAATGTTTCTATATATATTGAAGATGTGCACCTCACTTTATGGAATTATTTCAGGAATTATTTCCCATTTTTCCAAACTTTGGAACTTAGTCGTTTTTTATTGACATCTTCAATAGAGGGTACCTATTTTGTGAAATCAACTCCTCCTACAGTTTTTCACCCACATCCTTGAAACTTCATAGAATGTTTCTATATATATTGAAGATGTGCACCTCACTTTATGGAGTTATTTCAGGAATTATTTCCCATTTTTCCAAACTTTGGAACTTAGTTGTTTTTTTATTGACATCTTCAATAGAGGGTACCTATTTTGTGAAATCAACTCCTCCTACAGTTTTTCACCCATATCCTTGAAACTTCATAGAATGTTTCTATATATATTGAAGATGTGCACCTCACTTTATGGAATTATTTCCCATTTTTCCAAACTTTGGAACTTAGTCGTTTTTTATTGACATCTTCAATAGAGGGTACCTATTTTGTGAAATCAACTCCTCCTACAGTTTTTCCCCCACATCCTTGGAACTTCATAGAATGTTTCTATATATATTGAAGATGTGCACCTCACTTTATGGAATTATTTCAGGAATTATTTCCCATTTTTCCAAACATTGGAACTTAGTCGTTTTTTATTGACATCTTCAATAGAGGGTACCTATTTTGTGAAATCAACTCCTCCTACAGTTTTTCACCCACATCCTTGAAACTTCATAGAATGTTTCTATATATATTGAAGATGTGCACCTCACTTTATGGAATTATTTCAAGAATTATTTCCCATGTGCAATATGATCTTGTAATCACCTTTGTCACCACTACAATAAACACCCAGCAACTGCCCACTGAAGTCTGGTGGTTTGGTACTTTTGTTTCTGTCAGTTATAGAAACTAGCCACCAGTTATAACCAGTTGTGTTGAAAATGGGTTAAATCTCAAATAACCAAATATATCATGTGGAAAATCAGATTATTATTTAAGATTATAAAATGGCATTCAGACGAGAGTGGAGTAAAGCTACCCCCCCCCCCCCCCCCCCCCAAACACACCCCTCAAATTGGCAAACATTTGAAAATCCACAATTTCTATATTAGAAGTTAGAAAAGGGGGTTATAAGATAATAAAAAATGCTCGGTGAAAATATTTTAACGTTGCTTCCTCTTTAACCTAAAATCCGGCATCTGCTCCCTCGTCAGATAAACATAATCCTTAACTTTATTCAGATATTAATGGTTCGTATTTACACGTTAGCAGAGTTACAAAGACACAAAAGGCAATTTATAACATACACAAAAATGCATCCTGTTGAAGACACCAGAAAAATAGCCAGCATGTATGTGCAATATCTAAATAACTGTCTGAGATAACACAGAGACTATACTGTCAAATAGCCATCTTGTGACTGAAGGATCCTACTACTAAAATACTGTGCTGTACAGTGAAGGGAAGACTAGGAAACAAAATGTGTGAAACTTTTACAAAGAGTGGGCTTTTCAAATCCTGACCATGCTAAATAATTTAAGATGCATTAATATCTGCGATCATATGAATCTGTCGGAAACTAAGAGTGTGGTGATCATTGAATCATGTGAATCTATTGGAGGCAAAGAATACAGTGATCATCTACTCAATCGCGAGTCATGCTACATAGATAAAAATGTGATAATTATAAAAAATAAAAAAATATAGTATACATTAGGGATGGCAAATGATATAAAAATATGCAAGACATTTTATCAAACCTGTTTTTATTGGCTAGTTTTGTATTTCCAATAATGAATATAGTTTATTTGAATCAAGTCCAATGAATAATAACTGATTAACATCAATTTATAGCAGGGTACCCTCTGACTTTTTTTATCAGTTTTTACTGGAAACTGACATTTGAATAAGAAACCATAAAAATACATTTCTTATGGAAGAAACTTCTACACAAAGTTAGTGGTTACCACATGTTATCAAAATAGTTTATTTTTAGCTACATCAAACATGACGTCATCCAGAGGTCAGAGGTCTAAATTCAAATTTCCATTAAGTATATAGACATAATATCAACATGCGACTTAATTCTGAAAATCATTTTTGAAAGACAAATATTAGAAACTTTTTTTTCAAATTAATGTCCGAACCTCACTAAAGTATTTAAAATCTATGAGTGAAAGCGAATAAATTATTTCACTTAATCTACTCGGCTGTGATCAACACAATAACACAATACATGAAATTTCTGAACTGGTTAAGTTTGAATTACTTAACAACATCTAGTGAAAGTCAGTCGACTTAATTGAAAAGTCTAAATAAAGTACACATCGTAACAAATAAAGAACACGTAAAAATGACACATTTTTGTTTCAAAGAGCCAATAATATGATTAAAATAAATAATAATTTCACCCCTTTCCCTCCATGAATCAACAAAAGCACACACAAAGTGCATGATTATGTTGATGTTAACCCAGCGTTGGCCCAATCATAGTAAACCATAGGTTGTATTCCACGTCCCACAAAAGTATCTCAACCGACCGTTGTTTTGCATACGTTAATCATACATTAGAGTAACGTTGTAAACCGACCTCAACCATCCTCCAACCCTGTCGACCAATTACCGACATCGGTTTGACGTCTGTCTGCAGACTTGGATCATTACATTGCAGGAATGATCCTTTATATACATTGTCCTCTACCAAGTTTATGTTTTTCATGCCAATATGAAATCCAAGATGGCTGCCACTGTCGGACATGGGATCTATAGATGGGAAATACATACAAACAGCTTATTCTTGCAAAACATTTCACACATTTAAACACACTGCTATACAAATCATACTAGAAATGAAACACATGATGGCCATGATCATATGATTAGAAATTTCACATTTTTCTGTTTATTGCCTATATAAGAGGAGATGGACAGGGGAGTGGGAACCCGGGAGTAAGGGGGCGGGAACATGAAGAATTTGAGCAAACAGGGAAACCGATTCAGTGCTGTATTAAACAAAAATCTTACACGATAAAAGATTTTGTTGTTCTTTATGACCATCATATTGCATTTGGAGATTATTTGGAGAAGATTGCATTCGAAAAAGATTGTTTCCTGACTTTCCGTATTGTCCGTACCGTATTGTATCCGTATCCAACAGAATTAACAATTATGAATTTAGATTCTATAATACTTGAATGTTACAAATTGTATCAGACTGGGCATCTTTTGATATTTTTTAAGTTGATATATTAAGTTTGAATTAGAATATAAATATGGTGGGGATTTATTCAGTTTGTATATAAATATGGTGAATCAAAGCTTTTGTCTTATAATAATGGATTTCGATTAAGCCCTTAATCATCTAAAAAGCAATTAATTAATTAAGTATTTTTCTAATTTCTTTGATCTTTCCTGACTCAAATTTTATATAAATATGCTTATTTCCTTTACAATGTATATTGTATGCACCAATATAATGTCGTGTTTATCATGGGTCCAAAACAACTTTTAATTTGAGGCCGGATCAACAAGGGTCGGATCAACTTTGGGTCAGAACGACTGGATTACAGACAGCCTGTCTGAAAATCTAATTTCATTTAACCCTGGGGTGATATAGATTAGTCCTGATAAATTGTGTCAATTCTGTAAAATAAGTCCATGATTATTTATTTCACTAGTTAAACTAGAGGCTCTCAAGAGCCTGTGTCGCTCACCTGTATCTACTGTAGTTTTTGAAATCATGTAAAATAAGGTTAAATTCATAATGAAAAGCATTAATAAATTGCTTCGCTGAGCTCAGCTGGATACGAACGCAGAGGTCCAACCCTGAACAGTTGGGGCAAAAATGGACACAATATTCACGCTTGATACAGGTCTGAATTTGGATTGTAATTAAATATTTGACACATTATAGGTTTCTGACACAGAATAACTGTAGTCAAAGAACTTTGAATTGGTCATATGATTTTAATTTATATTCAATTTTTTGCTTTTTGTGCAATACAATATGCTGTTGCGAATTGAACCCCTCCCCCCCCAAAAAAGAAATAATATTTTACCCCTTTTTCTTGCTTTTGTGCATTAAACTATGCTGTTGCATATTGACCCCCCCAAAAAAAAATTGTACCCCCCTCAAATGCCCTTTTTTGGCAAAAAAAAATATTTGAAGAAATTTTCTTTTTAATTTCTGAAATCTGAAATGAGAAAAAATTGCCCCCCCCCCCCACAATTTCTTATTTACCCCCCTAATTTTTTTTCACTCCCCCCCCCCTTTTCCCTTTTTCCAAAAAAAATTCTTTCCCTCAAGATATGGCCATTATACCTATTCAAATTTCTCATGAAGTTTGCAAATATAATTACCCATTTAAATACATCATAAAAGTCTTAAAATAGAAAATGACATATGGCTAAAATTAATATTAATTAGTAGTAATTTCTTAAAATAAATTGACAGCTATAAATCACCCCAAGACAATCTACATTTCTTTATACATAAATTGCAAGCAGTGTAAGGGAGGTAATCGAATCATACACAACATTTTACTTTAAATGTGTTTGGATTACCTCCCTCACACCAAGATAACCAAAAACTGCAAAATTTACTAAAATTTACCAATTCAGGGACAGCAACCCAACAACGGGTTGTCTGATTCGTCTGAAATTTTCAGGGCAGATAGATCTTAACCTGATAAACATTTTTATTCCTGTCAAATTTACTCTAAATACTTTAATTTCAGAGATACAAGCCAAAAACTGCATTTACCCCTATGTTCTATTTTTAGCCACGGCGGCCATGTTGATTGGCAGGCGGGGTGGTTGGACACATTTTTTAAACTAGATACCCCAATGATGATTGTGGCCAAGTTTGGTTACATTTGGCCCAGTAGTTTGCAGAGGTGTTTACCACAACGGATTTTCCGGATTTTAAATGCAAAATACGGACTACGGATTTAATTCACGGAAGTACGGTTTCCGGTTCTTTTCAAGAAATTATTTTTTTCTCCTCAAAGTGCTTGAATGAGCGGTGGTTATGTATTAAACTAAAGTAAACGCGTCTGAGATAGAGATTTCTGCGGTTTTCGAGACACCTCTTATTAATCGTATGTTTTACCGATCTTTCAAAGTATGTAACGAAAGATAATTTAAAATGTGCTTGAAGAAATTATGAAAACTCAAAATATGTCAGCTACAAAGCGAGCAACTCCGGCGGAACACCGGTGATACTACTGAAAAATACTCAGAAAATTGTTATTACTACTGATAGACTGAAATAGGGGTAAACACCTCTGAGTTTGAGAGGAGAAAATTTTTGTAAAAGTTAACAGACGACGACGACGGACGCCAAGTGATGAGAAAAGCTCACTTGACCGTTCAGGTCAGGTGAGCTAAAAAGTATATATATAGAGACATATTGTCCTTCTGTGTGTCTCACCTACTTGCGGGGCTGAAACCTTGTTAAAAGTAATTATATAAAAGTACAATTTGTGTATCATTCTTAGTATTAAGATTTTTTTTTATTCCTCTTTACAAGGCTTTTCTGTTGTAAATCAACAGTTTTGTGTAGATGTTACTGTTTTTGCCCTGTCCGCAACGATTGTCGTGAAAAGCGAGACATATGCGTACAAAGTATGGCGATGGCGTAAACTTTAGTTTTAAATTAAGTTTTTGTGATTGGGTCATTTTCAATAACTATAAGTGGTAGTTCAATGATATTTGGTATGTAGGTTAGTTTTGGTAATATATGACAGTTTTCCATATATGGTTTTTGACCTTGATTTTAATTTCATGGTCTAGTGACCACGCTAAAGTTTTGGCGATTTGGTAAGTTTCTCAATAACTATAAGTGGTTTGTCAATAATATTTGGTTACAGGTTGGTCTTGGTTATTACATGACAGTCTGTCATATGCCTTTTGACCTTGACCTCACTTTTGCGGTCAAGTGACCACGTTAATTTTTTCTGATTAGGTCAGTTTTATAACTATAAGTGGTAGATCAATGATATTTGGTATGTAGGTTGGTCTTGGGTAGTACATGACAGTCTGCCATATGGTTTTTGACCTTGACCTCAATTTCAGGATTCAGTGACCATATTAAAGTTTTTATAATATAAGTTGATACCATGTAAAACTGATATTGAAATGGGTGCCATATTTTACCATTACATGTATCACAATAAGATTACTCAGTGAGTGACACCATTACCTTTTGAATCAAGTGCAGACATGTGAGACATATATTAGGGTCCCCACTTGTTTAACTATAACAGACAAAAAGGGGATCAAAATGTCAAATGGATAAGGTACCTCAAATAATTATTTTTGATAGGTCTTTTATGATCTCCAACCAACAAGGCGCTGGTGTCTTCACTAATTTGCCGTGTCCAACATATTATTTTTTCTACCTTGTTTTTAAAAATCTAAATAAAACGCCGTAAAAACATTTTTTTGAAAAATATGATTTTATATGAAATATAAAATAGAAAAAAATGCACAACTCTGTAATTTGCTTTTTGAAGAAATATAAAATGCATGAAATATTACCATTAATGGGCCGAGTTTGTAATGTGCCGAGAAGTCATGCATTCTCTTGAGGCATCGTTCACCTGGAAAGAATTAATGATCAAGTATAAAATTCTTGTTTGATAACATAAAAATGCAATGTATATAATCGTGTACGATAAAAAGTAAATAAACATTTAAAATTAAAAAATCAACGGTTATGGGTGGAAAAATAACAATCCAAAGATACTAATATTAGATATAGTTAATTTATACTATGCTGTATACGATGCATTTCAAGGAGTTACCTCTCGTCAGCAGCATTAAAACCGAAAGATTTGGAAGACCAAAAAAAGTGGCCTTTCTCCTTTGTGTTTAAAAGCCTTCGACCCATCTTGGGTAATTTATAAACGATCAGAATTTAATTTGAATTCCATTTTGACTGTTAATGTTTCAGGAACATAAAAATTTACAGCACTAGGATTTATCGTGTGGTAATTGTTTACAAATTAAATACAAGATTAAAGTCCGAGAAAAATTCAAAAAGTCTCACTGCTTTACACTTTTGTTAAATGTTTCTTTGCAGGCGACATGTTCTTTGAACACTCTTGTTTCACTACTTTTCACTACAGAAAGGAAATATTTCCCTTTAAAAAAAATTCCCACACTGAATAAAGACACACAATAGGTACAAATGTCCATGTCATTTATTTTCCTAGGAAAAATTGTTAATGCCATTAATTTAACTAGGAAAGCACTGAATATGCATATTATATTTTCAGATGGATGTTTCAAAAAGCAACAATGATCAACAATCACTCAATATTTGTTCTTAAATTATTATTTAGCTGTATAACATGGGAAATCAGTAGGTTGTTGGAACTTCGTGATGTGCCTAGAGGAAGAATATTCTGGTCCATTGAGTTTTCCCCGAGTTATAGCCATTTGGACAATAATTTTGAGCTTATTCAGTATGCACCTTGATCTATCTTGACATCGCAACTGCTATGACAGGGTACTTTGGATACACATGAAAATTAGTAGATCTTTTCGATAGAATGACCCGGTCCATCGACTTTTCTCAAGGTTATAACCCTTAAACTTAGAATTTGTTTTTATATCCCTGCGCATCTTGTCATTGTCACTCCTCTGATATGGTATGTAAGATATTCCTGTCCATTGAGGATCATTGAGATCAACCCTTTCACCAGCCAGGACTGGTTGGAGAAACGGAGGTATGTTCACAGTTCTAGATTTTGTGTGTGAAGGGGGAAAAGCGGCATATCTGAACGAAATGATAAGTTAAAGGAGGGAAGCGGGAAACGGGAGTCGAGGAGGAGGGAAGTGGGAATTGAAGGAATACCCCCTGTCTACCCCTCATATAAATCAACTTAGCGATACAGGCTCTTGAGAGCCTCTGGTTTCAGTTTATTTTCGGAAAAAGTCACGGTAATTTAATTACTAGTATACTTCAAAACTAGACACAATCTAGAGAAAGGTCACTATGCCCTGCGGTTTTTACCTTTCCGGATTTACAATCGGTAATAAATCAGATTTTTTATTTTCTGTATAACGCCCGAATCTATCATAGCTTTTTAACGAAAAAATAAAAAAATAAAATGAACTTTTTAAAACTTATTGTTTAGTCCAACTAAAGTTTATTTTTTTAATGAAGCTGCGTAAGATGATTATGTCTATTTCGGTTTGTTTACAATGTTATTTGACAAAATAAAAAGAATGACTTGTAGCAAGTCTAGTTCCTGTGCAGCTCATAAGTAAAATCTTCCCACCCCTCCCTCTTAATCTCTTAATTCACCCTTTGTAACGAATGATGGCTCCATGACTATTCTGCATGATTCTGTTAATTCATACATGTGAATTTGGGTCCCAAATGCTACCCCTTCTGTAGTGTAGTCATTATGTTTCTCTTACAATCAAGACCAAAAAGGTGTATCCAAAATTAGGGGGATAAAAATGGCTGGAAAGGGTCACGATGTCTTGAGGTGAAGCAAGACATCTCGGCCTATGTCAGCTCGGTATATTACAAACTCGGCCCACTATCCTTTGTAATTACATATTTCATTATTATAATTTAATTCCTAAATGATGTCTTGGTTCAATTTAATGTTTACTAGACGAGACAAAAAAGCCTCACCTCCTAATTGTACAAAACATACAAACAGTTTAAACATAAAAAAGACAGATATAAGACATTCAAGAGCCACTTTGAAGTTGGGACTTATGAGAGACTATCTTTAATGTCATGTACACAATCTGTTCGATTTCATTTCAAATATTACATTGTAATAAAAGTTTTGGTCAGAAGAAGATGTTGCAGTTTTATCTGAATTTTTTTTAAACAAGTCTCGTGGCCCATTGTAAGAAAATTATGGAGAAAATTTTACTCTGTCTTACTACAGTCAAAATACGCTGATGAGTCATTTCATACCCACCATACAATATCGGATTGGTGATTGAATGCCTTTGAGTTCTACATAACGAAAGACCTACATGTCTTCAGAAGAAACGACCAAAATACGATATTCAGAACGAATAAGCATACAAGTCATGTATATAGGGGACGTGTATATAGACATGACTTACAATTCGAAACCCATAATCTTTTTTCAGGGATCTTGTTTTTAAGATGTTTTTTTATATGTGGTATGTAGAAGGTGCACATGTCTGTCTAGAAGGTTTCGTCTGATCTTGACTTCACATTTATTGTTCATCGGTCAATATTAAGTTTTTGTGATGGGTTAATTGTTTCTCGGATATTACAAGTATTAGGTTTAAATGTATAAACTTTATATCAAACACTTATTTGTCCTTTGAATTGAATTTTTAGCTCACCTGGCCTAAAAGGCCGCCATGTGAGCTTTTGCCATCGCTTGGCGTTCGTCGTCGTCCGTCGTTAACTTTTTCAAAAATCTTCTCCTCTAAAACGGCTAGGCAGATTGGATCGAGGCTTCATAGAAATGATATATGACATGTCCTCCACAAAACGATCCTCATTTTATATTGATTCGATAAAAAACATGGCCACTGTTGCTAAAAATAGAATATAGGGGTAAATTGCTGTTTTTTGCTAATAACTCAAAAACCGTTACAGATATCGAAAATCTGACAGGGTAAAATTGATCAGCATGACAAGATCTACCTACCCTGAAAATTTGAAGGAAATTCCAAAACCCATTTAGGAGTTAATTCCCTTTTTTCGTCAAATTTTCAAAATTTTAACATTTTTCGTCATTTATCTCCAAAACTATTTGAGATAGAAGTGAAATGTAAATTTGAAAAATGTTTGCCATGTTGAGATCTACCTACCCTGAAATTTTAAAGGAAATCCCAAAACCCATTTAGGAGTTGTTGTTCGCGCCCTTTTTTGTCAAATTTTCAAAATTTGCCGGTTCATTCAAAAATCTTCTCCTCTGAAACCGCTGGACCGATTGGTTTGAAACTTAATAGGAATGATCTATGACATGTCCTCTACAAACGATCCTCAATTTATTTTGATCTGACCTTAAAACATGACTGTCGTAGCTAAAAATAGAATATAGGGGTGCATGTGTTGTTTTTGGCTTATAACTCAAAAACCGTTACAGATATCGAAAATCTGACAGGGTAAAATTGATAAGCATGACAAGCTCTACCTAACCTGACATTCTGAAGGAAATCCTAAAACCCATTTAGGAGTTATTGTCCTTTTTTTGTCAAATTTTCAAAATTTCACATTTGAGATAGAAGTGAAATGTATATTTGAAAAACGTTTGCCATGTTGAGATCTACATACCCTGAAATTTTAAAGGAAATCCCAAAACCCATTTAGGAGTTATTGCCATTTTTTCTGTCAAATTTTCAAAATTTTAACATTTCTGCATTTATCTCCAAAACTATTTGCGATGGAAGTTAAATGTAATTGAAAAATGTTTGCCATGTTGAGATCTACCCACCCTGAAATTTTGAAGGGAATCACAAATTCTATTTAGGAGTTATTGGTTTGTGTAATTTGAGGTCGGGTTCTGTTACATTTATTTAAGGTTCACCCTTATTCCTGATCAATTTTATCAACTTCCTGCCAAGACTACAATCATCAGGGAACATATTTTAACATTAAACCTTATGAAAAATAAATCTTCAACAAATTTTCCCTGAACAATTGAACCAATTGCAACAAACTTTAGTTGATTAATTGTCTAATGAAAACCAGACTCCAGGTGAGCGATACAGGCTCTGGTGAGCCTCTTGTTCATAAATATCAAGATAATAGAAGTAATCAAGAACATTGAATCTTACAACTACATATACCTGTAGGAAAAAATACAAGGAATTTGTTTTCCGGGTGTCTTTAATCTATTCTATATTGCCGTTTCCATATATTTTAAGTTTTTTTTACCTTGGCTATACATATAGGTATGTGATGAATACAAATCTGTCAGTAAAATTCAGACCATTCTGCTTTTTTCTACCTTGTTTGTAAAAATCTAAATAAAACGCCGTAAAAACATTTTTTTGAAAAATGTGATTTTATATGGAATATAAGATATAGAAAACAAATGCACAACTCTGTAATTTGCTTTTTGAAGAAATATAAAATGCATGAAATATTACCATTAATGGGCCGAGTTTGTAATGTGCCGAGAAGTCATGCATTCTCTTGAGGCATCGTTCACCTGGAAAGGGTTAATGATCAAGTATAAAATTCTTGTTTGCTAACATAAAAATGCAGTCTATACAATCGTTTACGATAAAAAGTACATAAACATTTAAGATTAAAAAATCAACGGTTATGAGTGGAAAGTGGCCCTTCTCCTTTGTGTTTAAAAGCCTTCGACCCATCTTGGGTAATTAATAAACAGAATGTTTCAGGAACATAAAAATCTACAGCACTAAGATTTATCGTGTGGTAATTCTTTACAAATTAAATACAAGTCCGAGAAAAATTCAAAAAGTTTTCAATCTTATTTTTGCCGTCCACTGTATGTTTGTTAACAGAGTCTTCTTAGCATCATTTTTGTAGACTTCAGTGAATAATAGTGTCCTCTCCAGTAATACCATACTATACCATCTGCATACGACGTGATACTACCTCCAAGATAGGCTCCATTCAGATTTGAAGCGTGACAATCGTTATACCACCATGCCCCTTTATAACTCTGTGCGCAATTTTCACTGGCTTTATCATTATCCCTGTCATACGTAGAAAACGCTTGATTATTGTGGAATTCAAGGCTGTCTCCTAAATAATAACAGAAAACATGTTAATTCTATTATTGAGGAAATATGTGAATAAAACTTTTTGATGCACAAGAAGTGCACATTTCGTCTATCTGTTAATGCACAAGATGTGCACATTTCATATATTTCTTATAAGCCTAAAATGTTGAAAACCAAAACAAGTCCAATATTTTATGTATCAATTTCGGGCTCGTATCAAAATACTAGCCGCTGAGCTGTGAATACCCTCGGGGACTTGAGAGTACACCACCAGTGGTATCGACCCAGTGGTACAAATCAAATTCTTTGATACCAATTTTGATGAACAAGATGTGCACATTTCGCCAATTTATGACTGGTTCAAAAGGAGTTTCGGAAACGGCAAATATTACAAATTTTCACAGAATATGACAAAATGAGTTAAGAAACGTCCGAGTTTATAAGGGGAACTGACAAGACATTTGAATTCTCTGAAAACAGTACAATAGAAACTTAGATGAGCTTATGATTTTCTCGAACTTTAGTTACAAGATGTTGGTAGCTAATACAAAACTGTCTGAAACTATTTATCAATAAGGGAAAGCTTCATCCCTTAAACATAAGCTGTCTTAGTAACTATATGATCTCGTTCATGAAACATAAGCTGTTTTAGTAACTATATGATCTCGTTCATGAAATATAAGCTGTTTTAGTAACTATATGATCTCGTTCATGAAACATAAGCTATTTTAGTAACTATATGATCTCGTTCATGAAACATAAGCTGTTTTAGTAACTATATGATCTCGTTCATAAAACATAAGCTGTTTTAGTAACTGTATGATCTCGTTCATGAAACATAAGCTGTTTTAGTAACTATATGTTCTCGTTCATGAAACAGAAGCTGTTTTAGTAACTATATGATCTCGTTCATGAAACATAAGCTGTTTTAATAACTATATGATCTCGTTCATGAAACATAAGCTGTTTTAGAAACTATATGATCTCGTTGATGAAAATATTTTACCAAAACTTACACTGCATACGATGAAGTACTGTCGAAATATAATGGTTGGAAAATTAATTACTTTACAATAGATTGTTATGTAGATTTTGATTTTTCATCACGTTTTGAATAAGGGAAACATTCTATCTTTAGGTCGATTTTTATAGCTTTATTCAGTGTAAAAAGTTATAAGAAAGGTTTTATTACCCATACCATTACTAGAATTCTAGTAAGAAGTAAATTCTTATAATTGAATTTTACATTTGAAATCGCGAAATTTGTAGTTAAACTGAATAGTTCTTTTGTAATATTCATACGCTCTGATTGGTATCTGCTATCAAGGGTGTTTATTTTTTTTTGGATATAAAATTCATTTATCAGTGCCAACTGATTGTATTCTGCATATAAAAATATCGAATTTCCATGAAAGTTACATGTATGAAATTATTCAACCTAGTTTGGGTAAATGTTTTTTTGCAAGTTTCAGTATCTCCTAATTTATCTGCAGTCACGGATATTATTTATTTATTAGTTTTGTTAGATTGTTATATACCAGCAGTTCCGCTATACCCATTAAACTGAAGACGGTAGTTAGTTGTAGCGTCTCCAATTCTAAAGTTGTTATACACAGCATAGCGTGAGTTTCCATCAAAATCCTCAAGTTCTATTCGTAATTTGTAACGTCCTGACGAGGTTATCTGGTTTATTTTTATATTCCCTAAAACAAAGGTAACATAGTAAGGGAGCAACCATTTGATATTTTTATGGGGGGGGGGGGGTGGAAGTAATCTAAGTCCTGCCTTTTTTCATAAAAATTTTGAGACATGTGAGCTTTTGTCATCGCATGGCGTCCGTCGTCCGTCCGTCCAAAAATTAAAATTTTAATCTTCTGTTCTGGAACCGCTGGGCAAATTGGAACTTGTATCCGATGACCCGCGCGTCATCCAAGATGGCCACCAGAGCCGAACTTAGTTTAACATTGGACCCTATGGGAAATTTACTTAAAGATCTTCTTGTCCGAAACCACTTGGCCAATTGGAACAAAATTAGGCAGCAATGGTCCTTAAATGGTTCTGTTTCAGAAGTATATCCGATGACTCGACCCGCCATCCAGGATAGCCGACAGAGTCAAACGTAGTTTAACATAGGACCCTATGGGAAATTTACTTAAGGATCTTTTTGTATGAAACCACTTGGCCAATTGGAAGAATTGGCAGCAATGGTCCTTAGTTGGTCCTGTTTCAGAATTATATCCGATGACCCTGTCCACAATCCAAGATGGCTGCCAGAGCGGAACTTAGTTTTACATATGACCTAATGGGAAAGTTCACTGAATTATCTTCTTGTTGAGACCAGTGAGACAATTGGAACTTGACAGCAATGTTCCAGGCTGCCCGTCAAGATGAAAATAGTCCAGGTGAACGATACAGGCTCCTGCGAGCCTCTAGTTTTTACTACCTGATGTTGTCCTGCCATTTTTTTCTTGGTTCATGCCTTCCTTTTACTACATTTTTCATCCTGCCTTTTTTCTGAGGATTTTTGGTCCTTGATTTTTTTCCACCAAATTTTACATCCTGCCTTTTTTCTAATTCCTTCCATGCCCCCCCCCCCTCCCATAAAAATCAAATGGCTGCTCCCTAAAAGTAACAATTTTGATGCTCAAGATGTGAACATTTTGTCCAATTACGACTCATCAGTTGTACTCAAGGCCAAAAATGTTGAAGACCGGAATAATAATATAAAGTAGTGAAGAGCAAATTCAACAATTTTAAACGACTCTAAAGCATGTATATTTATTTTATAGATATCTGGAATTAAGTTAGTGATACAGAAACAGAATTGGTTGTTTTTAGACATTTATTAGTTCATTGTTCAACTCAGTTTGTTTGATATTGTATATCGTACCTAACCAGAATTCGTTGGTTAAATCACCAAAGCCATCTTCATATTCAACCCAGCCTCGATAAAAATCTGTTCCACCATTTAATCTTCTCTGAAATACCTACGAAGCCACGGAATAATTATACCCTTATTTAGCAGATGTACAAGATCATTGTATTATGAGTTTTAGTTATAAATATTTGTGTCGTGAGCAAATCTAATGATGATTAAGTGTCGTGAGCAAATCTTATGATGATTAAGTGTCGTGAGCAAATTTAATCATGATGATTAAGTGTCGTGAGCAAATCTAATGATGATTAAGTTTCGTGAGCAAATTTAATGATGATTAAGTGTCGTGAGCAAATTTAATGATGATTAAGACAGAACAGCGTAATAAGCACGTAAATATCAAATGCAAACAATGGTTTATAATCCCTACAAAACTCTAAATATCTCATATAATTTACAAGATATCTTATAAAATAACAATCCAAAGATACTTATATTAGATATAGTTAATTTATAATATGCTGTATACGACGCATTTCAAGGAGTTACCTCTCATCAGCAGCATTAAAACCGAAACATTTGGAAGACCTAAAACCAAACTTATATTAAACAAGAAGTACTCAACCAAAAATACCGAAATAGGAAGCCAAATTTCAGCTAAGGAGATCTACCATGTGCAATACAAGGAATGAACCCTTAGTATTTCTATTATTTTTGAATTTTGTTAAATACTGGTAATTTCTGTAACAAATCAATGAATAATCATGTCAGACAAGTCTGACGACTGGGTTGGCGAATACCCTCGGGGACCTAGGGAAAAATTATATGAGATATCTTATAAATTATATGAGATATCTGATAAAATATATAAGATATCTTACAAACTATATAAGATATCTTACAAACTATATAAGATATCTTAAAAACTATAAAACATTTCTTGTGTCATTTGGATCTATCTAATTCTTTTGACGTTCTCGTTTAGAATTTGCCGAGGTCGTGGGACGTTGACACGACCACGAATGACCAGAGCGAACCTAGAATATAATTGCAAAACTATCTCTAACTAAAATTATTTTCTTCAACTTGAGATTACATTATTGGACCAGGCAAAATGAAAGTAGACTGATCAAATACACCAAATCAGTTGTTATTTATTAACTTGATCATAATCATGGCACACTGCTTAAAGCTAACAAACATTTCAAGGAACAAAATAATAGTAAAAGTGGAGCAAGCAAGATAAAATCTAGTCGCAAAACACTAATACATGCCAATTCTAAAAAGAATCAATACATTCACCATTTTTGTGGATTGGAGTCTGATATCCCACGGCCTCACTGATATCCAACGGCCTCTCTGATATACCACGGCCTCTCTGATATTCCACGACCACTCTGATATCCCACGGCCTCAGCAGAGCATATCGGAAGATATAGAAATGTACATGTTTTACCCGTGTTGCTGGTTTATTTTAGCTTACTGTATTTCACTATGTCCTTAAGGTATGAGGGGCTTCGAATCTTTAATAAACCTTAAATCGTTTTGTAAGTCTTAAAGTAACAGCCCCGTAAATAAAGATAGTTTTCTCCGCACAACAGCTTGATACAGAGCCATATGGCAGTGTGTAATATGGTAAGAAATTTCAAAATGCCACTTTTGGTACGGTCCTGGCTCCAATTAAAGGCTGCGTGACAGGAAAAATTTCGGTCAAAGAAATGGGCTACTGAGGTCTATTCTTACCGTCCATCCTCCGTTGTCAGTATTCATATTGCAGTACACGTCAAACGTGACTGACGGTGCAGGAAAAATAGAGTATACCCCTGAGCCTTGGGATGACGTCAGGTCACTGCAATCTGCAACTGGGGATACTGAAAAATACCATGAAGGATACAAAGTATGCGTAAATTACTCTATATTTTATAAAACAATGTGCAACAAAAAAAAAAAAAGATCACATCAGCAAAGACAAAAAAAAAACAGTCCACCTAAGGAACGTTGCTGTCAAGTTTGGACATGTAGTTTTCAGAAACAGCAGCCATGTGGGTTGGACGGCGGGGATGCCGGACATAATATTTGAAGGGGGCAACCTAAGGACCATTCAAACAAAGGTTGGTCCCAATTGGTCCAATGCTTTCGGAGGAGAAGATCTGCGACGACAACGGACGACGGCTGCCAAGTGATGGCAATAGTTCACCTGGCCATATCACCCAGTTGTGTTAATAAAACAAATTCTTCACTCCTAACACAAACAGACAGTCCAGCTATCAAAGTATAAATTTAGGAGGAGCTATTCATACCAAATTACACTGAATTATGTCTGATATTCTTGTGATTTAAAAATCATTCAATGAATTCATATTTAAAACAAAAAACTAAGAATTCCATACTAAAAGTAAATATAACGTTACGATAACTATTCCTGTACTCCCCACATTCTTGCATCCTTGGTGTATGAAAATTTACAGTTCGTTCGAATAAGAGAATCAAAATTTAAAAAAAACTCACTGTGCATCTGTATAGAGTGTATGACAAACTGTATAGAAAAAAATCATAAAGAGTTTAGGTCACAAAAAAATTGTGGAGGACGGACAGACAGGAGCGATAACAACATGAACATTATATCCGAACTTTCTTCGAAAGTGTAGGGATTATGAGGGATGACAAAAATTATAAAACGGAAAAATCTGTCGTACAAAGTTTAAAAATAAAATACAATGGACACTAATTTCTTACTGAGTTTGATACATACGTCATTAGATTTGACACTTCATTTGCAATTGTTCATGCTTGTACCTTATTTCATTTACATTTTTTTTTGTTCGAGTGCAACGGGTTTCTGTTATAATGTTATCTTGTTTAAATTCCCTTGGTCTACTTTTTTTTCCGAAAAAGGGAGTAGGTACTGTAAAGATTTTCCACTACGTAAGCTTGGGGTACATGTAAACCACGAAACGAACCAAAAAAAATGTAATGAAAAGAAACGAAACGAAAGCAAAATGTAACGAAAAGAAACGAAATCATGTAAACGACGAAACGAAAAGAAAACGAAATGGAACGAAAAAGAAAAAAAAACATTTCGTTTTTGATCCGTTTTGTGGTTTACATGATTTCGTTTCTTTTCGTTTCGTGGTTTACATGATTTCGGTTCTTTCCGTTACATTTTGTTTTCGTTTCGTGGTTTACACGTAAGCTTGTACTATTTTGGAGGGAGTCAAAATTTGCTACGTTTTGCGGTTCGAATGATTCTGCAGTAAAATGCTGCTGTATAACATTTCAGAGGTGTTTTCGGTGGTCAAAATATTATGTGGTATTTTTTAGGAGAGTCAGTTACTTTTGGGAAGTATTTAAGAAATTTAAGTAGTTTTGAAAAGTTCATACTTTGTTTATCAACATCATCTAGATTAAATCTCATTAACATCTTAAAATAGGTATATTTTGAATATAACAGCTTTTCGCAGGTAATTTTTGGGTTACTTAATTTTTTTGTAAGGGGGAAGGAAGGGTATGAAAATCTTTGTGTTTTTTTTAGGTTAAAAATGTTCCAATGTCCATCATACATGTAAAGATCATTAAGGAAAGTATCGCCCGACCCCCATCAGTTCGTTTAAAGCATTATATTACTAATTATCATCCATACCTTTAAAGTCCCGAATCAGAGTTACTGATCCTAAAGATGGATATGTATGTACAAATCCTTGTCCAGTGGAATCCATGATGCATGTCTGGGTGATTTTGTTGTAAGTACTCGCACAACAATCCTCCCTTTTATAACATGTATCTACACATTTAACTAAAGATCGTGACAGTTTACTTTCAAATGAAGTTCCGTTCCCATCAATTGTTCTGTCCTCGTGAACAATAAATTCTCCACTTCGGAATTCAATAGAAATGGCAGGACGCAGGAAAAAAAAACTGGAAAATATTGTTACACCAATCAAGTATACCATTGTTACACCAATCAAGTATACCTTTGTTACACCGATCACCAGTCTCCTCTAAGTTATAACAGCCGTCGAAATTGGACAGGCTAAAATTCCATGACATGAGCTGCTCTCACACCAAATTTTTATAACATGTTAAAGTTTCCAACACAATACATAAAGAATACATGTAAGCATCATAAATATTTAATGAATCAACCGTGCATATAATGAATTTTTCGACGACAAAGATTTTAAACATAATTGTATTGAAACTTCATACAGAGTACTTACATTACAAATAAATGCCAATACTCTTCTCTCTTTTATTAATATTTAAACGCAATTTTTGTTTTAACAGCACGATGTGAATTTATCAGTGTCTAAAACAAATAACATCATCTAATGGAACCGTGTTTGTAATGAATTGAAAGTTAGCAGAAAATCAATGGTCTTTTCAAAAACAACCTTAAATAAATTATAAACTTGTAAAAATCGTCAAACAATATAAATTCGACAGAAGGAAAGGATTATGTTGTATAGCGTCAGAATTAAAATATATGAAAATCAAAACAAGAAGATGTCCTATTTTCCTTCTTTATTGTTTTATGTGTTTAGAGCCATCCACACTTCGTTCATCGTCAAACTAACAAACGGATTTTTGTCCAGCGGAAAATGAGGTTAAAAATAAATCAATAAAAAAGCAAAATATTTTAATTTCTTACATGTATGTATTTCAACAAAATTTGCAATGTTAAAATATAGTTTGACAAATGGTTGCTAAGTATCTAACGTCAGAAAACCCAAATTCCACCAATACTCAAATTGCAAATGAATTGTCACCACTACATTTAATACACTGTGACCTTTGAATAGAAGAGAAATATCGATATTAAAAACAAACTACAATTAACTGTTGTATAGATACTAGGAAACTACCCGTGCAAGCACAGGTATTCCAAAAAGATAGAATAGCTTTTCTTATACCCGTTCAATTGGAAATTTCACCATTTTCGAAGGTTGAGATTTTTTCTGTCTTAAACCAGCGACGTGTGAAAATTATATGTTATCATGTTTTATATATCTGTCGATTTGAGAGACAGAAAGATCGCCATCTAAATGGTTAAGAAGTCATAAATTCTATATCTCCTCTCTTTCACCCCCTAATCTCTCTCTGTCGAGCCCTTGAATAAAGTACGATTTTATATCGTATATCGTACAGGCACCTGAAGAATGGATTTAGTGTGTTGCAATCCCCCTTTTTAGTTGTGGGATGTTGCAGAGAAAAAGGTGATAGACAGAGGGAAAAGATGCGATGCATCACACATGTGCTTGTGGTACATTTTTTTTGGTATATCCTCTATGCCTGGAAACATGTGTGATTGAAAACAGTTCGAGTTGTTCTTAACAGAGCTAAAGAAACAAAAATATAAATCGACACAAATCCCCAAGGTCCGATCGAGTTGTACAAAAATATTTACGTATACGTAATTAGAGCAGTTTCAGATTTTAATTTTTAACTGATGTAACGCAGTTGTAGCTGGATTGTTTAAATGTGGACATATTATTAAGCTTTACATAATGAAGTGTTTGATAATATAATATAAATATAAATTAAATGCAGAAATATTGGACCTACTATAAAAACCGATAAATATTGAATAAATATTTCCATTTTCATCAAGGAACACTAAAAACAAAAAATCACAAATATTAAAAAGTTACATCAAAATTATCAAAAACCCCTTAATGACCCCAAGAAAAAAACGGGATAGGCCCGATTCCAAAAATCAATTCCAACCTGTATTTCTTATGGGGGAGCATTGTGGTAAAATATATTGATACATTCAACAGAACAAAAGTAAATGAGCAGAAACCTGTCTACGCGGACGCCGACGACGACAGGCTCATACCATAATACGTCCGCAAAAATTTGCGGTCATATGAAAACTACAATGTATTTCACTGTATATCCCCGTACACCAGATATTGCTATTTACTGGTAACCAATGTATTATCTCCACAATAGAAGTGTATCGTCAGTTGCCGATATATACCGTCAAAATTGCAACCTGTTGCAATTTACGGTACACCTATTCTATTTTTGAATAAACAATGCAATGGGTACCAGAAAAGAGTAATATATATCTGCTGTAAGGGGATACTCAGTGGTGTTAGTCTTAATGTGTTAACATTTTTTCTTCAACAATTTTGTATTGCGATTATGTCTTTCCCTTGGACACTTAGGGGAAAACCATTCCATTCCGAGTGAGGATGGGGGGGCTGGATTTTTTTCGCGCCTGTAATTGCTCCTTAGACACATCGGGGCCTTTTATTAATTTACTAGTACAGATAATCATGACGTATCAAGGGTATAATTTAAATGCATACACAGGCGGGACCTATTTATCATGTACACGCCACGCGAAGACCAGACACACTGTAGGTGTTCAGTCTTTGATCCTTTTTTTTTATCTAAATGACAAACTAACACACTGTAAATGTTCATTGTACACACCGGGATCTATTATTAAATTTATTATTCCAGATAATCATTAAGTCTAAAGGGTATTTCATTTTTTTTTATCCCCCATCGATGGAAAAGACGTCCAAGTATAAATTTTCCAAAGACGGACTAATTATTTGGACTAACCTATTATGTACCATGTGTATTGTGATTTGTGATTTTTGGAAACGCGTTGAGTTGTAAATTACACATTTAAATGCTGAAAGATACATGAGATATATACTGACTGAATCACGTGTTTCCAATGACGGTGATCAAATAACTAGAGGCTCCCAGGAGCCTATAACGCTCATCTGGTTCAATATGCCAATCAACCGCCGTAAAAGCACCTTAGAAACAAACGTCTGGATTATAATTGGACATAATTATGAAAGAGTACGATCTAATAACCATGGCTGCCAAGTCTGGTTCCAATTGACTGTACGTGTGTTTTCAGACAAGAAGATTTTTAAAATAAATTTTCCCATAGGGTCCTATGTTAAACTAAGTTCCGCTGTGACGGCCATCTTGGTTGATCGTCCAGGTCATCGGACACAACTCTGAAAGAGGACCATCTAAGGACCATTGCTGCTAACTTTGGTTCCAATTGGCTCGGTAGTTTCAGAAAAGATTTTTAAATGAATTTCCCATAGGGTCCTATGTTAAACTAAGTTGGGCTGTGGCAGTCATCTTGGTTGATCGTCTGGATCATTGAACATAATCCTGAAAGAGGACCATCTAAAGACCATTGCAGACAAGTCTGGTTCCAATTGCCCATGAAGTTACATAGAAGACTTTTGAAATTCATCCCCCCTTTTTCTATTTTTAGTAACAGCACCAATGTCGGTTGGAAGTCGGGGATGCTAGACACAATTTTGGAAGGGACATCCGAGGACTATTCCACCAAAGTTTGGTCCCAATTGGCCAAATTTTTTAATCAACTAATGGGAAACAAGAATTGCCCATGACGGCCATGTTTGTTGCCCGATCTGGACGAAATGAGGAAATAGATTCTTTATGTCATGTTTCGTTCCATTTAGTCAAGTGACTTCAGAGGAGATTTTTTAATATCAGCCAATCAGAATCAAGAACTGCTGATGGCAGCCGTATTTGTAATCGGGACGAAATGAGGAAACTTTATAAAGGACCTCCCGTGCATGCTTCCTATCAAGTTTCGTTCTATATGGCCAAGCGATTTCAGAGGAAAAGAATTTTTTTTATATTAGTCAATCAGAAACAAGAACTGCTATTGGCGGCCATATTTGTAGTCTAATCGGGACGAAATGATGAAACTTTATAAAGGACATACCATATATGCTTCCTATCAAGTTTTGTTCCATTTGGCCAAGCGAATTCAGAGGAGAATTTTTTTATATCAACTAATCAGAATCAAGAACTGTCCATGGCGGCCATATTTGTAGTACGATCGGGACGAAATGAGGAAACTTTAGAAAGGACCTCCCATATATTCTTCATGTCAAGTTTTGTTCCATTTGGCCCAGCAGTTTCAGAGGAGATTTATGAAAATTCAGCCAATCAGAAACAACAATTGCCCATCGCGGCCATGTTTGTTGTCCGATCGGACGAAATGAGCAATCTTTATAAAGGACCTTACATAGATGCTTCCTGCCAAATTTAATTCCATTTGGCCCAGTGGTTTCAGAGGGGAAGATTAAAATGTGAAAAGTTTACGGACGACGGACGGACTGACGACGGACGCCAAACTATGACAAAAGCTCACATGGCCTATTAAAAAATAATAGTTCTATATCAAAAATAATTATAATTTGGGAAAAACAACACTGGCAAAGTAAAAATGACCCCAGAAATAATATTCCTAGAAGACATACTGAGGTGGATAAGACATTTAGCGGAAAAGTTTAACCTAGTCTACATTTTAATTATGAGACTGAAATCTTCGAAGAGGAGAATTTGGCTTTGTAGTTTGCAAAGTATTGAAACCAATCGGAGATAGTTTTATTCTTATATAGATGCGTATCACAATACATGTGTGAAAAGTCAACCCGACTACACTATAGGGTTTAAATCAATATACTAATCATAAATCAAGGTACCATATAACTATATCTTTTGCAAAATATTAAGGTAAATCAGGAACTGTATATAAAGTAATAGTATTATATGATCCCTGGTTAAATCGAATATCAATTCATAACTGGGACTATTATATAATAGTCCCAGTTCATAATCATTAATTTCTTTAAGTTAATTATACCCATTTTATAGAATGTTAAATTTTACCAAAATAAATACTACCACAAAAATGACATTAACATTGGCAAAAATGTTATTTCAAAATGGTAGATAATAAAATATTAATTTCTTTTCAAAAATACAACCTTTACAGAAACAACACTTGAGCATGCGCGAGCGAATTAGCGAATAATACTCTTCCCAATGACGAGCGGTTTTTAAAGAACATTTTCACACAAAACTCTAAGAAAAAGAAATTCTTTTGGGGGCAAATTTGGGAAACTGCTGAATGTCACTATTATATGTTTTATCTCAAAGATTTCCAATATTTTATGGTTTCAGAGTAGTTACCGCTCGAAGAAAACGGTCTCTTCTTAGAGACTTACAAAATGTTACAACATAGACTTAAGTGCCGTAAAAACGATCGTGTTTTGGACAAAATTACAAATTATGACCTAAAATGTAGATCGTAATGGAATATGAATCCTGAAATTATTAGAATTCAAACAGAATTGTATTTGTGTAGAAAAGGGGGAACTAGATGTACTGTAAGCAAAGCTCACAAAGGATATCCCCCGCTTTGAAGTCCAATTATCTTCCTTGTGTGATATCGGAAAGCAATGATTTTTCTTCATGCACATCTTTGGATGATGTACTTCCTTTCTGCAAAGTTTCGTTGAAATCCATTGAGCGGTTTAGGAGGAGTTGCGCTTACGAGGTTCATATATATTGTATAAGCCAAAAAAAAATAGAAGTCCAATTATCTCCCTTGTGTGATATTGGAAAGCAAAGATTTTTCTTCATGCACATCTTTGGATGATGTACTTCCTTTCTGTAAAGTTTCGTTGAAATCCATTAAGTGGTCTAGGAGGAGTTGCGCTTACAAGATATGTGGACAGACGGACAGACGGACAGACGGACAGACAGACAGACAGACGGACGGACAAGGTGATTCCTATATACCACCCCCCCAAACTTTGTTTGCGGGGGGTATAAAAATTGTTTTCCGGTACGTTTTATTACTCAATTTATCTGTTTGTACTAAGGTATCCGGACCATAATAGATCATGATCGAAAATTGTTTCTCTTTTTGACCGTGAATGACTGAACCAAACAATTTAAAGCTGGATTTTGTATGTATATTTTTTTCAAGTTGAAACACACTTTGTTGCTTATATGCAGAGTCTGTAAAAATAAGTTAGTTATATTGGCATTTCCGAAGTTTGCCGATAATTACCAAGGTCAATTAATTGCTTTGTATGGAACATCCGGGAACTTTTGAATAATCACATGGTAATTTATGGTCCGGACACCCTAATAGCGTAAAATTAGGATTTCACAATTTCTCAATGTCCACGTTTCTTCTTGAAACTTTGTGCATATTTGAGTCTTTACTTAGTAAACTTTGGCAAATAAAATAGTGTCTGTTTTAAAGAAAAACAAGTATATACGTGTCCAATGGACACTACATGCCCCGCAAATGATGTAAGTATTTAGTAAATAGAATTACATTTGTTTATTGTTGACTTAGAAGTCCTTAACGATAGGGTAGATGAAATACTATCTCTCAGTACTTCATGAAAAACTACATTCAACCTGAACCTTAACCTGGATTTTAAATATTGAAATTCTATAAAGAAATTCAAAGTCGATGACCCATCACCTCAAGGTCACAGCATCCGTTTGGCATCAAAATGCTGCAGTTCATATCACAAGCTATCCATGTACAAAGTTTCATAATAATATCATAACTCCTTAAACCTTAAACATGAACCTTATAACCTCGTACGGACGTACAGGCGGGGCATACAAATTCATTATCTGAAAAATGCTCCATCTCGGATCCCCTTTTTATCACTTGGTAAACAAGGTAAACACAATCAAAATATCGTTTCAATTGGTTATTCTACATAACAATTAAACCGGTTAGCCAATTTCATCAATGAATAAGTATGTTGAGGCACATGTAGGTGATTAAAAGAAATATTTGACGCAGACATTTTTAAAAATTCCTACCCATTTGTAAAAGTCATTTTTGCGTACTATTTGTATTCCTTCTTCAAACGTATGTTCAGAATTTCAAATTCCACGAAAAGTGACAATTATATCTTTGCTAACATCGCAGATTTCTTTTTTTCGTAAACTTTTCACTCAAAAGTCTAACTCTCGCCGAAATATCTATAAAGTTGCAAAAACATTTCAATCAATGTTATATCATTTATTTTATACATTTCTAAAAAATAATTAGCCCAAAAAGCATTTGCGTTGAATACGCATAACATTGCATTTCAATGTTTAAATTTCTTGTAAAATTAACACGTTTTGTTTGTTGTAAGGCTCTATTAGTAGTAATACCGAAACCTGCCCTGATTTGGGGCCTCGTTTCATTTCGTTCATAGTCCAAACATTGTTACATATCTTATCATGCACAAAGGCCATGAGAGAAAAGGGGCCGTATGCATAAAACTACTTAAGTTAGGATTTTGCTAAGAAACTACTTAAATAAACTCCGCCCAACTTAAGTTAAGAATTTGCTTAGCAGCATCTTAGTTTATTGAAACCCCGCCCACTCCGCTTAAGTCATATGCATAAAACAACTTAAGAAATTACTTATTAATATTTGACTTAAGTCTAAGACACCTATAGAGGTGTCTTAAGTCGATTCAAAACCGATTTAATAATGTATCTGTGCGACTTGATGAATTGCAGAAACTTAAATACTTACAACACAAGCAAGTCATATGAATTTTGTAATATTTTGAAAAAAAATCCTTTTAACCCCAGTTTTCTTGGCGTGTGGCATAATTTAAACAAATTCTTATTTGGCGTATTCATATACTACATACATGTACATGTATTTAAATTTGGCTAAAATCTACTCGCTCAATATTTTTGATATATTTACACATGTGCTGTCTGATTAAACTGCTTACACACGCACGAAATTAATGCGTTTATTGAACGATAATTGTTGCTCATTACTTACCTCCTTTAAAAAGCAGTTATATTGAACATCGCTCGATACCGTATATGACCAAAGAAAGAAAGGAACGAATTTTTAGAGATTGCACAAATCCCATAGATATCTATCACGATTCCGATGTAAAGACAGTAACAAAGGGTTACAACAAGAGAAAAGTGCCTCAAAAATGGCGTCCACAGAATATATAACTTCTTCTTCAAAATGAAGATCGTTATATAATGTGAACCATAGCGATATAAGAATGGAAACATTGTTACATTTGTGTAGAGACTATTAAACAGACCTTTTCCGATACCCTTTATGACTCCTTTTACGGTTTGTATTTGGATTAGAATTAAAATTTCACTATTTCTCAATGATCAAGGCAGATTTCTTTGTGAAACTTCTTGCATATTTGCAATATAATATGAACCTTTGCAATAAACAACTTTTTGCAGAATAGAAATAAATTATCACAATAGAAACATGGTTTAAAATAGGTCATCTTCAATGGTAATACGTAACAATTAAATGCTTCAATGAATAGATAAGTAGTGACAGGTGTAAGCAATCCAAATAGATCTTTCAAAAATCCCTAGTGATATATTCGTTTATACTTCTTAGAGTTTCATATTCCGCCAAAAGTGACAATTATTTCATATAAATTAGAGAAATCCTTTATAGTACGCCTTCTAAACGTTTTACTCAAAATTCAAACTTTAAAATTAATATTTGTAGATATAAATAAGCATCTATGATTTTTTCATCAGATATATCAATATCAGACATTGCAAAAATGATTTGCCCGAAAACCGCTTGAATCGAGCTCAAAATAAATTTGGTTTGTCGTAAGTAATTGTAAGGCTTTAAAATATTGACAAATTTCTACTGGATCAATGCTATTCAAACATGCATGGGTTCCTTTTTAACCCATTAACAAAAAGTTATTCGCATGAGAGTTATTTAAGAAACAACAGTTAACTGGCGTGGATTGATATGATAAAAAGTGAGGGTTTCCGATGTAATATTACTTACGTTTTTCTCAGTTAAGTAGAAATTTAAGTCGCTTTATGCATATGACTTAAGTAAATTGCTTAGCAAAGTAATTTTTTTGCAAAATGTTAGTTTAAGAAATACTTCAGTTAAAATGTTTTATGCATACGGGTCCAATGTTCTAACAAAATATTATGCGGATACGATACAGTTTTGATCTTTGATTTTTTAATTTTTTGATGCTTTATTAATTTTGATAAGCTCTTTCCAAAACTGAAACAAAAAACATACCTTGTCGATATAATTACGGAGATATAAGACATTCTTTTACTGTGGTTTTGGAAAAAAAATAGGTATTTTACAGATTTTGTTTTAGGAATTTTGCATTGGGATACAAATGAGATTTGTGAAGATAACTGAACAATTTTTTCCCTGAATGATAGGTCAGATGTCGGGACCATCGGACACAATTTTGGAAGGGGACTACCCAAGGATCATTTCCGCCAAGTTTGGCATAGTAGCTTCAGGGAAGATTTTTAAAATTTTGACCCCTCTTTTTCTATTTTTAGCTTGGCATCAAACTGGCACGAAGGTCGGGCACACCGGACACAAATTTGGAAGGGGACCACCCAAGAACCATTCCACCAAAGTTTGGTTTCAATTGGCCCTGTGGTTTCTGAGAAGATTAAAATGTGAATTGTGGACGACGGACGACGGACGACAAGTGATGAAAATAGCTTACATGACCCTTGAAGATTTCCACAAAGTTTGGTTAGAATTTGTTCGCTGGTTCTCATGAAGATCAAAATGTTAAGTTTACCGACGATGGACGCCTTTGGTCATGGGAGCTGAAAATGTACTGACATAAAATAATCATCAACAAACTCGATGTTAATGTTTTTCTCCTGTACTCGAAAAATCACCTTTCCAGCTGGGGAATTTGGGTACCTTGAAGTTACATTTTTAAATGAATTTTCCCATTGGTTCCTATATTAAACTTAGTTCAGCTGTGGACAGTCCAGGTCATCAGACACAATTCTCAAAGAGGACTATTTGAGGACCATTTCTGCCAAGTCGGGTTCCAATTGTAGTTTCAGAAAAAAAAGATTTTAAATTTAATTCTCCCATATGGTTCTATGTTTAACTACGCTCGGCTGTGTCGGTCATCTTGGTTCACAGTCCAGGTCACCAGACACAATTCTGAAAGAGGCCCATCTAAGGACAATTGCTGCCATGTATGGTTCCAATTTCCTCAGTGGTTCAGACAAAAACAATTCAATTAATTTTTGGGTCTTATGTTAAACTAAATTCGGCTATGGCAGACATCTTGGTTCACAGTCTGGGTCATCAGACAGGTCTCCTATGTTAAACTATGTTCGAGTCTGGCGGCTATCCTGGATCACGTGTCGAGTCATCGGACATATTTCTGAAAGAGGACCACCTAAGTACCATTGCTGCCAGGTATTTTTTCCAATTGGCCAAGTGGTTTCGGACAAGATCTTTTCGTAAATTTCCCATAGGGTTCTATGTGAAACTAAGTTTGGCTCTGGTGGCCATCTTAGATGACGGGCAGGGTCATCGAATACAATTCCGAAAGAGGACCACCTAAGGACCATTGCCGCCAAGGTTTGTTCCAATTGCCCCAGTGGTTTCAGGTGAGTTAAAAATCAATTATTAATAGTAATTTCAGACAAGACGATTTTTATATGAATTTCACATAGGGTCCTATGTTAAACTAAGTTCCGCTGTGGCGGCCATCTTGGTCAGATGTCGGGACCAGCGGACACAGTTTTGGAAGGGGACTACCTAAGGATCATTTTAGCAAAGTTTGGCTCAGATTGGCATGGTAGCTTCAGAGGGGAAGATTTTTTAAATTTTGCCCACCTTTCTATTTTTGGCTACCATCTTGGTCGGAGGTCGGGGACACCTGGCACACTTTTGGAAAGGGACCGCCCAAGGACCATTCCACCAAATTTTGGTCCGAATTGAATGTGAATTGTCAACGACAGACGACGGACGCCAAGTGATGACAATAGCTCACATGACCCGTTGAGTCAGGTGAGCTAATAATACGATGTTTCTCACATTCCTCGTCGTATTTGCCATTAGCAAAACAACAAATTTACTCCAATTGTGTTTGTCATGTCTATCTCTTCTTCAGGTATTTTCTGTTGGTGAAGACCTTCGACGCTTGTTTGGGATTTACAGCACTTCTGTTTTTCAAATGTGAAGGCCGACTTGTCCTGTGTTAAGGCGCAGTTGACTTGGGGCCGGGTTGTCTTTCGACCGATATGTCATGTATTCATCAGACATACTTCTGAAAGAGGGCCATCTAAGGACAACTGCTGCCATGTTTGGTTCCAATTGGCTCAGGATTTCATGCAAGGTTTCAAATGAATTTCCCCATAGCGTCCTATGTTAAACAAAGTTCGGCTGTGGCAGCCATCTTGGTTGACAGTACGGGTCATCGGACATATTTCTGAAACCAAACAAGAGGCTCAAGAAAACTGAGCCTTAATAGCTCACCTGACAACCGACAATCAATCCATTTTATTTCATATCAAGTGAAAATTGTAATGGACCTTCAATAGATGCTTGGGTTCATACCAAGTATCAGTTAATTTGGCTGTATGGTTTCAGAGGAGAAGATTTTAAAAATCTGTCAATCAGAAATAAGAATTCATCATGGCGGCCATATTAGTTGTGTGACTTGAACGATATATGCAACTTTGTAAAGGTCCTTCAACAGATGCTTCATAGTAATTACAAAGTTTCAGTTTATTTGGCTTTGCGTTTCAGAGGAGAAAGTTTGGGAATTTTAACCAATCAGAAATTAGAATTCATCATGGCAGTCATATTAGCTGACCGACCCAGACAAAATATGCAAACTTAATAGATATCCTTCCATAGACGCTTCACACCAAGTTTCAGTTGATTTAGCCAAGTGGTTTATGAGGAGATTTTTAAAATTTGTCCAATCAGAAATAAGAATTAATCATGGCAGCCATATTAGTTGTCTGACCAGTGCGAAATATGCAAATTTTATAAAGGTCCTTCCACAGATTCTTCATACCAAGTTTCAGTTGATTGGGCTAAAGGGAGAAGATCAAAATGTAAAAGTTTACAGACATTGGGGTGACGTATGTCAAGTGATGACAAAAGCTCACATGTCCCTTTGTGCCAGGTGTTATGATGTTGTAATTATTATGTTTATTTATCTTAAGCCTAATTTGTTTTATGTGGCCTTATAACATGTATAATATGTTTACATAATACTTATAGTTGTTTACCAAATAATGTTATAACTACGCAGTTTAGAAATCACTGGAACAATTATAGATACTGATGGAATGACTAGAACTTTCTGTTTGACTTACGTAATAATTCTGGTGTAATTCAAACTTCTACCGTATTCCAGAAGTTTCCGTTCTACAGTATATATACGGACAAGAAAGTATAGTCCAGTCAATCTAGCATAAATTTGACCCTAACCTTAAAGTAATTGCAAAAGAAGATTTTTGAGTTTTAATCTTAAGCATTATACCCCAAATATACACAGAAAAAAGTCCAACAAAATCTAACTTGAGGAAGACTAAAAAATATCACGATTTTAAAATTCCTATGGAGATTTGCATTGAAAATGGGAGATAACTCTGCAAAAAAGGCAGAAATATCAATAAAAATTGATACAAAATTATAACTTTACCGATTCTATTCAGCAGAATGTATTGATTCTTGATATTTTAATCGTCTTTAGAGTATAACAAACAACTCTAAAGGTGTTTTCATATCTTTTATCAAGCTACAACTTAGATTTCGTAATTCATTAGTTGACCATTTATTAAATTTTTCAACATGTCAAGGTAAAGAATCTCAAATTTAAGAAAAATGATAAAGCATATATTCTTCTTTTTGTGGTTTAAAGTTTCTTTAAACAAGGTAGATGCTGAACAAATATAATTTACAGATATAAACAATACTAAATTTTCACATTATTTTTTCAAAATGGTCACAAAGCCACAAATTTGCAATTTCTTTAATGAAAAATGTGCCAAAAAAAAAACAAAAAAAAACCCATAACACTTCGGTTTTGTACATTTCATAAGCAGAAGATTATATAATATAGTCAAATACGAACTTATAACCCCATCAAATTATCATACTTTACATGAATTTTAGGAAAATCAACCAAAAACTGACAAAAAAAGACTAATTTTTGCAGAGTTATCTCCCATTTCCAATGTTAATTTCCACAGGAAATCAAAAATGCTGATTTTCAGTTTTCCTCAAGTAAGATTTTATGGGACTTTTTTTCTGTGTATATTTGGGGCTTAATGCTATAGATTAGAACTAAAACATTTTCTGTTGCAATTAGTTTGAGGTTAAAACTTAGTTTGACTGGACTAGTAGACTTTCAGAGCAGAACGCATTGGACCAGACATTCTTGTGTTCTCAGCTGTTGGATTTATTTACGTTTCACACATCATACTTGACACACTTTTATTTACGTTACATCATACTAGATTGTGACTGATTGGATATAATATTCCGTTTGGATTCCCGCAACAGTGACGAGAAGAATTCCGGAAAAGACAAAGGATTTTGAACAGTTAAGTTGACATTTTATTTTGTGTAATATTTTTTGTAAACTTGTATATAATAAATCTTGTTAAATTTTATTATTGATTTGTGTCTTTTGTTGGCTACAATTTAAAAGGTGATTTCGGCCGGAACAGAAATTGGGGGCTCGTCTCGGGATAACGTTAATATCTTATTAAATTTTTTCAGTATTTTTATTAGAATTAGCCAACAAAATTCTACAAAATGGCATTGGATGCTAGTAAATTTTTGAAAACGCCAGACATGGAAGGGTTTGATAAATTAAAGAAAGAAGAATTAGTGTTGCTTGCTAAACATCTAAAAATAGATTTTAGAGCATCTATGAGAAAACAAATTATAAAAAATTTTGTAACAGACAATTTAGTTGATTCAGAAATTTTTGGTGAAGAGGCTCTTGACCTCAAGGTCGAAAATGTTGATGCTTTCAAATTAAAACAGCTTGAATTAGAACTTGAACTTAAATTAAAACAGTTGGAAAACGAAGTTAAATTAAAACAATTAGAAAAAGAAAAATAAGAAAAACAGGCAGAACTTGAAATGAGAGAAAGGTTAGAGATGGAGAAAATAAAAACGGAAATGGTAAAAGTAGAAAGCAACACTAAGTCAAAATCAGAACATTTTGAGGCAGCAAAAAATATACGTTTGGTTCCCAAATTTTGTGAAAAAACAGTTGATAAATTTTTTCCACAATTTGAGAAAATTGCTCAAAATTTGAAATGACCAAAGCCTTATTGGACTACAATGCTGCAAAGTGTTTTTGTGGGCAAGGCCGCTGAAATTTACTCAGCACTTTCTTCAGAAAAAAGTTCTGATTATGACACTGTTAAACAGGAAGTTTTGAAAGCTTATGAACTAGTGCCAGAAGCATATAGACAGAAATTTAGGTCTTATAAAAAGTTTGAAACACAAACCTATGTTGAATTTGCTAGGGAAAAAGAAGATCTATTTGATAAATGGCTTACGTCAAAGAAAATAGGTAACAATTTTGATAAATTAAGACAATTAATGCTATTAGAAGAGTTCAAGCAGTGTGTTAATATAGACTTAAAAACACATTTAGATGACAAAACTGTTGAGACATTGCAAGATGCAGCTGTTGTTTCCGATAATTATAACCTTTCACATAAAGAAGTTTCAAAGGTCAAAATTTTACTTCAAGCGGAAATTACAAAAATCAAAGCACTGAGCGGACTGATAGTAAGCTTGTTGTACAGAAAAAGAGTCCGTCTAGTTATAATATGTCTGGTCCAAAATTTGATACTTTTGAGAAGAAGTCACTAACTTGTGCTTATTGTAAGAAAAATGGTCACCTGATGGCTGATTGTTTTAGACTCCAGAAGAAGAATGAAAGAGATCATAAGCCCAAGTCCAGTGCTTGTACGACACCCGTTGTTACCAATAAGTTGGAATGTCCTGCGAGTCAGGCTTTTAAATCCAGTTTTTGTGATTACATGGATGATTATAAACCTTTTATGTCTGATGGGTTTGTTTCTATTGTTAATAATACTACTCCTCAGCCTATTAAGATTTTACGGGACACTTCTCCGACTTTGTTGTTAGAAGGTGTGTTGCCTTTGTCCGAGGAGACGTCCGTTGGTGCCTCCGTTTTGTTACAAGGTGTGGAGTTAGGTTGTATAGATGTTCCCCTCCATCGTATTTATTTGAAGTCAGATTTAATTACTGGACCAGTTGTTGTGGGTGTTCGTCCTACTCTCCCCGTTGAGGGTGTTTCATTATTGCTAGGAAATGATCTAGCTAGGAACAAAGTGGTTGCTGAACCAATTGTTACAAGTGAACCGGTGGTGGATGTTAAATTACCTGAAGATGATGCTGAACTGTATCCAGCTTGTGTTGTTACTAGGGCGATGGCAAGAAAACAACAAGACGAGGATTTACAAGAAGGCCAGTATGATTATATGGACCTTTCTGACTCTTTCTTTGCCGACTTTGAAGGTCCAGGTAGCACAGAAACGGCCATAAGACCACTTGGTACTAACAAACGTGTAATTATGCCATGGCCAGACGTGAACAGCCATTCATTAGACAAAAGAACATTTAGGGAAGAACAGAATAAAGATCCTGAGGTTCTTCAGCTCTGCAAGAGGGCTCTACCCCAAGAAGAAGCAGACAAAGTGGCCGAATGTTACTACTATCAAGACGGCATTTTGATGAGGAAGTGGAGGGCCCCTGATGCTATCCCAGAGGAGGAATGGAGAGTGGTATACCAAGTGGTGGTGCCTAAAGTCTATAGGCAAGAAATTATTGGTCTTGCCCATGACACCCCCTTGGCTGGACGTCTTCCATGTCTAAAGATCTTACAACATTTCTACTGGCCCAGACTTAGAAATGATGTCACAGAATACTGCAAATTATGCCATATATGCCAGGTTGTTGGCAAGCCTAACCAGAAAATAGCACCAGCACCACTTCTGCCAATTCCAGCCTTTGAAGAACCTTTCAGCCGAGTACTTATTGATTGCGTTGGACCTTTACCAAAGACCAAGACTGGAAATGCTTATTTACTGACGATCATGGGTACCTCCACTCGCTTTCCTGAGGCTATTCCCTTAAGCTATTGTCAAAGCTCTTATCAAATTTTTCACATTAGTAGGACTTCCTAAGTCTATACAGTCCGACCAGGGTTCAAATTTTATGTCAGGTTTATTTCAGCAGGTCGTTTATCAGTTAGGGATTGCTCAGTATAGATCAAGTGCTTATCATCCAGAATCTCAAGGTGCATTAGAACGTTTTCATCAAACACTGAAGAACATGATTAGAACTTTTTGTCTTCAATTTGACAGGGACTGGGATGATGGTGTTCACTTTCTACTTTTTGCGGTTCGAGAGGCTGTTTTAGCCCCTTTGAGTTGGTGTTTGGTCAAACTGTAAGGGGACCTTTGAAATTGATTAAGGAAAAATGGCTTACTGAACACACGGACGTGAATCTTCTAGACTATGTATCTAGATTTAAAGAAAAATTGTATACTGCTTGTCAAATTGCTCAGAAAAACTTAAAAACTGTACAGAATAAGATGAAAATATGGTATGATAAAGATGCCAGGGACAGAGTTTTTGAGCCTGGTGATAAGGTACTTGTACTTTTGCCAGTCCCTGGGCATCCTTTACAGGCTAAATACTGTGGTCCTTATACAATCGAGAGTAAAATCAATGATTTGAATTATATTGTAAAAACTCCAGGTCGGCGTAAACAAAATAGAGTGTGTCACATTAATATGTTAAAACCATATTTTGAGCGTACTCATGAAGGTGAGAGTAAACCCGTTGCCACTTTAGCCATGGTTAAATCGGAGAACGATCATGACAAACCAGACATAATTGAACCATCTTTTGATTCCAAGACTATGGAACAAACTGTCAGATTGAAAAATTCTGAAATTTTATCAAATTTAGACTCAAAACTTCCACGTCTGACTTTCGATTGCAGAGAAAAATTGAAAACTTTGGTATTTTCTTTTAAAAATCTTTTTCCAGATGTGCCAAACAAAACCACTGCTGTTTGTCATGATGTTGACGTAGGCGATGCTTCTCCAATTAGGCAACATCCTTACCGGCTCAATCCACTTAAACTTGATGTGATGAGACAAGAAATTAGATATATGCTTGACAATGATATTATTAGCCGAGTAACAGTGAATGGAGCTCTCCTTGTCTCCTTGAGCCAAAACCAGATAAACCTTTCGTTTCGTTATTGATTTAAAACAAGAGGCTCTCAAGAGCCTGAATCGCTCACCTGGCAAACAATGCACTATAAACTAAATCTCATCATCACCATTCACTAAGGATACCATGTTTACTTTAAAAACGAAATATTGTTGAAATCCGAGCAAGTGTAAAAAATGGCGGGAAAGTGGCAGCCATTTTAAAAATGGCCGTCCAAAACAAACTTTCATCATCACCATTCAACTTGGGATACCATGTTTACCTTGAAAGTAGCTTTCGTCTTCATTTTCTTTCTATAATTCAGGAAAAAATAAGCAAAAACAGCATTTTGACCCCTATGTTCTATTTTTAGTAAGGGCGGACATGTTTTTCGACTAATAAAAAATCCAAGCATTAACTTTTTGCAGGATACCCTAAGGAACAATCTTACCAAGTTTCATTTGATTTCGAATAGTAGTTTCAGAGAAGAAGATTTTTGAAATAATAACATAAAAAAAAGCCAAAAAATGTCAAAAAAGGGCAATAACTCTAACATCAGTTGACAGATTTTCACGCAAATCAGCACACAGGTAGCTCTCATCATGCTGAACACTTTCAACTTGCCAGAATTTGCCGTAACCTAATGATTTTTGAGATATTTGCGAAGAACTGTTGTTTGACCCCTATGTTCTATTTTTAGTAACAGTGGCCATGTTTTTCGACGGATCAAAAATCGAAGCATAAACTTTTTGCAGGATACCCTAAGGAACAATCTTACCAAGTTTCATTTGATTTTGAATAGCAGTTTCAGAGAAGATTTTTGAAATAATAACATAAAAAAAACTGTTGTTTGACCCCTATGTTCTATTTTTAGCAACAGTGGCCATGTTTTTCGACGGATCAAAAATCGAAGCATAAACTTTGTGCAGGATACCCTAAGGAACAATCATGCTAAGTTTTATCCAAATCCATTCAGTAGTTTCAGAGGAGAAGATTTTTTAAATAATAACATAAAAAAAAGCCAAAAATGTCAAAAAAGGGCAATAACTCCTACATGGGTCGTTGGATCTTCTTCAAAATTTCAGGGCAGGTAGATCTTGAGGTGCTGAACACTTTTACCCTATGCCAGAATTTTGATATCTGTGACCGTTTCTGACTTATTTGCAAAAAACTGCGATTTACCCCTATGTTCTTTTTTAGCCATGACGGCCATGTTTTTATACGAATCAAAAATCCAAACAACGGATTTGTAGCACCCATACCAATTAATAACTGTACCAAGTTTGGTTGCAGTTGGACTTATGGTGTTGGAGGAGTTAACGTTTGAAAAAGTTAACGGACGACGGACGGACGACGGACGGACGACGGACGCCAAGTGATGGCAATAGCTCACATGACCCTTCGGGTCAGGTGAGCTAAAAAGTAAACTCAGTTTCAAAATCTGACTCCTATCCGATTCCAAGGATAGACGATTGCATTGATAACAAGCAAAATTCGTAAGCAAATTTGATTTATTAAAAGGTTACTGGCAGGTCCCCTGGACACCGAGAGCTCGTGAAATATCAGCTTTTGTCACACCAGACGGCTTATTTCATGCCGTTTGGTATGAAAAATGCTCCAGCTACATAGAATGATCAATAATGTTATAAAAGATTTAGACTGTTGTTAAGCTTATATTGATGATCTTGTTGTATGTAGTGATAGCTGGGAAGAGCATTTAACACATTTATATGATACTTTTGATAGATTGTCAAAATCAAATTTGACTGTTAATCTTAGTAAAAGTGAATTTTGTAAGGCCACTGTTGATTATTTAGGGCACACAATTGGCCAAGGTCAAGTGAAACCTATTATGGCTAAAGTGGATGCAATTACCAATTTTCCTCCTCCTACAAATAAAAAACAACTTATGAGATATTTAGGCATGATTGGATTTTACAGAAAATTTTGTTCAAATTTTGCTACTGTTGTTCAACCATTGACTCATCTTTTACGGAAAGATTCTAAATTCATCTGGAGTGATAATTGTCAAAACGCTTTTGAAAAAAGCAAATCACTTTTAATTAACAGTCCTGTTCTTATCACTCCAGACTTTAAAAAACAATTCAAACTTGCCGTTGATGCAAGTGATGTAGGAGTTGGAGCTGTTTTATATCAAGAAACAGATGATAATGTTGAGAAACAAAGTTAAAAGTATTTCCCCTCTGGCAGCCATGTTTTTCTCAGGTTTGAACATAATGAGCCGACTTTGTAAAGGACCTTCCATACATCATTCCAGTACAGTTTTATTCAATTTGCTATTATAGTTTTAGAGGAGATGATCAAAATATGTTTTTTTCCATAGGCATGTATGTTTAAACTATGTTCCTGCTGTCAGCCATGATGTTTGTCGCATTCGAACGAAATGAGCAATCCCTCTAAAGGACCTTCCATACATCATTCCAGAACAGTTTGGTTAAATTTGATCAAGTAGTTTCAAAGGAGATGAACTTTAACATGTTTTCCCATAGGGTCCAATGTTAAACTATGTCCTGCACTGCCAGAAATGTTTTACAGCGGATCGGAAAAATTTCAACAATCTCAGTATAGGACCTTCCATACATACATTCCTGTAAAGTTTGGTTAAATTTGCTCAAGTAGTTTCAGAGGAGATGAACTTTAACATGTTTTCCCATTGGGTCCAACGTTAAACTATGTCCTGCACTGGTAGCCATGTTTTATGGCAGATCAGAAAAATTGTGGCAATCTTAGTTAAAGACCTTCCATACATCATTCCTGTAAAGTTTGGTTAAATTTGCTCAAGTAGTTTCAGAGGAGATGAACTTTAACATGTTTTCCCATAGGGTCCAATGTTAAACTATGTCCTGCTCTGGCAGCCATGCTTTTTTTGGAGAATCGGAAAAATTTCGACAGTCTTAGTAAAGGACCTTCCATACATCATTCCTGTATAAAGTTTGGTTAAATTTGCTCAAGTAGTTTCAGAGGAGATAAACTTACCTGTTTTCCCATAGGGTCCAATGTTAAACTATGTCCTGCTCTGGCAGCCATGTTTTTTGGCAGATCGGAAAAATTTTGGCAATCTTAGTAAAGGACCTGCCATACATCATTCCAGTAAAGTTTGGTTAAATTTGCTCAAGTAGTTTCAGAGTAGATGAACTTTAACATGTTTTCCCATAGGGTCCAATGTAAAACTATGTTCTGCTCTGGCAGTCATGTTTTTTGGCGGATCGGAAAAATTTCGGCAATCTTAGTAAAGGACCTGCCATACATCATTCCAGTAAAGTTTGGTTAAATTTGCTCAAGTAGTTTCAGAGTAGATGAACTTTAACATGTTTTCCCATAGGGTCCAATGTAAAACTATGTTCTGCTCTGGCAGTCATGTTTTTTGGCGGATCGGAAAAATTTCGGCAATCTTAGTAAAGGACCTTCCATACATCATTCCTGTAAAGTTTGGTTAAATTTACTTCATTGGTTTTAGAGGAGATGATCAATATGTGAAAGTTTACGGACGATGGACGACGGACAGAGGACAGACGCCAAGTGATGGCAAAAGCTCACATGGCCTTTGGCCAGGTGAGGTAAAAATAAAACGACAGATGCCAAGAAATCACAAATTGTATTCAAGGTCACAAAGACATCTTCCAGGCAAAAGATATAAAACATACTGATAAACTTAACAAAATTCATTTCAGAAATCAACTAAAATGTTATTCATGATAAAAAATCAAAGGTCATCTCCTGTTGTTTCCAAGACAGCACCACTATATGCTAAGTCCCAGTAATGTTCAACACCAAATCTTTTAAATTGTTCTCTAGCAAAAGCTTCTGTTGGACAAATTTTAAACTTGATTTCTGAGAATGCTCGATTCTTTGTTGTACCCTGTAAAATAGATGTTATTATTGTTCATACAATTTCTATACTATCAAGTGACAAACTGAAAATTAACTTTGTCCAAAGCCAAAACAACTGAAGAGCAAATTCAAATGCCAATATGAATAAATAAAAGGCTTTGCTAAGAGCAGCACGATATGACTGCATTAAATTATGGTAAGGGGTTTTGGAGGAGTTGCAAATACAAAATAGGTAATCCATGTTTTGGAAAGTCCTTGTTTTGGAAAAAGAAAACCCCAAAAATGATTTTTACCAAATAACAAGAGGCTCAGTGGGCTAAGCCTATATCACTCACCTGGCAGTCACAAACTTTTGATTTGATTTGACAGACTAGATTGATTTCTGGAAACTTTGTAAATGATCTTCTATAAATACTTCATACCAACTATAAGTTCATTGGCCAAACGGTTTTAGAGGAGAAGTTTTAAATTTCGACCAATCAGAACATATAAAGGTTTCTGGTGGCCATTTTGTTTTTCAGACTCAGTTCATTTGGCTTTACGGTTTCAGAGAAGTTTTAAATTTCGACCAATCAGAACATGTAAATGCTCATAGCGGCAATTTTATTTCACGGACCAGCATGATTTATACAAATTTTGTAAAGGACCTTCCAAAGAAGCTACAGGCCAAGTTTCAGTTCAATAAACAGTTTACAGACGGACGGACGACACATGCCAAGTGATGACAAAAGCTCACATGGCCTTTGGCCAGGTGAGCTAAAATATAGGAGGTGCACAATGGCATTATATGATTAAGAATCGATGGTTTTGACGAAAATAATAAATTGTATTTAATTTAAAAAGTCAAGTTTCCACTGAAAAGGAACAATATTTAGCCTTTGATGTTTTCTTTATAAGAAGAGTTTTAACAAATCCGCATCATTGGTCATGAACGTGAAATCGAGAGAGATCGATATAAAACTAGAAAATGTGTCTATAAGACACTGTTGCCCCGCCCTTAAAACAATATAGGTTTCGTAATATTGACCTAAATGGGAAAGAAATATCCAGTTATGAAAGTGAACTAGAGGCTCCGAGGAGCCTGTATTGCTCACCTGGACTATGTCCATCTTGACTGGCAACCTGTCAAGTTCCAACTGGCTCACTGGTTTCAAACAAGATCTTTCAGTGATTTTTCCACTTAGGTCCTATGTTAAACACTGTTCGGCTTTGGTGGCCATCTTTGATCAAAGGTGGGGTCATGGGATATAATTCTGAAAGAGGACCACCTAAGGACCATTGCTGTCAAGTTTTGTTAGAATGGCCGAGTGGTTTCAGACAAGAAAATTCCCCATAGGGTCCTACGTTAAACGATGTTTGGCTCTGGCAGCCATCTTGGATGACGGGCTGGGTCATTGGATATAATTCTGAAAGAGGACCATGTAAGGACTATTGCTGCTAAATTTTGTTCCAATTGGCCAAGTGGTTTCAGACAAGAAGATCTTTAAGTAAATTTCCTATAGGGTCCTATGTCAAACTATGTTCGGTTCTGGCGGCCATCTTGGATGATGGGCTTGGTCATCGGATATAATTCTGAAAGAGGACCACCTAAGGTCCAATGCTGCCAAGTTGTGTTCCAATTGGCTCAGTGATTTCAGAGAAGATCTTTAAAGGAAAGTTTACGATGACGATGACGGACGACGGGCGCCAAGTGATGGCAATAGCTCACATGGCCCTTTGGACCAGGTGAGCTAAAAATGCAGTTTACAATGGAGCAAAATATGGTACAGAACTTTGTACTTTAAAAGACCAAAATTGTTTTGTTTAAGTATCATTTACAACAGGATTTATAAGATATGGAGCTATGGCAGTATGAATTTGATTTCTTTTAATATATGTTCTAATGAGCAGATTTAAAAAAAAAATCTTTTCAAATGTAAGAAATATGAGGAAATGGACCTAAAAATAAACCTTAAACAAAGCCATTCAACCATAAAATGTAGGTCAATTTGACCCAAATATTGCTGAATAGCGTAGTACTTTACAAGAGGACTGTAGTGGTGAAAAATCATTGATATATCACCATAAGATTCTCATTAATTGACCCTACTGTAGAAAAATTTAACTAAAGTCACTGAAGCATGAAATGTAGATAATAGCAACCCAAGTGTTGCTGAACTGCTTTGTACTATACAAGAGGACTGTAGTGGTGAAATATCATTGATATATTACATTAGGTTTCTGAGAAATGAACCTAAACGCAAAACTTAACCAACGTCACTGAAGCATGAAATGTAGGTCATAGTGACCCAAGTGTTGCTGAACTGTGTTGTAATATATAAGAGGAATGCATTTGTGAAATATCATTGATACATTACTATAGGTTTCTTAGAAATAAAGCTAAATGCAAAACTTAACCGAATCTGGAAGTAAGGACGTATGGACAAGGGTAAATCTATGCGCCAGCCACATTCGTGGCAGGGTGTAAAAATACCATGTCAAAGATTATGGAAAATTTGCAAAGTTAATGAGGACAAGAACCACTTCCTATTAGATTGTAAAATAAATCAAAATTTGCGAAAGGACCTATTTGCTAATTTAGATAATCTTGCCGAGAATATTAATTTTAAAATTTTGGATCAAGATGAAAAAATTTCATATTAATTAAATCCATCTTCATTCAGGCATGAACCGCCTGGGTGGTCTTGTGTTACTGTGCTGGCCTCGAGTGCAGAAGGTTGCGGGTTGGATCACTGGCTGGGTCAAAACAAAGACGTTAAAATTTGTATTTGCTGCTTCTTGGCCAAGCACGCGGCATTTAGAAGTAAGAGCAAAGACCTACAGGTCAGCTCAGTGTCAGTATAATGTGTCAGAGTGGGGTGATATTTCTTCCTGCGGACAGCAGCCTCGTCAGTTAGCACGAGAAAAATCTGGCTCAGCGTGTCGGTCTAGTACAAAGCAGGGATACTGTTCATTATAATACATGTTCTCGTTACAAATGTAAGTTTAGGCCCCAATATGTGTATTATACATTTATTTAATGTGTAGTCAGCTGAGGGCAATAGAACACTTGAGCTTTTCCGAGTATCGAGGTAAAAATTTTCTGGCCTATTGCCTGGCTACATATTCAACTAGAACTGTGAGGGGACCTCACTAATTATACCCCCGCTGCTGGGAAAATGTATTGGACCAGGACAAACTTCACATGCACATATCTACGTACTAGGATCTAACAGTATGCAAAGTTTCATTAAGCTCTGATAAGGCATGTTTGAGAAACTGCGGGTACAAAAAAAATTGGGGATAGACAGAATTTCTGAGTTCAAAGGGGTATAAAATTATGGAAAAAAGTATTGGACCAAGACATACTTCGCATGCGCTCATGTACGTACTAGGATCTAACAGTATGTAAAGTTTACTTAACCTCTGATAAGGCATGTTTGAGAAACTGCGGGTACCAAAAAAATTCGGGGATAGACAGAATTTCTAAGTCTAATAGGGTATAAAATTATGGGAAAAAGTATTGGACCAGGACGTACTTCGCATGCGTACATCTACGTATTAGGATCTAACAGTATGCAAAGTTTCATTAACCTCTGATAAGGCATGTTTGAGAAACTGTGGGATACAAAAAAAATCTGGAAAGACAGGCTGATTCCTACATTCCTATATACCCGCCAAACTACGTTATTACCTAATACATGTTGTCGTTCTTAGATGCAAATTTTTGTATTTTCAGTTTTGGGATAGAGAGATAAAAATAAAGTAATTAAATTGTATTTTTCAAAACAGTTTACAATATACAGTTATTTAAAATGACAAAAGGTCATGGACAACAGAATGCTACACCAGACAATAGAACCTTGTTCTATTGCCCAATAGACAAATTAAAAGTGAAATATGGTTAAAAGTAAAATATCTCCAACAGAAAGGTAATTAATATACTATTAGGTAATAAAATATTTAATCATATGCTAGATTAGGCCCTGAGTCATGTATAATATTCCATGTATAATATATCATACTAACTTCCCAGACCAATGAACACTTATTTCCTTTGTCTGTTTCTTCCTCAGAGTCGCTGTCCTCTGCAAGAAATAATAACAAATTAACAACAGTACAACTTTTGTTTCTTGTTCAATTTTTAATTACATGGAATTATAAGTTATCACTATTTTGTTTAATTCAATATTGGATGTAACATATCATTTGATTGGTTAACTGTTTTCGTTGATCATATTACAGACTATTTTTTTTTCATTGTTACTATGATGTCTTAAAGGTAATTTCCACTGTTTCAGACGTTAAAACTAATGTTGGAATTATTATAAGGATTGAATGTTATTATGCTATACGGGTTATTTAACGTGTAACACCAATTGAGGTTATTTAACGTGTAACATCAATGGAGGTTAATTTAACGTGTACCACCAATTGAGGTTATTTAACGTGCACCACCAATGGAGGTTAATTTAACGTGTACCACCAATGGAGGTTATTTAACGTGTACCACCAATGGACGTTATTTAACGTGTACCACAAATTGAGGTTAATTTAACGTGTACCACCAATGGATGTTATTTAACGTGTACCACCAATGGATGTTATTTAACGTGCACCACCAATGGAGGTTATTTAACGTGCACCACCAATGGAGGTTAATTTAACGTGTACCACCAATGGAGGTTATTTAACGTGTACCACCAATTGAGATTAATTCAACATGTACCACCAATGGATGTTATTTAACGTGTACCACCAATGGATGTTATTTAACGTGCACCACCAATGGAGGTTATTTAACGTGCACCACCAATTGAGGTTATTTAACGTGTACCACCAATGGAGGTTAATTTAACGTGTACCACCAATGGAGGTTATTTAACGTGTACCACCAATGGACGTTATTTAACGTGTACCACAAATTGAGGTTAATTTAACGTGTACCACCAATGGATGTTATTTAACGTGTACCACCAATGGATGTTATTTAACGTGTACCACCAATTGAGGTTATTTAACGTGTAACACCAATGGACGTTATTTAACGTGTACCACCAATGGAGGTTATTTAACGTGTACCACCAATGGAGGTTAATTTAACGTGTACCACCAATGGAGGTTATTTAACGTGTACCACCAATGGAGGTTATTTAACGTGTAACACCAATGGAGGTTATTTAACGTGTACCACCAATGGAGGTTAATTCAACATGTACCACCAATGGAGGTTAATTTAACGTGTACCACCAATGGAGGTTAATTTAACGTGTACCATCAATGGATGTTATTTAATGTGTACCACCAATGGAGGTTAATTTAACGTGTACCACCAATGGATGTTAATTTAACGTGTACCACCAATGGATGTTATTTAACGTGTACCACCAATTGAGGTTATTTAACGTGTACCACCAATGGAGGTTATTTAACGTGTACCACCAATGGAGGTTATTTAACGTGTACCACCAATGGAGGTTATTTAACGTGTACCACCAATGGAGGTTATTTAACGTGTAACACCAATGGAGGTTATTTAACGTGTACCACCAATTGAGGTTATTTAACGTGTACCACCAATGGAGGTTATTTAACGTGTACCACCAATGGAGGTTAATTTAACGTGTACCACCAATGGAGGTTATTTAACGTGTACCACCAATGGAGGTTATTTAACGTGTAACACCAATGGAGGTTAATTTAACGTGTACCACCAATGGACGTTATTTAACGTGTACCACCAATGGAGGTTATTTAACGTGTAACACCAATTGAGGTTATTTAACGTGTACCATCAATGGAGGTTATTTAACGTGTAACACCAATGGATGTTATTTAACGTGTACCACCAATGGAGGTTATTTAACGTGTACCACCAATGGAGGTTATTTAACGTGTTAGACCAATGGAGGTTATTTAACGTGTACCACCAATGGAGGTTAATTTAACGTGTACCACCAATGGAGGTTATTTAACGTGTACCACCAATGGACGTTATTTAACGTGTACCACCAATGGACGTTATTTAACGTGTAACACCAATGGAGGTTATTTAACGTGTACCACCAATGGAGGTTAATTTAACGTGTACCACCAATGGAGGTTAATTTAACGTGTACCATCAATGGATGTTATTTAATGTGTACCACCAATGGATGTTATTTAACGTGTACCACCAATTGAGGTTATTTAACGTGTACCACGAATGGATGTTATTTGACTTGTACCATCAATGGATGTTATTTAACGTGTACCACCAATGGACGTTATTTAACGTGTAACACCAATGGATGTTATTTAACGTGTACCACCAATGGACGTTATTTAACGTGTAACACCAATGGAGGTTATTTAACACGTACCATCAATGGAGGTTATTTAACGTGTACCACCAATGGAGGTTAATTTAACGTGTACCACCAATGGAGGTTATTTAACGTGTACCACCAATGGAGGTTATTTAACGTGTACCACCAATGGAGGTTATTTAACGTGTACCATCAATGGAGGTTAATTTAACGTGTACCACCAATGGAGGTTAATTTAACGTGTACCACCAATTGAGGTTATTTAACGTGTACCACCAATGGAGGTTATTTAACGTGTAACACCAATGGACGTTATTTAACGTGTACCACCAATTGAGGTTATTTAACGTGTACCACCAATGGACGTTATTTAACGTGTACCACCAATGGAGGTTAATTCAACATGTACCACCAATGGAGGTTAATTTAACGTGTACCACCAATTGAGGTTAATTTAACGTGTACCACCAATGGATGTTATTTAACGTGTACCATCAATGGAGGTTATTTAACGTGTACCACCAATGGATGTTATTTAACGTGTACCATCAATGGAGGTTAATTAACGTGTACCACCAATGGAGGTTATTTAACGTGTACCATCAATGGAGGTTATTTAACGTGTACCACCAATGGATGTTATTTAACGTGTACCACCAATGGAGGTTATTTAATGTGTACCACCAATGGAGGTTAATTTAACGTGTACCACCAATGGAGGTTAATTAACGTGTACCACCAATGGAGGTTATTTAACGTGTACCATCAATGGAGGTTATTTAACGTGTACCACCAATGGATGTTATTTAACGTGTACCACCAATGGAGGTTATTTAACGTGTAACACCAATGGAGGTTAATTTAACGTGTACCACCAATGGAGGTTATTTAACGTGTAACACCAATGGAGGTTAATTTAACGTGTACCACCAATGGAGGTTAATTTAACGTGTACCACCAATGGAGGTTATTTAACGTGTACCACCAATGGAGGTTATTTAACGTGTAACACCAATGGACGTTATTTAACGTGTACCACCAGTGGAGGTTATTTAACGTGTTAGACCAATGGAGGTTATTTAACGTGTACCACCAATGGAGGTTAATTTAACGTGTACCACCAATGGAGGTTATTTAACGTGTAACACCAATGGAGGTTATTTAACGTGTACCACCAATGGAGGTTAATTTAACGTGTACCATCAATGGAGGTTATTTAACGTGTAACACCAATGGAGGTTAATTTAACGTGTACCACCAATGGAGGTTATTTAACGTGTAACACCAATGGAGGTTATTTAACGTGTACCATCAATGGAGGTTAATTTAACGTGTACCACCAATGGAGGTTAATTTAACGTGTACCATCAATGGAGGTTATTTAACGTGTACCACCAATGGATGTTATTTAACGTGTACCACCAATGGAGGTTATTTAACGTGTACCACCAATGGAGGTTAATTTAACGTGTACCACCAATGGAGGTTATTTAACGTGTACCACCAATGGAGGTTATTTAACGTGTAACACCAATGGAGGTTATTTAACGTGTACCACCAATGGAGGTTAATTCAACATGTACCACCAATGGAGGTTAATTTAACGTGTACCACCAATGGAGGTTAATTTAACGTGTACCATCAATGGATGTTATTTAATGTGTACCACCAATGGAGGTTAATTTAACGTGTACCACCAATGGATGTTAATTTAACGTGTACCACCAATGGATGTTATTTAACGTGTACCACCAATTGAGGTTATTTAACGTGTACCACCAATGGAGGTTATTTAACGTGTACCACCAATGGAGGTTATTTAACGTGTACCACCAATGGAGGTTATTTAACGTGTACCACCAATGGAGGTTATTTAACGTGTAACACCAATGGAGGTTATTTAACGTGTACCACCAATTGAGGTTATTTAACGTGTACCACCAATGGAGGTTATTTAACGTGTACCACCAATGGAGGTTAATTTAACGTGTACCACCAATGGAGGTTATTTAACGTGTACCACCAATGGAGGTTATTTAACGTGTAACACCAATGGAGGTTAATTTAACGTGTACCACCAATGGACGTTATTTAACGTGTACCACCAATGGAGGTTATTTAACGTGTAACACCAATTGAGGTTATTTAACGTGTACCATCAATGGAGGTTATTTAACGTGTAACACCAATGGATGTTATTTAACGTGTACCACCAATGGAGGTTATTTAACGTGTACCACCAATGGAGGTTAATTTAACGTGTACCACCAATGGAGGTTAATTTAACGTGTACCATCAATGGATGTTATTTAATGTGTACCACCAATGGATGTTATTTAACGTGTACCACCAATGGAGGTTATTTAACGTGTACCACGAATGGATGTTATTTGACTTGTACCATCAATGGATGTTATTTAACGTGTACCACCAATGGACGTTATTTAACGTGTAACACCAATGGATGTTATTTAACGTGTACCACCAATGGACGTTATTTAACGTGTAACACCAATGGAGGTTATTTAACACGTACCATCAATGGAGGTTATTTAACGTGTACCACCAATGGAGGTTAATTTAACGTGTACCACCAATGGAGGTTATTTAACGTGTACCACCAATGGAGGTTATTTAACGTGTACCACCAATGGAGGTTATTTAACGTGTACCATCAATGGAGGTTAATTTAACGTGTACCACCAATGGAAGTTAATTTAACGTGTACCACCAATTGAGGTTATTTAACGTGTACCACCAATGGAGGTTATTTAACGTGTAACACCAATGGACGTTATTTAACGTGTACCACCAATTGAGGTTATTTAACGTGTACCACCAATGGACGTTATTTAACGTGTACCACCAATGGAGGTTAATTCAACATGTACCACCAATGGAGGTTAATTTAACGTGTACCACCAATTGAGGTTAATTTAACGTGTACCACCAATAGATGTTATTTAACGTGTACCATCAATGGAGGTTATTTAACGTGTACCACCAATGGATGTTATTTAACGTGTACCATCAATGGAGGTTAATTAACGTGTACCACCAATGGAGGTTATTTAACGTGTACCATCAATGGAGGTTATTTAACGTGTACCACCAATGGATGTTATTTAACGTGTACCACCAATGGAGGTTATTTAATGTGTACCACCAATGGAGGTTAATTTAACGTGTACCACCAATGGAGGTTAATTAACGTGTACCACCAATGGAGGTTATTTAACGTGTACCATCAATGGAGGTTATTTAACGTGTACCACCAATGGATGTTATTTAACGTGTACCACCAATGGAGGTTATTTAACGTGTAACACCAATGGAGGTTAATTTAACGTGTACCACCAATGGAGGTTATTTAACGTGTAACACCAATGGAGGTTAATTTAACGTGTACCACCAATGGAGGTTAATTTAACGTGTACCACCAATGGAGGTTATTTAACGTGTACCACCAATGGAGGTTATTTAACGTGTAACACCAATGGACGTTATTTAACGTGTACCACCAGTGGAGGTTATTTAACGTGTTAGACCAATGGAGGTTATTTAACGTGTACCACCAATGGAGGTTAATTTAACGTGTACCACCAATGGAGGTTATTTAACGTGTAACACCAATGGAGGTTATTTAACGTGTACCACCAATGGAGGTTAATTTAACGTGTACCATCAATGGAGGTTATTTAACGTGTAACACCAATGGAGGTTAATTTAACGTGTACCACCAATGGAGGTTATTTAACGTGTAACACCAATGGAGGTTATTTAACGTGTACCATCAATGGAGGTTAATTTAACGTGTACCACCAATGGAGGTTAATTTAACGTGTACCATCAATGGAGGTTATTTAACGTGTACCACCAATGGATGTTATTTAACGTGTACCACCAATGGAGGTTAATTTAACGTGTACCACCAATGGAGGTTATTTAACGTGTACCACCAATGGAGGTTATTTAACGTGTTAGACCAATGGAGGTTATTTAACGTGTACCACCAATGGAGGTTAATTTAACGTGTACCACCAATGGAGGTTAATTTAACGTGTACCATCAATGGAGGTTATTTAACGTGTTAGACCAATGGAGGTTATTTAACGTGTACCACCAATGGAGGTTAATTTAACGTGTACCACCAATGGAGGTTAATTTAACGTGTACCATCAATGGAGGTTAATTTAACGTGTAACACCAATGGATGTTATTTAATGTGTACCACCAATGGATGTTATTTAACGTGTACCACCAATGGACGTTATTTAACGTGTACCACCAATGGACGTTATTTAACGTGTACCACCAATGGACGTTATTTAACGTGTACCACCAATGGAGGTTAATTTAACGTGTAACACCAATTGAGGTTATTTAACACGTACCATCAATGGAGGTTATTTAACGTGTACCACCAATGGAGGTTAATTTAACGCGTACCATCAATGGAGGTTATTTGACGTGTACCACCAATGGAGGTTAATTTAACGTGCTCCACCAATGGAGGTTATTTAACGTGCAACACCAATTGAGGTTAATTTAACGTGTAACACCAATGGAGGTTAATTTAACGTGTACCACCAATGGAGGTTAATTTAACGTGTACCACCAATGGATGTTATTTAACGTGTAACACCAATGGAGGTTATTTAACGTGTACCACCAATGGAAATTATTTAACGTGTAACACCAATGTAGGTTATTTAACGTGTACCACCAACTGAGGTTAATTTAACGTGTACCACCAATGGAGGTTATTTAACGTGTAACACCAATGGAGGTTATTTAACGTGTACCACCAATGGAGGTTAATTTAACGCGTACCATCAATGGAGGTTATTTGACGTGTACCACCAATGGAGGTTAATTTAACATGTACCACCAATGGAGGTTAATTTAACGTGTAACACCAATGGATGTTATTTAACGTGTACCACCAATGGACGTTATTTAACGTGTACCACCAATGGAGGTTAATTTAACGTGTACCACCAATGGAGGTTAATTTAACGCGTACCATCAATGGAGGTTATTTAACACATACCATCAATGGAGGTTATTTAACGTGTACCACCAATGGAGGTTAATTTAACGCGTACCATCAATGGAGGTTATTTGACGTGTACCACCAATGGAGGTTAATTTAACGTGTACCACCAATGGAGGTTAATTTAACGTGTACCACCAATGGAGGTTATTTAACGTGTAACACCAATTGAGGTTATTTAACGTGTAACACCAATGGAGGTTATTTAACGTGTACCACCAATGGAGGTTAATTTAACGTGTACCATCAATGGAGGTTAATTTAACGTGTACCACCAATGGAGGTTATTTAACGTGTACCACCAATGGAGGTTAATTTAACGTGTACCACCAATGGAGGTTAATTTAACGTGTACCACCAATGGAGGTTATTTAACGTGTACCACCAATGGAAATTATTTAACGTGTAACACCAATGGAGGTTATTTAACGTGTACCACCAATTGAGGTTAATTTAACGTGTACCACCAATGGAGGTTATTTAACGTGTAACACCAATGGAGGTTATTTAACGTGTACCACCAATGGAGGTTAATTTAACGTGTACCACCAATGGAGGTTAATTTAACGTGTACCACCAATTGAGGTTATTTAACACGTACCATCAATGGAGGTTATTTAACGTGTACCACCAATGAAGGTTAATTTAACGTGTACCACCAATGGAGGTTAATTTAACGTGTACCACCAATGGAGGTTATTTTAACGTGTACCACCAATGGAGGTTATTTAACGTGTACCACCATTGAGGTTATTTAACGTGTACCACCAATTGAGCCTTGAGGTTAATTTAACATGTACTACCAATGGAGGTTAATTTAATGTGTTCCACCAATTCAGGTTATTTATTCATAGACTGAAAAAATTTCAGTCAATTACTATATCAGTGATAATTTCATCAAATTCCAAAAAACTTTCAGGCATGCATGCTTACCATCATCCTTTGTCCTTTTCTGTGAATCTTCATTCCATTTAATTCTATGCATCATTAATCGTCGGAATTTTCTTTGCTGCTTTGGTCCTGAAATAAAAGCAAAATGTATTATTTACAGAGCAAGTGTTAATCTGTATCTGATCTCCAGTTAAGGGGCATGGCAATTTTCTCCAGTCCATTAGACGAGAGAAATTGCCATGCCCCTTCACTGTCAATCAGATACAGATTATTACATGTTCTGTAAATGATTTGTGGAATGGTGCGATAGGGAACATTCAACAAATAAAAGTCTTTCATACTAATTTTGATGTGCAAAATGTGCAAATTTTGTCGATTTACGCTCAAGGCCCAAAATGTTGAAAACCAAAACAAGAATCCAAAAGGTTGAAGAGCAAATTAAAAAATAAGAAAAATGAAAAACTGACATACATAAATGTTCTAGAACATTCTAAGCTCACGGTCTCAAAGTTAATGTTGCGGCAAAACTCAAAAGGTCAATCCATAAAAATCAATCCATTCTTTAGAACTTTCCAAGGAGGAGGAGATGGAAATGGTGAATTACGTTCACCATTTGAGATTTGACAAGGATTAATTTGTTGAACAGAGATAGCTGTTCTCTTGATGACTTGAAATTATAGCACAGAATATGGAAAACAAGCAATAATTGTTTTGGGATGCCAACACTAATCTCCCAAATGAAGTTTCCCATAAGCTACTGAACAAGCAATTCTTCAATGGCCCTGTTCAACCCTCCCTCCCCCCCCCCCCCCCCCTTTTTCCAAAAAAAAAAAAAGTAAACTTTAATTGAATGCATCTTCCCATAAGTAGAATTATCACTGGAAAGACAGACAGACGTATGTACTGTAGGTGTATTATCACTGGACAGACAGACAGATGTATGTACTGTAGGTGTATTATCACTGGACAGACAGACATATGTACTGTAGGTGTATTATCACTGGACAGACAGACAGAAGTATGTACTGTAGGTGTATTATCACTGGACAGACAGACAGATGTATGTACTGTAGGTGTATTATCACTGGAAAGATAGACAGACGTATGTACTGTAGGTGTATTATCACTGGACAGACAGACAGATGTATGTACTGTAGGTGTATTATCACTGGACAGACAGACAGACATATGTACTGTAGGTGTATTATCACTGGACAGACAGACAGATGTATGTACTGTAGGTGTATTATCACTGGACAGACAGACATATGTACTGTAGGTGTATTATCACTGGAAAGACAGACAGACGTATGTACTGTAGGTGTATTATCACTGGAAGCCAGACAGACGTATGTACTGTAGGTATATTATCACTGGACAGACAGACAGACGTATGTACTGTAGGTGTATTATCACTGGACAGACAGACAGACGTATGTACTGTAGGTGTATTATCACTGGACAGACAGACAGAAGTATGTACTGTAGGTGTATCATCACTGGAAGCCAGACAGACGTATGTACTGTAGGTGTATTATCACTGGCTCCTTTATTTAATTAAATATTTGCACAAAACTAAGGGCTAAAAAATTACAAGTTAAAAGTTGTATGAGCGTCACTGGAATTGTCCAGGGGAATTAACTCTTACCTCCTTCCACAACCACCACATTACAGTCCTTGTGACAAACTGCTATTCCAGTCATAAAAAGTTGGTTTGCATTAGCTTCTATTTTGAATTTCTTTGCTGGATTTTTTAAATCTTTCAATCTGAAAAAAGGCAAAGTTACACCTATTTCTGTTATTTCTTCTTTTAAATTTTACATTTAAGTCTTTTTTTTTAGTTACCCCCCTTTACACATTTATAGAATTTTCAGAAACATGTATTGTAACTATTCAACCTATCAACTCTAGAGACGTAACAATTCACAGTAGAGTACCGAATCACGGTATTCTCCATCATGGTTTTATACATGGTACATTGTACATAGGGCCAATTACGATACAAACGATACATTCATACAAGGTTTATATTAAAATAAAATGCTCCGCGAGGCGCAGCTAGATACGACCGCAGATGTTGAACCCTGAATAGCCCCCCCCCCCTTCCCCCCCCCCCCCCCCCCCCCCAAAAAAAATAATTTACCCCTTTTCTAACTTTTGTGCAATACACTATGAAGTTGCGCATTGACCAACCCCTCCCAAAAAAACCCCCAAAAAACAATTCAATTTATTGTAAACCCCCCCCCTCCCTTTTTTTTGCTAAAAAAAATTTGAAATTATCTTTTTAAATTTATGCAATATGAAATGAGAAAAAAATTAACCCCATTCCCAATTTCTCATTTACACCCGCTAAATTTTGTTTTCAAATCCCCCCCCAACAATTTCTTTATACTTTGCAACCATAACAGCCCATTTAAATACACCATAAACGTATTAAAATAGAAAATGACATCATAGTCATGGATGGCAAATTTTAAATATACATAATTTAAAAGCAGTTTAGATGAGATAAACAAAAAAGCTTCATCAGCACATTTTATATTGGCAAATTTCAAATGAATTTCATTAAACTAAAGTTATTGGCAAATTTCCAATGGAATTTGTTAATAATAAAGTTTTGATAACAGGGCACACATATCAATTTCTTGCTATTGCGCAATACTGTGCAATTGAAGATTGATTGCTATTGCGCAATACTGTGCAATTGAAAATTTCTTTAAATATTTGACACATAATAGGTTTCTGACACAGAATAACTGAAATCAAAGAACTTAGAATTGGTTATATGATTTGAATTTATATTCAATTTTTTGCTTCTTGTGCAATACAATATGCTGTGGAGAATTGCCCCCCTCCCCCCCCCCCCAACAAAAATAATTTACCACTTTTTTAGCTTTTGTGCAATACACTATGAAGTTGCACATTAACCCCCCATCCCCCAAAAAACAATAAAATTTGCTGTAACCCCCCCACCCTTTTCTTCCTAAAAAAAATTTGAAATCTTCTTTTTAATTTATGAAATATGAAATGAGAAAAAAAAATAAACTATGCTATTGCATATTGACCCCCCCCCCCCCAAAAAAAAAAAAAAAAAAAAAAAAACTTATTGAAAAATTGTGCTAGCACATTCTACTCTCTTAGTACTCTCTTAGTAGCCTAATGCGTATCTACATAAACAAATGTATCAAGTAGGTATGGAGCCTTCACTAAACATCAAAGTTGAACTGGAGGGACCACTTTTCTACAATACACAACACAATATGTATATCTACAATACACAACACAATACATATCGCTTATCTGACCAAATATCACAATACGTATCATTTGTCTCTGAAGCATATCGTTACACCTCTATCATAATCTAAAATGATAAGGAAAGCCAATTTTCCAGCTAAGGGTTGGTATTTCTCTGATTACCTCCGACAACACATGAGTTTTGACATACATGTACTTTACCCAAAGACAGTATGGCATAAAATCTATGCCAAAGTGACCTAATTCTTGTTGAATAATATTTCCGACCCATCTATACATCTGCAGATTGCAAGACCCTATCTTTACAAGTACCTGACATATAAGCTTAGACATAAAATTTAACAAACATGTTGACTGGAAGCACAAAAAGAGGCAAAATAAAAACTTTGCCTGTTTGAAGAACTGGATCCTATAGAAAACTACATGGCGTGTACTTGCTGATATTTAAATGTTTTAGCCAAATTCAAGGAAATATAACCAATCAATAGTTTTACTAAGTTAAGAGTCTATAGCTTTGTGAATATCATAAATAAAAGCGCAGAATATATAAGAACTAGTTTGAATTTTCAAAGGCTGAAAGTTTACAAAAAAATCACATAATTATTTGCAATGAAACTGGACTTACTTTGTATGTTTTCATTATTTAATCTTATACCAAAGTTTGATGAAAGACTGTCAGACATACAGACAGAAGGAGAGTTTACCTGTCCCTCACTTTTCATCACACATAGGCGACCTGTAAAAATAGAAATGGTGTTACCTATACACAGACACATGAACACCCAGTGAAGTATCTTCTTTAATTTTTCTGATTTTCTTCTCTCTCCTCTGCTCTGTTGTTAATTTTCTAGCAGCATTTGCTTCTTCGTGGGCCCTGTAAAACACAATAGATTCAGTTTCTTGTGAAGTGATGTAACAATATCAGTCCTCCATGTTATTGCATAAAAAAATTTCATTTAAAATCTTTGAACTTTGTCAGTGTTATGAAAAGAACATCTAATTTTGAAATTTAAATACAGTTGATTCTCGGTATCTCAAAGTGCAAGGGACCAAGGGAATGGGTTTGAGATAGCCAAAGTTTCACTAAAAAGAGGCTCCAAAGAGCCTGAATTACTCACCTGTTATATTTTGTGTAGATCTTGCATCAATGATTATTTTTGCTATTTAATGTATACCGTCACAATTTTCTCCTTAATATTGACCTGTACAGCTAAAATATAGAATCCTGAACCCAAATAGATATGGTTGCTAGGGACTTTTTCATCGGTTGCTTGGACAGGTAGATTGTAGGGTCCTGAACCGAAATATATCTGGTTGCTAGGAACTTTTCCATTGGTTGCTATGGATTTTTTCAATTACCTTGAACTTGAGCCTCCATATTGACTTGTACAGCTATATTATAGGGTTCTTAACACATATATATATGGTTGCTAGGGACTTTTTCATCAGTTGCTATGCACTTTTTCCATGACCTTGACCCTCCGTTTTACTTGTACAGCTATCATTTAATTTATTTCAAGTTATGCTCTAAACATCTGTGACAATATGTCAGACCATTATTTTCTGTTTACATGTCAATAATCTTTCAAGGGCACCAGGGTTCAATTGACGATTTTGGTCATGTTGACTTATTTGTAGATCTTACTTTGTTGAATATTTTTGCTGTTTACAGTTTGTCTTTATCTATAAAAATATTAAAGTTAATAACCTAAAACTGCAAAATTTCCTTAAAATTAACAATTCAGGGGCAATAACACAAAAATGGGTTGACCGATTCGTCTGAAAATTTCATGGCAGGTAGATCTTGACCTCATAAACATTTTTACTACTTGTCATATTTGCTCTAACAGCTTTAGTTTTTGAGATATGAGCCAAAAAGTGCATTTTCACCTATGTTCTATTTTAAGTCATGGCAGCCATGTTTCTCGATAGACAAGAAAATAAAACATAAAATTTATACTAGATACCCTAAAGATCTTTCAGCCTAAGTTTGGCTGAAATTGATTCTGTAGTTTCAGAAGAGAAAATTTTTAAAAGTTTACAATCGTTATTGTTATGATATTGTATTATTATATTTATTTTGATATGGTATTGTAATTGTTATATTATTTATCTTGGCCTAATTTGTTTTGTGTAGCCTTATAACATGTATAATATGTTTACATAATACTTATAGTTGTTTACCAAATAATGTTATAACTGCGCAGTTTAGAAATCAATAATAGATACTGATGGAATGACTAGAACTTTCTATTTGACTTACGTAATAATTCTGGTGTGATTCGAACTTCTACCGTATTCCAGAAGTTTCCGTTCTACAGTATATATACGGACAAGAAAGTTAGACTTTCAGAGCAGAACGTATTGGACCAGACATTCTTGCGTTCTCAGCTGTTGGATTTACTTACGTTTCACACATCATCCTTGACACACTTTTATTTACGTTACATCATACTAGATTGTGACTGATTGGATATAATATTCCGTTTGGATTCCCGCAACAGTGACGAGAAGAATTCCGGATCAGGAAAAGACGGAGGATTTTGAACAGTTAAGTTGACATTTTATTTTGTGTAATATTATTTTGTAAACTTGTATATAATAAATCTTGTTAAATTTTATTATTGATTTGTGTCTTTTGTTGGCTACAATTTAAAGGTGATTGCGGCCGTAACATTATGATGCTGAAAAAAATGTGAAAAATTGTTTTTAAAGGGCAATAAAATGCTCCGTTGGCCGCAGCTTGATACGACCGCAGAGGTCGAACCCTGAACAGTTGTATCAAAGAACCCCCATAATTCAATTTTTAATGAAATCAAACAAAGTTTCATTTTGGACGTTAAGGACCTCAATGTGGATAAATTTAAACACAAGGCCCAAAATCCAAAAATCTAAATACACAGTTAGATTCAGGATATCAAAGAACCCCATATATTCAATTTTTGTTAAAATCAAACAAAGAGTGATTTTGGACCTGATTTGTACCAACTTAATACTGGGCCCATAATCAAAAAATTCGTAAGGGTTCCGCGGAACCCAGTGTCTCGCCTACTTTTGATGTTGTCTATATTTTCAGTGTGATAGGTGAATGCACATAATAGATTTGCAGTTAATGAAATAAAACATTTGAAATGTATGAAAAAAGATTTTGTTGTAAAAAATTAATATAGTATGCAATTATATATATATAGATTTATAAATGAGTAGAAACATAAGTTTGGTACAAATCCAGGATAGTTTAAGAAAGTTATTAAAATTTTGAAAACTTTAACCACAGAATGAATGTAATGTTTCCTGGCAGAAAAACTAAGTCCATTTATAAGTAATATACAGAAAAACTGGAATTTTTATTTTACAAAATTTACTTCTGGATACTATCTTATGATCATAAACAAGCTTCTGTCCAAGTTTGGTACAAATCCAGGATATTTTAAGAAAGTTATTAAAATTTTAAAAACTTTAACCACAGAGTGAATGTAATGTTTCCTGGCAGAAAAACTAAGTCCATTTATAAGTAAAATACGGAAAAACTGGAATTTTTTTTTTTACAAAATTTCCTTCTGGATACTATCTTATGATCATAAACAAGCCTCTGTCCAAGTTTGGTAGAAATCCAGGATAGTTTAAGAAAGTTATTAAAATTTCAAAAACTTTAACCACAGGGTGAATATTTGTGGACGCCGCCGACGACGACGACGACGGAATGTAGGATCGCTATGTCTCGCTTTTTCGACAAAAGTCGAAGGCTCGACAAAAACTAAGTACATGTTTAGATTCAGCATATCAAAGAACCCCAAGAATTAAATTTTTGTTAAAATCAAACTAAGTTTAATTTTGGACCCATTGGACCTTAATGTAGACCAATTTGAAAACGGGACCAAAAATTAAGAATCTAAATACACGGTTCGATTCGACATATCAATTTGAAAGAACCCCAATAGTTCAATTTTCAATGAAATCAAACAAAGTTTAATTTTGGACCCTTTTGGCCCCTAATTCCTAAACTGTTGGGACCAAAACTCCCAAAATCAATCCCAACCTTCCTTTTGTGGTCATAAACCTTGTGTTTAAATTTCATAGATTTCTATTTACTTATACTAGAGTTATTGTGCGAAAACAAAGAAAAATGCTTATTGGGCCCTTTTTTGGAACCTAATTCTTAAACTGTTGGGACCAAAACTCCCAAAATCAATCCCAACCTTCCTTTTGTGGTTATAAACCTTGTGTTTAAATTTCATAGATTTCTATTAACTTATACTAAAGTTATAGTGTTAATAAAATTTAATTGTCTTAAAATTAAATTAATTTATTGCATTCCAAACACTTTGAAATTTCATAGTTTATTATTTGATTAACGTTCCACAATTTATACTTTGCAATTTAATCATTTACATAACCTTAAACGTATTACAGAATATGATTTAAAGCGCTTCATGGATTTGATTTATATTTAAACAGTGCACCCGGTAAATTTCATTCCACGTGCAGTTTTCCAACGAGAAATTTCAACAGCCATGTGCAGTTTTCGAAAATTCAAAAGGAGGATACTACTGGATTTCTTAAATAAATAAGATAAGTTGATTTAATTTCATATTAATTTACAAACACAAAGTTTCATTTCGGTTTAAGTAAATGCATTTTACAGTTTTATTTTAATGCAGCCTTGTGATAGTACGAGCTGAAAATATGTATCGGTTTCAAGGTGACCTCTTTTTCAAAAATGTGGAAATCATTTACTCGTGATTATTTACATTATATTACCAAACAATGTTTCTTTTGTTTAATTTAATGCATTTACTATTAATGTTTAATGGTAACTATATTTTCATGATTTGAAAATATGTGCAGAAATGAAGGTCATCTTTTCTATTTTGCTCATAAGTGTATTGGTAGCATTATTGAAGTAGTTCAATATTTGTTTTACTTTAACTGTCGATAATTAATTTACAGTTTAAATACAAAGCAAATATACTGGTACGATGAATGTATGTACGTATAAATTATAATACCATGTTTATTGTATGTGTAAATTAGTAATGAATGCACGCCCCTCAGTGATTTGCGTGCTTGTTAATTTTAAATTCTAATTCCTATAACATTTCGCTACGGAACACCGGCTTATAACTGTCAATTTTGCTGTTCTAATTTAAAAAAAAAAAAAAATATTGCATACTGCATTCAACAAATTAACACATCGCACAACAATTGTATTGCCCGAAGAAGGTTTACTAATTTAAAAATAATTGAATTTTGCTGTAATGAATTTGAAATCGTTCGTTGTTACCTTTAGTGCGAAATTGTGTATTTTAAAGAAAATGTGGACTCTTTTTCTATTTATATTTCCTATTTTAAAATGCCTAGGAGAGAAAACTACAATCTTCGGCGGCGTTTAAGGCCACGCAGAAACCAGGAAGTTGAACAGCCTGTACCTGCCCCTGACCCTGATATTCCTGTTCCAGAAGCTTTGCCTGTTCCTGTGCCTAATCATGATGGCAATGTACAGAGGAGACGTGCCAACAGAAGGCGTGCACAAGTGCAGCAACCTGCACAGCCACCAGAAAATCAACAATTGGACCAGAATTTGCAACCACCTGCTAAGCAGATGAAAACAACTGCTGTTCAGGCTGAAATGGGTAATTGTTTAAATGCATCTGAGCCTTTATTAATCCCTTGTTCAAATGAAACTGATATATTAGTGTCGCCACAAATTAAACAAAAAATTTGGAATTTTGAATACGTTGACTTTTCAAATTTGCTTATACAAAACAGTCAATATTATAATAACACTGAACAAAAACAGAAAGTAATCATTGAAAATGGAATGCTTGTTCTTTCATCTAAGCCTGAAAAGGTCAGGTCAGTTGATAATATTGAAGTTTGGACTGAAGCCTTTTCACATTTTTCAAAGGTACTACTGCAAAGACATTCTGGTTTAGCACAGGATTTATTTACATATATGTCTGTTATTGGAAGTGCGGTTACAGATGCACCATTTGAAAGAGTTTATCAATATGATAGACAATTTAGATTGCGTGTATCTCAAAACCATACAAAATCTTGGGCTCAGATTGATGTTTTTCTCTGGTTGCAATATATTGCCAAAGGTGCACAGGGCATAGCTAGTAATATGGTCTATAACTTAGCAAAACCTTGTTATGATTACAACTTCAAAGGGTTTTGTTACAGATATCAGTGTATATACAGACATAGTTGTATGAAATGTTCTTTACAGCACCCAGCTATTTCATGTGTTAAATATGATAGGATACATGGTTATCAAGGCAATTTTCAAGGAGCTTTTAATAACAACTTTGCAATGAGGCTTCTATATTCATCCAATTAGACCTGCCATTCAAAAATAGACCTCCAACAGTTAGAAAAAATAGGCCAATTTTGCCGCAAAACAGACCCAGCTTACGTGTACGTTATTCGTTTCCTAGATTCAATTAATTTAATTGACTTTTCTTTCAGACTTGTCAAAGGATCGATATGATATTTGGAAAATGGGACATTCTCCTGTTAAAATTGAAACTTTAGAGTTATATTTAAATGATTATCCAAATAAAGAGGACAGACTGATATTGTATAATGGGTTTAAATTTGGATTTCGTTTAAATTATAATGGCCCAAGAATTCCATTTGAATCAAAAAATTTGAAATCTGTTTTAATTAATCCTCAAGGAGCAAAATGTAAAATTGAAACAGAAATTGTATCTGGTAGAATAGCAGGACCTTTTGATAACCATCCTATATCTAACCTCAGGTGTTCCCCAATTGGACTTATTCCAAAGAAAACTGGTGGCTGGCGTTTGATAACCCATTTATCATATCCACCTATGTATAGCGTGAATGACTTCATTGATGAAACATTTACTTCTGTCAAATACTCTTCCTTTGATAATGCTATTAATATGGTAAAAACATTAGGAAAGGGTGCAAAATTAGCAAAAATGGATATAAAATCTGCTTTTCGATTACTTCCCGTATATCCAGGGGATTTCGATTTACTAGGATTTAAGATAAAAGATAAATATTACATAGATAAATGCATGCCTATGGGTTGTTCAGTGTCGTGTTCAACATTTGAAAAATTCTCAACTTTTTTACATTGGGCTTTAGAAAAGAGATCCGGCTCAAAAAATATACAACATTATATGGACGATTTCCTGTTTGGTGGAAAATCAGATTCTTATGAATGTAAAAAGCTCATGTCTCATTATGAAGATATTTGTAAAGATATAGGGGTTCCGCTTGCAAATGAAAAAACTGAAGGTCCTACTACAGTGATTGATTACTTGGGACTTACAATTGATACTGTAAATATGTTAATAAAGATTCCTCATGATAAAGTTCAAGATTTACAAGAAAAAATCACAAGATTATCTAATATGAAAAAAGTAACTTTAAGGGAATTACAATCAATTTGTGGCTCGTTAGCTTTCTGTACAAAAGCTCTACCTGCAGGAAGAGCGTTCAGTTGTCGCCTGTACATGGCTACTACTAGGGCATCAAAGTCATTCCATTTCATTAGAGTAACATCTGGTATGAAAAATGATTTGTTCATGTGGAAATTATTTTTAGAAAAATTCAATGGAGTTTCATACATTCATGATATTGAATGGGTATCAAATTTTGATCTGGAGTTGTACACTGATAGTGCAGGTGGAAATGGTAAAGGGTGTGCAGCATATTTAAATGGTCAGTGGGCATATCTTCAATGGCCTATAGAATGGAAGGATTCAGAAATTCGTAGAGATATGACATATTTAGAAATAATTCCAATAGCCCTTGCCATATACCTGTGGTTTGATAAATTTCATTTAAAAAATATTTTGTTTCATTCTGATAATCTGGCTGTCGTTACAATTTTAAACAAAAAATCTTGTAAATCAGAAAGAGTTATGTCAATTTTAAGAATAATTGTATTTTGTTCACTTATTGGCAATTTTCAGTTTAAATCTGTTCATGTTTGCTCAAAAGACAATGCAGTTGCTGATGCCTTATCTCGTGCAAATTTTCAGAAATTCAGACGTTTAGCACTAATGGCCAGCGATTTTCCAACTCCAGTTCCAGAAGAATTTTTGAACCTCTTAAGGGTGAAGTAAATAAACTGTTACAACATTCTATTTCTGCAAATACAGTGAATGTGTATGAAAATGCAATTACTTCTTTTGCTAGCTTTCGTACAAGTTTTCAAGTTGAAGAAATTTGGCCTCCTCCTATTGATCATTTAATTAATTATATAGCATTTCTTTCTAAGAAAGGATATTCTTATAAAACTGCAAAATCCTATTTATCAGGAATAAATTATAAATTGAAAATTAATGATTGGAATGACCATTCTGATTCGTTTATTTTGGAAAAAATGCTCAAAGGAATGCAACGCCTTGGGAAAACCACCGATTCTAGGAAGCCAATTACTATTGATATCTTAAAGCGAATAATACCAGTTCTTAACTATGTTTGTGATTCTCTTTATGAGACAAAAATGTTTTCAGCAGCGTTTTGTTTGGCATTTTTTGGATTTATGAGAATAGGTGAAATTGCATATTTAAATAAAGCTACTGATCATGTTCTACGTGTTTCAGATATTTCCTTTAATAAGGAAAACTCAGAAGTCTTTGTTGTGGTTAAGTCTTCGAAGACTGATCAAATAGGCCATGCAACAACTTTAATTTTGTGTAAGAATGAGAATGATGAAATTTGTGTTGTAAACAATCTTAAAACGTACATTCAATTACGTCCAAAAATTGCAGGTCCATTATTTTGCCATCTTAACCACAATGCTCTCAGTAGATACCAGTTTTTAGCAGTTTTGAGGGCAGCATTGAATTTTGTAGATCTTAATGCTGATGATTTTAATACTCACTCATTTCGAATTGGTGCGGCAACTACTGCTGCCATGACCGGAAAAACGGACGACGAAATAAAATCGATGGGTAGATGGAATTCGAATTCTTTCAGGTCGTATATTAGAATTGAACATTTGGTTAAATTTTGAAGTAATTATATCTAATTGTTTCAGGTTTTTATAATGTTATTTGGATAATTGGATCATCACTGATTACCAAAGCATCTTCACACAGCCAAAATAGACCTTTGGGAAATAATTTAGGTTTACATAATTTAGGCTACAAATTAACTTGGGCTGGAATGTCTGGTATGTCCGTTTATAATGTTGTACCAACTGTTCAGAGCATGATTAATTTTTATGGTTTACCTGATGCAGTATTGATACATTGTGGAGGCAACGATATTGGCCTAGTTAATTGTGCAAAACTATTATTTGATATAAAGTTTATGTTGTATGTTGTAAGACGCATGATTTGCGGAAGGAAAGTGATATTTTCAAGCATTCTACCTAGATTGCAATGGAGATATTCGGATAATGCAAGAGCTATGGATGTAACAAGAAAACGAATTAACAGAGGTGTAAAATCATATTTAAATAAAACAGGGGGTTACACAATAATTCATAAGGATTTTGAAGATACACCTGAATCTTTATTTTGTTCAGATGGGGTCCATTTATCATTTATAGGTAATGATATATTTCTAAATTCTCTGCAAAGTGCTTTGGAATATTTTCATTTTATGCCTTACAATACTGTTTATCCAATGCAAGAATGATGTTTATTTGTTGTTGGTTGTATGTTATGTTGAAATAGTTAAGGCTGATTTAGGAGTTGTCATGGCGGATTAACATTTAATTGAGAGTTCAATCAAATGCTAATTTTGGCAGTGATTGGTTCATTTATAGTTATTATGCTGTTATGGATATGCCCAGCAGCTTGAACATTTATTATTTACACTGTTGGTTTTCCCTTCAGTGCCAATTTGTCATCAAGTTTTCACTTGTTGGCCAGTTTGTTGTATGTTGTGTTTGTTGAATAAATACCATGACAATAATCAGCCAAACATGAGATTGTTTTTGTTGTTTATATACCTAAGTAGTATTAAATACAAAAGTTGTTTCATTCAAAAGGACAAGTATCTACATCAGCATCTTTATTGAGGCGTAGGTTTTACTTTTCCATTAATCCGCTGCATGATAGCGGATCTCTGTTCTATATACTTTGAATATGCAATAAAACCAAATGTCTTCAGACAACGACGACGACGATGCCAACGTCATACCAATATACGACCGCAAAAATTTTGCGGTCGTATAAAAACTCCTATATTGACAATTTTGGTCATGTTGACTTATTTGTAGATCTTACTTTGCTGAACATTTTTGCTGTTTACAGTTTGTCTTTATCTATAATAATATTCAAGATAACAACCTTAAACTGCAAAATTTCCTTAAAATTAACAATGGGTTGACTGATTCATCTGAAAATTTTATGGCAGGTAGATCTTGACCTGATGAACATTTTTATCCCATCAGTTTTGCTCTAAATGCTATAGTTTTTGAGATACAAGTCAAAAAATGCAGTTTACCCCTATGTTCTATTTTTAGCCATGTTGGCCATGTTGGTTGGCAGGTAGGGTCATCGGACATATTTTTAAACAAGATACCCTAATGATGCATGTGGCTAAGTTTGGTTCCCTTTGGCCCAGTAATTTCAGAGGAGAAGATTTTTGTAAAAAGTTAACGGACGACGGATGCCACATGATGAGAATAACAGCTGAAAATTAACCGAGTCACTCGCCGGTCTTCAAATGGTCTTTGGTCCAAAAATAGGGCTTTTAATAGTGCCAAATTTCTTGAAAAATAGTGTATAAAAGTGCAAATTTAAAGATTTAAAGGGAAATTATAGGGATATTTTTCTCTACTTTACCACTTCTCTACTTAAAATACTATATGAAATACATACATGTTTGAGTGATAATTAAAAAGACGCTTACCAATAACATAATACAACGTATACACACTTTAATCAAGTCTTGAAGATGACTGCACTACAATATACCACTGAGGAAAACCAAGACAGCTTTGATTAAGATTGGGGAACCTCACTACATTTTAAATTTCGACCAATTAATTCTAATTTATAGGGCTAATATAGAAAAAGGGTCATTTTACGCCAAAATATAGGGATTATAGGGCATTTTCAAAAAGATATATTTTATAGAAAATATAGGGCTGCTTGAAGGCCTGCACTTGTGCACAAAATGTGAGTCCTAATGATCCAACTGTTGAAGAAATGCTGGTGAAGTATCATTGATATAACATAGGGATTTCTAGGATATGAAATCAAACTGAAAATTTTTATCAGAGTCATTCATGCAATAAATGTAGGTTTAAGTGACACAAATTTGCTCATCTGTGTTAAGTGTTGTATTGGTATAATATACTGGATATACCGCAATATGTTTCTGAGAAATAGACCCTAAACGCAAAACCTTAGGCAAAACCTTATGCCCCTTTATACCACATTCATGGATGAGGGATAAAAATTCAACCAATTCATAACTATTTATTTATTTAGTTGGGGTTTTATGCCGTTTTCAGCACATTTGGCTATTTTGCGGTGGCCAGTTTTGGTGGAGGAAGCCAGAGTACCCTGAGAGAACCACGACCTTCGGTAGGAAAATTGGCAATCCTTGTCAATAAAGATCGGAGTAAAATACACCCCACTGCAGGTGAAATTCGAACTCACAACCTGAATTTTGACAGGCTAATGATCATTAGTAACTACCTAGACCACTCAGCCACCGAGCCCCAATTCAAAACTAGAATTGCTCGTAGTGACCTTATTTTTCAGACCAGAAAGGAAGAGAAAAAAGGCATCAGTTTGTACCTGGTATCAAAATACCCACGCACTTGGGGATAAAATATGCAAACACTATTTAGAATGTCCCATAGATATCTAAAATCTCAATTTCAGAAAAAAAAAGATATTATTAAACTGCCAAAGACAGAGATGTCCCCCCGGGGCTAACTAGAAATTTATCTCCCATTCAAGAAGTTGGAGAGGAAGTATTTTGCCTCATACACATATGGTGTAATACCTTCATTTGAAGTTTCACTATATTTGAACAATTTAGGAGCAATCACTGATGAGATTTTGTACTCATGATCAATGCTAGTTACTCAAAACATTGAGCCTTTTATCTTTTATTTATTGTATGTTTTTTAAAACTTTGTCATTTTTGTGTTTGGTTTACTTATTTTAAACTCAATTAACAGCTCAACAACTTTTTTGTAAAGCCTTTTCAAAGTTAAAGTTACAATTCATGACAACTGAATTCCAAGCTAAATACACCTTGGAATAAGTTGATCTTAAACCTCAAAACCTAGCAGGATGGTTCTACTATACCATTGAGGGCCACTAAGCGAGCGTAAATTTGTCAGCCCCAAAACTTTGGATGAAATTTTAAATTCCCAAAGAGATAAAACAATCTGGAAATCAGCAACTAATCGATTCTAACATTGTAAAATTAAGACTGTAGTCATCACAGCATTAGTCATTATGATCTATGTTATTTTAGCAGCTGATTTAATTGACCCTGAATAAGAACCTGCATTCTTAACGATGATCTCGATGACTCGAAACTGTCAGGTCGGATATTTAGTAAAAGTCTTATTGACTTTGTTTTGAAGTCTGCTGGAAAAATTCCCAATTTTGGTGTTCAAGGGACCAATTTTGAAATGTGTGGAATCATCTCTGATCAGTGCTGAAAGGGGTTCATTAACAGTCACCATGAATTACCACTGAAAACCCCAAAAATTGTGGAAGATCTAATACATGTATTGTAATGTGGACATGTCTAGCAATTATGTTTACAGACTTCCCATTGTTGAGATACTTACTTTTGTCTTTTTTCCATTTGTGCCCTGACATGTGCCTCTATCTTTGTTGGATCCTGGACAGCTTCTGTCCCTAATACTCTCATTAGATTAGCCATCCTTACTACAATCAGTAATGTAACACAAAAATAATTTGCTAATTTCTTTGTTTTTATCTTATTTACAGTAAATTCAGAAATAAAAGCAATGTTTTTATTTTTGAGATCTAGAGGCTCCCAGGAACCTGTATCGCTCATCTGGAAATCACTTGCAGAATAAATTGTTTGACTATGTTCACCCACTGGCAGTCTGGAACATTGCTGTCAAGTTCCAACTGGCTCACTAGTTTTGCCAAATTGTTCACTGGTTTTACATGTTAAACTTTGTTTGGTTCAGATGGCCATCTTGGATGGCAGGCAGGGTCATTGGATACAATTCTGAAAGAGGACCAACTAAGGATTATTTTGTTCCAATTGGCATTGTGGTTTCAGACAAGAAGATCTTTAAGTAAATTTCCCAGAGGGTCCTATGTTCAACTATATTCAGCTCTGGCAGCCATTTTGGATGGCAGGTAGGGTCATTGGATATAATTCTGAAAGGGGACCACCTAAGGACTATTGATGTCAACTTTTGTTCCAATTGGCCAAGTGGTTTCAGAGAAGATCTTTAAAGGAAAGTTTACGACGACGACGTAAATTTCCCATAGGATCCTATGTTAAACTATGTTTGGCTCTGGTTGCCATCTTGGATGTCTAAAAATTGTGACAGAATGAAGATTGCAACAATCACGCCCACTTATATCAATTAGTTATTGTCAATTTTTTACAATAACCAGAGTATTTTCCAAATTTGGAGAATGTGATACAAGACGATATTTTCCATTTGATGTGTGTGCATTACCCCATTTAGATACATACAATTATGGCTGAAAAATCTGCTCCAAACTAATATTGGCTATGAAAGAGATTTAAAAATGTTGCAGCCATACTCATATTTAATTAGGTACTAGAATTAAATAAACACAGCAAGGAAATAATCTTACAATGAATCAAATTCTTGCATTTTTTAAATAAAACATAATGAGAAAATTTAAAATAATCAATTGTTATGGATGCAAGAGATAATATAAGAAGGTGTAATTATAAAGCCTCACATTTTAATTGATCCTTTTAATACTCCATTGCAACATGTGCAAGAATCATATTAATAAATAATTGTCAAATGTTGAAGTCTCCAAATTTACAGAAACAGAAGAAAATGACAATAAATTTGCTGTCCAAAATATAGGCTTAATCCTGAATTTCACCTGACAAGCAAATAGACGATGGTTTCAAACCTGTTACGGTTATATACATTGTAATCTGAGATTCCTCGGCTTTCCAATGGATTTTTTCTCATATTGGTTTGAGTTGCCAGAGCACACACCAAACATACCATTGGTAAATCTCAGAACAGCATTTATTATAGTGTTTTCAAATTAAAATTAGATTTCTCCATTAATTAACGTTGTATGTTTTCCTTCTGTAACCATTTAAAAGCTGTTTAATGTCAAAAGAATCTCAAACTGATAACAACAGAAGCACAGCACATATGAACTTAAACAATATAGTCCCCAAAAAAACTCAATCGACTTTGATATATCTAATGGTACATACCCTAATTGACATTTTGCCAATCTAATGGTACGTACCCTAATTGACATGTTGCCAATCTAATTGTACGTACCCTAACTGACATGTTGCAAATCTAATTGTATGTACCCTAATTGACATGTTGCCAATCTAATGGTATGTACCCTAATCAACATGTTGCCAATCTAATGGTATGTACCCTAATTGACATGTTGCCAATCTAATTGTACATACCCTAATTGACATGTTGCCAATCTAATGGTACGAACCCTAATTGACATGTTGCCAATCTAATAGTACATACCCTAATTGACATGTTGCCAATCTAATGGTATGTACCCTAATTGACATGTTGCCAATCTAATGGTATGTACCCTAATTGACATGTTGCCAATCTAATGGTACGTACCCTAATTGACATGCTGCCAGTCTAATGGTATGTACCCTAATCGACATGTTGCCAATCTAATGGTACATACCCTAATCAACATGTTGCCAATCTAATGGTATGTACATTAATTGACATGTTGCCAATCTAATGGTATGTACCCTAACTGACATGTTGCCAATCTAATGGTACGTACCCTAATTGACATGTTGCCAATCTAATAGTACATACCCTAATTGACATGTTACCAATCTAATGGTATGTACCCTAATTGACATGTTACCAATCTAATGGTATGTACCCTAATTGACATGTTGCCAATCTAATGGTACATACCCTAATCAACATGTTGCCAATCTAATGGTATGTACATTAATTGACATGTTGCCAATCTAATGGTACGTACCCTAATTGACATGTTGCCAATCTAATGGTACATACCCTAATCGACATGTTGCCAATCTAATAGTACATACCCTAATTGACATGTTACCAATCTAATGGTATGTACCCTAATTGACAAAATCCAATAAAATTTCAAAATAATAAGAAATGTATTGTTGAAAAAATTTTAAGCATTAAATCATTAATGTATCCAACTATTACATGGAAAAATACCTGTAATGACTTTTCATCACCAGAAAAAAATGTTATATTGTGTTAAGATTACCTTTAGGTTCAGGTGGGGGTTGTAAACCAAGTCGAATTTTTTCTTGTTCCTCTTTCTGAGCTTCTTGTCTGTTCTGCCGCCGTAATTTTTTTCTTTCTTTCTTTGTGAGGTAAACAGGTATATCAGGTTCAGATTCTGGTTCCGCTGGGAGGAAAGAATTTATATATACCTTGGAGGTTCACTTGTGATGTAATCAACACCATGCAAGGTGTTAGTTTTTTTCAAGTTAATATCTAATGGTGACTTTAACATGAAGAACAATAATAAAAACTTGATCTTTTGACTTGTGGATACACGGAAATTTATTACTATAAAACCCATCACGACAGCAGGAATTTCTGTTTGAGCTTCAATTATGAAAAATAATCATTGTACACATCATATAAAATAAACCTCTCAACAACACGACACAATCTATTGAAGTCATTATTAGAAGTTACAATGAATCTCTCAAGGCTACAAAAAACCTGAATCAACGATCCCCTTTTGCTATGAACAGTCTTATTACAAATACACATTATGTAATCAAAGTTTGTAATATTAGACCAAAGTTATCGAAATTTTTTTTTTCTTGTCAGACATTGGGTCTGACAGTCAGCAAGGTCTTGTCAGACCCACAATTTTTTAAAAAATTTTTCTAGTTGTGTTAACTTGTACTATTCATGCCATGAAATGCTCGGAAAATAAAGCATGTTTAACAAACATGTATTTTTCAGCAAGAAATTATACTAGAAGTCTAAAAGAAATCTTGAGAACCCAAATGAATTTAAAATTCTGTCCATTTTTTGTTGAACTCCCTTCTCCGCTGATGTTTCTGTTTTCTTGCGTTTAACACCCGGCTTTGCATCAGCGGAGAATTTTATTTTCCAACCTCCGGTATCCATTCTATCGTAACTGATAATTAAGCTCCAAAAAATTATATGGGGAACCAGATGCGCAATTGGAAGGGAGACAACTGAAATGTAAACAAATGACGCGATTGGCTTGTTTTGCCGGACCCAAGCCCCATTTTTTTTGTCGGACACCAGGACCGGCAGAATTGACAGTCGAGTCGGACCTAGTGGAATCTTGTCGGTCGGGACCGACAGGTCCGACGATTTTCGAAAACTCTGTTAGACCCATATTTGTGTTCCTTTATAACTGCAAAGATGAAAAATGTACATGTATTTATAATTTTCTCATTGCAATTGAACAGGTCTAATCAAACTCGCAAAACCAACTATATTCTCAAAAGAGAGTTTTCTTTCCAGCATTCAATATTTTTTTATGAAATCTCCTATGCTGAGGCTGGTATAGTATCTCACCAGAGTATTATATATTTTGTAAATATACTAATATCACAATAGAAATACATCATAGATAATTGTTATAAAATAAAAATAAATAAAAAAAATCCCACTAAAGTAACTAGTGTAACATTTTAAACATCTTTAGTTTCAAATGCAGAAGTGACTTCTGGTTATATATTTTCTAAAATACATTTTTTTGTAAAAGTTAAAAAGTCATAAGAAAATATATTCTTTCTGTATCAAAATAATGTTAGAATGAAATTAAATGTGTCTGTTATCTTATGACAAAAAAATCCAAAAGATCGCTCAACTTTGACCTTGAATTTTTCCATAATTAGTAGATGTTTAATTTGCTTGGCAGAAATGTTCAAAAATGTATAAAGAATTTATATGCAAATTTACAGGTATGACAGGCTACACATTTGCATTACAGGTGAAAGAATATACAACCAGGTAAATATACTTGCATCTTTTGTGTAAATTGATGATGTCATACTCGCGAAAGTGAGTATCAGTTCACCATTCAGATATACTATCGTTTGCGAGTTCGACCTAACCTGTTATAATGGTCAAACTTATTTTATAATGTTTCTATGTGTTGTTCAAAAATTAATTGCTTTTATGTGCAAATTTTGATTTAATTTTATTAGAAATTTATACCTACTAATGAGTGTTTTTTACAAACACGTCAGAATAAATATGGATATCATTAATTTGATCTGTTACATTAATAACCAATAGGAGTAAATTTTCTGATTCAACTGTCATCAGTGGAAAAATATCATCTAATTGTATGTAGTGGAAAGGACAGAACCATGCAGTTAATTTTTGTTTTACTGTGTGACATCCTCGCATATCCTGAACTAGTGCCAACAAGAGTTATCTCCCATACATACCTGGTGGCTTCATCTGTATAGGGTGTTCTACTAAGTTTGTAATTCCATTAAATTTCTCCTCTAGATTATCTAAGTCATCATATCTGTAAGGCAATAAAACCTCTAGATTATCTAAGTCATCATATCTGTAAGGCGATAAAACCTCTAGATTATCTAAGTCATCATATCTATAAGGCGATAAAACCTCTAGATTATCTAAGTCATCACATCTGTAAGGCAATAAAACCTCTAGATTATCTAAGTCATCACATCTGTTAGGCAATAAAATCTCTAGATTATCTAAGTCATCATATCTATAAGGCGATAAAACCTTCAGATTATCTAAGTCATCATATCTGTAAGGCAATAAAATCTCTAGATTATCTAAGTCATCATATCTATAAGGCGATAAAACCTTCAGATTATCTAAGTCATCATATCTGTAAGACAATAAAACCTCTAGATTATCTAAGTCATCACATCTGTAAGGCGATAAAACCATCAGACTATCTAAGTCATCACATCTGTAAGGCAATAAAACCTCTAGATTATCTAAGTCATCATATCTGTAAGGCAATAAAACCTCTAGATTATCTAAGTCATCACATCTGTTAGGCAATATAAACTGTTATCACAGAGATATGTCTCGCCTTTTTGTAATTTTGATTATGCAAATGTTGAAATCATAATAGCAATACCTTAACATCTTACACAAGTTATGCAAATATTCAAAGTCAATAGACCATGACTGAGGGGGTGGAGCCAAATAATCTCCATGGCAATGAGATGTGGCAATGATAATACATCTGCATACCAATTATCATTGACCTACCACTAGTGGATCCCCATAAACTGACCTAATCACAAACTAATACATGTAAAGTAAGCAAACCATTCAAAGTCAATAGACCATGACTGAGGGGGCGGAGCCAAATAATCTCCATGGCAATGAGATGTAGCAATGGTAATACATCTGCATACCAATTATCATTGACCTACCACTAGTGGATCCCCATAAACTGACCTAATCACAAACTAATACATGTAAAGTAAGCAAACCATTCAAAGTCAATAAACCATGACTGAGGGGGCGGAGCCAAATAATCTCCATGGCAATGAGATGTGGCAATGGTAATACATCTGCATACCAATTATCATTGACCTACCACTAGTGGATCCCCATAAAACTGAGCTAATCACAAACTAATACATGTAAAGTAAGCAAACCATTCAAAGTCAATAGACCATGACTGAGGGGGTGGAGCCAAATAATCTCCATAGCAATGAGATGTAGCAATGGTAATACATCTGCATACCAATTATCATTGACCTACCACTAGTGGATCCCCATAAACTGACCTAATCACAAACTAATACATGTAAAGCAAGCAAACCATTCAAAGTCAATAGACCATGACTGAGGGGGCGGAGCCAAATAATCTCCATGGCAATGAGATGTGGCAATGGTAATACATCTGCATACCAATTATCATTGACCTACTACTAGAGGATCCCCATAAAACTGAGCTAATCACAAACTAATACATGTAAAGTAAGCAAACAATTCAAAGTCAATAGACCATGACTGAGGGGGTGGAGCCAAATAATCTCCATAGCAATGAGATGTAGTAATGGTAATACATCTGCATACCAATTATCATTGACCTACCACTAGTGGATCCCCATAAAACTGAGCTAATCACAAACTAATACATTGTTGACGCCGTCGCCGCCACCGCCGCCGCCGCCGCCGCCGCCGCCGCCGACGCCGGAAACAGCATACCTATGTCTCGCCTTTTGACTCCGTCAAGGCGAGACAAAAACCTCTAGATTATCTAAGTCATCATATCTGTAAGGCAACAAAACCTCTAGATTATCTAAGTCATCATATCTGTAAGGCGATAAAACCTCTAGATTATCTAAGTCATCACATCTGTTAGGCAATAAAACCTCTAGATTATCTAAGTCATCATATCTGTAAGGCAATAAAACCTCTAGATTATCTAAGTCATCATATCTATAAGGCGATAAAACCTTCAGATTATCTAAGTCATCATATCTGTAAGGCAATAAAACCTCTAGATTATCTAAGTCATCATATCTGTAAGGCAATAAAACCTCTAGATTATCTAAGTCATCACATCTGTAAGGCAATAAACCTCTAGATTATCTAAGTCATCACATCTGTAAGGCAATAAAACCTCTAGATTATCTAAGTCATCACATCTGTAAGGCAATAAAACCTCTAGATTATCTAAGTCATCACATCTGTAAGGCAATAAAACCTCTAGATTATCTAAGTCATCATATCTGTAAGGCAATAAAACCTCTAGATTATCTAAGTCATCATATCTATAAGGCGATAAAACCTCTAGATTATCTAAGTCATCACATCTGTAAGGCAATAAAACCTCTAGATTATCTAAGTCATCATATCTATAAGGCGATAAAACCTTCAGATTATCTAAGTCATCATATCTGTAAGGCAATAAAACCTCTAGATTATCTAAGTCATCATATCTGTAAGGCGATAAAACCTCTAGATTATCTAAGTCATCATATCTGTAAGGCAATAAAACCTCTAGATTATCTAAGTCATCATATCTGTAAGGCGATAAAACCTCTAGATTATCTAAGTCATCACATTTGTAAGGCAATAAAACCTCTAGATTATCTAAGTCATCACATCTGTAAGGCAATAAAACCTCTAGATTATCTAAGTCATCATATCTGTAAGGCGATAAAACCTCTAGATTATCTAAGTCATCATATCTGTAAGGCGATAAAACCTCTAGATTATCTAAGTCATCATATATATAAGGCGATAAAACCTTCAGATTATCTAAGTCATCACATCTGTAAGGCAATAAAACCTCTAGATTATCTAAGTCATCATATCTGTAAGGCAATAAAACCTCTAGATTATCTAAGTCATCATATCTGTAAGGCGATAAAACCTCTAGATTATCTAAGTCATCACATCTGTAAGGCAATAAAACCTCTAGATTATCTAAGTCATCATATCTATAAGGCGATAAAACCTCTAGATTATCTAAGTCATCACATCTGTAAGGCAATAAAACCTCTAGATTATCTAAGTCATCATATCTGTAAGGCGATAAAACCTCTAGATTATCTAAGTCATCATATATATAAGGCGATAAAACCTTCAGATTATCTAAGTCATCACATCTGTAAGGCGATAAAACCTCTAGATTATCTAAGTCATCATATATATAAGGCGATAAACCTTCAGATTATCTAAGTCATCACATCTGTAAGGCAATAAAATCTCTAGATTATCTAAGTCATCACATCTGTAAGGCAATAAAACCTCTAGATTATCTAAGTCATCACATCTGTAAGGCAATAAAATCTCTAGATTATCTAAGTCATCATATCTGTAAGGCAATAAAACCTCTAGATTATCTAAGTCATCATATCTGTTAGGCAATAAAACCTCTAGATTATCTAAGTCATCATATCTGTAAGGCGATAAAACCTCTAGATTATCTAAGTCATCACATCTGTAAGGCAGTAAAACCTCTAGATTATCTAAGTCATCATATCTGTAAGGCGATAAAACCTCTAGATTATCTAAGTCATCACATCTGTAAGGCAATAAAACCTCTAGATTATCTAAGTCATCATATCTGTAAGGCGATAAAACCTCTAGATTATCTAAGTCATCATATCTGTAAGGCGATAAAACCTCTAGATTATCTAAGTCATCACATCTGTAAGGCAATAAAACCTCTAGATTATCTAAGTCATCATATCTGTAAGGCGATAAAACCTCTAGATTATCTAAGTCATCACATCTGTAAGGCAATAAAACCTCTAGATTATCTAAGTCATCATATCTGTAAGGCGATAAAACCTCTAGATTATCTAAGTCATCATATCTGTAAGGCGATAAAACCTCTAGATTATCTAAGTCATCATATCTATAAGGCGATAAAACCTTCAGATTATCTAAGTCATCACATCTGTAAGGCAATAAAACCTCTAGATTATCTAAGTCATCATATCTGTAAGGCGATAAAACCTCTAGATTATCTAAGTCATCATATCTGTAAGGCGATAAAACCTCCAGATTATCTAAGTCATCACATCTGTAAGGCAATAAAACCTCTAGATTATCTAAGTCATCATATCTGTAAGGCGATAAAACCTCTAGATTATCTAAGTCATCATATCTGTAAGGCGATAAAACCTCTAGATTATCTAAGTCATCACATCTGTAAGGAGATAAAACCTCTAGATTATCTAAGTCATCATATCTGTAAGGCGATAAAACCTCTAGATTATCTAAGTCATCACATCTGTTAGGCAATAAAACCTCTAGATTATCTAAGTCATCATATCTGTAAGGCAATAAAATCTCTAGATTATCTAAGTCATCACATCTGTAAGGCAATAAAACCTCTAGATTATCTAAGTCATCATATCTGTAAGGCGATAAAACCTCTAGATTATCTAAGTCATCATATCTATAAGGCGATAAAACCTTCAGATTATCTAAGTCATCATATCTGTTAGGCAATAAAACCTCTAGATTATCTAAGTCATCATATCTATAAGGCGATAAAACCTCTAGATTATCTAAGTCATCATATCTATAAGGCGATAAAACCTTCAGATTATCTAAGTCATCACATCTGTAAGGCAATAAAACCTCTAGATTATCTAAGTCATCATATCTGTAAGGCGATAAAACCTCTAGATTATCTAAGTCATCACATCTGTTAGGCAATAAAACCTCTAGATTATCTAAGTCATCATATCTGTTAGGCAATAAAACCTCTAGATTATCTAAGTCATCACATCTGTTAGGCAATAAAACCTCTAGATTATCTAAGTCATCACATCTGTAAGGCAATAAAACCTCTAGATTATCTAAGTCATCACATCTGTTAGGCAATAAAACCTCTAGATTATCTAAGTCATCATATCTGTAAGGCGATAAAACCTCTAGATTATCTAAGTCATCATATCTGTAAGGCGATAAAACCTCTAGATTATCTAAGTCATCATATCTGTAAGGCAATAAAACCTCTAGATTATCTAAGTCATCATATCTATAAGGCGATAAAACCTCTAGATTATCTAAGTCATCACATCTGTAAGGCGATAAAACCTCTAGATTATCTAAGTCATCATATCTGTAAGGCAATAAAACCTCTAGATTATCTAAGTCATCACATCTGTAAGGCAATAAAACCTCTAGATTATCTAAGTCATCATATCTATAAGGCGATAAAACCTCTAGATTATCTAAGTCATCATATCTGTAAGGCGATAAAACCTCTAGATTATCTAAGTCATCATATCTGTAAGGCAATAAAACCTCTAGATTATCTAAGTCATCATATCTGTAAGGCGATAAAACCTCTAGATTATCTAAGTCATCATATCTGTAAGGCGATAAAACCTCTAGATTATCTAAGTCATCATATCTGTAAGGCAATAAAACCTTCAGATTATCTAAGTCATCATATCTGTAAGGCAATAAAACCTCTAGATTATCTAAGTCATCATATCTGTAAGGCGATAAAACCTCTAGATTATCTAAGTCATCATATCTGTAAGGCGATAAAACCTCTAGATTATCTAAGTCATCATATATATAAGGCGATAAAACCTTCAGATTATCTAAGTCATCACATCTGTAAGGCAATAAAACCTCTAGATTATCTAAGTCATCATATCTGTAAGGCGATAAAACCTCTAGATTATCTAAGTCATCATATATATAAGGCGATAAAACCTTCAGATTATCTAAGTCATCACATCTGTAAGGCAATAAAACCTCTAGATTATCTAAGTCATCATATCTGTAAGGCAATAAAACCTCTAGATTATCTAAGTCATCATATCTGTAAGGCGATAAAACCTCTAGATTATCTAAGTCATCATATCTATAAGGCGATAAAACCTTCAGATTATCTAAGTCATCATATCTGTTAGGCAATAAAACCTCTAGATTATCTAAGTCATCACATCTGTAAGGCAATAAAACCTCTAGATTATCTAAGTCATCATATCTGTAAGGCAATAAAACCTCTAGATTATCTAAGTCATCACATCTGTAAGGCAATAAAACCTCTAGATTATCTAAGTCATCATATCTGTAAGGCAATAAAACCTCTAGATTATCTAAGTCATCATATCTATAAGGCGATAAAACCTTCAGATTATCTAAGTCATCACATCTGTAAGGCAATAAAACCTCTAGATTATCTAAGTCATCATATCTATAAGGCGATAAAACCTTCAGATTATCTAAGTCATCACATCTGTAAGGCAATAAAACCTCTAGATTATCTAAGTCATCATATCTGTAAGGCGATAAAACCTTCAGATTATCTAAGTCATCACATCTGTAAGGCAATAAAACCTCTAGATTATCTAAGTCATCACATCTGTAAGGCAATAAAACCTCTAGATTATCTAAGTCATCATATCTATAAGGCGATAAAACCTCTAGATTATCTAAGTCATCATATCTGTAAGGCAATAAAACCTCTAGATTATCTAAGTCATCATATCTGTAAGGCGATAAAACCTCTAGATTATCTAAGTCATCACATCTGTAAGGCAATAAAACCTCTAGATTATCTAAGTCATCATATCTGTAAGGCAATAAAACCTCTAGATTATCTAAGTCATCACATCTGTAAGGCAATAAAACCTCTAGATTATCTAAGTCATCACATCTGTAAGGCGATAAAACCTCTAGATTATCTAAGTCATCACATCTGTAAGGCAATAAAACCTCTAGATTATCTAAGTCATCATATCTGTAAGGCAATAAAACCTCTAGATTATCTAAGTCATCACATCTGTAAGGCAATAAAACCTCTAGATTATCTAAGTCATCATATCTATAAGGCGATAAAACCTCTAGATTATCTAAGTCATCATATCTGTAAGGCGATAAAACCTCTAGATTATCTAAGTCATCATATCTGTAAGGCAATAAAACCTCTAGATTATCTAAGTCATCATATCTGTTAGGCAATAAAACCTCTAGATTATCTAAGTCATCATATCTGTAAGGCGATAAAACCTCTAGATTATCTAAGTCATCACATCTGTAAGGCAATAAAACCTCTAGATTATCTAAGTCATCATATCTGTAAGGCAATAAAACCTCTAGATTATCTAAGTCATCACATCTGTAAGGCAATAAAACCTCTAGATTATCTAAGTCATCATATCTATAAGGCAATAAAACCTCTAGATTATCTAAGTCATCATATCTATAAGGCGATAAAACCTTCAGATTATCTAAGTCATCACATCTGTAAGGCAATAAAACCTCTAGATTATCTAAGTCATCATATCTGTAAGGCAATAAAACCTCTAGATTATCTAAGTCATCACATCTGTAAGGCGATAAAACCTTCAGATTATCTAAGTCATCATATCTGTTAGGCAATAAAACCTCTAGATTATCTAAGTCATCATATCTGTAAGACAATAAAATCTCTAGATTATCTAAGTCATCATATCTGTAAGGCAATAAAACCTCTAGATTATCTAAGTCATCATATCTGTAAGGCGATAAAACCTCTAGATTATCTAAGTCATCACATCTGTAAGGCAATAAAACCTCTAGATTATCTAAGTCATCATATCTGTAAGGCGATAAAACCTCTAGATTATCTAAGTCATCATATCTATAAGGCGATAAAACCTTCAGATTATCTAAGTCATCACATCTGTAAGGCAATAAAACCTCTAGATTATCTAAGTCATCATATCTGTAAGGCAATAAAACCTCTAGATTAAGTAAGTCATCATATCTGTAAGGCGATAAAACCTCTAGATTATCTAAGTCATCATATCTATAAGGCGATAAAACCTCTAGATTATCTAAGTCATCACATCTGTAAGGCGATAAAACCTCTAGATTATCTAAGTCATCACATCTGTAAGGCGATAAAACCTCTAGATTATCTAAGTCATCATATCTGTAAGGCGATAAAACCTCTAGATTATCTAAGTCATCATATATATAAGGCGATAAAACCTCTAGATTATCTAAGTCATCATATCTGTAAGGCAATTAAAGAACCTTTGTGAGCATGCTCACATACCCCACGTCTTCATATTGTCACTGGAGAAACAAAATCTCACTTCACAAGTTTGCACATCTACGTAGTATGTCCTTATTATCTGAAAAGGTTTCATGAAATTCTGTTGTGTGGTTTGAGAGGAGTTGCGATGACAAACTGTTACAGTAGTACATTAAAGTAAATAAGTTCAAAGGGGCGTAACTCCTAGAAAAAAAATTGAATCGCAATTTTCTGTCGATATGCACATCTACGTAGTATGTCCTTATTATCTGAAAAGGTTTCATGAAATTCTGCTGTGTGGTTTGAGAGGAGTTGCGATGACAAACTGTAGCTGTAGTACATTAAAGTAAATAAGTTCAAAGGGGCGTAACTCCTAGAAAAAAAATTGAATCGCAATTTCCTGTCGATATGCACATCTACGTAGTATGTCCTTATTATCTGAAAAGGTTTCATGAAATTCTGTTGTGTGGTTTGAGAGGAGTTGCGATGACAAACTGTTACAGTAGTACATAAAAGTAAATAAGTTTAAAGGGGCGTAACCCTAGAAAAAAAATTGAATCGCAATTTCCTGTCGATATGCACATCTACGTAGTATGTCTTTATTATCTGAAAAGGTTTCATGAAATTCTGTTGTGTGGTTTGAGAGGAGTTGCGATGACAAACTGTTGCAGTAGTACATTAAAGTAAATAGGTTCAAAGGGGCGTAACTCCTACAAAAAAATTGAATCGCAATTTCCTGTCGATATGCACAACTACATAGTATGTCCTTATTATCTAAAAAGGTTTCGTGAAATTCTGTTGTGTGGTTTGAGAGGAGTTGCGATGACAAACTGTTGCAGTAGTACATTAAAGTAAATAAGTTCAAAGGGGCATAACTCCTAGAAAAAAAATTGAATCGCAATTTCCTGTCGATATGCACAACTACGTAGTATGTCCTTATTATCTGAAAAGGTTTCATGAAATTCTGTTGTGTGGTTTGAGAGGAGTTGCGATGACAGACTATTGCAGTAGTACATTAAAGTAAATAAGTTCAAAGGGGCATAACTCCTAGAAAAAAATTGAATCGCAATTTCCTGTCGATATGCACATCTACGTAGTATGTCCTTATTATCTGAAAAGGTTTCATGAAATTCTGTTGTGTGGTTTGAGAGGAGTTGCGATGACAAACTGTTGCAGTAGTACATTAAAGTAAATAAGTTCAAAGGGGCATAACTCCTAGAAAAAAAATTGAATCGCAATTTCCTGTCGATATGCACAACTACATAGTATATCCTTATTATCTAAAAAGGTTTCGTGAAATTCTGTTGTGTGGTTTGAGAGGAGTTGCGATGACAAACTGTTGCAGTAGTACATTAAAGTAAATAAGTTCAAAGGGGCGTAACTCCTAGAAAAAAAATTGAATCGCAATTTCCTGTCGATATGCACAACTACGTAGTATGTCCTTATTATCTGAAAAGGTTTCATGAAATTCTGTTGTGTGGTTTGAGAGGAGTTGCGATGACAAACTATTGCAGTAGTATATTAAAGTAAAAAATAGTCTAAGTCCCACAACTCCCACAAAAATTATCCAATCAATATGGTGGTATAGTATGCACATATACACATCATAACCAACAATCCTACTAAATATGAAAGCAATCCGTCAAGCGGTTACAGAGGAGTTGCAGTGACAAGAAGAGGACTGACGGACGGACTGACGGACGGACTGACGGACAGACGGACGGACGGGTCAAAAACATTATACCCTCCGCAACTTCGTTGCGTGGGGTATAATAAAACCTCTAGATTATCTAAGTCATCATATCTGTAAGGCGAAAAACCTCTAGATTATCTAAGTCATCATATCTGTAAGGCGATAAAACCTCTAGATTATCTAAGTCATCACATCTGTAAGGCAAAAAACCTCTAGATTATCTAAGTCATCACATCTGTAAGGCAATAAAACCTCTAGATTATCTAAGTCATCACATCTGTAAGGCGATAAAACCTCTAGATTATCTAAGTCATCATATCTGTAAGGCGAAAAACCTCTAGATTATCTAAGTCATCATATCTGTAAGGCAGAAAAACCTCTAGATTATCTAAGTCATCATATCTGTAAGGCGATAAAACCTCTAGATTATCTAAGTCATCATATCTGTAAGGCGATAAAACCTCTAGATTATCTAAGTCATCACATCTGTAAGGCGAAAAACCTCTAGATTATCTAAGTCATCACATCTGTAAGGCAATAAAACCTCTAGATTATCTAAGTCATCATATCTGTAAGGCGATAAAACCTCTAGATTATCTAAGTCATCATATCTGTAAGGCAATAAAACCTCTAGATTATCTAAGTCATCACATCTGTAAGGCGATAAAACCTCTAGATTATCTAAGTCATCATATCTGTAAGGCGATAAAACCTCTAGATTATCTAAGTCATCATATCTGTAAGGCAATAAAATCTCTAGATTATCTAAGTCATCATATCTGTAAGGCAATAAAACCTTCAGATTATCTAAGTCATCACATCTGTAAGGCAATAAAACCTCTAGATTATCTAAGTCATCATATCTGTAAGGCAATAAAATCTCTAGATTATCTAAGTCATCATATCTGTAAGGCGATAAAACCTCTAGATTATCTAAGTCATCATATCTGTAAGGCAATAAAACTTCTAGATTATCTAAGTCATCATATCTGTAAGGCGATAAAACCTTCAGATTATCTAAGTCATCACATCTGTAAGGCGATAAAACCTCTAGATTATCTAAGTCATCACATCTGTAAGGCAATAAAACCTCTAGATTATCTAAGTCATCACATCTGTTAGGCAATAAAACCTCTAGATTATCTAAGTCATCATATCTGTAAGGCGATAAAACCTCTAGATTATCTAAGTCATCACATCTGTAAGGCAACAAAACCTCTAGATTATCTAAGTCATCATATCTGTAAGGCGATAAAACCTCTAGATTATCTAAGTCATCATATCTATAAGGCGATAAAACCTTCAGATTATCTAAGTCATCACATCTGTAAGGCAATAAAACCTCTAGATTATCTAAGTCATCATATCTATAAGGCGATAAAACCTCTAGATTATCTAAGTCATCATATCTATAAGGCGATAAAACCTTCAGATTATCTAAGTCATCACATCTGTAAGGCAATAAAACCTCTAGATTATCTAAGTCATCATATCTATAAGGCAATAAAACCTCTAGATTATCTAAGTCATCATATCTATAAGGCGATAAAACCTTCAGATTATCTAAGTCATCATATCTGTAAGGCGATAAAACCTCTAGATTATCTAAGTCATCACATCTGTAAGGCAATAAAACCTCTAGATTATCTAAGTCATCATATCTGTAAGGTGATAAAACCTCTAGATTATCTAAGTCATCACATCTGTAAGGCAATAAAACCTCTAGATTATCTAAGTCATCATATCTGTAAGGCAATAAAACCTCTAGATTATCTAAGTCATCATATCTGTAAGGCGATAAAACCTCTAGATTATCTAAGTCATCATATCTATAAGGCGATAAAACCTTCAGATTATCTAAGTCATCACATCTGTAAGGCAATAAAACCTCTAGATTATCTAAGTCATCATATCTATAAGGCGATAAAACCTCTAGATTATCTAAGTCATCATATCTATAAGGCGATAAAACCTTCAGATTATCTAAGTCATCACATCTGTAAGGCAATAAAACCTCTAGATTATCTAAGTCATCATATCTGTAAGGCGATAAAACCTCTAGATTATCTAAGTCATCACATCTGTAAGGCAATAAAACCTCTAGATTATCTAAGTCATCATATCTGTAAGGCGATAAAACCTCTAGATTATCTAAGTCATCATATCTATAAGGCGATAAAACCTTCAGATTATCTAAGTCATCACATCTGTAAGGCAATAAAACCTCTAGATTATCTAAGTCATCATATCTGTAAGGCGATAAAACCTCTAGATTATCTAAGTCATCACATCTGTTAGGCAATAAAACCTCTAGATTATCTAAGTCATCATATCTGTAAGGCAATAAAACCTTCAGATTATCTAAGTCATCACATCTGTAAGGCAATAAAACCTCTAGATTATCTAAGTCATCATATCTATAAGGCGATAAAACCTCTAGATTATCTAAGTCATCACATCTGTAAGGCAATAAAACCTCTAGATTATCTAAGTCATCATATCTATAAGGCGATAAAACCTTCAGATTATCTAAGTCATCATATCTGTTAGGCAATAAAACCTCTAGATTATCTAAGTCATCACATCTGTAAGGCAATAAAACCTCTAGATTATCTAAGTCATAAAATCTGTAAGGCGATAAAACCTCTAGATTATCTAAGTCATCACATCTGTAAGGCAATAAAACCTCTAGATTATCTAAGTCATCACATCTGTAAGGCGATAAAACCTCTAGATTATCTAAGTCATCACATCTGTAAGGCAATAAAACCTCTAGATTATCTAAGTCATCATATCTGTAAGGCAATAAAACCTCTAGATTATCTAAGTCATCATATCTGTAAGGCGATAAAACCTCTAGATTATCTAAGTCATCACATCTGTAAGGCAATAAAACCTCTAGATTATCTAAGTCATCATATCTGTAAGGCAATAAAACCTCTAGATTATCTAAGTCATCATATCTGTAAGGCGATAAAACCTCTAGATTATCTAAGTCATCATATCTATAAGGCGATAAAACCTTCAGATTATCTAAGTCATCATATCTGTAAGGCGAAAAACCTCTAGATTATCTAAGTCATCATATCTGTAAGGCAATAAAACCTCTAGATTATCTAAGTCATCATATCTATAAGGCGATAAAACCTCTAGATTATCTAAGTCATCACATCTGTTAGGCAATAAAACCTCTAGATTATCTAAGTCATCATATCTGTAAGGCGATAAAACCTCTAGATTATCTAAGTCATCATATCTGTAAGGCGATAAAACCTCTAGATTATCTAAGTCATCATATCTGTAAGGCGATAAAACCTCTAGATTATCTATGTCATCACATCTGTAAGGCAATAAAACCTCTAGATTATCTAAGTCATCATATCTGTAAGGCAATAAAAACTGTTTTTATGTAAGAACTTTGATATGACAGATTTACATGGTAGAAATACAGATCTTCCCTTAATTTTGATTGGATTACAGTTTTTCCAGTTTTTGTGATATAGGCATGCTTTTGGTGTACAACTTGTGTAAATCCTATATTTTTCTGCAATTTGAATGAAATTTACGAAAGAGGACAAATATACCTAAGGAACAAACCAAAAAAATGCAAACAATTAGATAGACAAACCCGGGAAGATAAATGAACAACCACAAGCACAACAAACATTGAAAGCCAAAAAACAATGAACAACAAAAACTCCTATAAAAACCAGGAGTGAACTCAGGTGCTCCGTATATGGCACCTGTCGTGCAGTTCAACAAAGTTGATCCCGTGACAGTCACAAATCGGTGGCGGTACATGAAATGTTACAACAGTGGGAACAGGTCCAACATAATCTTCAATATTGGAACACTGTAATGGTCAATCAATTCGTGATGAAATTTCCTAAATGATGACATCAACTTATCCCTGATAATACCCTGGTTAAGCAGCTTTTGTGACAGCAGTAATCCTCTTTGTCTTTATTTTCAGATGGTAATTTTTTTTACAAACCTGAAAACTTACTTTTATCTATTTCTTTTCACATCCTTTTACTGTCAGATATGTGTTAGTTTGTTGTAGTAACATATTATGAAAATGCATGTTGTCATAAATTCAAATCCAGTTAATTGCATTGAGAGAAAAACAAGAGTGGACACACTACATGTCTCGCCTGAGTATGCACATGGACACAAAATAATGATTATCTGATACCCGACATTGCAAGTCAATGGAAAATGTGTTAAAAGAAATAGTAATGGCCAGGCGATAATTTGTCTGAAAAATCTCATGCATGTCATTCAAGCCTAAAACTGTGTCCGAGGCAAGCTGACAGGTCTGAGACTTGTATGTACCCACCAAAAACTATCTATAGACCAAAAATGGTGGGTACATTTATTAAATTTGTTGAGAAATGGACTTATCTGTACAAGAGTCACTCAAGCCTAAACTTGAGGTCAATTTAGATATAGGTATTACAGCTACAGAAAAATGGACTTAATCATGAAAATGTGACTCAAGTCTGAAATTTAAGTCAAGTCTCAGACAGCCATGCATTCATCAAGCACTATTTATTAACCAAATATGGTTGGTCTATGTATTGAAGTTGCTGAGAAATGGATATTATCCCAAAACGTGAAACAAGTCAGTCAAGCATGAAATTGAGGTCAAAGGTAGGGTGTCAAATGTTAAAATGGTATATACCCACTTAAAGAACTTCTATCAACCAAATACTGTGGGTCTTGTTTCAAATGTAGTACAGTTGCTGAGAAATAGACTAAATCATGAAAATGTATATTAAAGTCACTCAAGCATGAAATCCAGGTCAATGTTCAGCTGACAGGTATTAAACTAGCATTTATCCACCAAGAACTATTTATAGTTTCTGAGAAATGGACTTAACCACGAAAAAGTTAAAAAATCACTCAAGGATAAAATTGAGGCCAAGGTCAAAAGGCACGTGTCAGACCGACATGTACCCACCAAGAACTATCTTTTGACAAAATATGGTGAGTCTAGGTATTCTGGTTGCTGAGAAATGGACTTAACCACGAAAATGTGACAAAGTCACTCAAGCATGAAATTGAGGTCAAGGTCCCAAGCCAGGTGTCAGACTGGCATGTACCTACTAAGAACTACCAATAGACAATTTTGTTAAATATTACCAACAAAACAAAGAATGACAATTTGTTTCTGATTATGATTTTATCATTGCCATTATTCTATATATTGTAACCAAGCAATACAATTTTTACATTTTATACATACGACTGAGATGGCAAAATGTATGTATCCCACCATTCAACATCTGGAATCTCTCCTTCACCCTAGGAAATACATATATTTATTTTATTAGTGATGTGTTGATTACTGATTACAATTAAACATCGACAAAAGAATATGGAACTGTGGATTGCCTGAGGCTTCAACTAGGTAAGGTCAAAATAAATAATATGGGTGTTTCTGGTACCCCAACTGCCCCTGAACAATTTATTGATTAAACAAATGTAAAAGTTTCCAATACACATGTACTTTCCTATTTTCCCGTGTGATTGTACTTTTAGAATGTATATAATCTTTAAAGTGCATGTTGTTACAGTTTTGTCTCATGCCATGCACCTTTAAATGTTTCAACAAAATAGCTAATACCTATCCTATATTTAATTTTGACAAAATAGGAAACAAACATGTTATTTATTTTGGCCTAATCAAGAATATATTTCACAACTGATTTGATACATAGAGGGGATAAATTTGAAAATCATGAATTTAAGATAGTGACCTAAACTTTCTCTTTCATTGGATTTAGCCATTCAATTTCAGAATAGAATGTTTGAATATCATCTGTAGATGGGCAGTAAGTTGTTAAGAGATTTTGGGTTAACTATTTCTGGCAGATACAAGAATCACTGTCAATTTCAATAGTAACTTTCTAGTTATAATTTGATTATAATCTTCACCTAAAAATAAAACTTAATTTCATTTTACTCATATTCCTCCATGTTTTGATACAAAAGATATAATGACAAGGCTTGGTATCATCCTTATATCTATAGAATGGCTGTCATCATTATATCTATAGATTTTCAAATTTAATTCAGTAAAATTAATTAATCAATGAAATTTGTTAGCAGAGAATAATAGGTTCTTACATGAGTTCAAAGTGAAGACTGTAAAATTTTCAACAAGTTTTTAAAATTCATGTCTATCCAGAGTGGGCAGCAGAACGAGGGAAAAGACGCCAAATTTCCGTTCAAAATTTGACCAAAATTACCAAAAATTTTTAAGGCTCTTCCTTTTGATGCAGAGGTAGCCCTTAGCTCAGTTTGGATTCTTATTTGTTTTAATTGTTTTGGTTTTTGATGATTGTGCTAACTAATTCATCATTATATCTTTAACCGGTTTTCGAACATTTTGATCTCGAGCACTGCTGACGAGTTGTCAGTCAATGAAATGGCCATACAGTGCATCAAATTTATTTCGATATTATTAAAGATTTTCCAGTTCTTCATTTTATATTTCTTCCGTAAATACTCCATTTTTAAGTTTCATGTACTTACGTAGGTAAATTCAACTAGATGTACTGTGAGCAAAGCTCACAAAGGATACCCCCCGCTTTGAAGTCCAATTACCTCCCTTGTGTGATATCGGAAAGCAAAGATTTTTCTTCATGCACATCTTTGGATGATGTACTTCCTTTCTGTAAAGTTTCGTTGAAATCCATTGAGTGATCTAGGAGGAGTTGTGCTTACGAGGTTCATATATAATGTATAAGCCAAAAAAATAGAAGTCCAATTATCTCCCTTGTGTGAAATCGGAAAGCAAAGATTTTTCTTCATGCACATCTCTGGATGATGTACTTCCTTTCTGCAAAGTTTCGTTGAAATCCATTGAGCGGTCTAGGAGGAGTTGCGCTTACGAGGTTCATACATAATGTATAAGCTAAAAAAAATAGAAGTCCAATTATCTCCCTTGTGTGATACCGGAAAGCAAAGATTTTTCTTCATGCACATCTTTGGATGATGTACTTCCTTTCTGTAAAGTTTCGTTGAAATCCATTGAGCGGTCTAGGAGGAGTTGCGCTTACGAGGTTCATATATAATGTATAAGCCAAAAAAAATAGAAGTCCAATTATCTCCCTTGTGTGAAATCGGAAAGCAAAGATTTTTCTTCATGCACATCTTTGGATGATGTACTTCCTTTCTGTAAAGTTTCGTTGAAATCCATTGAGCGGTCTAGGAGGAGTTGCGCTTACGAGGTTCATATATAATGTATAAGCCAAAAAAAATAGAAGTCCAATTATCTCCCTTGTGTGAAATCGGAAAGCAAAGATTTTTCTTCATGCACATCTTTGGATGATGTACTTCCTTTCTGCAAAGTTTCGTTGAAATCCATTGAGCGGTCTAGGAGGAGTTGCGCTTACGAGGTTCATACATAATGTATAAGCTAAAAAAAATAGAAGTCCAATTATCTCCCTTGTGTGATACCGGAAAGCAAAGATTTTTCTTCATGCACATCTTTGGATGATGTACTTCCTTTCTGTAAAGTTTCGTTGAAATCCATTGAGCGGTCTAGGAGGAGTTGCGCTTACGAGGTTCATATATAATGTATAAGCCAAAAAAAATAGAAGTCCAATTATCTCCCTTGTGTGAAATCGGAAAGCAAAGATTTTTCTTCATGCACATCTTTGGATGATGTACTTCCTTTCTGTAAAGTTTCGTTGAATTCCATTGAGCGGTCTAGGAGGAGTTGCGCTTACAAGGTTCATATATAATGTATAAGCCAAAAAAAATAGAAGTCCAATTATCTCCCTTGTGTGATATCGGAAAGCAAAGATTTTTCTTCATGCACATCTTTGGATGATGTACTTCCTTTCTGTAAAGTTTCGTTGAAATCCATTGAGCGCTCTAGGAGGAGTTGCGCTTACAAGATATATGGACAGACGGACAGACAGACAGACGGACGGACAAGGTGATTCCTATATACCCCCCCAAACTTTGTTTGCGGGGGGTATAATAAGCATAATAGACCAAGTTAAATAACTTTACACCTGAATGGTCATAAGGTATGTTTGTGAACGACGCGATTTGATTGGTCCAAGGAGTGGAAGATGAGGTCACGTGAACCAATCTTCAAGGGATAATCTCACACTGAAAATCCCCTTTTACGGAAGAATATTTATTGACACTTTCTGTAAATAAAACTTACAAGTTCTTTCTTAGGAGCCATTGTTGCTAATTTTGCTGCTGATGCAATACCTGTTCTTTTAGCAGTAAATGCTATTTCATTTTGTAGTCTTTCTAACTGAGCCTAAAACAATAAGCAAATGATAAGTACCATATATACTTGAGAAAGTCTATTTTCATGCACATTTAAGTCAGCAGACTTCTTCATGTTAGAAGTCTAAGGATTAATCCTTGACCCTGTTATGGTGTAATTTGGCCATCTGTTCAGAATACTGATAATTGCTGATGCAACAGCTTTGTCCTGAAGGAAATGATGAAAGTTACTGTGAACTATCGTCATGCTTTCTGTCCAGTATGTTTACCAACATATATTGACTACTGTGTGTCTTTTTTCAAACTGCAAGTGGGTTATCAATACATCAAATGTAAGTAATAAGTATCCAATAGTAGTAATGAATGTTTGTTTCCAGTGCCCCAAATATTGAACCTGAGCTGATTTTATAAGTTTTGTGTACATTTTCATTGATTTTTGCATCCTTGTGATATTTTTGCATCCTTGTGACATATACATTGACTTCCTGGACAAAGCCCGGCTCCTGACAGAAAAGTTGCTCAGATTGAGTATGTTGCTCCTATGTTGGTGTCAACCTTATTAAAATTTTATGGATGTCAACATGACTTGGTTGACAGGTATGAAAAAAAGTTTCCCACATAAAAATCGACCTGTTCCATTGATGGAACATACATGTACCGGATTTGACATAGGCAGCATGATGGGTGTCCTGCAGGAAGCAGAGACTGCTTACTCTTCCGGAGGACCTGAGTTTACCCCCGGTTTTTTGGTGTGGTCCATGTTGTTCATATGTTTTTAGTTTTTAATTGTAGTGCATGTATTGTTTTGGTCTTTGTCTGTTGTTTCGATTTTTCCCTCCTTCGAATATCTCTTTGGTGTTTCTTGACTTTACATACATGTATATGACGTCACTACAAACAAATGTGATGTGCATGTTCTGTTTCCAAAAGTCTGATCTATGTTGACTTTAAAGACATACCTAATTATTTTAAATATATAGAATAGTAATGAAGTCCAGAGTTTTTTACCAAGAAATCAGATGCCGAAGAAACACAATAATTTAAAATTAATTTTTATTTAGATGCTAAATAAAAGATTTTACTTGTGTTGTGTGTATTTACTTCTCTTGATACAGCTGATTTCAATGTGTATGTAAACAGCTGATTCCCAAGTGTTTGTATGACCAAGCTGTGTACATGTATGTAAACAGCTGACTCCCATGTGTTTGTTTGACCAAGCTATGTACAAATGTATGTAAACAGCTGACTCCCATGTGTTTGTTTGACCAAGCTGTGTATGTAAACAGCTGACTCCCATGTGTTTGTTTGACCAAGCTGTGTATGTAAACAGCTGACTCCCATGTGTTTGTTTGACCAAGCTGTGTATGTAAACAGCTGACTCCCATGTGTTTGTTTGACCAAGCTGTGTATGTAAACAGCTGATTCCCAAGTGTTTGTTTGACCAAGCTGTGTATGTAAACAGCTGACTCCCATGTGTTTGTTTGACCAAGCTGTGTATGTAAACAGCTGATTCCCAAGTGTTTGTTTGACCAAGCTGTGTATGTAAACAGCTGACTCCCATGTGTTTGTTTGACCAAGCTGTGTATGTAAACAGCTGACTCCCATGTGTTTGTTTGACCAAGCTGTGTATGTAAACAGCTGATTCCCAAGTGTTTGTTTGACCAAGCTGTGTATGTAAACAGCTGACTCCCATGTGTTTGTTTGACCAAGCTGTGTATGTAAACAGCTGACTCCCATGTGTTTGTTTGACCAAGCTGTGTATGTAATTCATGATAGATCTTGCTAATAAGTTGGTTTACCACTCATAATTTTCACTTTTTGTTCCAAAATTCTGACCTTTAAATATGCTAATTCAAGTACAATCATCATTGACAACATTAAAACATGCTATTTTCAATCAAAATTTGTATTTTTGAAATGGCTGACTGAGGTGTATTCAAATACCATCATTCTAAAAATAATAGTAAATTTTTGGACTTACAACACAAACAAATTGTTTAATAAGATAGCTGATGGCTTTGAGACAACTTCAAAAGTTTTTTTTTTTAACACAACCTCCACCCCCCCCCCCCCTTTCCCATTGTCCCTTATTTAAAATATGTCATATTTTAATTTAAAATTAAAATAACAAGTTGATCCGATTCATGAAAAATTGCATACATGTACATCTTAATTGATCATGTCTATTTTTCGCAGTATTCTGATATTTCCTGTGAAAAAAATCTAAAACTGACCTTTGTTCTTAGTCTTTGAGCAACTTGTTCAAACTTTCCTTTTTCATGAAACTTAAATCCTCTCTTCTGTCTCTGGGCAACCTTCACACTGTGTAAAAACAGACAACAAATTTAATCTAATGAAAGGAAATATTGGATAATTGTCAGAGTCAACACAGTGCATGTTCACCAAACATTTCAGGACATACACAGAAATCAACCACAATCTTAACCCAGGCTAATCAACCACAAATATCTGTCCTGTTATACATAGCTAACTTAACCCAGGCTAATCAATCACAAATATCTGTCCTGTTATACATAGCTAACTTAACCCAGGCTAATCAATCACAAATATCTGTCCTGTAACTTAACCCAGGCTAATCAATCACAAATATCTGTCCTGTTATACATAGCTAACTTTATTCTCTGAATATGTCATGAATGATATCTACATACACCGAAACAGATACAAACAGTGTCACAATGTTTTTTTCAAATCACCAAATAGCTAACAAAAATATCAGAAGAGAATAGGTCCCCCTCTCCCAGCTACCAATACTCAACTAGAGGCTCACATATCGCTCACCTGACTTGCAGCCTGGAACATTGCTATTAAGTTCCAGTTGACTCACTGGTTTCAAACAAGATCTTTCAATGAACTTTCCCATTAGGTCCTATATTAAACTATGTTCTAGGAGATCTTTAAAGGAAAGTTTACAATTACGACGGATGCAAAGTGATGAGAATACATTCCGGGGTACGAACTGAATTTTCAATTTGAGTTCAATGTGTTTAAGTGATAAATTTTATTAAAATATTTGTTATTGGATCGTGATTTTACTTGACATGACTTAAAAAATTTAGATTCAAGCACGTCTGATTTAACAGAAAATCGAAAGGTTTTTCTCGAATAATGGATCCATTAAAGAAATAATCGTCACATTAGTAAATGCACAATTAGTTTTGACAATAAATCAATTTAAAAGTAAAGTTCCAAAGAATGGATGATAACTCGCTACCCTGTTGTACGTGAATGGAACAGAAGGTTGCAATCAGAAATAACAAAGTGATATACGTTAAATTCAAACTCCATCTGTGTTTATTGGCGCTAACAGTTTTTCCAAATTTCAAATGATTTGGTGCAACAGTATTGAAGTTATTGAATGGAAATCCCAATTTTGGCCATTTTCTACAATAAAAAGGGGGCATAACTCAGAAACAGCATAAGAAAAATACTTCAAATTTGAACTCAGTAACATAGCTTTTACAAATGTACATACGATAGTCTAGGATCAAAGAAATTTCCCTCTGTAAGTTCTTCAGGAGGTCTCTCTAGTATTCCTTTGAAGTCTTTTATTTTCTTTGCTCTGATATTTGCCTTTAAAAAAAACAGTTAACTTTAGAATGCATCAATTCCCTGTTTGACACAGAACACCAATATCAAATGCATACATTTACTCATTTGAGTCTGTTTATTTGAATTGTGAAATCAAATCTTTTAGCTTCTTCCAATTTTATGCACGAGGGTGACATAATTTTCTGCGATTTTATGAAGAATTCGGGAAGACAAACTCAGACAAAGAAAGAGTAACAGAAAATAAAATACTGGAATGTTTGTATGTTCTTTCTGTATTGTGCTCTATATGTTTTGATGCGATATGCGATGTTTTGTAATTTTTCCTGCCAAAAATGTACAATTTTTCAAATTAAGAGTCATGGAAGACAATTTTCTAAAAAATGTAGTTAGTGAATTTGACTCATGTCTGTTTGTACATTAGTAATATACAATAAGCTTCTATCAGGTCCTCAACTGTTAAATCATATACGAATTTACCTACCCTTAACGTTGGTGTATGCTGGGGCAGTTGTATAACTTGGCCTGTTTGAGAATCTATAGTTCTTCCTTCTCTGTCTAAAATCAATGGTGGTGGACTGCAAACAAAGTCATATACATTAAAACCTACCCTGGACCTAGACAAAGATTTCTCAGGATACAGTGATTTAATTTTCCTTAGAGAGACATAAATTATAAAACAATCTGAATATATTTTACCTCAGTCAAACTTAATTTTTAGTATAATACCAGGAGCTTGTTACAACACTGCAATATATAACACTGATTGCATCATGATATAATATTGCTGTTTTTCTGTAAGGGAAATATAATTTACATACATGCAGATGCGCTATGTTAATCCTCATTAATTCAACACATTTTGTTGTCATTTCAGAAAAACTATTTCCCAGGTTTCAAATCGACTTCATTTTTTGAACTTGTGCTAATAAGAGTTTTATTGTTCACGTTCGCACTAGTTCATAAGTTAATTTATTTTGGTTTTGAGCTTAATGCTCTTGACAGAATTATGAAAATAAAAGAAAGTATTTATTACTATAAAATAAAATGGCTACCCAGTCAAGAAGTATATAATATTGTGTGCCTCGTAAGCTCGTGCAATATAAAGTAAGAAATACTTACTTTGTTAAACCAGAAACATTTTTTCTAAAAAATATAAAAAATTTTAATCAAACACAATTAAATACAAAAGCATTGCACTAAATAAAAATATGAAATTATCCATGGTTTTATTGAATTACAAATGTATATGTCAATGTTAGTTATGTGACCTGTGCTTCATAATGTCATATGTAATTTATTACATGTAAGATTGCATGTCTCCATTTTCCCACTGTCCAGCTGCAACCCATTTTTTTTTTGTTTTGAAAAAGTAAAATTTTTCCTTTTCTAAATTTTAGTCTTTTCTAGTAATTTTCATCTAATATGAAAACCGTTTTGGTGACCAAGAAAAAAAAGCATGACTTGTCCTCAGCCCTGCTGCATTATTGCTGACAGGTACTCAAAACAAAATGTTTAGATAAAACTAGATGTACTGTGAGCAAAGCTCACAAAGGATACCCCCCGCTTTGCCTTGCCCAGGGTAAAGTTTCATAAGATATTTGCATCAATTTAAGCATACTCATTGTTGCCTTTACTACTCCAAAACATGATATATCTGTTCATGTTTCGAATGGCTGATGTAACTTGGGAAGTATAGGTACAGCAAAAATTGTTATTTTTTTTTTTTAAATTGAACCTGAAACATATACCAATACAGATCTAGAATTAAGAGTATTAGTTATAAAATAGAAGTCCAATTATCTCCCTTGTGTAATATCGGAAAGCAAAAATTTTCCTTCATGCACATCTTTGGATGATGTACTTCCTTTGTGTAAAGTTTCGTTGAAATCCATTAAGTGGTCTAGGAGGAGTTGCGCTTACGAGGTTCACATAATGTATAAGCCAAAAAAAATACAAGTCGAATTATCTCCCTTGTGTGATATCGGAAAGCAAAGATTTTTCTTCATGCACATCTTTGGATGATGTACTTCCTTTCTGTAAAGTTTCGTTGAAATCCATTGAGTGGTCTAGGAGGAGTTGCGCTTACGAGGTTCATATATAATGTATAAGCCCAAAAAAATAGAAGTCCAATTATCTCCCTTGTGTGATATCGGAAAGCAAAGATTTTTCTTCATGCACATCTTTGGATGATGTACTTCCTTTCTGTAAAGTTTCGTTGAAATCCATTGAGTGGTCTAGGAGGAGTTGCGCTTACGAGGTTCATATATACTGTATAAGCCCAAAAAAATAGAAGTCCAATTATCTCCCTTGTGTGATATCGGAAAGCAAAGATTTTTCTTCATGCACATCTTTGGATGATGTACTTCCTTTCTGTAAAGTTTCATTGAAATCCATTGAGCGGTCTAGAAGGAGTTGCGCTTACAAGATATATGGACAGACGGACGGACAAGGTGATTCCTATATACCCCCCCAAACTTTGTTTGCGGGGGGTATAATAATATCACTTTTTCCCTAACAGATAATTTATATATTTTGGTCTATGCAAATTCACAGATATATTTACATTTATTATAAAAGTTTTACGTGAAATCACAAAATGGATATCAATATTTGTGAATTTTATTGGTGCTATTGAAGTACTGTATGCGATATATTCTGATATTATACGAACATTGTCTTTAATAAATTCTTTGATACCAATTTTGATGCACAAGATGTGCACATTTCATCGATTTACAACTCATCAGTTGTGCTCGGGGCCTAAAATGTTGAAAAGCAAAATAATAAAGGACAGAGCTATGAACAAGGTAGATACTCCTCAGTTTCCACAAAATTTAACATTTCTGTAACAGAAAATACCACGTATCAATTTTGAGCTAATATCGGAATACAAGCATATGAGTTGGTGATGGTTAATTGAAAGTTTTATGCCAGATACCACACAAAGGAATCAAGGTCTTCGGTAAGTGCAGCATGATACGACTGCAACATGTTTTTTTGGCACCTTTAACACCCCGTACCTCAAGAACTTTAAAGGGAAATAAAAAATCGTTGACATACTACTGAAAGTACTCACGAAGATGAATTAAAAGAAATGGCACGAAAAATAAAACATTTTATTTTTCCTCAAGAATTCCCTTGTTTGACAACTTGTATCTCAGAAACAATAAAAGAAAGAAAAAACTAATTCAAACCTAATGACGTTTTGTTTTCTTTGAAACATAATGAGTAAAAGTCATAGAGTGCACAAAACGGCAAATTTGGAAATTCTCAATTTATTTATATAAATACAACAAAAGAAAACACAACAACGATGAAAGTGATGCCACTCAAATTCAAACTTGATTGGTGTTGTGTACAAGTTTCATAACATTTGGTTGAGGCAAGGTAATGTTAGTGTGGAAACGGCAAAATTCAGCAACTTTTTTTATTTATAAAGGGACATAAGTCGAGAATCTGAGTTTTGTGGTAATATGCATTGTGTATGAGTTTCATATTATTTTGTTGAGGCAAAGTAAAGTTTGAGTGTGGTGTAGCAAATTTGGCAATTTTATCATTTATAAAGGGACATAACTCGAAAAGGGTATAACTCGATCTGTGTTTGGTGGTCACTAGCATTGTGTATAAATTTCATAACATTTGGTTGAAGCAAGGTAAAGTTAAAGTGCAGAAACAGCAAATGCCGTAATTTTTCCATTTATAAAGGGCAATAATGGTGAAGTGACCCCACCCAAATTCAAACTTGATCTTTTGTTTGGTGGTAATAAGCATTGTGTATTAATCTCGTAACATTTGATTGAGGCAAACTAAGGAACGGAAACCAATTTTGAGACATATTATGTACGGACAGACAGACAGGGGTAAAACTTAATGCCCCCTTCGCCTAGCGTCAAGGGTATAAAAAATGTTTTAAGCTAAAAGGATAAAATCTATTTCCAGTCACTATTGTGGTCTACTCTTACTATTTGAGCAATGACATCCATCACTAGATTTATATACAACATCTTTACCAACTCGTTAGAACTCTAAAATTTTGCATGAAGTGTAATATATGTACATACATTCCTGGTACTGTATTACTCAATCCAGATAATTGGTTCTGTATCCGAGATTGGAGTTCCTGTGTTTTTCTCACTTTTTCCATCGCTTCATTCATCAACATTTCTGTTCTTGTCATCTGGGGCTAAACAAGATATCAAAATAATACTAGTAGGAACTGCTTTAATTGAACTAAAAAATTATGTCTCCACATCGTACATATGAATAATCTGCAGCTACATTCTTAATATGATGGATGCAGTGAATTTCTGACTGTGTTTTTGGGGCTGAAATTCGGCCCCACTCCCAAAGTCAATATAAAAGGGCTTCGCTAAGCGCAGCATGATACGACAGCAACATGTCGACAGGTAAACAATATACATAGACATATTACGCTCTTTGGTTGGGTTTTGTTATCTCTTTGACACATTCCCCGTTTTCATTCTCTATTCTGTATTATTAAGCTTTACCCAATAAAGTGCTTGATATTATAATATACATTACACAGAAATATTGGACCTTCTACAAAAACCAGATGAAAAACAAAAATATTTCCAGCTACCTTGCTTTTTAGGTCCCTTTCACCATCAATATCTCAAAAACTGTAAAGGATAGGAAAAATCTGTTGCCATACTACTATAATCACTCATCAAGATGAATTAAAAATAAAAAATCACCTCTAAAATTAGATGAAAAATAAAAAGTTTAGGTCTCATTCAGTGAACTTTCCTATTAGATCCTATGTTAAACTATGTTCGGCTCTGGCAGCCATCTTGGAGTCATCAGATAAACTTCTGAAAGAGAACCACCTAAGGACCATTACTGCCGAGCACTGTTCCAATTGGCTAAGCGGCTTCAGACAAGAAGATCCTCAGGGTTCTATGTTAAACTATGTTCTGCTCTGGTGGCCATCTTGGATGATGGACTGGGTCATCGGATATACTTCTGAAAGAGGACCATATAAGGACCATTGTTGTCATGTTTTTTTCCGATTGGCCAAGTCGTTTCAGACAAGAAGATCTTTAAATAATTTCCCATAGGGTCCTATGTTAAATTATGTTCGGCCCTGGTGGCCATCTTGGATGGAAGGTGGGTTCATTAGACACAATTCTGAAAGAGGACTACCTAATGACCATTGCTGCCAAGTTTTGTACCAATTGGCCTAGTGGTTTCAGACAAGAAGATCTTCAAGTAAACTATTTTCAGCTCTGGTGGCCAACTTGGATGGTGGGTGGGGTCATAAGATACAGTTATGTAATAGGTCACTCCTGCCAAGTTTTGTTCCAATTGGCCCAGTGGTTCCAGAAGACTAGATCTTTAAAAGTTTGTGTCGACAACGGACGCCAAGTGATGGCAATAACTCACAAGCTTATTTGACCTTCAGGTCAAAAATCAAGGTCAAATGTTGATCATGATGATACATGATACACATCAAGATTCCTCTACATACCAAATATCATGAGTCCATCTCAAAGGATAAACTAGAGGCTCCCAGGAGCCTGTATCGCTCACCTGGACTACTCAATCTTGACTGGTAGCTTGAAACATTGCTGTCAAGCCAACTAGTTTTGTTCAAATTGACCATCTAAAAACCATTGCTGCCAAGTTTTGTCCCTATTGGCCCAGTCGTTTCAGAGGAGAAGATCTTTAAAGAAAAGTCTGAGACAACAACAAAGGACTACAAGTGATGGCAGTAGCTCACATGGCACTTTGTATCACGTGAGCCAAAAGTTTATCATTTGACCTTGAGTTCAAAGTTCAAGGTCAAGAAAATTTGAAAAAAATCTGATGGACAACAACAGTGCTAATTAATTGAAAGTCACTGGACCAAAACCTAGACAGGGCTTCAAAACTAGTCGTCAAACTGAAATGTACTGATAATAATGCAAATTTATAGAAAATATCATTGATCTATCACAAGTAGTTTCTATCAAACTAACTTAAGTAGAAAACTTAACATTGAAAACTGCTAATCAATTGAAAGTTGCTGGACCATGACTAAGGGTGCAGTGCCTGGAAATGGTCATCAAACTGAGATGTACTGATAGTAATGCAACTTTATAGAAAATATCATTGCTATTTCACAAGTAGTTCCTATCAAACTAACTTAAGCAGAAAACTTAACAACTGTTGAAACCAGCTCCTCCTTCGACGCTGGAAAAACAACACCTTCCAAGACATTCGTCGCTGGTGAGACAAAAACCTTATTATTTGACCTTGAGGTCTAAAGCCACTGTCAAATGATGATCATGGTGATATGCAACGCATAACAAATATCAAAAGTCTAACTCAAAGGATAAAACCAGAATACTGACAATGTCAGAAAGGGCCCCACCGGCTTGTGTGATTGAACTCATGGGAATCAAAAACACTTCAAAATCTAACTGTGATTTCATACATTCATTTTATCTATCAAAATGCATGAAGCTAAATTCTCAAAATTTGCCATATAAATACAAATTTTTCCCCCAAAAAGTGTTTCCCAATTTTCCTTAAATTCAAAAGGGACCTTTCTTTGATCATGTCCAACACTGTGTATAAAATTGATGAAAATATGTGAAGGCAATCTTAAGTTATCATACGACATAGTGTTAATTCTCAAAATATGCATTTTTTCATATAAAAACTAAGGTTTTCCCCAAAATTTTTTTTCCAATATTCCTAAAAATCAAAAGGGACCTTTCTCTGATCATGTCCAAAACTGTGTATAAAATTTATGAAAATTTGTGAAGCCAATCTTAAGTTATCATACGACATAGTGTTAATTCTCAAAATATGCATTTTTTCATATAAAAGCTAAGTTTTTCCCCAAACAGTGTTTTCCGATTTTCCTAAAAATAAAAAAGGACCTTCCTCTGATCATGTTCAACACTGTGTATAAAATTTATGAAAATCTGAGAAGGCAATCTGAAGTTTTCATACGACATAAGGTTAATTCTCAAAAGTTTTTCCCAAATATTGGTGTCCAGTTTTCCTCAAAATCGAAAGGGACCTTCCTATGGTCAAGTCCAATATTGTGTATAAAAATCATAAAAATCTGTGAAGGCAATCTTAAGTTATCGTATGTCAAAGGAAATGCTGACGGACAGACAAGACTGATTACTATAGGGCGGTCTCAAGGCGGGAACCTAAAAATAGGGCCGGGACAAGCAAAAAAAACTATTATTTGATCTTGAGGTCAAATGTCAGCGTCAAATATTGAATCATTTTGATATGTGACACATCATCTCATCTAGATATATCTACATACCAAATGTCAGGCTTCTACTTCAAAGGATAAACAAGTTTTGGCTGGGACAAGGTTGTATTAGAAGAAGAAGAAACGCTTCTAAAACAATATGTCTCCGCTGTGCAAAGGTAAGACATAATAAACAAGGATTGGCAACCTTCCCTTCCTGTACATGGTGTAAAAGGATGATGGATGAATTATTGTTTAATGCTCATAAGACAACTTATTACCCCACTCAGACAAATTATACCGGCATCAAGCCAACCAGTCCTTTGCTCCAACTCCTGGATGCCACATGCTAGGCGGAGAAGCAGCATTATCAGTTCTAATGGTTTGACATGGTTGGGGATCGACCACGCAACCTTCCATTCTTAAGGCGAGCACGCTACCATTGAGGCAGTTTGGTGTACAGGGCAAAAATTTTTAATTACCAATTTGTTCTGTCATTATCATGTGTCTCTCTAACATATCTCCTACGATTACTCTGAAACGTATAATTACTGGGTATTAGTGTTAGTCATAAAACAGTAATAACAATACAAACCACTTTAGGTAAAGGCATTGTCACTGACAACTGTGCCTTTCTTTCTTCTATCATCTTTGTAGCATTGGCCATCATTTTCTTGATCTAAAATACAGAACAAACTAGAGGTAAGGGCCGTCGGAACGACAGCTATACCCCCACCCCACATTTATTAGTAAACAAACATTCTTAACATTTTCAGTTTCCATTGCATTACAGTTTGCATCTGTAACAAATAACCTTGGCAGAGACATATCACAACCCACTTTTACTGTTATCTAACTTTTTGCCTCTTTTCCCTTTTTGGCCCTTTAAATTCTCAAAATGAAAAATAAAAGCATGCTTAGCATTACAGTTTGCATCTGTAACAAATAACCTTTTCACAAATATATCACAATCTACTTTTACTATAATTTAACTATTTGGACATTTTAGGGACCTATATCACCTCAAACTGAAATTCCCAAAATTCTTCAATTTTTTTTCTTTAGATAAAATTTTAGTAATTAATGTCTTTTTCTGTTCTGCCCCTTTTTGGTACCTCCCACCCCCCTTTAAAAAAAATTTGGAATTCCAAAACCTTACTGCGCATCTATAGTTGGTAAGCAACAATAAAAATGATTTAAATTCAAAATTGAAATAGGAGTTGGCGTCACAAGGCTCTTTGTTTATTTTGGCCCTTTTTGGTCCCTCCCAGGCCCCCTTTTAGAAATATGGAATTCCAAAACCTTATGCACATCTGCAGTTAGCAAGCAACAATATGACATTGTTATTTTAGTAATTATGCTTTTTTTCTGTTTCAGCCCTTTTTGGTCCCCCCCACCCCTCCATTTTAAAAAATTTGGAATTCCAAAACCTTATTGGGCATCTACAGTTGGTAAGCAACAATATGGCAACAATAAAAATGGTTTATATTAAAACATGAAAGAGGAGTTCATGTCACAAGGCTCTTTATATAATTTTGCCATTTTTGGTCCCCCCTACCACCCCTTTAAAAAATTTGGAATTCCAAAACCTTATTGCGCTTCTACAGTTAGTACACAACAATATGGCACCAAAAAAAAAATGGTAAAAATTCAAAAGTGAAGGAGGAGTTTGCATCACAAGAACGTGTGACGGACGAACGACCACAATGACAATATAAACAAACTTTCATTCAAAAGTGTGGGTTTAATAAATTTCTTGTGATATAAAACATGTATTACATTTTTCAGTAAGGAGACTGACCTTTCTACCTAAACATGTATTATATTATTCGGCAAGGAGACTGATGTTTCTGACTACCAAAACATGTATTAGATTTTTCTGTGGTTTGTTGTCCTTGACTTGGATTGACAAACCTGATCTGTGGTCGGTTGTCTTGGACTTGGATTACAAACCTGATCTGTGGTCGGTTGTCTTGGACTTGGATTACAAACCTGATCTGTGATCCGGTGTCCTGGACTTGGATTACAAACCTGATCTGTGGTCAGTTGTCTTGGACTTGGATTACAAACCTGATCTGTGATCCGGTGTCCTGGACTTGGATTACAAACCTGATCTGTGGTCAGTTGTCCTGATTTTGGAGTACAAAACCTGAACTGTGGACAGTTGTCCTGGACAAGGATTACAAACCTGATCCGTGGTCAGGTGTCCTGGATTACAAACCTGATCCGTGGTCAGTTGTCCTGGATTACAAACCTGATCTGTTGTAAGTTGTCCTGGACTTGGATTGCTGGTATCTGTTGTGTCATCTGTGAATTTTCTTTTTTTCTTTGTTTCATCTAATAGAGTACTCTGTTCATTCTCCTGAAAGAATAACATCAGCATTAACATTCCTTTTCAAAAAAACTAGCTTGAAGACTGAGTCCAGTAACTCCATAAGCTTGAAGCCTGAGTCCAGTAACTCCACAAGCTTGAAGCCTGAGTCCAGTAACTCCACAAGCTTGAAGCCTGAGTCCAGTAACTTCACAAGCTTGAAGCCCGAGTCCAGTAACTCCACAAGTTTGAAGCCTGAGTCCAGTAACTCCACAAGCTTTAAGCCTGAGTCCAGAAAAATCTCCTTTGAGACTATTAAATGTAATATATTGCAAATAGACTGTTGTATTAAACAATTCCACTTTTCATCTAACTCCTATTATTTTTGTCTTGTAATTTTATGTTTGATCTGGTATTGCATGAATCAAAACCTCCACTTTTTTCTTCTTGTAGGAAAGTTCTAAGAACCTATACCTACTGTAATGAAATACCTGCAAATTTATATATAACTAATATGTCTTACCTTTCTTTTTCTTCGGCGACTGCTGGCTTTAAAATCATCCCATACACGGAACAATTTATCTGCAAATTTTTCTGACTGAGATTCGTCTAATATTTCTGACAGTTTTCCTGAAAGACAAATTAAATACACAATCTATAAAATACTGGTATACATTTTAAATAGTCAAAATACTCACTCTGCCATCACGTACAATTCTCATTTGTACCGGTTCAAAATTAAGATTGCGACACAATGCACGTCAACTCTTTTAATTAAATGATAGCAATGGCTTTGGTAGTACCATACTGCTATCCAAATTTCAAGATCAATGGAAAAACTTGACATGTTAGCATCTTAACAAAAATTTTTAATTTATTTACTTACGAACAGTTTTTTCTCTTTCATATCCTTTATCAATACAGTTTAATGCAGCTGTGACAAGACTTGGCTCTGAAAATCCAAGGAATTTGTGAACCGTCCCCTCTAGTTGACCTTTCATCTCATCCCATTCTCTCCTAGACAGTGACATTGTGTTATCAAATGGCAACTTCTAGTAAAATATAAATCATAAAGTATTTGTATTGTTAGCAAGCTCATAAAATGATACACCCTATTCTGATTTACCTCTAATGGTGATAGCAAATCTAAGGTCCAATTATCTTCTCTTAAAGATATAGGACCATATTTCAATAGGACAAATTTTGAAACTGGCAACAAAAATGTTGCTTTGGCGACAAGTTTTTGAATGCCAGCGCAACCCCTGGTCCATCTGATGCTCATAATGTAGAAATCCCTCATAATGTAGAAATGTGACCCTCCCCCTTTTTGAAACATACATGATTGTTGTTTTATTTATTACTATTTGAAATTATAACATGACCTGAAAAGTACTTTTGATCAAATAAATTTTTAATGACAGTTACCGTTCATTTTTCATCTGAAGAGACCTTTATTTTGATGGCAAGTTTAATAAAACATTGTTTCACATGTGTTTGTTGATGTTATACCGGAAGTGACATCAAAATCTTTGCAGATTGGAAATTTTTATGATATAATGCTTTGAAACACCTGTTAAATGTGTTTAAAGCATGTTTAGTTATTTTCATGACTAATAAAATTACCTAGTGTTCTCACTAGGCCCTTTTAGTGCCTTGGCACCGTAGCACTATAATTTTTGGTTGACATAGGTTGACCAGGTTGACATATTTTCCAATATGCCGGTAATACATATCGCTTAGATCAATGAAAACAATTTCAGATCACACGTGGTCGAGAATCTGCTTGGATAATTAAATTACGATCAATGAACAATTAATGTTCTCCAATGATAGTGTTAATTAGTTTATTACTTCCCAATCTTACAATAAACATGATAAATGTTAGAACCGATGATGCATGCTTAAAACATTGACGAATAATATAAATATGGTGCCTGGAAATCGAAGCACATGTTTATTAAAAATCAAAACTTTGATTGGAAGTAGGGAACTATATCACTGTCAATGTGTCTTCCTTTGTTGACAAAGTATGATAGCCAGGTCTGTGTATTACAGATTTCTACACCAGGTCAGACAGTGATTCGGTCGGGTGTGTCAATCCATGATGCTCAAAAATGATCTTTGCAATTTCTGAAAGGACAAGCCAAGTTGATTTAAAGATTTCAATTGTTATTATTAGTAATAATATTTATTCAATCTGTTGTATACTAATTTCATATTAGTCAGTTAAAGCTTTCCTGACTTATCCAGGGCTCACCACACTTGAAAATAACAGGGAGACTCAGAGTCTCCCTCAGGGTAGCAACAGAGAGACTTCAGGGCATGACGGGGAGACTTCCATGTCTACCAGGGAGACTGTGTTTTTTCCCCAATTCGTCACCTGTCAAGTAAATACCTGGTAATTGTGTCTTATAGTGTATACTATACATTCCTTTATTGTGTTTTATCCTGTATTGTTTGAGATTTTATCTACATTTACTCCATATCCTTCCATTTTAGACATAATCTGATATTTTGTCTCAGGGGCATTTAATCATTATCCTTTGTCAGAGATTGTGAGTTTGTCTTATGTACATTTGATATGTATACTTAGAGATACTGACGAATATTATTTGAAATAAAAAAAATTTCAAAAAATGAAATTATGCAGTGGTGCTCTGAACTTGGAAGAAAATTTCTGTTACAGATATGAGCAAAAATATTTGTACCTTTTGACACAATTTATTAATTATTGCCATTTTATTTTTTAATGTTTATATATCTATAATCTTTACTATTATTTTTTCTCAAACATACTCTTAAAATCATCCCATTCACCTTGTTTGAACACCTTAATAATCAATACATGTACTGACAAAATTTCCATTTGTGCATAGATATGTCAAAATCCGCTAAATTTATTTTTAAATAAGGTCTACATATTGTTACCGGTCGGTAAAAAACATTGCATGGTACATAGATTGCCGCCATTTTCTAGCTTACTTTTTGTCGTTTCTTTCCCCTTCCCCTTTGATCTCCAAGAAAAAATGGTGACTGGAGATTTTTAATGAAAATAAAGGTCTTCAGATGCAGCTGATTACGTACGTTGTTCGGAAGCGCCTTACTTAAAAACACAGGGCGACTCATCTGTCGCCCTGGAGCCAATGACAGGGCGACATTGGCGAGCATTAGGCAACTTAATCGCCCAGTTTGGTGACCCCTGCTTATCATTTCAGTGGATTTTCTTTGTTCTTCATTTTTGTGAGACAGTCAATTTCATTATTTTTCTTTTAAAACTGCATGTTTTTGGGAGACTGTTTTGCTTTTGTTGAATATTGTTTATCATATGGTTTCATCATAATGTGAAGTATTTATCGAAATTCAAGCAATAAAATGAGAACAAGACTTCGATCAAAATTTCTTGGTGACTTCTCTTTATTCTGGAAATGCTAAAATGGCAACCTGAAAGCATTTTTCAAATTCTTTGGTGACTTTAACCTCCATTTTGTATGAGAGGCAGGTATGGCCTAGACCGATCTTACCAACTATGTTTGTCATCCCTAGAGGCCTTGGGGAAATCCTAGACCTGTTGCAAAATGGTACCTCTCAGCCTGATACAGTGAAAACCGTGATATATATCTATTTAGAAACTTGGGCCAACCCTAACTAAGCAATGAGTTTGCAAAGAATAAGCTACACACTACGAAGACTTTTTGTAACTTCCATATTTAACTAAAAAAAATAAAAAATTTGCAAACAATTGATGAAAAACTAACTTAGTCTTATGGGATAATTATAATAAGCCATAAATTTGTTAATTCATCAAACAACTACAGTATACTTTAATATGTAAAAAAAAAAAATCTTTCAAATGGGTGTAACGTTTTTAACTGAAGAGGTATTTTGAAAAGGAAAGTGTTCTGTGCTTCTGAAAACAATGTCAAATATTCTTTGTAATTTTTATTTTTGGTTGATTTTGACTATTTAGAAAATGCTAGTTGTTACTACCACAAGTAACCATCATTTGGCATCAATCGCGTGAGAAAGTAACAGCCTAGACACTATGAGTTTTTCCTTTAATTTGTATAGCTTAAATAAGTTCTTTTCTAGAATGAAAAATCTAAACTCACCAAAATCGTGTTATTGTCGAAATTTTCTCGAGGTTTTACAAGACGCGTACGTTGATTGGACCATCGGTAACATTTTATCCAATGAAACACATCGATACATGAATTAAAATAAATGTCACTTGGTTTTCGGGTTGGTTGATGGCTTTTTCCGGATTGATGGGATTTAAATTTCAGAACAAAATTACCAATTAATATGCTTTTTGCTAGGCCAATGTGAATGTGTAATGTGTTTGTTTACATAAATAAACGGTTTATCACAACCACCCGGATTATGATATCTACTGTACTAGTATCGTGTGTGTATCACATATATGTCCAGAAATGTGTGCACAGAACCGCCTATCAGCATTTGTAACCTCTATTAAGGCTTGGTTACTGGTGGTTACAAGGTTACATAAAAGTCTGCACAGGGTCCCTTATAATTTTATATATGGTCACAATATTATCTCTTTACTTCATGGAAATAGCTGGGTTACATAGAATTTAGAAATATTTTAGATGGTAGGTTACAGTGGTTACAATGGTTACAATGGTATTAACATGCAGTCACAAAGAAATTTTTTTTGTCAATCTGTCCAGAAAATGGATTCATTTATATCAAGTTACAAGGTTACATAGGTTACTCTTTGGTAACATCAGGTTACATAGAATTTAGAAATATTTCAAATGCTAGGTTACAGTGGTTACAATGGTTACAATGGTAACATGCAGTCACAAAGAAATTTTTTTTTGTCAATCTGTCCAGAAAATGGATTCATTTATATCAAGTTACAAGGTTACATAGGTTACTCTTTGGTAACATCAGGTTACATAGAATTTAGAAATATTTCAAATGCTAGATTACAGTGGTTACAATGGTTACAATGGTAACATGTAGTCACAAAGAAATTTTTTTTGTCAATCTGTCCAGAAAATGGCTTCATTTATATCAAGTTACAAGGTTACATAGGTTACTCTTTGGTAACATCAGGTTACATAGAATTTAGAAATATTTCAAATGCTAGGTTACAGTGGTTACAATGGTTACAAAGGTAACATGCAGTCACAATTATTTGTAATAATAACAATTGTAACCATTGTAACCTATGTAACCTACAGAATCCCAGAGACAAATTAAATGTTATCAAACAAGAATGTTACCATTGTAACACAGGGAAAAAATGTCACAAAATTTAAGCCTTCTTCCAAACCAATGAATCATAGTTTCCTAACCCAATTGTAACCTTGTAACCAAAAGTTACCAAGACTTATCTAAGGTTACAAATGCTGATAGGCGATTCTGTGCACACATTTTTGGACATATCTAAATGTAATATTGTAATAACTTACACTTCATCAGATTTTAATGATCCAGATGTGTTGACGCCAGCCCATCTTCTATACGGACGACGAATTAATATTCTACCCTATCCAAGAATTGATGATATAGACTTTGATAAGTTGAAAACTATGGACATTACAAGTACATGTATTTCGAAACATGCAGAGAGACAGAAATTACTACTTCATCATTTCTGGAACCGTTGGAGATCGGAATATTTAACGTCTCTCCGAGAATTTCACAAAATTAACGGAGGAGGTAAAACGGACATTAAAATCGGAGATATAGTGCAAATACACGACGACACTCCGAGGATATCATGGAAAACCGCAATAGTTGAGAATTTACATTTCGGACATGATGGTCATACTCGATCAGCTACTGTGAGAACGAAAACCGGTATTACGAATCGTCCGATTGTGAAGTTGTATCCTCTTGAAATACGAACGAGCACTACAACCTCAAGCTCAAATGAAGACCAAGAAGATTTATCATTTGAAGAGACTGTGCTAAAGTTTTTTTTTTAACTTATGAAATTGACATTAATTATTTTCAATAATTTTTTATATTTTAAATACGAAGTATACATGTATCTTTTAGCGGCCCGGAGTATGTAATGAAGAGTATACGGGAAATCGCAACGTTACTTATTGTTAAGCTCATTGTCAATGTCGGAACGTCAGTGACGTCGGCTTGGCGGAAGTTAGATTTGAGAAGATGAAAGTAAACGTATTTTAGAAACACAAGGATCAGTTTTATTGTAAATCGCCATATCGCCCCAAAAGAACCAAACTTGTTAGAAAGCCCTCTGAAAATCCACATTTCAATCTACGATGGGGGCCACAGTTAGTTAAACATTGGATCCTGTGGGATATTCACTTAAAGACATTTTTGTCTGAACCATTAGGTCTATAGGGACCACACTAGGTATCAATGTTGTATGGTGATCCCCTTTCTGGAGTTGTATCAGATGACCTCCATCTCCATCCAAGATTGCTATCATAATTAGTTTAAGATAGGAGTCTATGGAAAATTCACTCAAAAATCATCTTGTCTGAAACAACAGAGCCCCAAGTCTATTTCATGTATTTCTCAGCAAATGTACTAACTAGACCCACAGTAGTTGGTGTATAAAAGTTCCAAATGGAATATACCAGTCTGTCACCGGACCTTGACCTCTATTTTACAATTGAGTGACGTGTGTCACATTTTTATGCAAGTCCATTTCTCAACTAATAACTAGACCAACTGGTCTATAGGTAGTTCTTGGTGGGCAATCAGAGACCCTGACCTATTTCACACTTCTGTGACTCGATATATTTTTATGATTACCCTAAGGGAGCAACCGAACTTTTGGTCCTGGATTTTTTCTTCGGCCGATACTGCGGTCTAAATTTTTATTTTCATTTAAAACCAAAAATTTCGTTATTTCCTGCATTTTTCCATACCTAAGGGAACAACCATTTAACTTCAAGAGGGGTTATGGGTTTTGTCGAACCTGCCACTTAAGTCGCAGAAAGCTCGACATATGGATAGTGATCCAGCGGTTGCGGCGGCGTTAACTAACTTCTTAAAAGCTTTATATTTTAGAAGGTGGAAGACCTGGATGCTTTATATTTTGTATATAGATGCCTTATGTTACGAAGTTTCTGTCTGTCATATGTACATTGTCCTTGACCTCATTTTCATGGTTCAATGATTACTTGAAAAAAGTTAAGATTTTTTGTAATGTTAATTTCTCTCTTATTATGAGTAATAGAATAACTATATTTGGTATGTGAATACCTTACAACGTCCTCATCCCCATCAGACAGTTTTCAATTGACCTCGACCCCATTTTAAGGATCAGTGAACAAGGTTAAGTTTTGGTGGTCAAGTCCATATCTCAGATACTATAAGCAATAGGTCTTGTATATTTGGTGTATGGAAGGATTGTAAGGTGTACATGTCAAACAGGCAGGTGTCATCTGACCTTGACCTCATTTTCATGGTTCAGTGGTTATAGTTAAGTTTTTGTGTTTTGGCCTGGTTTTCGAATACTGTATGCAATAGGTCTACTATATTTGGTGTATTGAAGGATTGTAAGGTGTACATGTCCAAATGGCAGGTGTCATCTGACCTTGACCTCATTTTCATGGTTCAGTGGTTATAGTTTAGTTTTTGTGTTTTGGCCTGTTTTTCGAATACTGTATGCAATATGTCTGATAGCATTTTCTTTCATTAGAAATACACGACAGGCGAGACATTTTTGTGTGTCCGCTCTTGTTTATATTGGTTTGAATTTTTTTTTAAGGTATGGACACAATTTTATTTTTTTCCGACTACAAACAAACCTAATTAATTTATTCTTACCAAGTCGAATCAGATTTTTTTTTCTCAGCACCGCCCAGAATGTAAAAGATGTATTTATGCCTATGAAATTGCTAGCAGTAAATAAAACTGGTATATACTATTAATTTGTTTTAAAACAGTAAAAAAACATTTGCATATACTTTTCATTTGTAAATTTAGAACAAGATTAGTTCAGATCTTTGCAACACACATCACATGCACATTGGTCCATCTCGTAAATAAATAGCATAGTCTCTATGATATCCCCTGGGTGGTGATGGTGTCGATTGTGGTTTAAGGCATTCACTTTCTGGTCTGTTGTTATACATCTTTTAACCATCATATATATACCACATGTTTCCAAATATTAGAGTGCAAATATTTGTGTCGCCTGCGGAACGCATGGTCGACACATAGGGATCACTATCTGTCGTCTTGCGTCGTCACACTTTTCTTCTATCCTCAACTACTCGTAAACCGCTCAAAGGAAGTTGATGAAACTTTCTCTGTGCATTAAACTTAATGGGGGGGGGGGTCAAAATTTCTATCCTCAACTACTCAATAATCGCTCAATGCAATTTGATGAAACTTTCTCTGTGCATTAACCTTAATGCAAAGGTGTGCATATATATTTCATTTTTAGAAAATTTTAATATCTTTTGTAAAAATTGACGTCAGCAGGCGACACATGTCTTCCTTGGAAGACTCACACATTTTTTATTATAATAATCATAATCCACACAGTATTGAGTGGACACACATCGGGTATATGTATATGTATGCATATTTAAACTAGAGGCTCTCAAGAGGCTGTATCGCTCACCTGGATTTAACTTGTCAACCTTCAACAGGACTGATAATTTAAGTAGCAGTTATCTTGGCTAGTTTTCCCATAGGTTCAATGTTAAACAAAGTTAGGTTGGTGGCTATCTTAGTTGACATTCAAGGTTATCAAACACATTTCTGAAAAAGGACCAATGCTGGCTTTAGTTTAAGGTATGATCTTCCCATAGGGCCCTATGTCAAACTAAGTTCAGCTTTTGATGGCCATCTTCAAGATTTTGTAATGGATTTTCAAAAAGGTCCTTTGTTAAACTAAGTTCAGTTGTGACTGCCATTTTTTGTTGACATTCCTGGTCATCGGACATAATTCTGAAAGAGGACCACCTAATAACCATTTCTGCCAAGTTTGGTTTCCATTGGCTTAGTGGTTTCAGACAAGAAGTTTTTTTTTTGAAGAATTTCCCATAAGGTTCTTTGTTTAACTAAGTTAGGCTGTGGCAGCCATCTTGGTTGTCATTCTGGGTCATCGGAAACAATTCTGACAGAAGAACATTTAAGAACCATTTCTGCCAAGTTTGGTTCCAAGTGGCTATGTAGTTTCAGACAACTTGGATTTCATATTGGTATCAAAAATATAAACTTGGTAGAGGACCATATAAGGATCATTCCTGCAATGTAACGATTCAATTGCTGTTGAATTTCAGATCGGCACCCAAAACATCAGTTTTGTTAGGTACTATTATCAATTGACGGGCGGAGTCTGTCATATGATACCATTCTGAAAGAGGACCACCTAAGTACATTGCTGCCAAGTTTTGTTCCAATCGCAATAGTGGTTTCCGACAAGAAGATCTTTAAAGGAAAGTTCGTGATGACGACTGACGACGGACGCCAAGTGATGACAATAACTCACATGGCCCGTTAGGCCAGTTGAGCTAATAAAATGGAAAGTGAAAACTTATAGATGATATCGTTTTCCATGCTTTATTTAATGCAATGTAGACTTACTGATGCATACTCCATATCTTTTATTTTCAATATTTGTCAACACAGGTATTTATGAAACTATTTATAGAACATCTTCACATTTGTATATATTTCAACAGAATGATTTGATTTTAATCAAAATATTCACGTTGTTATCGTTCTTGAATTACAATGATTAAATAGTAACAATGTACGTTTTATATTGGAAGCACATTTATGCAAAAACCCTCGAGCATGAAATGTAGGTCAAATGTATTATCTGATCATCCAAGTTCAATATTACTTCCATCCGTCAAACGGTTTCTGACAAGAAGATGTTTGTATGTATTTCCATAGGATCCTATGTTAAATGTGTCCCGCGGTGGCTGCCATCTTGGATTTCAGATCGGCACAAAACATACACTTTGTAGAGAACCCTGAAAGGATCATTCCTGCAATATAACAATTCAATTGCTTTTGTAGTTTCAGAGTAGAAGATTTTTTAAATTTCAGCCAATCAGAATGCATAAATGGCCTTGGCACCTATCTTTTTGAATTTCGGATCAGAACCAAAAACATAAAATTTGTAGAGGACCATCCAATGAACATCCCCACCAAGCTTGGTTTCAATTGGCCATGGGGTTTTGGAGAAGATTGAAATGTGGAAGGTTAACGGACGGATGACGGACTCAAAGTGAAGGCAATTTAGCTCACATGGCCTTTTAGGCCAGGTGATCTAAAAAGCAGCAATGCTTTGGTTGTCATGATTGTTGCTCTTCATCTCGATGGTTAGTCACTGAAAGGTCAAGTATGACTGAAAAACTAACCAAGAAATCTTTTATTATGTTCAAAATAAATCAAGTCAGGTTTGTATTAAATAATGGTATAAAGCTTTTCTTGTAATGCTTGTGATTTTTTAATCAACTCCTGTATTCAATTTTTTTTTGAAAAAATATAAACCAGAATATTTTTTTCATAGTTTTGTAAAATAGATTATTTTTTTATTTTTTGGCCCTTGCTGCAACACATTATTTTTTTCCCTTCCCGTTGGAATCAGATTATTTTTTTCACTAAAAACCATACCCCCCCCGCCCCCCCCCCCCCCCTTGAAGTTAAATGTTGTTCCCTAAAGTCAAATGTCAAATGACCATTATTTCTTTTAATGCATTTCCTTTGGGTTACATAATATCTGACCATGTCGCAGTATCTGAAATGTTTATTCCTCATCCAGGAATTTGGAATTGGGAATATAGAGTTACCCTTCACTTTGATACAATTTTGCATTTTATTTCTTGTCATAGGAATCCACAGATTGTATCACTGATATGTCATCACTATAACCCTCTTTCATGATATAATGCATTTCTCCTACAATTTGGTCACTTTGACCTACATTTCATGCTCGAGGGTTTTTGCATAAATGTGCTTCCAATATAAAACGTACATTGTTACTATTTAATCATTGTAATTCAAGAAGGATAACAACGTGAATATTTTGATTAAAATCAAATCATTCTGTTGAAATATATACAAATGTGAAGATGTTCTATAAATAGTTTCATAAATACCTGTGTTGACAAATATTGAAAATAAAAGATATGGAGTATGCATCAGTAAGTCTACATTGCATTAAATAAAGCATGGAAAACGATATCATCTATAAGTTTTCACTATCCATTTTATTAGCTCAACTGGCCTAACGGGCCATGTGAGTTATTGTCATCACTTGGCGTCCGTCGTCAGTCGTCATCACGAACTTTCCTTTAAAGATCTTCTTGTCGGAAACCACTATTGCGATTGGAACAAAACTTGGCAGCAATGTACTTAGGTGGTCCTCTTTCAGAATGGTATCATATGACAGACTCCGACCGTCATCCAAGATGGCCACAAGAGCAGAACATAGTTTAACCCTATGAGGAATTTAATGAAACATCTTCTTGCCTGAAACCGATTGGCCAAATTGAACAAAACTTGGAAGCAATGGTCCTTAATTGATCCTCTTGGTAACCTTGTCCGTCATCCGAGATGGTCGCCAGAGAAGGACATAGTTTTATATGGAATCCTATGGAAATTTATTTAAAGATCTTGTCTGAAACCACCTGGTTAATTGGAACAAAACTTGACAGCAATTGTCCTTAAGTAGTCCTATATTGTTGGAAACCAGTGTCAAGCCAGTTGGAACAAAAGACCATCTAAGGGCCATTGCTGCCAATTCTTATTCCAATTGACTCAGTGGTTTCAGACAAGATTTTCATATGCATTTTCCCAAAGGGTCCTATGTTAAACTAAGTTTGGTGGACTTTTTGTTGACAGACTGGGTCTTCGGACATATTTCTGAAAGAGGACCACATAAGGGCCAACTGATTGATTATGAAACCTTCGAGTCTTCATACGTTTCTGTTTATTTCAAATAACTTTTCTAAAACCGTCAACATGGTTCATTTCTTTGGAAACTACTTCCTTAAGTGTACCCAACAAAGTCACACTTCTGCTTTGAATTCGTGAAACATGGTAAACGCAACTAGAATGGCTCTGCTGCATATCTATTGTTGTAGAGAACAGAAAAATAAAGTATCTGATAGGGCATTGTCAATTTACAACTTCCACATAAACTTGGTAAAAATGGATAAAAAAATGTAGAATCTAGAGCACTAACAAGAATTTGATAGGGAAAAACTGTGTCAAGGGTAGTTCCAAGAGCCCTCTCAAACTTGATCAAGGTATCATCAATATACACCTTCCATATAAATTTGGTTGAAATCCGTTGAGAAATGTAGAATTGACAGCGATAACAAGAAGTTGATAGAGAAAACTAAGTCAAGGGCAGTAACTCCCACAATTAAAAATATCCCGATAGCGCTCGTTTTCAAAGTTGATCAAGGTATTGCCCATTGGTTGAAATCTGTTGAGAAATGTAGAATTAAGAGCGTTGACAAGAAGTTGTCATAGGGAAAAACTAAGTCAAGGGCAGCAACTCCCAAATCAATTATCCGATAGGGTTCTATGTTAAACTAAGTTCAGCAATGGCAGTCATCTTAGTTGACAGTATAGGTCAATGGAAACATTTCTAAAAGAGAACCATCTAAGGACCATAATTGCTAAGTTTTGTTCTAACTGGCTAAGTGGTTTCAGACAAGAAGATTTTTAAATGAATTTTCCCATAGGGTCCAATATTTAACGAAGTTAGGCCGTGGCAGCCATCTTGGTTGACAATCCAGGTGATCGGACACAATTCTGAAAGAGGACCATCTAAGGACCAATGCTGCCAAGTGTAATTCCAATTGGCTCAGTAGTTTCAGTCAAGAAGATTTTTGAGTGAATTTCCCATAGGGTCCTATGATAAATTAAGTTCAGCTGTGGTAGCCATCTCGGTTCACAGTTCATGAAATTGACATATTTCTGAAAGAGGACCTCCTAAGGACTATTGCTGCCAAATCTGGTTCCAATTGGTCAAGTGGTTTCAGACAATAAGATTTTTCAATGAATTTTCACTTAGGACCCTAATGTTAAACTAGGTTCGGCTGTGGCGACCATCTTGGTTAACAGTCCAGGTCATTGGACATAATCCTAAAAGAGAACCTTCTAAGGACCAATATTGCCAAGTTTGGTTACAATTGGCTTTGTAGTTTCATAGAAGAAGATTTTTTAAATTCATTCCCTTTTTCTATTTTTAGTAACACCAACCATGTCGGTTGGAAGTCGGGGATGACGGATATACTTTGGGAAGGGGGCCATTTAAGGACCATTCCACCAAAGTTTGGTCCCAATTGGCCAAGTGGTTTCAGAGGAGATCTTTACAGGAAAGTTTACGCCGGACGCTGTCTTTAAAAGGCAAAAACTTCTATAAGGGGTCAATCAATGATTTTGGTGATCTTGACTTATTTGTAGATCTTACTTTGTTGAACATTTTTGCTGTTTACAGTTTGTCTTTATCTATAATATTATTCAAGATAATAACCTAAAACTGAAAAATTTCCTTAAAATTAATTATTCAGGGGCAATAATCCACCAAAAGGTTGACCAATTCGTCTGCAAATTTCATGACAGGTAGATCTTGACCTGCTGAACATTTTATCCGATGTCAGTTTTGCTCTAAATGCTTTAGTTTTTGAGATACAAGACAAAAAACTGCAGTTTACCCCTATGTTATATTTTTAGCCATGTCTGCCATGTTGGTTGGCAGGCGGGGTCACCGGAAACATTTTTTTAAACTAAATACCCTAATGATGCATGTGGCCAAGTTTGGTTTCATTTGGCCCAGTAGTTTCAACGGAGAAATTTTTTTTAAAAGTTAACGGACGACGACGGACGCAAAGTGATGAGAATAGTTCACTTGACCCTTTGAGTCAGGTGAGCTAAAAACTAAGTAAAGGGCAGTAAACATATTGGTAATTCTAAAACTACATTGAACAATGTTCAAAACAAAGAACAACCTAAAGTTAAAAAGTGAAGCTATAGGTGAAAATCAACTTTTAAAGCTTATCGCTGCATATCCATACAATACCTTTCATCACTGTATCTCATAGTTTTTTGTTTACTAGTATATCTTCATAGTGTTTTGTTTACTAGTACATCTTTATAGTATCTTGTTTACTAGTATATCTTCATAGTGTTTTGTTTACTAGTACATCTTTATAGTATCTTGTTTACTAGTATATCTTTATAATATCTTGTTAACTAGTATATCACATAGTATCTTGTTTACTAGTATATCACATTGTATCTTGTTTACTATTATATCTTTATAGTATCTTGTTTACTAGTATATCTTTGTAATATCTTGTTAACTAGTATATCACATAGTATCTTGTTTATTAGTATATATTTATATCTTTATAGTATCTTGTTTACTAGTATATCTTTATAGTATCTTGTTTACTAGTATATCTTTATAGTATCTTGTTTACTAGTATATCACATAGTATCTTGTTTACTAGTATATCTTTCTAATATCTTGTTAACTAGTATATCACATAGTATCTTGTTAACTAGTATATCACATGGTATCTTGTTTACTAGTATATCTTTATAATATCTTGTTTACTAGTATATCTTTATAGTATCTTGTTAACTAGTATATCACATTGTATCTTGTTTACTAGTATATCACATTGTATCTTGTTTACTAGTATATCTTTATAGTATCTTCTTTACTAGTATATCACATAGTATCTTGTTTACAAGTATATCACATTGTATCTTGTTTACTAGTATATCACATAGTATCTTGTTTACTAGTATATCTTTATAGTATCTTGTTTACTAGTATATCACATAGTATCTTGTTTACTAGTATATCGTTATAGTATCTTGTTAACTAGTATATCACATAGTATCTTGTTTACTAGTATATCTTTATAGTATCTTGTTAACTAGTATATCACATAGTATCTTGTTAACTAGTATATCGTTATAGTATCTTGTTTACTAGTATATCTTTATAGTATCTTGTTTACTAGTATATCACATAGTATCTTGTTTACTAGTATATCTTTATAATTAAAGTCAAGAAATACCAAATTATAATATCTTGTTAACTAGTATATCACATAGTATCTTGTTTACTAGTATATCGTTATAGTATCTTGTTTACTAGTATATCTTTATAGTATCTTGTTTACTAGTATATCTTTATAGTATCTTGTTAACTAGTATATCACATAGTATCTTGTTAACTAGTATATCGTTATAGTATCTTGTTTACTAGTATATCGTTATAGTATCTTGTTAACTAGTATATCTCATAGTATCTTGTTTACTAGTATATCGTTATAGTATCTTGTTTACTAGTATATCTTTATAGTATCTTGTTTACTAGTATATCGTTATAGTATCTTGTTTACTAGTATATCTTTATAGTATCTTGTTTACTAGTATATCTTTATAGTATCTTGTTTACTAGTATATCTTTATAGTATCTTGTTTACTAGTATATCTTTATATCTTGTTAACTAGTATATCACATAGTATCTTGTTAACTAGTATATCTTTATAATATCTTGTTTACTAGTATATCACATAGTATCTTGTTAACTAGTATATCACATAGTATCTTGTTTACTAGTATATCTTTATAGTATCTTGTTTACTAGTATATCTTTATAGTATCTTGTTTACTAGTATATCTTTATAGTATCTTGTTTACTAGTATATCTTTATATCTTGTTAACTAGTATATCACATAGTATCTTGTTAATTAGTATATCACATAGTATCTTGTTTACTAGTATATCTCATAGTATCTTGTTAACTAGTATATCACATAGTATCTTGTTAACTAGTATATCTTTATAATATCTTGTTTACTAGTATATCACATAGTATCTTGTTAACTAGTATAACACATAGTATCTTGTTTACTAGTATATCTTTATAGTATCTTGTTTACTAGTATATCACATAGTATCTTGTTTACTAGTATATCTTTATAATTAAAGTCAAGAAATACCAAATGAGAACGAAAGAAAAGATGGCGGATAGCCCAGTCAGTGTTGAAAATAGTCCGAGTGTTAATACGGACATATCAGATTCTCTGGATATATCTTCCTTAAAAGATGATCTGACAAGGATGTGTTCATCCGATATGTTAACTCTTAATGATAGTATGTACAAAAAGTCAGCTGGTCGACCACAGTCGAGTACTGGTAGTGTCCATGATTTAAATGCATCGACCTTTCAAAATGGCGACATTACGTTTGGTCAACAAACCCCCGGGTCTCAGTTATCTCAGATACCTAATCAAAATTTCATTGAAAGACTAGATAATGAGCTTCATAACAAAGCTAAAGATGACTATATTGAAACTCTTTTAGATGTAACTGATGCTTCAGACAATCTGATAACGTGGTATAGGACAATCCTAGCAAGTCGAGCTAGCGATATTGAAAATTGTCCAAACGGAAAACTTGTGAACAGAAAAACTACAAAACCTAGCACTAGTAGTTATAAATATGCCAAAGACTGTTATATCATAAATCAGTTTATTCAAGGAGATGTTTCTGAGATTAGCGAAGTTTTTAGTAGATCAAGTATCTATTCCGTGAGTTATAGTCAAGACGTTCCACTAGAAAGAACTGGTGTAAGTGTAGATTTAAATGTGTTGGTTCACTCTCTAGCCGATAAAATTGATACGCTTGAAAACGATCTTAAGGAGAGAAAAAAGGCTGAGTCACAACTTGCAGCGCGTCTCAAAACAGCATATGACACTATAGCAGATATACAGAATAAACTTCAGCTACACATCTCTGAAATAAACCCTAAGGTTACTAACTTAATTTCATACAGAAAAACTGTAGACGATAAATTAAAGTCTGTTGGGGAATATGATTATGAAATTTACACAAGAAAAATTAGTGACCTTGAACATGGTTTGAAGCGCGATTCCAAAAATTCAAATAACAACCAGAGACAAACAAGCATTACAAACAAAGTGCATGAAGAAGCTCGAAAAAATATCGTAAGTCCCGTTACTGAACGCAGTTCATCCGACGATCAATTACCACCGAGGTGTGAACAGATTAACACCTTAGGATTTGATGAGAGAAGATTACGTCGTGATTCAATACACCACAATACAAACAGACCCGAGGCTAGCCTAACGGTATTGAATGAAAATAAAGTTGTTAATGATGAGTCCAATATCAACTATAAAATACCAGTTTGTATAGATGGTAATGTGTCAAATCCGGAAGTAACTGAAGAAAGTGCAGATGTATTTTTTGGTATTGTGAGACGGGAAAAGACTACTAGCTTTTATGTTGGCAATATTGACCAAAGATCTACGAAATCTGGAATCGCTCATTACATTGAGAGTAAAGGTGCACGAGTTACACATATTGCTATTTTCAGCGGTAGAAACGGGAAATTTGGAGCAAAGGTTAACGTTGATGCTAGTCACGCAGAATTATTGGAAGATCTGCATTTTTGGCCTGAAAACATTACATGTAATAGATGGATGAGCAACAACAACTGGAGAAGGAAGTGGGAAGCACGAGACTATGGAGGCGAAGTTTGGAATGAGGGTTATTGATTCGAAAAATAATTTGGCTGCCTGTAGCTAAATCCCTCTTAACGAACATGATCATACGTCTTATTGTAATATTCTTTTATATGACTACACTTTCAATTCTAGCATGGAATGTTCGTGGTGTTATATCATCATCTTACAGTTTATGTAAATTGTTAGATGAATACAAATGTGATATACTGATACTGTCTGAATTGCGACTGAGTCAAAAATGTTCAAATTTCTTGGATTCGGTCCATCCAGAATATATACTGTGTGGTGATGCTCATGCGAATTACTCTCGCTATGTTGCTAGTGGTAAACATGCGATTCTGATAAACAAAAATATTGAATTTAGTACTAAACTCATTGAAACAGACGAGGACAGCCGTGTTTCTGGAGTTGAAATTTTAATAGATGGTGACAGTTCTTTATTTGTTTTCGGGCTCTATTTGCCCTCAGACAACTCTATTGATGACTATAAAGATTGTTTACATTTATTTATTTGCAAAACATAAAACCCTGACGGGTTCAGCAAATACAAATGAAAAATGACAAACATAAAACATATAAGAACAAAATGATTCAACATGTAAATGAATTATATATAATTAAAATAGATATTAGTGACCAGTGTGGACCTTATTTTCGCAATTCAATTGATTGCTTTATATAGTCGACAACGCTGGGCAAGATATCTGATATAGGGTCAAGAACGATTTTAAGTCTCTCTATTGAACTAAGCTGGTTAAAATTGGGATAAAACCTTTCGATTTTACGTAACAAAATATTTCGTATCTCATTACTTGTTTTACAGGTAAAGAAAAAGTGATGTTCATCATCTAGTGTTTTACAAATTTTACAAACTCTTTCTTCTCTGGGAACTTTTTTATAGCGACCTACTTCTATTTCTAAATTGTGGTCACTAATGCGAAATTTAGTAAGCACTTTGCGGCTATTGAAATTTTTTAAATTTGTTAAATAATCCTCCATCTTTATTTCATTTTTAATTTTACTATAGATAAAAAGTTTAGAATTTTCATCTATTTTGTTAAGTTTTTCTATTATAATTTTATCATACTGTTGTTTTACAATCAATTTTACTGATTTTTTAATTGGATTTTTAATAAGATTAAAGGGCCTGTCTTCTTCCATAAGATCCTCTTCATTAAGGTCAAATTCATCAAGTACTTCTTTAGCAAAAGTATACCAAGAATAAATGCCTTCTTGTGACAATGTCTTGTTCACTAGAAGTGCATCTTTAACCAATGGATTAATTTCTTTACAGTTAATGTGAGTATAATATAGTAAAACTTGTGCTTTGATAAATGAGTCAAGGGGAAGTCTACCCAACTCTGATTTTGCTGCAATATTGCTGGATGTTTTCTTGATTCCAAGAACAGATTTACAAAACTTATGATGAAGTTTTTCCATACTAGATCTGTCAGTCAATGATAAAGTGTCACATCTATTTTCATTGGTTCTAGCTCTGTTTTTTGCTTTATATATAGGAAAATATTCTTCCATATACCAGATTTCACTATTATAAAGAATTATAGGTCTAATTAAAGAATCAAAAAGCTTACAAGATAAGTCAACTGGAACATGTTGGAAATTACACATATATTTTTTCAAAGAAAAGAAGGCCTTTAGCCCTTTCTTTGTAAGTTCTTGTATAGATCTTTTAAATCTACCCTTTCTGTCAATAGTATTGCCTAGAAAGGTATATTCTTGTACTTCTGTCAGAGTTGAGTTCTGATAGAGAAACTTTGCTTGACACAAGTTATTTCCGCCATGAAATATCATAACTTTAGTTTTATTTTTATTAACAGTTAATTGCCATTTATGACAATAATTTTCTAGTTTATTTAAAGCTATCTGAAGGCCTCTTTGAGATTCTGAAAATATAATCAGATCATCAGCAAAGCTTAGACTATTAATTGAAAACTCATTTAGATGGACAGGATCACATGTCTTATCAAAAATGGAGTGAATATCATTTATAAAGCAGTTAAACAGGGTTGGACTTAAGCTATCTCCCTGTTTCACTCCTGTATTTACCTCAAAGAACTCAGAGTGTTCATTTTCAATTTTTATAGAGGACTCACATTTATCATACATGTCTTTAATCACTTCAAATAGTTTTTTTCCTACTTTTTCCTTTTTTAATTTATATAGTAAACCTCCATGCCAGACTGTGTCGAATGCTTTGCGAAAATCAACAAAACAGGAATAAATTTTGCTCTTATTTTTTGTGAGATACTTTAGCATTAATGATCTTAGAATGAAAATACTATCTGTTGTCCTGTGATTTTTCCTAAATCCAAATTGTTGCATAACAAATTTTTCCTCATAGAAGTTTACTATTCTAGAATTCACAACTGCACTTAATAACTTAGCTATGCAGTTTTGAAGAGATATTCCTCTATAATTGTTTATATCTAATTTGTCTCCAGATTTGTGGATAAGTATAATAAAAGATTTCCTCCAGCTGGATGGATATTTACCTGAATCAAGTATTAAGTTAAAAAGTTTAGTTATTGCTTTACATGTTACTACTCCACTGTATTTAATAATTTCATTACCGATTTGATCAGGGCCAGCACTCTTACCAGTTTTAAGTTTTTTGATACACTTATTAATCTCACAAATAGTGAAAGGTTTGTCTGTTATGTCATTATATGAGATATCATCTAATTCAGTGGAAAAAACTTCATCTTCCACTGTTTTTTTAAATTCTTTATCATAATTTAAAGGTTGTCCCTGTTGTTTAAAGTGTTCAACAATTTCAGGAAAACCAGCTTGAAGTTCAATAGATTTATTAGTATTTTCATATTTAAGTGATTTTAAAATTTTCCAATATTGTTTAGGATCTGAATCTCTTAGATTTGTAAGTTTATCATATAGATTATCAATGAATAATTTTCTTTTCTTTTTTATTAGTTTTTTACATTGTTTAGAATGTTTTAAAAATTTTTGTCTCAAAGCTAAATTGTAAGGTTGTTTTCTTAATATTTTGGCTATAGAGACTATAGTCTTTTTCAAATCAGTCAATTCTTGGTCTTCCCATGGCTTTTTCTTTTTTGCTTTCTTTTTAGGTTTAGGTGTAATAACTTTACAAGAATGTAAAGTTAAAGTTTTAAATATTTTATTTAATTGAGATTCAGCTTTTTCTACCCCTGAAATATTCTTTTCAAACAGGGTCGACTCATACTCAAGTATTCCATCTCTAATATTCTTATCTTCTAGGGCTATATATAATTTATCCTTGGAGATATTTTGCTCCCATTTATAGGTTTCATCTACCACATTTGCTTTAAAATTTTTTCTTATATTAGAAATGTTTATATTACTCTTTAAATGTACAACAATTTGAGCATGATCAGATAAATATGTTGGATCTAAGACTTGGAAAAAGTTAACTGAGTTTATAAGGTCCACACTGGTCAGAGCATAATCAATAGTACTACATCCACAAGGTTTATAACAAGTCATATTACCCAGTGAATCACCAATAAATCTACCATTCAATACCCGTAATTGAGAGGCAATACAGAGATCTAACAACTGCTGACCTTGCAAATTAAAAATTTTATCTAAAGAATTTCTACTTAAGTTAGAGTCTTGTACATAATCGTCAGGCAGCATATCCTGTAAAGTATTATGAACATTTTCATTTTGTATAAAGTCAGGTTGATTACTGATTCTCGCATTTAAATCTCCTATAATAAGAATATTGCCTTTATCAGTTACTTGGGTAATTTCGGTTTCCAACTTTAGGAAATCATCATCATAATAGGGGGAGCTTAAAGGGGGTACGTAGCAGGCACATAAGTATAGATCTTTTACTAGACCAAAAAAATCTTTATTTAATTTAATCCAAATACGATTTTTTAATGTTGTTATATCCTTTACTTCAGTTATTCCATTATGTAGAATGGATTTATAAAGAATTATAATACCTCCACTATATCTTTTGGAGCGTCTGTTCTTTTTTCTACTTTTTTGAATAATCTTATAATCAGGAATGTTAAAATCAGTATCTGCTCCCTTCCAAGTTTCAAGAAGAATATTTATGTCATATTTTAAACAAGACAAGAAAAAATTATCTCTGTATTTGCCTCCCAGTCCATTTATATTCCAGGAATTAATAGTTAGGTTATTAATCATATTCACATATACATAATGAAATTATGGTGCAAATTTGTATTTGTGTAGACAAAATTAATCGTGCAAAGAAGGATAACTCTATTTCAATAATAAAATTTTGTTCAATATAAGATTTTCACAATGTCCATTCTGTTCCTATGTGTTTAAAACTTTAAAGTATTTGCTTTTACTTTAATATAAAGTTTTTCTTTGTTTTTGAGTATAATATTTAAATTTTCCTTCTTATAAAATAATAGATCTATCATTTCTATTTTGAATGTAATTGACAAGTACAAATGTATGTAAAGACATAGTTATACGAAAAAAAAAAAAAAAAAAAAAAAAAAAAAATGCATTCCTTTATGCGCATCAATGATATACATGTAATAATACACAGTGTTAAACATATTACAGTATATAACTCACAATGAAATCAGGATAAAATTAAAGGTAATACATGTACATGTACCATATACTGTTAGCTTTATAACAAATGAATATGGCTGTATCAAGTCTAAATAAACAATAGATTCTTTCCCATTAATTTATATTTTATCTTTGTCTTAACGTCTTCACAATTTACCTTTATTTTATTCATCAAGATGAACAATAGAAATTATTTTGATAATTTAAAAAAAAAAAAAAAAAAAAAAAAAAAAAAAATCCAAAGAAACAATTGTTTTAATCTACATCATGTAAATGTTTTCCTTATCAAAGCTGAAATATTTTTACATTCTTATAAAAATTTAGTGACAGGTTAACAGTCCAAACAAATTTCTTATAACCCATTATTCATAAATGTTACAAAGTTATAAACCCAATGCTAATCTCAATAGCCTGATATTGATATCACTTTTCTGAATTCCTCCATCTTGATTGTATCTATGATAACCTCCACTTTGGTACTCCGGATTGTTATTAAAGTTTCCTCTATTCCCTTGATTAGATCGGTTGAATTTAGGAATAAAATTGTCTCTGAAGTGATTTACACCATTTGTATACCCTCTGTAGTTGCTTTGTCCTTTTACATCTTGTTTAATAACACCAAGAAGAGGATTAATAATTTCCTTCAAATTGAGAACATAGGCACCTATTCCACCATTTTGACTCAAATGAATACCATCATAAAAGTGTCGTTGGTTTAAATTCTCATGTTTGACGTACGGAGCTTCATAATGTTGACATAATTCTTGTAATAGCAGATTACATTTCCTTCGTTTTTCTTCATACTCATGTGAGAGTTTTTGGTTTCTAGGATATCTTGGTAAAATCTGGCTAACAATGATTTGACATTTAGGAAGTTTTTCTTTTGTATTGATTACGAGTGACTCTATTTCTTTGACCACTTGTGTTGGTTCCTTTTCCTCTAGATCATTTGATCCCACCTGATATAGAATATTATCTGAGGACAGTTTTCCAGACTCTAGAAACTCTTGTGCTCCTCTTATGGTTTTGTCCCTTAATGTTGTAATGGTTACACTTTTGGAACGATAAATTAGACTCTTTTTCAAATCTTTTACTAATGATGTGCCGACGATCCATAACTGGGCATGTTGAGTATTGTTGTGTCTTGTATTAGGTGAGTCACGCACTTGTACATTTTGCTCGATGTCTGCACTTCGCTCATGTGCTTTAAGGGTAATGTTTAATTCATTTCTGAGGGGGTTAGGAGCCTCTAATTTATTGATTTTGGTATTTGTGTTAATAACATCTTCACATCTTTTCTCGATAACTTCAAGTTTCTCCTGGACAATTCTTTCTAATTTAGACATTTGATTTACTTGAGCTTTCTCAGATAGTTTGGTTTCAAAATCAGACATTTTGATTTCAATACTTTCTAACTTTTTGTCAATGTTATTTAATATAACTCCCATGTTTCTCTCAACATCTTGTTTGTGATTCTTTTCGAGCTGATAGAACTTTGTCTCCCATTGTTTTATGGTGGTATTTAGATTTTCTAATCTTTCATTATACTTAGTGTGACACTCTATTAGTTTATTTTCAAGGGAATGTATGGTTTCCACAAGCTTGTGTTGGATATCGGTATCCTTTTCTGATTCAGGAAGTTTATTTTCTGGTGATTTAGTAATACTTTTATTTTCAGGTTTGTTTTTCTGGTCCACATGGTCCATGTTTGAGTTCTCAGCATTTTTCTTACTTGAATCTTCAGCAGAAATATTGAGACATGAATCGAAACTGTCATCTATGATTTTAGGTGTTGTTTGACTACTGTTTAGTGAGACTTCAGGTATTGAAGGAAGTTGTACCTTGTTCATTCTCTTTACTATATTGTCAATGTTTTGTTTTGGGTTACTTCCCTTGAGGCACATTTCTACACTACGTTTAATTTTGTCAAATTCTCTTTCTACCCAGCTTTGACATGAATTTCCCTGAATTAAGCATTTCTTTGTTGAATAATATAGTGTTATAGTAATGATTTTACTTTCTAGATGTGAGATTTGAATCATTGTTCTCTGTAAAGAAGTGGATGGACTCTTCTCAACAAAAGGAGCATCTTCGTCATTAAGTGCGAGGACCTTATTAGCTTTATCAAAGTCATTCCATGATACATTAACATCATGATTTTTCCCCAGCTCACAGTAGTACCTTATTAGCAGTACTCTCCGCCAATACCATATTGTTTTTTTTGTCAAGGTCAAAGGTGATTTGTTTATCATCGCAAGTGGGTTGAATCTGGACATCTGCGGTTGCCATCGTGTTTCTTTTAGATTAAATAATGTCAATGAAGATTTATGAGTTTATAAACGTTTCTTTTTAGGCCATCAGTTTACAATTTGCACCACTATTTCATAATTTAAGCTTCACATTTTCTCGCCATGGACGCAGCCATGTTACCGGAAGATCCAGTATATGGATGATTTGTACAAATATTATTCCCAAATCGGAACCGTAGTATTCGCCGGGGACCTTAATGCTCAGTACGATACGACACCATCATCAGAGATTACTTTAAAGAAATCGGATCTTTTAAAAGCCTTTCTATATGATAATTCACTCATCCCTGTTAATAAAACTGATAAATGTACAGGATATACTTACACGTTTGTACCGCTGTGTACAACAATTGATTATGTACTAATACAAGAGCCGTTTCTTGACTGTATTACCTCGTGTAAAGTTTTTAGTACTGCAGATACGGATGTAGCATCAGATCATTTTCCAGTACACTGTGTTTTTAAAGTACCGGTCGAGAGATATTACAATACTGACGTCCAACGCCCTCCTATATTGGCATGGGATAAAGCATCAGTTGAAAATTTGATAAATTATCAGCTTATTGTTGATGAGGGTGCTAAATTATTACTAGAAAAATTTGATAATATTAAAACGGAGACTGATATTGAACGGCTGAATACTGCTATAACTGACTTATTGTTAAATGCATCATATGAAACGATTCCAATTATGCAGTTCAGCTCAATGCTCAAGCCATATTGGACTACCAAAGTGAGACAAACGCACAAACTAGCTCGAGAAAAATGAAATATTTGGATCTCCGAAGGAAGACCTCGCGGAAACCAATTTGAATCATATTGCGATTACAAAGATGCAAAACGAATATTTAGGAACACTCAAAACGCAGCTTTCATTCAGTATCAAGATGAGACATTACGAGAAATAGACACCGCCGCAGAATGTGATTTACGATTCTTCTGGAAACTATGGAATGGATACAATAAAAAGAAACATACATCATGCAAAGAAATCCGAATTGACGATACAACAATCCGTAACCCGACAGATATAGCTGATGCTTTTGCGAATTTTTACAGGGAGATCTCGAACTCTAGTGATGATCGGTTTTCTGAGCCTTATGGGGTTATTCCTGATCAAACTGAAAACCACATACTCAACGGTGAATTTACTTTTGATGAGATACAAACTGCAGCGAAAACATTAAAGCTCAACAAGTCGCCAGGTGTTGATCGGATACAAAATGAACATATACGATATGCCGGAAGACATTTTTTGATATTAATGTCACGACTGTTAAACACTATAAAATATGTTGGATATATTCCGATTATCTGGAAAAAAGGTCTTATTGTACCAGTTCACAAAGGAGGAAAGAAACCATTACACAAATGTAAATCGTATAGACCAATAGCTCTCCTATGTGGATTTTACAAAATGTTTGAAAAAATTATTCTGAGCAAAATTCATAATTGGATTGATATGTACTCTGTCTCTTTTCCAAATAAACACCACCAAGGATTTACAAAAACTCTAAACTGTGTTTCAACATCTTTTACATTTTCTGAAGCTATATGGTCTGCTTTGGAACTCCATTCTACTGTATTCATTGTGTTTCTGGACATAATGCGTGCATTTGACACTGTATGGCATGCCGGCCTAATACGAAAACTTAAAGTACTTGGAATTGTGGGTCCAGTGTTACGGCTAATTGATTTGTGTTATACTGAGATGCAGAGTGCCGTATTAATAAACGGTATCACATCATCCTGGTTTACGGTTAAACGCAGTGTTAGACAGGGCGGTGTCTTGTCTACCTTTTTATATAAACTTTACATTGATGATTTATTAAACAGACTCGAGTCATCGAATTGTGGATTAAAATTAAAGGATATAAATTGCGGTAACCCAGCATTTGCTGACGATCTAGTGTTGCTAGCGCTTAATCCTGTGTTCTTACAGAGACTGATTGATATATGTTACAAATATTCTCAGGAATGGAAATTCCAATTCAGTAGTGAGAACACGGATGTTGTTATATTCCGACGGGGGCGTGCGATTACAGAGTATCCATTCGTTTGGAAACTTGGACAAGAACAAATTAAAATAATTAAATCAAAAACTCATCTCGGAATTAATATTACGTCGGACTTAAGATATGGTGAAGCGGTAAGGGTAGAAAGACATTCCATGGACTATTCGGTATGTGTAATGTTAGAAGAAACTTAAATCCATTAACTTATGTGAAATTATACCAGAAGATCGTGTTACCGTCTGCACTCTACGGCTGTGAACTATGGAGCAATTTGACAATTAATGACATGAATGCTCTATGCAAGATGCAACATTATTCACTGAAGCGTATCCAGGATATGCGGACGTCCACAAGATCTGATATGGTTGAAAGTTTAATTGGACTATTTGACATTAACTTTGAAATAGACCGAAAGAAATTAATGTTTTTTCAGAAATTGACATCGCTTGACACAACATGTACAGCAAAACGGATTTTTCTCAATAGACTATATACGTTTTCCTGCGGAAATAGAGACATGTACGGTTTTATTCCTGATGTTTATCAGCTTTTTAGGAGATATGAACTAGAACAATATTTTAAGAGTTACATTAATACCAAAAACTTTCCAGTGAAACTTCTGTGGAAGAGAATCGTAGGACTTGCGATAAAGACGAAAGCGGAAGCAGAAAGGAATGCAAGAATGAATAACGACAGTGACTTTATGCGATTTAAACATATTCATAGAGGTAGAATTTTCATTGGATGGTCAGCCGCTAAAACTAACATGGAACTTTCAAATATGTTCTTCTTGTCAAAAGCATTGACTTGCACACCGCAAACTGAAATTACAAATTGCAGAAAGTGCCATTTACCGTTTGTGGATACAATAGAACATTTCATTTTGAACTGTCCGATTATTGAAGTTATACGTGATCGATTTTGGACCACAGTGTTAAATGATTTTGGTGTTCAAGCTTATATTTATTTGGACAATCTATTTTCTGCATCAACAGAACGTTTTTAACATGTGCTAATGGGAAGTTTAGATGATTTAATCGAAAAATGTTCTGAAATGGAAGATGACAAACATATCTTTATGAACATTAGTGCCAAGTTCTTCCGGGACACGGCTCGTGTTTATTTCTCTGATAACAATTGAACTTAATATTAACAAATATTTTTTTTTCTCTCTTCTTCATTATTTTTATTAATTTATGAACAGTAATTATTCTACTGAAGAAATATTGTAACATTTTCACTTGTATATCTTTGTAAAAGAGGAATTAAAGAATATATATATATATGTTTATAGTATCTTGTTTACTAGTATATCGTTATAGTATCTTGTTTACTAGTATATCTTTATAGTATCTTGTTTACTAGTATATCACATAGTATCTTGTTTACTAGTATATCGTTATAGTATCTTGTTTACTAGTACATCTTTATAGTATCTTGTTTACTAGTATATCGTTATAGTATCTTGTTTACTAGTATACCTTTATAGTATCTTGTTTACAAGTACATCTTTATAGTATCTTGTTTACTAGTATATCGTTATAGTATCTTGTTTACTAGTATATCGTTATAGTATCTTGTTTACTAGTATATCTTTATAGTATCTTGTTAACTAGTATATCTCATAGTATCTTGTTTACTAGTATATCGTTATAGTGTCTTGTTTACTAGTATACCTTTATAGTATCTTGTTTACTAGTATATCTTCATAGTATCTTGTTTACTAGTATATCTTTATAGTATCTTGTTTACAAGTATATCTTTATAATATCTTGTTAACTAGTATATCACATAGTATCTTGTTTACTAGTATATCTTTATATCTTTATAGTATCTTGTTTACTAGTATATCTTTATATCTTTATAGTATCTTGTTTACTAGTATATCTTTATAGTATCTTGTTTACTAGTATATCACATAGTATCTTGTTTACTAGTATATCTTTATAATATCTTGTTTACTAGTATATCTTTATAGTATCTTGTTAACTAGTATATCACATAGTATCTTGTTTACTAGTATATCGTTATAGTATATTGTTTACTAGTATATCTTTATAATATCTTGTTAACTAGTATATCACATAGTATCTTGTTAACTAGTATATCTTCATAGTATCTTGTTTACTAGTATATCTTTATAGTATCTTGTTTACTAGTATATCTTTATAATATCTTGTTAACTAGTATATCACATAGTATCTTGTTTACTAGTATATCACATTGTATCTTGTTTACTAGTATATCTTTATAATATCTTGTTAACTAGTATATCACATAGTATCTTGTTTACTAGTATATATTTATATCTTTATAGTATCTTGTTTACTAGTATATCTTTATAGTATCTTGTTTACTAGTATATCACATAGTATCTTGTTTACTAGTATATCTTTATAATATCTTGTTTACTAGTATATCTTTATAGTATCTTGTTTACTAGTATATCTTTAAAGTTTCTTGTTTACTAGTATATATTCATAGTGTTTGTTTACTAGTATATCTTTATAGTATTTTGTTTACTAGTATATCTTTATAGCATTTTGTTTACTATAGAATAGAGAATGGAAACGGGAATGTGTCAAAGAGACAGCAACTCGACCAAAGAGCAGAAAACTCAAGGCTACCAATGGTCTTCAACGCAGCGAGAAAATCCCACACACGGAGGCAGGCTTCAGCTGACCCCTAAACAATAATGTATACTAGTTTCAGCAAAATGGACGCACACTAAACTCCGAAACATAAAAATTAACCAAAATTAGAAAAAACACACAAAATTAAAAAAAGGCTAGAGGTTCCTGACTTAGGACAGGAGCAAAAATGCGGCGGGGTTAAACATGTTTTGTGAAATATCAACCCTACCCTTATACCTCTAGCCAACGTGGAATAAACAAACACACAGCGATACACACAGGAAAACTCAGTTCAAAAGATGTCCGAGTCCGATGTTAAAAAAAGTAAGAGAAGAAACTGAGCAAAATGACAATGACCAATACATGTATATATGAACAAAGGACTACTAGCACTTACTGACATGCCAGCTTCAGACCTCAATTAAACTGATCGAAAGATTATGTCTACATCATATAGAAAATCAGCCACAATACATCCCGTTAGGGGCTTAGTATCATGCCATCATAAATTATACTAGAAGAACATAACCCGTATCATGCCAACAACTGGTTTTAGAATAAATGTGTTTATTTCCGATACAAAGACCCTATGAGCGAATCAATATTAATTCCAAAAAATGCCATCTTTAATGACTTGACAACAGTATCGTAACTATATCCCTTGTTGATTGGACGATTGCGCATGCTCGGCTAGTAAAAGTTGTGATTATTTCTGCTGTTGCAATTTTGAAGATTCTTGTGATCTAAAATGTGTTTTGAGTGAAATTTTTTCTTGTATATCTATATAGACGCAAAACAGCCACAGTGTATTGAGGAAAACTACTTCAGAAACAGTAAGTGATGAAATAGATAGTATAACATCAAACAAAGACAGTCAAAGAATAATGAGCAGTGACGTGGAAAGTTCACCTGAACAAATACATAACTCTTACTCACCACAGTTCACCCCCTTCAATACTCCATACAATATACGATTTCCCGCTATCCCCCCTGAAGCGATAGATTTGAGGTTTAATACTGATCCACGTATGCGACCCGACCCAAGACTGTGTATTCCAGAACAAGCTGCCCAAACAAATATGAATATGCAACAGATACAACAAATGCAGAATACTAGTTTTCCTCCCTACTTTCAACATCAAATGGTAATGATGAATGAACTGATAAGGAAAGTAGATGTTATATCAAAAGCTGTATCTAATATAGACACAATTAATTTACGTTTATCGGCGATAGAGCAGAGTATAACGGAAATGAGAATTAGAGATGCTGCTGTTGACAATAGGATCTCAGCAATTACGGACCAAGTGAAAGAAACAATTGAAGCCGCACAAAATACTACAAAGAACATTGATTCTATTAAGGAGAACATACGTGAATTGCAATGTAACTCGCTACGTAACAATTTATTATTTCATAATACATGTATACCCGAGATAGAAGATGAAAACCCGGTTGAAAGAGCTGTTAAATTTTGTGAGGAAAACTTGAAAATTCCAAATTTTAAAAATATTAAACTCGATAGCGTCCATCGCATGGGCAAGAAAAAGGATCAGATTATTCGTCCAATTGTTGTGAGGTTTACAAATTACCAGGATCGTGAAACGGTACGCAAGTGTAGCTCAAATCGACGATGAAATGGTGGTAGACGTAGAACTTGCAAAGGGGCGGCTGCAAATCCGTAGGAGAAAGCGGGGAGGCGGTGTTTGAAATTTCTGGTGTGGAACGTTGAAGGTCTGGAAAATAGTTTACTCGAAAGTGAATTCTGTGATAAAATAAACGCATATGATGTTCTGATTTTCACTGAAACTTGGCAAAGAATAAATCAAATATTTGATATTGTTGGTTATGATCATTATGACTCGTGTAGAGATAACATGAAAAGAGGAGGCGTGTCTGTTTATTTTAGATCTAATATGAAAAATGGTGTCCAAATTATTGAAAATTGTAAAGATGGTAGAATTTGGCTAAAATTTAAGAAAGATTTTTTTAACCTTATGTCTGATATTTATCTTTGTGCAACTTATATACCTCCTGAACCCTCAGCCTTTTATCGAATTAATGATATTGATTTTCATGAATTGTTATACGCTGATATTTCAAAATATGCATTTTTAGGTGATGTTTTATTGTGTGGTGATATGAACTCTCGAATTGCCAAAATTGATGATGTATTTGTAGAATCTGACATGAGTAGATTCTTAATAGAGGTATTTGATTATGATGTACACAAGAATAATATTTTAGCTAATTTGAAGCAGCGAAACTCAGAAGATAATACTGTTAATGCCTTTGGCTATAGACTAATCAATTTATGCAAACAATCATCAATGTGTATTTTAAATGGTAGATCAGGTAACGATCAACGGGGCAAATTTACTTGTCATACTGCCAGAGGGTCAAGTGTAAATGATTATGTTATTGTAAACCCTGAGCTCTTTGATAGAGTACACAACTTTGAAGTTGGAGATTTACTGCCTATATCAGTACAAAAATGTACACTGTCCATTGTTTTTTGAATTATTATGTATTTATGAACATGTCAATTCAACTTCTAACGAAACATGTTATAGTAAGATTATATGGAATGAAGATAAGGTTGATATTTTTAAGAAAAATATTGCTGAAGATATTGATTTTTTTAGATTTTGTATTGATCAGTTATATTCAGGTATAGGTATCGACAATGTTACACAAATGTTATCTGGTTATTTATATGCAAAATCATTTGACGTATTTGGTAAACAAATGGTATTCTCAAAGCCACACTCTTGTGCCACTAAATCTAAACCGGAATGGTTTAACCAAGAATGTGATGATTCTAAGAAGAATTTTAAAACTAAACAAAGACAATTTGAGAATAACCTGTCACAAACAAATAGGATTTCGATGTGTAAGGCTCGAAGAAGATACAACAGTGTTAGAAGAAAGGCCAAGCGAATGTACGCTGAACGCGAAAAAGCAAATATTGCCAATTTAGCCAAACAAGATCCTCGTGCGTTTTGGAAAAAGCTGAAGCGAAAAAACTCGAAATTGAAACCAATTTGAGGATAACTGTCTTCTTAGATCATTTTAAACGGATTTTTGGGGATCAAAATAGTACAAACAACAGTGGCCTTAACGACGAAGGCATCGTTGAGATAGAAGAACTTGATGAGGAAATAACAATCGATGAAGTAACGAAGGCTATTGAGTCATTGAAAAGGAATTCTAGTACTGGTCCCGATAACTTAATCGGTGAAGTTTTTATTTCTCTGAAGGACATTCTTTCGCCATACTTTACTGAACTGTTCAATTATATTTATACTGAAGGACAGTATCCAGAATCATGGTCAATCGGTTCTATAACTCCAATCCCGAAAGCTGGTGACTTATCTGATACAAACAATTACAGAGGAATTACTATCACCAGTGTTTTTTCTAAGATATTTACGTCAATTTTAAACTGCAGATTGGTGACTTATCTAGAGAAAAACAACGTCCTCAACGATTTCCAATTTGGTTTTCGCTCAAAACGAAGTACTGTGGATGCAATCTATTTGTTGAATTCGATTATAACGCTGTCACTGAATAAACGGAGAAAACTTTATTGCTGTTTCGTAGACTTTAGGAAGGCGTTTGACTTTGTTGATAGAAATATGCTTTTCTTTAAACTGTCCTCCATTGGATTAAGTACAAAATGTGTGAACATTATTAAAAGTATGTATCGCTGTACAAAGTTAAATGTGAAATATGGACATGAGCGTTCTGAAGAGTTCGAAAGTTTCAGAGGTGTTATGCAAGGAGAACCAATGTCTTCTATCTTATTCTTAATCTTCATAAACGATTTGTACGACGCTTTACAAAACGATAATGATGTCAATATAATAATCCACGAAACATTACTTTATTTACTGTTGTTTGCCGATGACACGGCTCTATTTTCAGAGTCTCCTGACGGATTACAGAAATTTATTGATTCCTTAAAAGAATATTGTGACAAATGGAATGTTATTGTCAATACTGACAAAACGAAGGTTGTGGTATTTCGCAATGCTTTCAGGTTACAAGACTGTAGATTTCATTATGGAGGACAGGAAATTGAAATTGTTCAATCGTATGTCTACCTGGGACAAAAACTGTTTTACAACGGAAAATTTGTTGAAACTCAGAAACATATTGCGTCACAAGCGTCAAAGGCAATGTTTGCGATGATTAAAGGTGTGCGTAATATACCGACTGATGTATCAACTTCTCTTCATATATTCGATACAATGGTGACTCCGATACTTACGTATGGAAGTGAAGTGTGGGGATATATAAAAGGTCCGGATATTGAAAAACTGCATTTACAGTTTTGTAAACGCATTTTAAAGGTAAAGCGACAAACCAATTCATGTGTTATTTATGGTGAATTGGGACGTTTTCCTTGTCGAATTATTCGAATGGAAAGAATGTTAAAATATTGGATTAAAATTATATCGCTTAATGAAAGTAACATTTGGAAAATTGTGTATAATTGTATGAAAACAGAATCTGAAAGTGGCAAGCGAAATTGGGCAAGTGAAGTAAAAACTATTTTAGAGGATTTAGGATTGCGTTACTTGTGGACACAGCAAGAACAATCTTTGCCGTCAATATTAGTCATAAAACAAAGGATTCACGATCAATATATTCAACAGTGGTTTGCCGAAGTCAACAATTCGCCTAAATTGGAATTATATTCAAAGATTAAATTGGAACATAAATTTGAATCTTATTTAGATAAAATCACGAATGACTCGTACAGGATTAATTTTTGCAAGTTACGATGTAGTGCACACTCGCTAGAAATTGAAAAAGGAAGGTTTAGTGGCACACCAAGAGTCCAACGGCTCTGTAAGTTATGTAATTACTATCAAATAGAGAGTGAATATCATTTTTTATTGGTATGCCCAACTTATAGCGATATAAGACGTAAATTTTTCCAAATTATTATAATAGGTGGCCTAGTATCCACAAACTTAAGTTTCTTTTGTGTTCTAATTCAAACGTTCCACAAGGCGAAGTAGGAAAGTTTACTGATTGTGCTTTAAAATTGAGACAACAAGCTTATTCTCGCCTCCCCAGTTAACTATAATGAATTGTAATTTATGGTTTCTGGTTATATCTGAATTTATAGAGACTAACAGGTCTCTATATTAATAATTTAAGTTTATAGTGACTTGCTGTAATCGGTATTTATATAGATTTGTATTTATAGATTTAAATATACTTAAGTACTATATGTTTCGAAAATGTTCAGTTTTGTATATACTTATTATTTAAGAATCTTCGTCCCAATGTCTATTATGTAAATATTTATACCAACTTATTATAATCACAATTTATGGTGAAGAACTGTAAAAGTTTACAACCAATAAAGAATCTGAATCTGAATGTGTTGATAAGTCTGTTAAAAGGTTTGATTAGCTTTTCAGGTCAATGGCGACATTTTTGTGCTTTGTATTGAATATTATCATAAAAGATGGAATATGAAATACCTGAACATATAAGATGTTTGCACGTTGATTTACGATTTACGATGCTTGTACCGATAATAAAATCTAGTAAAAGTTTTGACAAGTTTGTGATATCGAAATCCCTGGAGTAATAATTTTCCAGTAATACAGAGTTTCTTTCGTTAAAATCAAATATGTTGTAACATACTCGAGCGAATCGAACAAGTTGGGATATATAAACACCATACAGTGGTGCCAAGGGAACGTCGCCATCTTAAAACGGATAATTAACAACAGGAAATGAAAAATCATCTCTCTTGTCGTAAATTTTAGTATTAGGCTTCCCGTTAGAGATATGAAGATCCAGGAAAGGGCAGTGTTCATTGTTAGTATTAGCTTTATTTAAAGTAACTTCAACAGGATAAATCTCTTTAGTGTACATACTGAAGTCGTCAGCCAAAATATCATCCAAATATCTAAATTTTTGTATCAAATGTTGTTTCGTTGGGTCTTTGATGATTTTAGATATAAATTAAGATTCGTAACAATACAGAAACAGGTCCGCAATAAGTGGTGCACAGTTAGTCCCAATTGGAATTTTGGAATTCCGATAACTTGGCGATATCTTTATAGTATTTTGTTCTCTCCGATGGTCAAACTCAATAATGTAACTAGCTTGAAATATAATGGAATACTTATTACATACTGACAATACAAAAACGAACAGGTTTTTACATTATAGAAGAATACTTGTGTTAAGTTGAATCCATATATTCATGAAATGTCATATCATATTTTAGGTCACAAGACAAAGAAAAAATAAATGTACAAGTAGGGCTTCGTCATATATAGAAATCAGTTTCATATGGATAGTTGTTATCAGAATATCTGCCAATTACTTCTCAGAAATTACATCTACAACTGAAAAAGAAATGAATAAATTTACACAGAATTACTGTAAGATTTGATGTATAAATGTTCAGTAATAAACAAACACAAAACTTTTCACTAAACGATTATTCATCGAACGTTCGCGGGTCTCCAGCGGACCAGATAAAGTTTAATCCGTACCCAATCTATCCAACAAACCCCGAGATTGGAAGGACGAGAACAAACACACAATGGAAACACTCAAAATACCAGAAACCAAAAAGCGAAAGATCAAATATTGGTCAAACGGTGTCTGGAAAACCATGAAAACACACGTGATTAGCAAGATGGATCCCATAAAAAAATCCGAATGAACGCTGGTGGACCGGATGAACTATGCCTTTTATAAGACACCGCCATGTTACCCATTTTTATGTCCAGTGTAAAAAGTAATGATAAATATAGATTTATATGCGTCGCTCGCATCTAACCCTTATGTACCCTTTTCTGACCCTTTTCTTTTTTTGCCGTAATACATGTTCAATAGATTTTATATTTACAAACGTTAGATTATTATAGTACTACTCAGAATGTTTTGTATTTTTTCTTTCTCTATAATATCATCAAATAGATTTTGTTTTAAAGTAAAAATAACCAACTTTTATTAAATATGCATCACTTTGATAAGTTCATTTTTAACACCAGCGTGCACACTGAGCATGTCGTAAAGATCCAGCCAAGCACATTAAAAGCTCAAAGTAGTTTATTCATATATAAAGCAAACCTATTACCAATTCTTGATACTATATAAACAAATTACAACGGGATAGTGGTCTGTCGAATGAAAAAAGATAAATTTTAAAAACTAGAATGTCTAAATATCTAGAGTGTTTTATATTGTGTTGCGTATCAGTTGTCTGTTCTCGTACTTCCACATCTGGGCTTTGTCTTTGTTCCAGGATTTATGATTGTTGAATGAACTTTCGGGATTTTCCCCGCTTTGTCTTTTGCATAAGTCGGAAATTTAACTTTTTATGACGATATTCGATATTAAGCAACTTTAATTGTAAGTTATAAAGACAATAACAGTTCATTGACATGACATAAAATCGATACTAGTATATGAATGAGGCTTAGAATCGGGTGAAAATGCGAGGGGGTTCCATGCCGACTTCGTATATCGAATTTTATGACAAGTCAATGCACTGATGTTGTCTTTATACTGCAAGCTTTGGTGTGACATAAGTGGATATCGCTACCAATTTCGGACTTATTAAAAACTTTTGTTACCCTCAAGAGGACCCAATCTGGCGGAGTAATATGAAACGGAGAACTCACCTTATATATCATTGAAAGTCGGTTAAGATTATTGAAAAAACCAACAGTTTTGCTGCAAATATTTTTTTCAACAATTAAAAAATAAGTAACAAGAGAATAAGTATTGATTTTTTTTTCGAAAGACTGAAGTCAGTAAGTTTGTTCATTTCAATCAAGATCAGTCCCGTCAATCAGGTCAAGTATGTGTGGCCTAAATGTGACCATATATCACCTGTAAACATACTGTCAACGCATTTTCACTACTCAAATAGAACAATTGCAGTAAAAAAAAATATTTTGTATTCTTGACAGTTTTGTCACCAAGGTGTTGAAGGGGTGGAAAGGGTATTGGGAGACAGGGAGAAAGGGGGCGGGAGAAAGGAGAAAGGGGACGGGAGAAAGGAGATAAAGGGCTGGAGAAAGGAGGGAGAACTATCAAAGGGAGACGAACTTTAATGTTGAAAAAAAAATAAAGAGGTAAAAAAACGAAAAAACTGGATACTAAATGTTCTAATAAATGGACAAATCTTTGAAAAAAGGCAACATTTATATTTCCCAAACCATTTTTGCCATTTCCGATCATTTCTAGAAATCATCCTTTCAAAACGGAATTATCTCTCCGTTACGTTTTCCTTTTTAAAATGCCCCCATCATTTCCGGTTTGCCTTCACATGTGGGTATCTGTTTCCTCTAAGTATTTGGCGATCTTCTACAAATTTAAAAAGAAGGGATGCTGACAATGTCAGAGAGATACACTCCCCATATGGCAAAATTGCGGGTACTTTGGTAATTTGCATAACGGCCATTTTGGATTTCTCTGACCACATTCATTACAAAGCATTAAACTTGCTCCAAAAAATAAAAATGCAAATATTCAAATTCTTATAACTCATAAGCAATTTGTCCGCATATAGGTACATTCTACACAATATTAGCTTTCCTTTCGTGTGCAAATAAACATTGTCAGCATTGAAAACTTTCGGCTAATTCAGTTTAAAAAACTGAAGCGTAACCGTAGTATAACTGCTACATGTATATGAATTAACAAAAATTAGTTAAAAATGCAAATTCAAACTACAGATACAGATACAAGGCGAGATCATACATAAATTGTCCGAATATAGAGAACAACTTTGGAGGATGAATTTAATGAGGAAATAAGTTTTATCTCACCTGCTTTCATAACTTTTCGCCCAAAATGTTTTTAAAACATGATAATTTCAAGTCTCCCATAGCGTAATCCTTCAAATATGAAGCCTTTCCCCTCAGAATTAAACAAACAATTTGTAAATATCCGCCAAAGGAAGTTTTCATAGACACATTAGTTTAAGAGCCGAGACAGAAAAAGACTCGATTATCCGTAATTCAAACAATTTTATCATTGTCGATCTACAACTAAGGGAGGTAATTTTGCTTAAAAGGGCTGCAGTCACGTGGTGCAAATGCCATAAATAATGTACCCAACATTTTGCCATATGCTCCTCTAAACAATATTACATGTACTTAACGCGTTTTCCAGGTCACCTTAAAATATTTACGTTATCCACTTGACCATACAAAGTAAGGTGTTCTCGGGGACAGGGAAAAATAGAGATGACACAATAAAAAACTATGTCTAATTTCATGATCTTCATACATGACCATACATATCAAAAATGAGTTTCTTGACATTGGGGCATGCACAATGCACCATTGACAACATTCCAACATTGTGTGTTAATTTGCGTACGAGTCGGAGGCAGGCCTTGTTCGTAAAATCAGTATATGCTTTAATAAAGACCTATGCCACCTATATATGGTCATATATTAATTCAAATTTGTATTAAAATCGATTGATCTGAAAAAAGACGGTTGTTAAGCTGGGAGATGGAAGCAGAGGGGCGGGAGAAAGGAGAGAGGGGGCGAGAGAAAGGAGACGAGGGGCGGGAAGGAGAAAGGTACCCCCCTCAGGTGTTCGAGGGAGAGGATGTTGTAATTTTATAAAGAAACTACAACTGCCCCGGTATGTATCTAAAATTCTTTTTTTTTCCAATTTGTTGTTGTTATTTCTATATTTTAGCTTATCTCTCAATGTGTTTGTAGTTATTCAAAAATAAGGGTCTTTAGCTACGATAATCTGTACTTACCTCTGCACTAATTGTTTGTAATTCTTGACAAATACGTTAGAGCTGTCTTCAATTCTAACAGAATCTTTGGCACCACAGTTTGAATTACTTCTTGTTGAATTAAGACACTTCCAAATCCCTTTTAGTACAATTGAAGAAGACAGTGACGAGTACTCCAAAACTCGAAACCGCACAAAGTGGTTATCCGTCATAATATTTGGAAAAAATCTAACTTTTTAGACGGCTTTTTAAAAATATTTTTGTGTCAAATTATTTCAAGTGTAAACTAACTAAGAAGTATAGGTCAGGTATTTGTGTCAAAATACAATTTAGTTGAAAATATTACGTGCTATTTCTCGGAAAACCGGTTGTCGTGCTCGGTTTCTTGGAAATACACGGAGTCTTTGAAAACTCCTTTTTGGCACGAAATTTGTCGGAGTCCATAAATTGAAAGAATCTGCCTTTTGTTGTTCTATTACGTAAACGTCTTTCAAAAGTGGCATGTGTCTGGCTTGCCAAATATTGAAAAATTCTTTTCCCTCAGATAACACTGCTCTTTCTTGTAAAAGATCTTTGTTCAAAGTTTGCCAAATCTCTATCGATTTTCCTCTCTGGTTTCCAACAGACAAATCCAAGGACAAGTCATTTATAATGGAATTATCCAGTCTGTTGTTGAAAACATTCTCTCCTCTATCTTGATCAACCAGTAGTACTCGTACCTTGTCTGCGGGATAATATCAAAAGCATGTAATGAATTCAGACATAAAATTTGTTGGTACAATATTCTTATAATGTTCATTAAATTAATCCTCTCGAGCTGAATTGGGTAGATAACCATTAGAGAATTGTACTAAAGTTAATTCCCTTTAATTTTTCGCTGGACTATATACAGAAGATATTAATTAAGCCCCTGCTCAGAGAATCATATGAACTTTATAAAACACTCCGCTCACAAAATATTCTAGATATGATTCCAGATGATTTAGATATATTGGAAAAATTGTCAATATGCAATTATTTAAGGAATATAAAATCTCTGAAACCGATTCTGAAATCAGAGATTTATTATGTTTTGATTGAAAATTTTAAGGAAAAACTAAATTCCTTTAAAGAACAGAATAAACTGCACTTTTAAAGATATCTGAAATACAACACAGAACCAGAGATCTATCTATAAAATTCCCAAACTTCTTTGTCCAAAGTCGAGGAAGGGACATCTGATATATACAATATTTTGTTTAGGAAATATATGTGTATAAATGTCACATACTGTGTTTATATGACAATAAATTTTATTTTATTTGATTTAGAAAGGCACAATCTTGACCAAAATCTTAAACAACCAAATATCATCAAAGTCTTTTTTTTAGAAAAATAATAAAAAACACATTCATATGGTAAAGTCTAGGTAAGGTGATCTTTTCCTGAGAAAGATGAAACCAAATGGTAAAGTCTAGGTAAGGTGAACTTTTCCTGAGAAAGATGAAACCAAATGGTAAAGTCTAGGTAAGGTGAACTTTTCCTGAGAAAGATGAAACCAAATGGTAAAGTCTAGGTAAGGTGAACCTTTCCTGAGAAAGATGAAACCAAATGGTAAAGTCTAGGTAAGGTGAACTTTTCCTGAGAAAGATGAAACCAAATGGTAAAGTCTAGGTAAGGTGAACTTTTCCTGAGAAAGATGAAACCAAATGGTAAAGTCTAGGTAAGGTGAACTTTTCCTGAGAAAGATGAAACCAAATGAAAAAAGATGGAAATTAAAGATATGATTATGTTTTTTAACCAGTGATAGTTAAAAAATGTGAATTGTAACCTTTGGTAGCCATGGTAACGTGGATATTTAGTACTTTTGTTTAATTGACGTCAATGTATTATTACGAGAATGTTGAACATCCATTGGAAACTAATCAGAAAATTTATAAATCATTTCGAGAATGTTCCAGGTCCATTGAGAAAAATATTTTGGTCTAATTCAATTCAATGTCGAATAAGATAAGATATGATTTGTTCTGCATTATAGCCAGTGAAATTGTTATCTCAAATGTCTCGAATTGTGTCCTCGAGTGTATCATTAGCTCAAGTGGTATTTTTGTATGTTTAGCTGCCAATTTCTTACTCTAATCCTATATCGCAGATGAGGAAACTTCTCGCTTGGCAATCAACTATTAACCCGAGAATTGATTCCGTATTCAGACGGGTGCATATACGAGGTTTTCTCTTTTAAAGTCTAATTTAAAAAACTTACCTGAAGATTTGATTACGGAAGCTAAAGAGCAGGAACATGTATTCTGATCAAAGAATGTTCCCGGCGCACATCTACGGGTAATGTTTGTACCGTGTACATCTTCATAGTACTTAGACTGGTCCATAGTGTATATGTATCTGTAACACCCTAAAAAATTCAAATGGTTGGAGTTGGATGCAGATAAAATGGACAAGAAACTGAAAGAATTTAATCATACAGAACATCGAATTAGCAAATATAAACACAACAGAAAAACCACTAGATATCAAACAGGAACTTCACAAACTGTCCCTTAAAAGAGTAAACCTAGGTGCTCCAGAGTTCATCTTCAGTATGTGACATCTGTCGTTCCGACCAATCAAACATACAGCACAGCTGTATATAACTACTGGAGTCACTATATTTCCATTCTTACACAAACATTTAAAATTAGACTCCCTTACACAAACATTTCAAATCGGACTCCCTTACACAAACATTTCAAATCAGACTCCCTTACACTAACATTTCAAATCAGACTCCCTTACACAAACATTTCAAATCAGACTCCCTTACACAAACATTTCAAATCAGACTCCCTAACACTAACATGTCAAATCAGACTCACTTACACGAACATTTCAAATTAGACTCCCTTACACGAACATTTCAAATTAGACTCCCTTACACAAACATTTCAAATCAGACTCCCTTACACAAACATTACAAATCCTGACGAATTATATGAAACACCTTTTTTAAAGAATATGAAATGTTTTTTTTTTTTTGATGTAACATATGAATAATTGCTCTAATTGACTGGTTAAATCTTTTCAATTGGTTATAATTTTTATTTTCATTAATAATTTGATGAAGAAGAGGAGTTACAAAATTGCACTGAAATTATACAGTGTAAAACAAAATATCATTAAATGTTCAAATAGCATACAGAATGTCAATGATATCTTCATGATAATTAAATCATGCTTATTGTCGAGCTTCTCATGGTATAAAACTTTTTTAATGAAGTGAAGAGAATATTTTTGCATTGTGGATATCGGCGGAGTTTTACATTACTTGGAGATCAAATTCAATGTTACCGCTACATGTGACACAATAATCAAGACAAACATTTAAGAAAAAAATATCTAGATTTCATCAATCACTATAAGCAGTAGCGTTGTTTGGTCATGTTTGGTCATGTTTGTATTGTTTGTATTCATTTAAGGTTATTGCACCTGAATTCCACATTACCCGATTCGCTACTCATAATTCGAAGAGATATACATCATTAATGATAATCATTTACTTCTGCAGATTCCATTTTTACTGAGTAAACTGGTCTTTTTGCTCACTTGTCGATCTACAAATGTAGAACTGCATAAACACCTGTATATACACATACTTCTCTCCTGTGTGATCTTATTCGTAGGGTTAATACATGGTGTAGTGCAGGAAAAATCTTCTAAGCAGCCAACGCCTTGTACATATCTCTGATTAGGACGAGGACAGCAGGTGGCGTTTGCTCTATAGTTAAAGCATGTCCAATAACCACTACAAAGGTCTGTCATTGCTAACGTTCCGGACGAATAACTCGCACAGTGATCTGTAAACCAAACACATACAGATTATACGAAACAATTTAAGAATGGAGGTAAATTATTTTTGTAAGATAAGAACATGAAGAAGTTTTATTGTTTAAAACTAAGTATTAATATGTTATAAATACTCTTGCCGCGAAAATGCTACATACACATCATCCATATAAACATTTACAACAAACCACTTACTACAGAACAATGACAACAAAATAATACTAAAAAAACATGGCAATAAAACACTTCCCATATAAACATGGCAATAAAACAATTACCATATAAACATGTTAATAAAACACTTACCATACAAATATGGCAACAAAACACCTATTATATAATCATGGCAAGAAAACATTAACCATATATTCATAACAATCCAACACTTACCATACAAATATGGCAACAAAACTTACCAATCATGGCAAGAAAACACTTACCAAATATTTCATGGCAATCAAACACTTACTAAATAAACATAGCAACAAAACACTTACCATATATAATTGTCAATAAAACACTTACCATATGAAAATGGCAACAATTAAAACACTTTCCAAATTAACATAGCAATACAATACTTACCATATAAACAATTTACCAACCAGCTGTACTGACATGTCAAATCAAATTCATCAAAGAACTTTCCAAACGGGCATGTTTTTACATCCTGAATTACACCGCCATTTTTATCAGGTCTGATGTCATAATATTTTGTACAATCACCAGGATAAGCTTTGTAACCAAATTTCGTGTCCTTTATGCAGTTTGGACAAAATTCTGAAATATGAATCAAAATTTAAAAGCATAAAATTACCTGATTGCAGCTTAATGATATTTTACGATATACTGGATAGGGATGTCAATACAGAAGGCTATTCATAATATTTGTTCCGAAAGGAACAAAAAACATCGAACAAAACTAGAGCATTAGGAATATGAACTCTCAAAGAAAGCTTCGAGTGCCATCAAGAGATGCGGAAGGGTAAAAATATCATATTTGGTTTATACGGCACTGATATTGATGCGTAAAATACAACAAACATATACAGAGCTTACCTTCAACGAATGGTTTTGCTGTTGATGGCGGTAATACTGTCGTCTGAGGTGAAACTGTTGTTGTAATTTCTGTAATACATAAAAAGGTGAAGCGAACAACATAATTTGTTACAACTATAAACATTTTTTAAGAGAAAAAGAGTATATAAACGAATTACATGTGGTTTTCCTGAAAGAAAATGTATGTATTTGTAAGTGCCGGTTCTGGACAGATTGTCTTTACACTGAAGTATTATTAACCGCTACGCGGGATGGTTCCCTCAGGAAACGTTCCAGTGCAGCCATAAACGAAAGATGCCAAGTAGGGATGCTTAGTGGAATTGCGCGCCCCTTCCAAGATTGATGATTCTTGAGCAAAAGACGTAATCAACGAAGACTTAATACAAGACGAAGATAAGTAGGTATTAATAAGATCGTGACCCATTAATTGTATCTGGTTGATCTCAATAGCCAATAAAGTGAGCGGGGACATTCCATATTTTGGCTACCACGCGCTAAGAATACTTCAATACATACCATCACACATTCTAGCCTTAAGTTTTTCTTTGAATTCCCGAATAAATTTTCTGTCTGTCATACTGTTTGTTAAAATCAGGGTCTTTTTTTGGTCAGTAGCTAATCGTTGTAACTCGTATCTAAAAAAAAATTAAAAAGAACATTCGAATTTTCAAATATTCACTGTGTAAAAAGAATAATTCTACTTAGTTTTAAACATTCGATATTGTATTTCTTCCTTTCCTTATTATTATGTACTAGGAAAATTCGGATTACTTTCCCTTTAAACCATTTTTTTTATATAATTAATTAATTTAATTAAAGCTTTGATTTTGATTTAGAAATGTTTAAAACTTAACAGATATTTATTGATAATTGATATAACTACCATTTTACTTTGTATTTGTAATGTATTCATATAATGCCAATCGTGTGAAAGTGGGCGGAGTTTGTCTGCATGTTACATGTCAATTTATATCTAAGCCTGTAACTTCTTATCTTTAGTTTAGTATTAGATTTAGTAACCAAAGCAATGACTTAGTTTTGATTCTCAGGATATATTTAAGCCGAAAATCCCGATATTTCAGTGGCGACGAGGCGATGGGATCATTTTTTAAGTGTAATTAGGATTAAATTCCGATATTTTAGCGAAAGGATTAGATTCCGAAATCACAGAAACAATGGCTGGACATTTAGATTTACATGCACCCGAACCATTTAAAGTAATCGGCGAAACAAACTTAGCAAAATCGTGGAACAATATTTGAAACGCTTCGAGTATTATTTGAAACCAACTGGAGTGTCTAAAGATGAACAAAAGAGGGCAATGTTATTACACATATCGGGATACGAAGTGCAAGATATATTTGAAACTTTACCTGATTCTGGAACAAAATACGATCAAGCAGTTAACGCGCTTAATAATTACTTTGAACCAAAGAAACACATTCAGTTTGAGAGACATATGTTTCGGAAATCAAAACAAGAGACAACTGAAATAATTGACGATTTCATTGTGAGAATTTCAAAACTTGCAATTGCTTGTGACTTCAGACCTGATCAAAGTGAGGATATGATCAGAGACCTAATCGTAGATTGCTGCAAATCAACGGAACTACGAAGGAAATTACTAGCCACACAAGATCTAACATTAGAAAAAGTTCAGAGACTTGGCAGAACTTATGAATTAGCTGTGACACATTCCGAGAAAATGGAAAATGGAAACCATTCAGAGCAGAGGACACAAGACCCAGAAGTCAACAAACTTCGACAAAAACCGAAGCAGTTCAAACCGAGAGGAGCACCGAAATCGTTTCAAGCCGGAAACCACAGTGTGAAAAATTTTCGCGATCAACTGCTCAGTGTTACAGATGTGGACGAACTGGACATTACGGGAAAGATTGTAGGATATCACGAGATATCAAATGCCATAAATGTGGAAATACCGGACATTTCGCCAAAATGTGCTAATCCAAATCAACAAAAAATGTGCACGCGATCGAAAAAGAGGATTCCGATTTTGAAATATTCATCTTGGATGGAAAGGATAGTGCAGTTGTTCCGCTTACTATTGAAGGTTAATTGATCAATGTTCTCATAGATTCTGGCGCGTCGATTAATGCAATTGACAGAAAAAACTTTTGAAAGATTAAAAACGTCTAAGACGCAAATTGAAAAATGTGCAATTAATATATTTCCATACTGTAGTAAATCACCTTTACAAATGTTTGGCAAGACAAAATTATGCGTGAGCGTACAAGATAAACAGCATGAAATAGAATTTCATATTATTAAGGGTGACGGGAAACCTTTAATTGGCCATAAAACCGCAATCGAATTAGGATTACTACACATTGGTATGATAAACAGTGTAAACACCGTGGCGAATCAAAAATACAGACACAATTATTAGTTCATTCAAGGACAGATTTGAAGGTATAGGCAAATTGAAAGATTTTCAGTTAAAATTACATATTGACAAAACCGTGAAACCGGTCGCTCAGCCCGTAAGAAAAATTCCATTTAAGATGAGAAAACAAGTCGAAGCTAAAATTGAAGAACTCGAAAAGTCCGATGTAATTGAGAAAGTCGAGGGCCCTACCCCGTGGGTCTCAGGGTTAGTAGTCGTGCCGAAAACAAACAACGATGTACGCCTGTGCGTTGATATGCGACAAGCAAATAAGGCTGTTCAAAGAGAGCGATTTCCTATTCCTAATATAGAAGATGTTTTACAACAAATGAACAGGTCGGCACTATTTTCGCGACTTGATCTGAAACAATCGTTCCATCAATTAGAATTGGACGAAAATTCGAGGTATATCACAACATTTGTATGCCACAAAGGATTGTACAGATACAAACGTTTAATGTTTGGAATCAATTCTGCACCCGAATTACATCAGCGCGTTATTGAACAAATAATACCGGGTTGTAATAATATCGCAGATGATATAATTATTTATGCAAAAACTTGAACATGATCAAACGCTCCGTGCCTTGTTAACACGCCTACGTGAAAAAAATCTTACTCTGAACCGAGACAAGTGCGAGTTCAACTAAACGCAATTAAAATTCATGGGACATATATTATCAAAAGACGGAGTACAACCAGATCTTGATAAGATTAAGGCAGTGTGTGATTTCGAAACACCGGAAAATCCAACAAGCGTGAAATCATTCTTAGGACTTGTAAATTTCTGCACAAAATATATTTCTAATTTTGCTACAATTGCGGAGCCGCTCCGCAAGTTGACCAGAAAAGATTTTCAATGGCAGTGGACGTCCGAACAGTAAAACACGTTCGAAAAACTCAAACAATCCTTAACCAGTGCTGACGTTATGTCATATTACAATCCAAATGCAGAAACAAACGTTGTTGTAGACGCATCTCCATTCGGTGTCGGTTCAATCTTAATGCAAAAACAATCTAATGGTGATTTTAGGCCCGTGGCCTACGTTAGCAGAACTTTAAGTCCAGTTGAAAGGAGGTACTCACAAACAGAACGCGAAGCGCTAGGAGTTTATTGGGGAATTCGGAGATTTAAAGTGTATTTATACGGAAAAGACTTTACTGTGTACACCGATCACAAACCGCTTGAAAGAATATACACAGCAGCACACGAAAAACCACCATGTATTCAGAAATGGGTTTTAAATTTACAAAACCACAATTTCACTGTGAAATACCGACCAGGTCATTTAAACGCGGCCGACATATTATCGAGATCTCCGAGTAAAGACTGCGAAATTGACACTGACGCAGAAACTGAAGAATATGTTTACTATGTAGCAAATAATGCTTGCCCGAGAGCAATGAATTTAGATGAAATAGAGAGCGCGTCCGCCCGAGATGACATTTTGAAACAAGTCAGAAATTGTATTGAAAAAAACAAGTGGTCTAGACAAGGACAAATGAAACCTTTCTTTCCTATACGAAAGGAACTAACCGTGCAGAATTCTGTTGTACTTAAAGGGACAAAAATAGTGATGTAGAATCAATGATTCAAAACTGTCATGCTTGTTAATTATTGTGTAATCTCCCGCTTCCGCCAACAGTAGAAATGACAAAATTGCCTGACGGTCCGTGGAAGAAATGTGCGATTGGTCCGTATGCAAACAATAATATTTGTTGGTATTGATTGATTATTTTTCCAGATTCCCGGAGGTGGAAATAATAAGGTCGATTACAAGTGCTACAATTATTAAAAAAAAATTCAAAGGTTTTCTTAGTTATAATGGGATTAAACACACAAGAGTTACTCCATATTGGCCCCGTGCCAACGGACTTGTCGAAAATTTCAATAAAACATTAAAGAAAACCATCCGAAGGAAAAAACTGGCATGTTGAACTCTATAATTTTCTATTACAATATCGTGGTACTCCGCATACAACGACTGGTTGTGCACCTGCTACTTTGTTGTTTAACAGAACTGTAAGAACCAAATTACCAAGCGTTATTAAAGACAATGTTCCTGAAGAAGTTAAAGAAAGGGACGCGAAAAACAAAGCTAAGGAAAAGTATTATGCTGACAAAGGAAAAGATGAAAATTACAAGAGACTTGGTGTTGGACAAAAAGTGATTCTAAAACTCAGAGATGGAAATAAACTTTCAACAAAATTCGAAAACAAAAGTGTACAGAGTAGTTAGACAGACTGGAACAAGTGTACTCGTGAGGTCAGATAACGGACAAACTTTCTATAGAAACATTTCACATGTCAGACCGTATCATGTAGGATTAATCACCGGACAGAACCGTAACGACGACCGTCTCGTAAATGTTCGACCACACAGGATTCGTAAACAACCCGCAAGATTTAATGACTTTATTTTATCTGATTATCAGTGCGCCGATATTTACCAGATGGCTGATGTTTCTCAGTATAAACATTAAATTGTCTTGTTCTGTGTGAAAGGAGGAGAGTGATAGGAATTAATGACTTTTTGGATAATTAAAATTCTTCATCTTGGACTATAAATTTACCGAGTTTGATTTTAGTGCTTTCTTGTTTTCATTTCACATTGACAGTAAAATTAATTTTATGTTTATTTGTTAAACGGAAAGTTTCATTCAAAAACAAGGAAGAGATGTAATGTATATTCATATAATGCCAATCGTATGAAAGTGGGCGGAGTTTGTCTGCATGCTACATGTCAATTTATATCTAAGCCTGTAACTTCTTATCTTTAGTTTAGTATTAGATTTAGTAACCAAAGCAATGACTTAGTTTTGATTCTCAGGATATATTTAAGCCGACTATTCCGATATTTCAGTATTTATAATATAACTTTCTGCACAAACAGTACATAGAATTTACATAGAATTTACTGTTACAGTAAAAACTAAGGCGTATCTGCCTCGTGCATAGCTGTGTCCTTAGATGGTTTTGGCTTTACCCCTTTTGTTCATTTTGGCACTTTTGAATTTGCTCTTCAACTTTTTTGATTGTTGTTTGATTTAAATCGACGAAATGTGCTCATCTCGTGCATCAAAATTGGTATCAAAGAATTTTATTTTTTACTACTGAGTCGATGCCGCTGCTGGTGGACTCCAAGTCCCCGAGGATATCCCCAGCTCATATATAGTCGATGCCGCTGCTGGTGGACTCCAAGTCCCCGAGGGTATCCCCAGCTCATACATATTCGATGCCGCTGCTGGTGGACTCCAAGTCCCCGAGGGTATCCCCAGCTCATACATAGTCGATGCCGCTGCTGGTGGACTCCACACATACATTATCCAAATTGTGTTGTTGTATATAGTTACAAGAACAACATACATGTATAATATGAACACACAATAGCATACATAACTACATATAAAAGATAAAGCAGTTATGGATCTCCTTTCCTCTGTTCTAACTTCCGGTAACATGGCTGCGTCCATGGCGAGAAAATGTGAAGCTTAAATTATGAAATAGTGGTGCAAATTGTAAACTGATGGCCTAAAAACAAACGTTTATAAACTCATAAATCTTCATTGACATTATTTAATCTAAAAGAAACACGATGGCAACCGCAGATGTCCAGATTCAACCCACTTGCGATGATAAACAAATCACCTTTGACCTTGACAAAAAAACAATATGGTATTGGCGGAGAGTACTGCTAATAAGGTACTACTGTGAGCTGGGGAAAAATCATGATGTTAATGTATCATGGAATGACTTTGATAAAGCTAATAAGGTCCTCACACTTAATGACGAAGATGCTCCTTTTGTTGAGAAGAGTCCATCCACTTCTTTACAGAGAACAATGATTCAAATCTCACATCTAGAAAGTAAAATCATTACTATAACACTATATTATTCAACAAAGAAATGCTTAATTCAGGGAAATTCATGAATTAAACGTAGTGTAGAAATGTGCCTCAAGGGAAGTAACCCAAAACAAAACATTGACAATATAGTAAAGAGAATGAACAAGGTACAACTTCCTTCAATACCTGAAGTCTCACTAAACAGTAGTCAAACAACACCTAAAATCATAGATGACAATTTCGATTCATGTCTCAATATTTCTGCTGAAGATTCAAGTAAGAAAAATGCTGTGAACTCAAACATGGACCATGTGGACCAGAAAAACAAACCTGAAAATAAAAGTATTACTAAATCACCAGAAAATAAACTTCCTGAATCAGAAAAGGATACCGATATCCAACACAAGCTTGTGGAAACCATACATTCCCTTGAAAATAAACTAATAGAGTGTCACACTAAGTATAATGAAAGATTAGAAAATCTAAATACCATCATAAAACAATGGGAGACAAAGTTCTATCAGCTCGAAAAGAATCACAAACAAGATCTTGAGAGAAACATGGCAGTTATATTAAATAACATTGACAAAAAGTTATAAAGTATTGAAATCAAAATGTCTGATTTTGAAACCAAACTATCTGAGAAAGCTCAAGTAAATCAAATGTCTAAATTAGAAAGAATTGTCCAGGAGAAACTTGAAGTTATCGAGAAAAGATGTGAAGATGTTATTAACACAAATACCAAAATCAATAAATTAGAGGCTCCTAACCCCCTCAGAAATGAATTTAACATTACCCTTAAAGCGCATGAGCGAAGTGCTGACATCGAGCAAAATGTACAAGTGCGTGACTCACCTAATACAAGACACAACAATACTCAACATGCCCAGTTATGGATCGTCGGCACATCATTAGTAAAAGATTTAAAAAAGAGTCTAATTTATCGTTCCAAAAGTGTAACCATTACAACATTAAGGGACAAAACCATAAGAGGAGCACAAGAGTTTCTAGAGTCTGGAAAACTGTCCTCAGATAATATTCTATATCAGGTGGGATCAAATGATCTAGAGGAAAAGGAACCAACACAAGTGGTCAAAGAAATAGAGTCACTCGTAATCAATACAAAAGAAAAACTTCCTAAATGTCAAATCATTGTTAGCCAGATTTTACCAAGATATCCTAGAAACCAAAAACTCTCACATGAGTGTGAAGAAAAACGAAGGAAATGTAATCTGCTATTACAAGAATTATGTCAACATTATGAAGCTCCGTACGTCAAACATGAGAATCTAAACCAACGACACTTTTATGATGGTATTCATTTGAGTCAAAATGGTGGAATAGGTGCCTATGTTCTCAATTTGAAGGAAATTATTAATCCTCTTCTTGGTGTTATTAAGCAAGATGTAAAAGGACAAAGCAACTACAGAGGGTATACAAATCGTGTAAATCACTTCAGAGACAATTTTATTCCTAAATTCAACCGACCTAATCAAGGGAATAGAGGAAACTTTAATAACAATCCGGAGTACCAAAGTGGAGGTTATCATAGATACAATTAAGATGGAGGAATTCAGAAAAGTGATATCAATATCAGGCTATTGAGATTAGCATTGGGTTTATAACTTTGTAACATTTACGAATAATGGGTTATAAGAAATTTGTTTGGACTGTTAACTTGTCACTAAATTTTTATAAGAATGTAAAAATATTTCAGCTTTGATAAGGAAAACATTTACATGATGTAGATTAAAACAATTGTTTCTTTGGATTTTTTTTTTTTTTTTTTTTTTTTAAATTATCAAAATAATTTCTATTGTTCATCTTGATGAATAAAATAAAGGTAAATTGTGAAGAGGTTAAGACAAAGATAAAATATAAATTAATGGGAAAGAATCTATTGTTTATTTAGACTTGATACAGCCATATTCATTTGTTATAAAGCTAACAGTATATGGTACATGTACATGTATTACCTTTAATTTTATCCTGATTTCATTGTGAGTTATATACTGTAATATGTTTAACACTGTGTATTATTACATGTATATCATTGATGCGCATAAAGGAATGCATTTGTTTTTTTTTTTTTTTTTTTTTTTTTTGTTTTTTTTTTTTTTCGTATAACTATGTCTTTACATACATTTGTATTTGTCAATTACATTCAAAATAGAAATGATAGATCTATTATTTTATAAGAAGGAAAATTTAAATATTATACTCAAAAACAAAGAAAAACTTTATATTAAAGTAAAAGCAAATACTTTAAAGTTTTAAACACATAGGAACAGAATGGACATTGTGAAAATCTTATATTGAACAAAATTTTATTATTGAAATAGAGTTATCCTTCTTTGCACGATTAATTTTGTTTACACAAATACAAATTTGCACCATGATTTCATTATGTATATGTGAATATGATTAATAACCTAACTATTAATTCCTGGAATATAAATGGACTGGGAGGCAAATACAGAGATAATTTTTTCTTGTCTTGTTTAAAATATGACATATTCTTCTTGAAACTTGGAAGAGAGCAGATACTGATTTTAACATTCCTGATTATAAGATTATTCAAACTAGAGGCTCTAAAGAGCCTGTATCGCTCACCTGCATTGAACTTTTCATCTTGAGCAGAACTAAAGATTTGGCTGGTTTTTCTATAGGGTTCTATGTTCAATTAAGTTCGGCTGTGACAGCCTCATGGTTGACAGTCTAGGTCAATGGACACATTTCTAAAAGAGAACCCTCTAAGGACCATTGCTACCAAGTCTAGTTCTAATTGGTTGAGTGGTTTCAGACCAGAAGATTTTTGAGTGAATTTCCCATAGGGTTCTATGTTAAACTAAGTTTGGTTCTGTCGGCCATCTTAGTTCACATTCCACGAAATCAGACAATTCTGAAATAGGACGTCCTAAGGACCATTGCTGCAAAGTCTGGTTCCAATTGGTCAAGTGGTTTCAGATAAGAAGATTTTTCAATGAATTTTCCCATGGGGCCTTATGTTAAACTAAGTTCAGTTGTGGCAGCCATCTCGGTTGACAGTCCAGGTCATGGGACACAATTCTGAAAGAGGACCATATAAGGACCATTGCTGCAAAGTCTGGTTTCAATTGGTAAAGTGGTTTCAGATAAAAAGATTTTTCAATGAATTTTCCCATATGGCCCTATGTTTAACAAAGTTTAACTAAGTTCGGCTGTGGCTGCCATCTTTGTTAACAGTCCGGGTCATCAGACATCCGTCTAAAAGTGAACCTCCTAAGGACTACTACTGCCAAGTTTGGTTGCAACTGGCCTTGTAGTTTCATAGAAGAAGATTTTGGAAATTCATCCCCCCCTTTTTCTACTTTCAGTAACAGCAGGCATGTCTGTTGGAAGTCGAGGATGCCAGACATAAGTTTAGAAAGGGGCCACCCAAGGACCATTCCACCAAGGTTTGGTTCAAATTGGCTCAGGGGAGTTGACGAAAAAGTAAAATCCCCATAGGCTCAATGTTAAACTAGGTCCAGCCATGGCGGCCATGTTGGATGGCATTCGGGGAAACCGAACACATATTTTAAAAGGGGCCACCCAAGGACCATTACACCAAAGTTTGGTTCAAATTGGCCTAATGGTCTCAGAGAAGATAATGAAAATGTTAAAATTCCCATAGGGTCCAAGGTTAAACTATGTCCAACCATGGCAGCCATATTGGACAGCGCCCCGGAAAACCGAACAAAATTTTTAAAGGGGACCATCCAAGGACCATTCCACTTAAGTTTGGTTTAAATAGGTTCAGTGGTTTCAGAGGAGTTGACGAAAAAGTAAAATTCCCATAGGCTCAATGTTAAACTAAGTCCAGCCATGGCGGCCATGTTGGATGGCGTTCGGGGAAACCGAACACAAATTTTAAAAGGGGCCACCCAAGGACCATTCCACCAAAGTTTGGTTCAAATTGGCCTTATGGTCTCAGAGAAGATAACGAAAATGTTAAAATTCCCATAGGGTCCAAGGTTAAACTATGTCCGACCTTGGCAGCCATATTGGATGGCGCCCGGGAAAACCGAACACAGTTTTTAAAGGGGACCATCCAAGGACCATTCCACTTAAGTTTGGTTTAAATTGGTTCAATGGTTTCAGAGGAGTTGATAAAAATGTGAAAAGTTTACGACGACATACGACGACGACGACGACGACGACGGACGCAAAGTGATGAGAATAGCTCACATGGCCTTTTAGGCCAGGTGAGCTAAAAAGTAGAAAAAAGAACAGACGCTCCAAAAGATATAGTGGAGGTATTATAATTCTTTATAAATCCATTCTACATAATGGAATAACTGAAGTAAAGGATATAACAACATTAAAAAATCGTATTTGGATTAAATTAAATAAAGATTTTTTTGGTCTAGTAAAAGATCTATACTTATGTGCCTGCTACGTACCCCCTTTAAGCTCCCCCTATTATGATGATGATTTCCTAAAGTTGGAAACCGAAATTACCCAAGTAACTGATAAAGGCAATATTCTTATTATAGGAGATTTAAATGCGAGAATCAGTAATCAACCTGACTTTATACAAAATGAAAATGTTCATAATACTTTACAGGATATGCTGCCTGACGATTATGTACAAGACTCTAACTTAAGTAGAAATTCTTTAGATAAAATTTTTAATTTGCAAGGTCAGCAGTTGTTAGATCTCTGTATTGCCTCTCAATTACGGGTATTGAATGGTAGATTTATTGGTGATTCACTGGGTAATATGACTTGTTATAAACCTTGTGGATGTAGTACTATTGATTATGCTCTGACCAGTGTGGACCTTATAAACTCAGTTAACCTTTTCCAAATCTTAGATCCAACATATTTATCTGATCATGCTCAAATTGTTGTACATTTAAAGAGTAATATAAACATTTCTAATATAAGAAAAAATTTTAAAGCAAATGTGGTAGATGAAACCTATAAATGGGAGCAAAATATCTCCAAGGATAAATTATATATAGCCCTAGAAGATAAGAATATTAGAGATGGAATACTTAATTATGAGTCGACCCTGTTTGAAAAGAATATTTCAGGGGTAGAAAAAGCTGAATCTCAATTAAATAAAATATTTAAAACTTTAACTTTACATTCTTGTAAAGTTATTAAACCTAAACCTAAAAAGAAAGCAAAAAAGAAAAAGCCATGGGAAGACCAAGAATTGACTGATTTGAAAAAGACTATAGTCTCTATAGCCAAAATATTAAGAAAACAACCTTACAATTTAGCTTTGAGACAAAAATTTTTAAAACATTCTAAACAATGTAAAAAACTAATAAAAAAGAAAAGAAAATTATTCATTGATAATCTATATGATAAACTTACAAATCTAAGAGATTAAGATCCTAAACAATGTTGGAAAATTTTAAAATCACTTAAATATGAAGATACTAATAAATCTATTGAACTTCAAGCTGGTTTTCCTGAAATTGTTGAACACTTTAAACAACAGGGACAACCTTTAAATTATGATAAAGAATTTAAAAAAACAGTGGAAGATGAAGTTTTTTCCACTGAATTAGATGATATCTCATATAATGACATAACAGACAAACCTTTCACTATTTGTGAGATTAATAAGTGTATCAAAAAACTTAAAACTGGTAAGAGTGCTGGACCTGATCAAATCGGTAATGAAATTATTAAATGCAGTGGAGTAGTAACATGTAAAGCAATAACTAAACTTTTTAACTTAATACTTGATTCAGGTAAATATCCATCCAGCTGGAGGAAATCTTTTATTATACTTATCCACAAATCTGGAGACAAATTAGATATAAACAATTATAGAGGAATATCTCTTCAAAACTGCATAGCTAAGTTATTAAGTGCAGTTGTGAATTCTAGAATAGTAAACTTCTATGAGGAAAAATTTGTTATGCAACAATTTGGATTTAGGAAAAATCACAGGACAACAGATAGTATTTTCATTCTAAGATCATTAATGCTAAAGTATCTCACAAAAAATAAGAACAAAATTTATTCCTGTTTTGTTGATTTTCGCAAAGCATTCGACACAGTCTGGCATGGAGGTTTACTATATAAATTAAAAAAGGAAAAAGTAGGAAAAAAACTATTTGAAGTGATTAAAGACATGTATGATAAATGTGAGTCCTCTATAAAAATAGAAAATGAACACTCTGAGTTCTTTGAGGTAAATACAGGAGTGAAACAGGGAGATAGCTTAAGTCCAACCCTGTTTAACTGCTTTATAAATGATATTCACTCCATTTTTGATAAGACATGTGATCCTGTCCATCTAAATGAGTTTTCAATTAATAGTCTAAGCTTTGCTGATGATCTGATTATATTTTCAGAATCTTAAAGAGGCCTTCAGATAGCTTTAAATAAACTAGAAAATTATTGTCATAAATGGCAATTAACTGTTAATAAAAATAAAACTAAAGTTATGATATTTCATGGCGGAAATAACTTGTGTCAAGCAAAGTTTCTCTATCAGAACTCAACTCTGACAGAAGTACAAGAATATACCTTTCTAGGCAATACTATTGACAGAAAGGGTAGATTTAAAAGATCTATACAAGAACTTACAAAGAAAGGGCTAAAGGCCTTCTTTTCTTTGAAAAAATATATGTGTAATTTCCAACATGTTCCAGTTGACTTATCTTGTAAGCTTTTTGATTCTTTAATTAGACCTATAATTCTTTATAATAGTGAAATCTGGTATATGGAAGAATATTTTCCTATATATAAAGCAAAAAACAGAGCTAGAACCAATGAAAATAGATGTGACACTTTATCATTGACTGACAGATCTAGTATGGAAAAACTTCATCATAAGTTTTGTAAATCTGTTCTTGGAATCAAGAAAACATCCAGCAATATTGCAGCAAAATCAGAGTTGGGTAGACTTCCCCTTGACTCATTTATCAAAGCACAAGTTTTACTATATTATACTCGCATTAACTGTAAAGAAATTAATCCATTGGTTAAAGATGCACTTCTAGAGAACAAGACATTGTCACAAGAAGGCATTTATTCTTGGTATACTTTTGCTAAAGAAGTACTTGATGAATTTGACCTTAATGAAGAGGATCTTATGGAAGAAGACAGGCCCTTTAATCTTATTAAAAATCCAATTAAAAAATCTGTAAAATTGATTGTAAAACAACAATATGATAAAATTATAATAGAAAAACTTAACAAAATAGATGAAAATTCTAAACTTTTTATCTATAGTAAAATTAAAAATGAAATAAAGATGGAGGATTATTTAACAAATTAAAAAAATTTCAATAGCCGCAAAGTGCTTACTTAATTCCGCATTAGTGACCACAATTTAGAAATAGAAGTAGGTCGCTATAAAAAAGTTCCCAGAGAAGAAAGAGTTTGTAAAATTTGTAAAACACTAGATGATGAACATCACTTTTTCTTTACCTGTAAAACAAGTAATGAGATACGAAATATTTTGTTACGTAAAATCGAAAGGTTTTATCCCAATTTTAACCAGCTTAGTTCAATAGAGAGACTTAAAATCGTTCTTGACCCTATATCAGATATCTTGCCCAGCATTGTCGACTATATAAAGCAATCAATTGAATTGCGAAAATAAGGTCCACACTGGTCACTAATATCTATTTTAATTATATATAATTCATTTACATGTTGAATCATTTTGTTCTTATATGTTTTATGTTTGTCATTTTTCATTTGTATTTGCTGAACCCGTCAGGGTTTTATGTTTTGCAAATAAATGATATATGATCTAATGACTTCTTAATATAAGAAATGACTGCTTTGATTTCATCAGGTGTTGATGAGTTAAATATGAAAGATAACGTTTTTTTTTCAAAGTGTAATAAGAATTGTTCTCTGAAATTTAAATTAATTCTACAATGAAAAAAAACAAGTGTTGTTCATAGCCGAGTTCATTACAAAATTTATCTTTGATCTCCCTGTTTCTATAGGTAAGTCATGAACAGACACCCTAAAGGAGTAGGGCCACGAAGGGGTAAAATTGCCCTATATGTGGAAATCATATCATTCTAAGTTGGGAACTAGTATTTTAAAAATGCATGTCTTTTCTCAAATTACTCTTACTTTTTACTTTACAGTGCCTAAAGTTGGAGTGCCTAAAGTGGGGTAGTTGAATTATTGATAGGAATGGATTTAACGCCAAAGTGAAAAGGGAGCGTACATTGTTAGTCCGAGACAAGAAAACAAACTATGTAACACTAAAGACTGTACCTGTAATTTTGAAAAATGGCGACCGCCATGTTAAAGTGAATGCTTTGCTAGATGATGCAAGCACAAAAACGTACATTAATGCCGATGTTGCTGCAGAATTGGGATTACAAGGGCAAGTTCAAAAGGTGACAGTAAATGTTCTTAATAATATTGTATCGTTCGAAACAATACCAGTTGAAGTTGGGCTTCAAAGTTTAAATGGCCAAACAGGTGTGAAAATTACAGCGTTTACTACAAATCGTGTAACTGGTAATATGCAACCAATTAATTGGAATCAACATGCTAGAAAATGGGAACATCTTGCAGGAATCCAGTTTCCGAATCTTGGACCTCGAACTACAGTAGATATGTTGATCGAACTTGACTACTAAGATTTGCATTATTCTTATCGAGATGTACGAGGGCAAAATGGTGAGCCCATAGCAATACTTACTCCGTTGGGTTGGACATGAATCGGTAACCGAAATGATGGACAGGACCAAACACTCTTTAATCGTACGTACTTTGTTCATGATCGAGAAAATGGTAGTGACCTAGATAACATTGTGAAGGAAGTTCTGGGAAATCGAAAACGTCAAAAGTCAAGGTGAAAAGTTAATTTTGAATAACAAAGAGCGACAAGCGTTGGCAAACGTAGAAGAATCATTGAAGTTCGTGGACGGACATTATGAAGTTGGTGTACCGTGGAAGGATAATTCACCAGAATTACCCGACAACTACAATATGGCATTGCATAGATTAGTAAATACCGAGAAAAGGCTCATCAGAAGTCCGGAAATCGCAACTGCATATACAGAGACTATCGATAAATACATTGAGAAATGATATGTCCGTAAAGTTACTAGTGATGACAATAGAACAACGAGGAAATGATATTTACCACATTTTCCAGTAGTTCTACCAGATAAGGACACAAAAAGACAAGTATTGTATTCGACGCATCGGCAAGGTATGACGGAATTTCTCTCAATGACGTGAGTCATCAATACCTATGTTACATAGGGGTTTAATAGATGTGCTACTTCGTTTTCGAAAGTATCCGGTAGCATTAGTCTGTGACATAGCGGAGATGTATTTGAGGATAAAAATTCCACCGAAGGACAGATCGTTTTTGTGGCGCTGCTTAAAGACAGGATGTAAACCGGAGCAATCTGAATTCAACAGTGTAGTATTTGGTGTTAATTCATTGCCATTTCAAGCGCAGTATGTGTCGCAAAACATGCCGAGATGAACAAGGATACCTTCCCGATGGCAGCTGAAACCGTATTGAAATCGACGTAAAAGGATGACAGCATGGACTTCGTTATTAGTGATGAGCAAGGAATCGAACTTTACAATCAATTATCGACGTTATGGGGAAAAGCCGGTATGTATGCACGAAAATGGCTCTCTAATTCAAAAGTTGTCTTGCAATGTATTCCAGAAGAAAATGGAAAAGAAGTGGATTTAGATGAAGGAGAATTGCCGTCCGTAAAAACACTTGGCGTTTTATGGCAAGCGGAAGATGACATATTCACATTCAAAGCAAACCCGCCCGATGAACACTTTAAATTTACCAAAAGGAACTTTCTTAGGAAATAGCCATGTTATTTGATCCGTTGGGATTTATTGCGCCGTATTCGATCAGGGCAAAAATATTAATGTAAGAAATATGGCAAGCTGGTTTAGATTGGGACGATATATTCGACGATGTTTTGGTAAACAAATCGAAGGAATGGTTCAATGAACTAGATGAACTTTACAATTGAGTCAAAGAGTTACATCAACAAGTCTCCAAACGTTCGCTGATGCTTCACAAGACGCTTACGGATGTGCCATTTACGCAAGAAATGTATATGAAAGTGGGATGGTTTCTACACGTTTAATTACTGCTAAGTCAAGAGTTTCTCCGTTAATGTCCGTTAGTATTCCTCGACTTGAATTGAGGCCGCAGTATTGGGATTACAAAAAGGACAAATATACCTTAGTGTCCTAAGGAGCAATCATAGAAACGTAATCCACCGGACAGACAAACCCGGGAAGACAAATGAACGACCACAAGCACAACAAACAAACACAGAAAACTAAAAAACAATGAACAACACGAACTCCTATAAAAACCAGGAGTGAACCCAGGTGCTCCGGAATGGTAAGTAGTTCCTGCTCCGTATACGGCACGAAGTTCAACAAAGTCAATCCGGGGGAAGTCATCGGTGGAGGCACATGAAAGGTTACGACAGTGGGAACAGGTCCAACATCATCTTAGATATTGGAACACTGTAATGGTCATTCAATTCGTGATGACGACCGTAAAATTTCCTAAGTGATGACATCAACTTATCCCTGGCAATTGACAATTTCAGTAAGACGAGCATTGGACATACCGAAAGACGATATGACCTTTTGGTCAGATAGCATGAATGTGTTATACTGGATCAGAGGTAAAAGCCATGAATTTAAGCCGTTTGTAGCGAATCGCATCGGTAAAATACACAGTTCAACGAATCCGAAGCAGTGACGTCATGTACAGACAATGATAACCCAGCGGACTTAGTTTCAAGGGGAAGGCATGTTAAGCAGTTGACATCGGACGTTATTTGGTGGAATGGTCCAGATTTTTTACAACAAGTAGAATCTGAATGGCCACAAACGAACATTGAAAGACTAAACGTATGCGATCAAGAACTAAAACGTCTCAATAAAGAGAGTAGCGGAAATACGCATTTAAATCAAGTGGAGTGTACATTGAAGAGTATTCATACTAGTGATTCAGAGTGGCGTTTAGATCCCCTGCGTTATTCAAGTTTTGTAAGACTAGTTCGTGTACAAGCGTATGTGTACAGATTTATCGACAATTGTTGACGTAAACGAGGAGAAAGTCGAGCTGGAACGTTGTGTCCGACTGACGTTGAAGATGCAAATTATCAGAAACGCACAAAAGGAATCATTTACCAATGAATATAGGTGTTTAGTGGACAAAAAAAAGATTTACCGAAAGATAGCAAATTGTTAAGTTTATATCCTAGAATCGATGAGGACGGAATTATCACATGTGACGGGCGACTGAAATATGCTGATTTTCTCTCATATATGTCCGATTTCCGATTATTTTACTATCTTATTTTATTATCTTTAAAGCTCAGCTTGAAGTTAACACTGAAAACAATTTAAGTTTGTCATTAAGCGTCATTTCGTCTTGATGTCTTTCTGCTTAATCTAACAGAACCACTCCTGCTACACTTATAACGTCGCCAAACCGCCCAGTTGGAATTGTGTTTTTCGAGTACAGGAGACAAAAGGTAAGAAAGAATTTGTTAATGGTTTTATACATATCAAGTAGACACAATTCCGAACATAGAAAACTCTTTGGTTTATTTACTGTTTAAAGTAACCAATTCCAACAACCACTAAAACGTGGTATCCAAATCGCCAAGGTAGAGATTTTCCGTCAGTTCAACAGTTATGCAAAAATACTATTGCATATATAAGTATATGATTTTTAGCACTTTCCCGCAGACTTTTTCAAATGTTTCCTGTGACTGAAAAAAAATCAAGACGTATGGACAATCTAGGTACTCTGACCGAAATGGGTTCCCCGGCGTTAGATATTAACTCCTCTAGAACTCCTGCAATTTTATTGCAAATAAATGGCACACGACGCTATTTAAACATTTATCATTACATTAAAAGTGATATCATAATGTAATTAGATTAGGCATATTAGCGGGTGCGTCCATTTTTCGCGTTTCCGCGTTCTCGTCTTGTATTTTTGAAGACAAATGTTATATATTGGTTTTACTTTACTAAATTGTAAATTTTTATTTATCCATTTTCTAAGTTTCTTATTTAAATAAACATCATTTCATTGCAACTTTCTCAGAGAATGGTAACAGTATGGTTCCAACATGAGTCATGTATATCATCAAGTTAAGTTTGGATAACACCAGGTCAAGATTAAGATAAGGAACATTGGCATATTTCAATACACATTCATTTCATGTAGTGACATCTTTATATATGTCTTCATCTTTGATTTCTAAATTTGTAAGAAAGATTATGATTGGACGAGAGAGTGAAAAAGAGAAAATATGATGGGAGGAGTTTGTGAGTTAGGAATTGTGTATTAGGTGAAAGTAAGAAAGTGGGAATGAGAGATAAATAAGTTAAGATCAAAGAATAAGTTAAACTTCGGAGAGTTAGAGAATAAGGTTAGAACATCAGAGAGAGATTAAGTTTACCATCAGAGAAATAACATCATTTAATGTGTATAACATCATTTTGGATATAATAAATACTGAACTTTAACAGACTTAATATGTAGAAAAGCCTCTCGCAAGGGACGAAAAACCATCCCAATACTTCACACCCATTTAGTACAACATTACATGGTGAAGAACCTCGAACTTACAAAATACTGTGATAGTGAATGGATGCATTTTACAGTCAGCATTATGATGATGGATATTTTAACAATGAGACTGACTATTTATTGAATGATGATCCTATTTTACCTAGTGTTCCTGATTATTCTTTGGACACGTCTATTAGATACTGTTACGATTCAGCCGACAATAATAGCTCTGATGATGGCAATTCCGATAATTTAATTAGTGATTCACCTGACTCAGAAATTGATTCATCAGCAAAACTAACAATATATAAGTTTAGTGGATATTCTACTGAGAACGCTGAACAGTTCTTATCAAACTTTCATGCTTGTAAAGTTTGTAATAAACTTGATACCAACAGCCGAAAATGTGCTGTTTTATGTGGACCAGCTCAGGTGTGGTTTGCCAGTCTAGATGACGTAATTAAACAAGAGTATTAGTAAAGGAATTTAAAGATAAATATGTTTCTGTTCATAAACCTGTTCTGTTAGTTGAGACTGCAACTTTCCAGAACCTGAGACTTTTACAAGGTCAACAACTGGATGATTATTTAAGCCAGATTATCGAAAAGGGACATAAAATTAACCAAAATTCCCAGGAAATTTATTGAAGGACTACCATCACAATTAGCCTTCTTTGTTCGTGCTGGAAATCCTGACGATGTGAATCAGGCTTTCAACTCGGCTAAATTAGGAGAAGCCTATGGATAAAGACATTCTGGCATGATGTAAACCCAATGAAACCTCCTCCACCCGTTGTTGCAGCAGCAGCCAGCCAGGACAAACTTTCGAAATTGGAGGACCAAATGAATAAGTTCTCAAATATTTGGATACTACCAGCATGGATTCAAAGCCTTCCCAAACCGTCAACAGAAGGACTACAATGAAATGTTTTAAATGTGGAAAAATAAGACATACCAAACGAGATTGTATGGTGATAGTTTGTCAAATTTATAACAAACCTGGACATTCCGCCGTAAACTGCTTCAGAAGGAATTCTAATCAGGGAAACATCCAACGCCCAAGAGAACAAGGTCGCGGTCGCTTGGCGAGAGAGACAGTGAACAAACCGGACAGATCTTTAATTCAGAGAAGATCTTCTATGCGAACTGTAAATTATTTTAGGTACACAGTATTTAAAGTCAAATGGTGTAATTTTAAATTTTGAATCTGTAACAGTAAATGTTCCCAAGTCTAATGTTTTGTTCTCCAAAAGATTAAGTTTTCCTGCTAATTCTGAATCGGCTGTTTGGGTGGAAGGGTTCCAAGTCAAGTTTTCACTCAAGTTTTCACAGGATACCAAGGTGTATGTTCTGCAAGTGATTTTGCTTCAAAAAGGGGATCCCTTCTGATTCACAACCAAACAATATTTGTAACGGATGAAAACCCATGATTAGGATTATCAGAAATGTGGAGCATCACATTCATTTGAAACCAGATGTTATCTCAAAACATCAAAGACCATACAAACTTCCGCCACACAAGCGTGAAATTTTAAGATGAATTATTGAGACAAAATATTAATACCCCAGTTGATGAAAAGTGGATGACATACTCATATCCAGTCCAATAGTAGTAAAACGGAAAACACCAATCCAAAAATAAAATCAGGCTCAAAAGAAGAAATTTATCAATGTACAGGTTTTGTGTAGATTATGCTTTCTGAACACTCAGACCCAAGATTTTCGCTACACTATACCAGATGTACAGGAACTAACAGAACCCTTTAGTCATAGATGTCCAAATTTTATTTCTTCTATTGATCTGAGTTCCGGATTTTTCCAAATGAAAAAAAAATGCATCAGAATCAACCAAATACACTGCATTTAATACTACGTTTGGCATCTGCGTTTGGCATATTTAAGTTCAACAGATTACCAATGGGTTTGAACAACTCTCCAAACAGTTTTCAGGTACTGATTGACAAAGTCTTGAAGTGCCTATCTTTTAGAAATGCTTTGTGCTAGTTGGATGATGTTTTAATCTTTTCGGACACTTTTCGGACACATAGGGTATATGCTTTACCAGAAGAATACAGAATCTTCAGATGATATTCAGGTAATAAGGTTTGGATCGAAAACACTTGAAAAATGGCAAAAAACATATGGGCCAACTAAACTAGAACCTTTAGGTATGGTAACCAGTATATTAGACTGTTCAGCTTATTTACGAGCCAGAAAGTTTATTGTGGAGTGTGATCACCAAGCCTTGGAACCATTGTTTCAGAAAAATTTGAAGGGAGCAATTTATGACGGGTGGCTTGCAATACTTCATGAATTTAATTTTGAAATCCGATACAATCCAGGTGTACCAATGGGTGTCCCTGATGCTTTGTCAAGATGTTAATTCTCCAGACAAATTCGATGATGCTGTTGTTAGCCCAGATGAAAACGATCTTTATTTTCCATATGTATCAGAAAACACAGGTGAAATCAACTTCCCAGATGGAGTCACACTTCAAGATTTAATGAAACCTCATGACAAGACAAAAATCATTACTCATGTATTTGAAAAGCCTCCAATCTCAATAAGCCAACAGGAATCAGATTATGATGGGGATACAGAAGTCTCTGACAAGAAGCATAAATCTAAACATGCTAAGAGATATTTGACGAAACGGAAAGCTTTTAAGGAAATTGATAATGTAAATAGGGAGATAGAGTCAGAAGAAAAATAGAAAGTAAAGAATTTGTGGAAAATATCAGTTTAAGTTCTGAAAAAATATTCCATTTGCAAAGTGAAGACCAAAATCTAACACTTTAATTATCTAGGAAGGGAGGAACTGCCCATCAGTCAAAAGGCAGCCAGAAGATTACTAATTGAATCCAATGATTACGTGTTGATAGATGGCTTATTACTACATACCAGAGTAAAGAAATCCCAGAGGGCCAAACACCTAAATAATTACCAATTAGTTCTACCAGATTTTATGATCAAAGATGTCCTCCACCTGTATCATTATTCATCTTTGTCGGGTCATGCAGGGATACAGGAGACATTGGATCGATTAAAGAAATATTACTTTTTCAAAAGAATGGGACCTACTATTACTGATTACTAGTATGTAAGTTCTTGTCCAGATTGTCAAAAACGTAAAACTACAAACAGGCATACAAAATCTCCAATAACTGCATATACAATCCCCAGTGCACCATTTGAGGTACAGACAAGTTGATTTGGTAGGGTCATTACCAATTACTTCACAGGGTTATACTTATGTATTGACTACTGTAGACATGTTTAGCAAGTATCTTATTTCCATTCCATTAGCCAACAAAGATACTCTGACAGTCGCATCAGGCCTTATGCAAATTTTTAAACGATATGGAGTGTGTAATATTCTTACTAGCGACAGGGGTTCTGAAATTGTCTCTTCAGCAATGGCTTCAGTATCTGGGCAATTATGCATACCACAGGAATTCACCCCAAGTTTTCCTCAACATTGCTTAGGTGCATGCGAACGAGTACACAGGACACTCGAAGAAAGATTAACACCTTATGCAAACGGTTCCAGAAATAACTGGATCGACTTTCTTTCCAGCACTACATTTTCCACGAATCAGTCAGTGAATTCCACAACTGGATACACACCACATGAAGTATTATTTGGACAGAGACCAAAATTCCCACACGATTGCACAAATCATTCCTGATTTTGAAAGTGTTCCGGTCAGTACACAGTCATATGTACAAAAACATGCTGGAAAACTTAATTTTATCAGGACTGAATTGAAAAACAAGTCAACATTAGACAAAAGGCCATATAGGCCGTGAAAAATGTCAACCATTGTCTGTTTCTAATGGAGACTATGTTTACCTGTTACAAGAATTAAGTGGAAAGGGACAAAAGCTTCAAAACAAATACAAAGGGCCATATGTTATACATAAATTTTACAGTCCCCATCTTGTAATACTAAGGGATCCACAAACAACAACATGTCTTAAGAATCCAGTACACTTAAACAAGTTGAAAATGGCATATTTTAGAGAGTACTTCCTTGGCAGAGCTGCAATATCTGAAGGTAATCAACAACACATATTAATGCTTGATTCTGAAGAATCTCAACCTGCAACTTTGAAAGATAGTAGCAATGACCTGGAAGAGGAAGCTGTGATACCAAAACCAGAGTTACGACGTTCAACTCGGAACAGGAAACCAACAGAACATTATAGAAACCCTGTAGATTTAGATGCCGCTTTGACTTCAGAGGATGGGATTATGGATAACATGGGTTATCATAAAATAAAGCGGATCTTAGGTCAGAAGTGTTTAGACAACAAGAAGTTTTATTTGGTTCATTTAGTGTGAGAACCTGCAATTCTGGTTCCTTTTTCAAATTTAAATAAAAAGGCCAAACATTCTGTTCAGTTAAAACCTCCCCCAGTTATTTTTGAAATAGATTAAGCTTAATATAATAGATAATTAAACCAAATAAAATATATTGTTAATGTAGATAAATAAATACCTACAAAGTTAGAAATATGTTAGTAAGTAAATGAATTTAATAAATACATAATATGCATTGATCAGGGTAATTAATGGATTATGTTAAGTATTTGTTATACTGCAGTAAATTAAATGTGTACAAGATAATAAATCTTATCTTTATTAACCCTTAAATAATTAACCAGAAAATTTTCTTATTAATCTTATCAAGATAAAGGGTTTTATTATTCCAGATGTGTGGCATACCCCTACACCATGGATACTAAAGAGATCTTGGGCCCCGACAACAAATACATCATTCAAAATGGGTATATATGTACTGATATAAATTTGGTTTACGTCCAGTTGGCAATCACTTTCGATTGCCTGGTCACACTCGTCAGACGTCCGCTTAACCGTTTTAAGGACAATTAACGGAGGAAGACAATACAGACAACGCCTTGAGCAGAAAATAATTTTTAGCCTGGGAACACTCCGACCCCGTGGAATTAATGTAAAAAATTCTTAATTTCAATTCATTTACTAAGTATGCGCACTAACTTTTTGCGGTACAATTGTCTTATATATTGTACGTTTACTATACATCATAACGTTAAAGATATTTATGTAGTGAATTTTGTAATGTACCTCCCCCTTTTTGTTTATTTTGTAAAAAATTGTTAAGTTTTGCACTCTGCAACAGAGTATTTCACAATTTCATCATTCATATTTCCACTTATCTAAATATAGCAACCCCCACTGTGTTTCAGGGTTGTTCTTTGTTTCATTAAATAGGTCAGTAATAGAAAACAGATGTTTCCTGTTTAAGCGTTCATTACACTGGAGCCCTAGTGCCCTACCATTGGTGCCCTAGTACTCGTGCCCTAGTGCCCTAATAAATTTTCATTGGATAAAAGTTTAAGAATCATTTCTATATTTGTCTCTTAATTATTCGGGTTAATTAGCAATATAAAGAGAGCCTGCGTGCTCATTTTAGTGAGTCTGCGGGGAGAATTTACTGTAATACAGTTTGATTTTATACTTTATGATATTAGTGTGTAATCTGTAATATTGCATTTCCATTGTAATTGTTTAACATCATATGTATTTCTGAATAATACTCATCAAACAGATATTGACTTTGTGTTTCACTTTAGCTATACACTACTCAAGGATCCATAATTATTTTATGTGACCAGGACTTCTTTGGACTGAACGCTACCAATATTTCTAAACAAAGGAGACCTGAAAGGGGCATCATTTAGTGTCTGTCGTCTGTGTGCTGGTATCATTTCTGCATCCACCGTTCCTATTAATTTTGTGGATTTTCATACTTCATTGATATCCAAGTCACCACTGGACTACACAACACTCACTCTCACAGTACAGACTACCACGGTACACCACCCCGCACCTTTTTCGTCACATTGGTGGCAGCGGTGGGATTTACATTGAGTGATTTTGATAGCTATTGCGACATTGTAATTCAGCAATAATTCTTTGGAAATGGATACGCCAAGGATTACAAGGAGGACACCCGCCCGGGCAAGTTTGCTCTCTGAGGTAAGAGGATATTGCAATAGTAGTAGAACCAGATTGTTTTCTCCCGCAGACTCAGGAGTTGGTTTTTCGCCGTCCCCTCGGACTCCCCTGGAGGTTCATTTAGAGAAGAAGCCAGGCAATTCGAATTATCGAAAGATCGGGCAAGCTTCACCTTTGAATCACCAGAGCATGGCAGTCCAGGACAGGGTTGATGGTGTGGAGAGTGATGTTGAAAGTGGATGGAGTAGGTTTTGGTTAATCTGGGTCGGTATTTTTGTCGCATGTAGTGGTTGTGTTATTCTTGCTTGGGTTTATTTTCCCCAGAACAAAGTGGTTCAGAAGTCACAGGAATATGTAATGGTCGGTTTGCTGTCTGTTATTTCTTTATTGATTTTTACGATAATTTTGAAGTTGGTATGGCAATACTGTAGAGGAACTCAGAAAAGGAGTTTGGTACATTTTGAAGATGTCGAACCAGAGGTTCAGAGTGGTTGGGTAGATGACTGTTTTTCTACGCCTTGTGGAGAGCCCTACTATTCTGAAGAAATGCCCGATCGGCAAAATGGGATTGGTGTGAGACCCAATATGGGTCACATGCAGATTCCTGCTGGTCACCAAGGGCAAGATTCGGATGTCGTGGGCTCGAATCAGGTGCCGGGTTTGTCTTCTGGTGGACCTAGTCTAGCGCGGGCGGAGCCAAATCCTGATTTAGCTCAAGAGACCACCCCAGTACCTGGTAACGAATGTGATCCTATTATGGTATCACATCAGGTCGGCTATCCCCAACCGCTCTCAGAGGAAGCAAGAGGTGTATCACACTTGCAGGAGTATCCAGTTAAGAGGACTTTTTGTGGTAGTAGTGGAGATGTTTGGAACGAGTTTCTCCAGTATTTTGAGAATTTGGCTGAGTTAAATGCCTGGAATCCTGAGAAGTCAAGACGGGTCTTGTTGAGTACCCTTAGAGGACAGGCAGAGACGTATGCTTATGGTTTATCACTGGTTTACCAACGAAACTATGACCGTTTGAAGCAAAAGATGGATGAAAGATTTGGCCATACTGCGATGAAGGAGAAATATATTGCTGAAGCGAAGTTACGGACGAGAAAAGCGGGAGAATCTTTGAGGGACTTTGGTCAGGCACTTGAGGACCTATACAGGAGGGCTTACCCTGAAAATCCTGATATAGTTGAAGAGAATGCAATTAAAGCTTTCTTAGACAAGTGTGGTCACTCTGAAGATTTTCGCCTTGCAGTAAAGAGAACCCGACCAAAAACGTTGCAAAACGCTGTTATTAATGCAATGCAAGAAGAGTGTTTGAGAGTTGGTGAAAAAGATTTGGCCAAAGAGAAGCCGGCTAACAGGCCAATTTACGAGGTAGAAGATGATAAAGCCAAGGTAGCTATGATTACTAATGCCAGTGAATCTCAAAAAGTAGATTCTACTGAGCATATGAATTTCTATGGTAGAGGTGATCACCGTCAAGGTTATTTTCAAAGGTATCCCGGTAGAGGACCCCAAGGGAGGCCCTTTAACCGGAGGTTTCAAAGAGGTAGAGTTAGAACTCAAGACCGTGTGGTCCGGCCGGGCAGGAAAGACTGCCCGAGGGACCCGAGTCCAAGCCTTTAAACTAGGAGAGACCGACACTGGGGGCCAGGTGTTGGTCACCCAAGTTAGGCCTGTCAATGGAAAAGATAAAAGAGTAAAGAAGCGGAAGAGGAAAAGGAAGAAAGTAAGGTTTAAAGATGATGTTGGGGCTGGAGGCAGTACAAGTGGTAGTGGTGAAGCCATTATGGGAACATCCGATATTCCCGGGACGCCAGTTGAGTGTCAGGATCATTCCCCTGGAGTGAAGGTTAGAGGTGTATCCAGTATGTTGGTACGTGGACAAATCGAAGGTACACCGGTTTGTTGGAAAATTGATACAGGTGCCAAGAGCAGTTTTATAACAAATGAGACGTTTGATCTCATGATAGATAAGCCAACCCTTGAACCAGTTGACAGTAGTTACATAGTTGCCAATGGTCAAAAGTTAAAGTGTCTCGGCAGGGCTGTAATGGCAATCACTTTTGGAGAATCGGTATTTGAACATGAAGTTGTAGTTGGCGGAGTAAGAAATAACTTGATTGGCGAAGATTTTATCACTGCATATCGTTGCACGTGGGACCATGATGAGTTTAGTTTTGTAATCAAAGGTAGAAGGGTTAGGATTCGCAGTAGTTCTAGTTCCTTGGGTATCTTAACGCCCGACCGCCCTTTTCTGGAGCGGCATGGGCTGCCGTTGGCGAAGACGTTGGTAGATGCAGCCAATGAAGTAGTGTATTCTCGAGTATACAATCCAGGACCAGCTGATTTGCGGGTTTACAGGCATACCCATATAGCTCTCTTTACACCAGTTTGTGGAGTCGGACCAGTTATTAACATGAATCAGCTGTCTGGTGTTTGTGAAATCAGCAGCATGGGCACGTCAAGGAGCTCGGAAGATTTACCTGAGCACCTGTGTCATATGTTTAAGAAGAGCTGTGAACATTTAGATGCTGCACAGAAAGACGGTTTTAAGAAGTTCATAATAGAGAATCAAGAATGTTTTGTCCGACCGGGCGAAGTTGGTCGGACCAACATGGGTGTGCACAAAATAAAGCTAACCGACGAGAAACCTGTTAAGGAACCACCTAGGCGGATCCCTATGTACAAACGACAGGCCTTGGAAGATGATGTTAGGAAGTTAGAAGATCGGGGTCTTATTGAAAAGTCAGATAGTCCATGGTCCTCACAGACTATGGACCTAGATATGGCCTATCACCAAGTCCCCATGGCTGAGGAAAACAAGGAAAAGACAGCCTTCGCTACACCCAGAGGAGGTTTGTATCAATTTACAACGATGCCCTTTGGACTGTGTAATGCTGCTAGTACATTTCAGAGAATAATCGAGAAAACATTGTTTGGACTACAGTGGCAAGTAGCTGTTTTATATCTGGATGATGTTGTTTTTGGAAAATCGTTCGAAGACCATCTTTCAAACCTAAAAAAGGTTTTTGATCGACTAACTCAGGCGGGACTAATGTTGAAACCGAAGAAGTGTCATTTTCTCCAGAAGGAAATATCTTTTCTGGGCCACATTGTTTCAAAAGAAGGGATTCGTACTGATCTGGCTAAAGTAGCTGCTGTGAGGAACATGAAAAGACCACTCACTGTGACGCAAGTGAGATCTTTCCTTGGACTAGCCTCCTACTATCGAAAATATGTAAAAGATTTTTCAAAAATAGCTAAACCTCTGTTCGACTTGACTAAGAAAGATACAAAATTTGTCTGGGATAAAAAGGTGGAAGCTGCTTTCCAAAATCTAAAGACTGGGTTAATTTCAGCACCTATTCTGGCGTTTCCGCAGGCAGAGGGGTCCGAGTTTATACTGGATACCGATGCCAGTGCCTAAGCCATTGGAGCTGTACTATCCCAAGTCCAGGATGGAAAAGAACGTGTAATAGCATATGGATCCCGTTGTTTAGATAAACCTGAACGTAATTATTGCGTAACGAGAGGAGAGATGCTAGCTGTAGTATATTTCACTAAGTACTTCAAACATTATCTATTGGGACGCCCGTTTCGACTAAGGACCGACCATGGCTTCAGAATTTTCTGGAGCCCGACGGTCAGATCCTTAGGTGGATCCAGCAACTCAGTCAATTTCACATGAAAATTGAACATAGACCCGGGGCCCGACACGGAAATGCGGACGCTATGTCCAGACTTATAACTTGTGATGGTGAACTTTGTAAGCAGTGTGAAATGCCGTGGAACTACCAATATAAAGGCCCAATTGAAACAGAAATACAATATATGAAAGAAGGGTGCAAGTCTGGCATGATAGAAGCCGTGTCAGATGAATCTGACAGTAACGAGGATGAGGGAGACTGTAAAAGCGCCGAAAGAAATGGGCCCACAAATAATCAGAGCATACTGTTAGACGACGATTCAGCAGAATTGCCAGCTGTAAGGAGGGAGAGGAAGCGAAACAGACCTCGCCCTGCAGAGCAAAAGCAAATTCCAGAAGTTGATTTCAGTTTAGATGCAATAAGGCAACATCAAGAATCTGACGAATGTTTAGCAAAAATTTTAAAATTAAAAAGTGAACATACTGAAAAGCCTTCTTGGGACGAAATTAGTGACAAAAGTCTTGAATTCAAATATTGGTCAGCGAGATGGGAACTTTTAGACATAAAACACGGTGTTTTGGTAATTAAATGGCAGGAGGCCGCCCGACCAGCCCGATGGAAGATCTGTATGTCCGGGTTGTTAGTAGATCCTATACTCTGGTATCTACATGACTCTCGGGCAGGGGGCATCCTTGAATTAAGAAAACCTATGAAAAAGCGAAGTTATGTCCGTTTTACTGGAGAAATATGCAAGATACTGTAAAATTATATGTGAATCAATGTGAAATATGCGGGGAACGCAAAGACCCTAGATTTAAAAAGAGACATAATTTGAAGTCTTATGTCGTAGGAGCTCCATTCGAAAGAGTGGCCACGGATATTGCGGGACCATTCCCGGTTACTGAGAATAAGAACAAATACATCTTGGTTGTAGGCGATTATTTTTCTAAATTAACAGAAATTTATCCGTTGCCAGACATGCAGGCGGAGACTGTTGCAGATATTATTGTTAGAGCATGGATAAAAAGATACGGCTGTCCAACTGAAATTCATTCAGGCCAGGGAAGACAATACGAAAGCTTGATTTTTAAGGAGCTGTGTCAGCTACTGGCGATACATAAAACAAGGACCACACCGCTACATCCCCGTTCAGATGGTATGATAGAACGAATGAATCGGACCGTAAACGATATGTTGTCGAAGTACATCAAGAGACATCAAAAGGACTGGGATTTACATCTAGATTATATAACGATGGCCTATAATTCAACGCCGCACGAAAGCACAGGTGTAACTCCACATAGGATGGTTTATGGGAATGAAATGGTGTTTCCCTTAAATATAATGACTGAGGCCCTGCAGGACGAAGAAAACGACTTTAAGTTTGTCTCAGAATATATAAATAACTTGAATAACAAGTTAAGAAGTGCCCACAATTTTGCCCGAGTGAATTTGAAAACGGCTGCGGAAAGACAGAAAAGGACTTACGACACCAAAGTCAGGTCAATACATTATAATCCAAGTGATTTAGTTTGGAGAAATCAAAAGAAAAATATCCCCGGAATTAAGGCTAAGATTGCCAGACACTGGACAGGACCTTGGGTCATAACCGAAAAATTAAGTGACGTCACATTTAAGATTAAGTGTTCTAGAAATTCACCAGAAGTAACTGTCCACGGAGACATCTTAAAACCATATTTTGGAAACAAGAAATTGAATTGGTACAAAAATAGTGATACCCGACCGGACTTGCAACAGCGCCCTGTCGAATTCCCAGATTTGAACCAATTCACAGACCTACATGATGATAAAGCTATTGATATGGACAAAAATTAAGTTACTAGTACTGATGGGGCCACTCAAACTCCTTTAAAATCGCCAAAAGTGTTAGAAAATGAAGATGGAGACCATTCGGGCACTTGCCCGACCAGCCCGGAATCAAATTCCCGGCCTGCCCGACCCAGCGCGGGAATTACACATCACATGTCAACTTCCACGTCTGCGCAGAAAGTCAAAACCACGAGGACAGGCAGGAAAGTTGTTATCCCGAAAAGATACATAGAAAGTGCAGAAATGGTACACATTTGTGATGAGTGTGGGTCTGTTTACGCTAACAAAAGGAACTTAAAGCGTCATCTGAATTCCGTACATAATGGTAATGTAAAGTATGTACCATGTACTGAGAAAAACTGTGATAGGATTTTTCTGCGGCGAGAGTACCTGACAATACACCTTGCTTCCACGCATGGATTGTCTGCTAGTGAGTCCAGAGATAGGATCCGAAACGCAGGTTTCGTGTACACTGAAAGGGATAATATTGAAAGCTTCGGAGCCCAAGAGAAAAAGTTGAAAATCAGCACTCCTCGCTCTGACTCTGAGTTTGGTCAGAAGGATCGAGAAGACAACACTGCTAAACCAGAAGCAGGGCCAGAAGTTCCAGAGCAGAATGCGCCCGAGCAGCAGGAAGTTCACCCTGAGCCGGCCAATCCGGATGAACTGGTAATACACCTCAGAATTTGATAATGAGAATGAGGGAGCATTCGGTGTAGATGAAGTATATCGATCAGATGATGACAAGCAACGGGAAGATGGGAAATACAACGACGCCGATCAGTTGGAAATTATTTCTATTTCTCTTATCACGATTCGGTCAGAAGTGAATGGGAAGCCTGTAGTTAAGCGAGATCAGCGCTTTTTGACGTCTATTCATCACGATCCTCGACGTTTCAATTGGACGGAATATTTGAGGTACATGGAAGATGAGCTTATATGCCATGCTGAATCTTTAAGAAAGAGACAGGCGAATATTCAGGAACTTAACTAAACATGCTAAAGGGAATATTTTTTTTTGTTTTTTGATCAGAACTGGTGCACTTATGCCCTTTCTGGTGCATCTGAGCCCACAACTATATATTTTAAATCCGTCCTAGCCTAAGGTCCCTATCTGGCACCTTAGATGCAGTTTATTGAAATTACATTGTTAGTAACTAGTCAGTAGTGTAGATTTTTTTTTTAATTTGGTTTTTATATACTTTTTTTTTTAACATGTCTACTAGTAGTGACATAAGAATGTGCCATAGTTTTTAAAAATGGATTTTGTTTTGTTGTTTTCCCTTATTTAGCATATAACAAACGAGTTTATCCATATACATTGTATATATATATATTTTTTTGTTTAATGAGAAGAACACAAAAAAAAAAAATGTAGTAGGCAGATAATGTAACTAATTCTGGCGTATAGGTTCCATATATGGCAACCTATGCCCTCGTCTTAATGAGTGAGGTTTTGATCGTTATTCAGAAATATATCCATTGATACCAATGTGCTCATAAGTAAAAGCAGTATTTTTGCTGATTTTATGTAAGATTTGCCCGCATAATGTTTAAAGTGCCAAAATTCACTTTTTTTAATTATAAATCTCAGCTTATTATTTTTTATTTTTATTTTTGACATATCAGAAGTTTTTATATGTGTATACTAGTCATTATTGAACAGTGGAAGTTCAATGCTAAGTAGGGGGGGCTGTGTAGTGAATTTTGTAATGTACCTCCCCCTTTTTGTTTATTTTGTAAAAGATTGTCAAGTTTTGCACTCTGTAACAGAGTATTTCACAATTTCATCATTCATATTTCCACTTATCTAAATATAGCAACCCCCACTGTGTTTCAGGGTTGTTCTTTGTTTCATTAAATAGGTCAGTAATAGAAAACAGATGTTTCCTTACACTGGAGCCCTAGTGCCCTACCATTGGTGCCCTAGTGCCCTACCACAGTTTCTACATTGTCACTGACTACAGCCAACACGTTTTTCCAAATCAAATTAATCTTCTCTAACCAATCTCTTCCTAACAAACATGGACGATCTCCTTTGAGTACATAAACTATCAACTTTTCGACAGGGCCTCCCTCATACTGTACAAGCACTCCACATTGACCAGCTAATTCAATAGCATCCCCAGTATACGACTTTAACCTCAATTTGCTTTTCCTAAGTTTATACTGTGACAGATAATTCATTGATAATTGTGCCAGAGTCTAGTTGAAAGTTAATATTTCTTGTCCCAGACTCAACTTAACCATGTATCTTTTGTCCGATTTCCCAGAATCTGTTGTATTTATTGTATAAATTGTGACGTCATCATCACTTTCACCCTCATTATCTTGTTCCACAAACTTTGTAGATTTAATCTTTCTGTTTGAGAATTTTACGTCTGACCTTCGACATGCTCTGGCTAAATGGCTTATATTCCCACATTTAAAGCATTTCGTGGTCTTAAATTTACATTTATCTGGGGCATGTGCTTCCCCACATCTTTAGCAATTTGATGAACGTGAGCCATATGAAACCTTCCCGGAAGGTGCGTGGAACCCTTTATTATAACTACTTGATTTACCTTTTCTATGTGGCATCCCTGATGCGCGAGCCTTTGTGAAATGTACGGTGGAATCCGATCCCGTAAACGTTTGCGTATCCTTTTCCGCTGTATCCATTGCTGTTGATATTTTTATTGCTCTTTCAAAACCAACTTCTTTTGAATGGTCTCCGATTTCAACCCACAAATTAGCCTGTCCCTCAGCGCTTCATTTAGAAATGTTTTGAATTCACAATAGGTGGTAAGTTTCTTCAATTCAATTTCATAGCCTGCTATGCTTTCTCCCTCCTTTTGATTGCATTTGTGAAATTTGAATCTTTCCGATATAATTAACGGTTTTGGCATGTAATGGTCACTTAGTGTTTTGACCAATTCATCATACGTTTTGTCTTTTGGTAATCCCGGTTGTACTAAATTCCTTACAATTCCATAAGCATTGGGTCCAACGGCTGATAGAAACACTGCAACTCTCTTCTCATTTGCAATCTCATTGACTTCAAAATATTGTTCAAGTCTTTCAACATAGTTCACAAAGTTTTCTTTGCCTTCTGCGAATTCTGTTATTTTTCCGATTTGTAGAAGCATTTCGGGTGTCCAGTTTTCATCAAATAAAATGTCCAACATCTATTTGAATGTTTTATAAATAATGGAATTTTCCTCGTCGCCAGATGTAATATATTTGTAACGGAAAAGATACTGTGGCTCATAAACACAATAAACAAAGGATTCCATTAACATGTGCTCTAATCTAAATCTAAAGGTAACATACAGAGGGGTTCCGAGTGTTTGTTTATCAATTACCAATAATTGCAACATCAGCATCTTTTGTGAGTGAAAGGTAAAGTATTCATTTAAAGTTCTAAGTATATCACACGGACTTAGTCTTGCTCTGGGTTTCAAAGAGTCAACACCTTTTTATTTTTTACTTGCTCATGATCAAGACTGTTATGTTATGGCTGTATATAAACTACATCTATACAGTTTGAATGACTTTATTAAAGTCCATATACCAGAAGTATTGGAATTTCATTCATGTTATCAAGTACATGAGGTGTGTATGAAAACTGTCAAATAACTGATTATCTAACGGATGTGGTTACAGTCCTGCAGACTTAGCAGTATGAATGTTTATGTTATCATCAGACTATAGATCAAATGTCATTTAAAACATAATACATCTCCCTTTCCGAGATTTAGAAAATAATTGATTTTCAAATCATCATATTATGAATTTAGAAATTAAATAAATTTTAAACTTTAATATTCTCAAAGTTGTTAAATCAAAGTGATTTTTAATACTATTAAAACTTATTAAGCAAACATAAATGATAACAGTTTTTTGCGCTAATAAAGTTATATCAGGTTCCTATTGCTACTGCTAATTATTCACATCAATGCGATCGCCATTTTGTATTTCGGGGCTAGAGGTTAAAGCGCATAACCCACCGTTGGAATTGGTCTTCAGCACCAACTCTTTAAAATCATTTTGTGGTATAATCTTTGTATTTTGATGGAAAATAACTTTTCTACCTCTTGATGTGTGCAAAGTGTTGTCGGTCGGATCAGAACTTGCATTTTCCTCTGTTCGGAATATCGATTGGATTATCGTCATCACGAGTATCATTTGAATTAAATTCCTCTTTAGTTTTTCGTATGAATTTTCGGTTGCGGCGGTATGTTTGTCCCTCTGGCGTTTCAACAATGTAAGATCTTGGTTCCAATGTTTTCTCCTTTACAACAGCTGGTTTCCATTGTTTACCTGCAATCTGCGCCCTAACGTTGTCTCCAGTGTTTAAATTATTGAGTGGTTTAGAGTGTTTATCATAATAATCCTTTGAAATGTTTTGTTTATATGAAAGATTTCCTTTGACATTGTTACGCAATTGCGGTTTCAGAAGACTAACTGTTGTTGGTAATAAAGTCCTAGTCCTTCTCACAAAAAGCAGTTGTGTGGGCGTTCCTATATCATTAATTGGTGTATTTCTGAGCTCTAGTAATGCCAAATATGGATAATTTCCTTCATCTTATGATTTCTTAAATAAACGTTTGATTGTTTGTACAGCTCGTTCTGCCATTCCATTGCTTTGACTGTATCTTGGTGAACTAGTAATGTGATTAAAATTGTACTGTTTTGCAACTGTTCAAATTCAAGGCTAGAAAATTGTGTTCCATTATCAGAAATGACAGTTTCAGGTATCCGATGACGTGCAAACTGTGGTTTTATGAAGTCAATTACTGTTGAACTTTTAAGATTTGGTAAACTAGCTATTTCAATAAACTTCGAAAGATAGTCAACAATCAGTAAGTAATTGTGCTTATGGAATACAAAAAGATCCATTCCAACTTTTTGCCAAGGTCTTGATGGAATTTCATGAGGCAAAAGAGGTTCTTTACACTGCGAATTTCTGTATTTGGTACAAACTTCACATTTTGTAATCATGTCTGCAATGTCGACATTCATACCTGATAAAAAAAACTATATCTCTGGCTCTCATTCTTCTTTTCTCGATACCTAGATTGCTCTAATATCAAGTTACGTGATGTAACTGGAATAACAAGTCTGTCCTTTTTCATCAAAAGTCCATCATCTGTTGTGATTTCATCTCGGTAATTCCAGAACGGTTCAACGTACGAATTACATTCTGATTTAGTGTTCGGCCATCCATCTGAAACAATTTCCTTCAACACTTGTAACTGAGTATCTCTAGAAGTTTCATATATTAACTTCTCTAGTCTATCATCTGAAACTTTCCTTTTCATGATAACGTTTATAACATAAGTGTCACGAATATTCAGAGTTGTCTCGCTTGAAGCACGGCTTAGAGTATCTTCAATATACAGTTCAGTACCAGGCTTGTACTTAACATCTAGATCATAACACTGAATTTTCAACATCATCTTCTGTATACGTTTCGGAACATTTACCAGAGATTTCTTGAACAAACTTTCTAGAGGTTTGTGACCAGTTTAAACATCTATTTTTCTGCCATAAATATATTGGTGAAATTTCTGACACCCGTATACGATTGCTAAAAGTTCTTTTTCAGTTTGTAATTTCGTTGTGACTCATTTAATGAAACTAACGCAAAACAAACTCTGTAGTATACATGCTACTAAGCCTTCACTCGAGGCGTCAACAGATAAAATTACATTCTCATCGGTATTAAAATACTTCAAAACAAGCGTATCTGTCAATAAGGTTTTGAGATGTTTGAAACATTCATCATGTCCCTTATTCCAATGCCATTCAACCTTATTTTCCCATGTAATTGATCATTCCCATGAATCTGCAAATCTTTCTTGCTTTTTGGTGCGGGCATTTCAGTTATCGCTTTTACTTTTTGTTGATCAGGAGTAACCCCATCTTTGCTAAGAGTATGACCTATATATGTAACTTTTGGTACCCCTATCGTACATTTGTCTCTATTCAATCTAATGTTTACTGACCTGACTTGTCTGAACTGTCTTTAATCTCCTATTGTGTTCATTTATATCCTTTCCCCAAATAAGAATATCATGAATTATAACATCAACTCCTTCAATATTTTCGAAAATCTGAGAAACAGTCCTTTGAAATACTTAAGGGATGCTTGCAATTCCCATCGGTAGTCTTTTGTACTTGTATCTTCCAAACGGAGTGTTAAATGTGGTAGGTTTTGAACTATCCTCGTCAAGTTTGATTGTCCAAAATCGTGGTGAAGCATCAAGTTTCGAAAATAGTGTCGCACCAATCAGTTGTGAAGCTACCTCTTCGACAGTTTACATAGGGTAATGGGGACGTTAAATAGCTTTGTTAAGATCCCTCGGGTCGAGACAAATTCTTACTTTGTTCGGCTTTTCCACTACGACCATGGAATTTACCCAGTCCGTAGGCTCCTCAATTTTTTCAATTACGTTATCTTGTTCCATTTTATTCAATGCTTGTTTCACTTTCTGTTTCAATGCAAATGGTACTCTACTTGGTTGATGCACAACAGGTTTCACGCTTTTGTCAACTTCATTATGATGAACTCCCAGTAAACATCCAAAACCATGAAATAAATCTTCGTGTACCTTTATCATTGCTTTCCGATTCTGTATTCCTGATACGGAATTTACACGTATCATTAATCTTAAATCCAAGCAAGTAGATAATCCAAGAATAGGCTCTGAATTTTCATTCACTATTTCGAATCCAGCTAAATAATATTTTCCTTTGTAACATAACGGAAGCTCGGCTTTTCCTGCTGTATCTATCCGGTGTCCACTATATGACACTAATCTAGCTTTTGAATAGCAATGATTTTCCATTCGAATTTTTTTCATACAACGATTTCTGCAAGATATTGCATTGGGCTCCTGTATCTATCTTGAAATTCACACATTTGTCGTTTGTCGTTGTTCTGACGATCCAATCTTTATCCTTCTTTGTCGAATTTGATACAGAATTAACTGAAAACTCGAGATCACTGTCGGTTTCGGAATCTTCCATAGCATATACTTTTTTCTTTGTCTGGTCGGATTTACCTTTCACAGCGTTTTGTGATCGGCAAACTTTTGCAAAATGATTCTTCTTGTTGCAGTGTTTGCAAATTTTACCAAGCGCAGGACATTTTCTTGGCTCATGCATGTTTCCACAACATTTGCAGTTGTGAATTCTTGCACTTGAATGCTTTTGAACTTTGTCAGTTTGTGATGTTTTCTTTTTGGCGGCATGTACTTAGTCTTCCTCGTGGAACGATTTCATTTGCGCATTGGATACTTCAGCAGCTCTACATATTTCAACAGCTTTCTTAAGATTTAAGTCCGGTTCTCGTAGTAGTCTTTCTCTGACTTGATTACTAATTATCCCACAAACAATTCTATCATTAATTAAACTGTCGTTTAAATATCCAAGTTCACATGATTATGAGCGTACTTTAAGTTCTGTCACATATTGATCAATTGTCTATGTTGGTCCTTGAGCGTATGTCAACAGTTTATATCGTTCAAATGTCACATGCATCCTTGGATTACAATATTCTTTATATTTGTCAGTTAGCACTTTCAATTTAGCCATGCCATCTTCGTTTGCAAAGCCAAATGTATTGTAGACCTCGAGCGCATCTTCTCCAATATTATGCAGAAACAGTGAACTTTTGATTTTGTCATATTTGCCCTCGTATTCTGTAGCTGACATATCAAATTCAATTTTTTGCTTAAATTTTCTCCAATTTTCTGCAACATTTCCTTCCAAGGATAAAGGAGTCGGAGGCTTTAACTTATCCATTTTCACTGTATTAAGGTGAACTGAAAAGTTTTAACACCTGACACCATGTTATGTTATGGCTGTATACAAACTAGATCTATACAGTTTGAATGACTTTATACCAGAAGTATTGGAATTTCATTCTTGTTATAAAGTACATGAGGTGTGTATGTGAACTGTCAAATAACTGATTATCTAACGGATGTGGTTACAGTTCTGCACACTCAGCACTTTGAATGTTTATGTTATCATCAGACTATAGATCAAATTTCATTTAAAACATAATACAACATATTTGGTTTTGTTCGACTTGTGTACAAATGGTGAATTTCATACATTTTAATGCCCCTTTTGACAGCTCACCATTTCCATTTATTTTTCTTGTTATCTTTTGTTTTATTATTCCCACTGGTTAAGAGATGATCTATTCAAGATGTCAATAGGCATTCAATTAAATATGATAATAGTTTTAAGGAAAGATGATGTGTAAAACAGTGTATATAATTATGTAAATAAACAAATAATTTCTTTATCTGAAGTGTTGTAACATAAACAAGTCAGAAAAGTGATGTTGATTTTGGTTTCTTTTGTATATTTTTCATGTTCTTTTTCTTTGCTACATGTAAATGTTCGGGTTAAGAAAAAAAAATATTAATTTCTTTACCTGATTATTAATTGCAATGAAATGCATTATTGAGACATATAATATTGGTTTTAATAATTTTTTGTGTTTTCATTTTCAGTGATGAAAAAAAAAATGAATGATATAAGTTGAAATGATTTTTTATTCATGCTTATTAGTTACTATAATTACCTTTTTATTAACTGTATTATTCTATGCATCTTGTTTTTTGTGATTGTATGTGTGGGTGAGTGAGTCAGTGAGTATTTTATTGAAAGTTAATAAGAGAATTATACATGTCAGTGTTCTGATTAGTTGTTCAGATTAAGTAAAGGCGTGGTCTGTCTGATATGTATGGTTAATTTCATTTTCTTTGTTTGTGAGATATTTTTCAAGATATAATTGCTTTTCATATATGCTTTATTGTTATGTTGAAAACAAATATAATATTGATAATAACTTTTTCTTGTTCAATGTCATTTTTTTATCAAAAACTTAAACAGTTTTTTTAATTATTTTTTTATTTATTTTCATTTTCTTAAACAATTTTTTTAAATTGTTTCTGATTTTTTCTTTTTGTGGGGGGATGTTATGTATTGGTTTTACTTTACTAAATTGTAAATTTTTATTAATCCATTTTCTAATTATCTTATCTAAATAAACATCATTTTATTGCAACTTTCTCAGAGAAGGGTAACAGTATGGTTCCAGCATGAGTCATGTATATCATCAAGTAATTGTGTTTTAGGAGAAAGTAAGAAAGTGAGAGTTAGAGATAAATATGTTAAGAATAGAGAATATGTTAAACATCAGAGAGTTAGAGAATAAGGTTAGAACATCAGAGAAAGATTAAGTTTACCATCAGAGCAATAACATCATTTAATTTGTATAACATCATTTTGGATATAATAAATAGTGACCTTCAGTTATATGTAGAAAAGCCTCTCGCAAGGGAAGAACAACCATATTCGCATCCCAATGTAGCACAACATTACACAATTTAGAGAAATTTGAACACACGAAAACAAGAAATCGAAAACGCAAATTTGTTACAACTCGAAAGTAAAAAAACCACGAACAAGAAATCAGATTTATTTCTAGATTTCGCTTTCTAGATTTCCCGTTTTCGTTTGTTTTTGGAAGTCGAAAAAACACGAAAACTCAATCTAGGGAAATAAATGTAACCTCAAAATGTTCGCATCAGACTTCCTTATATTAGTGAATTATGGTTGATTAGGAAATTAACGTTGACTGATACTTACAGAAATACATCTGTTCCATATCCAATTGTGAACAGCTGAATTCCAGAGGCTTTTGCTGAGTTTGCAGCAGAAATAGAAGCCGGAGGTGATGTTGATCTTCCGTCAGTAAAAATTATGCCTATTTTACGTACATTTTGCCGTTCGACTGAAATTAAGTTAGATCATTAGATGTAATATGTATGATGATTTGCGAGAGACACTTGTTGCAGATGCCAGTAATGTTTGTCCAAACTTTGAAAATAATGACAAATTGTTGGTTCTTTTACAAAATTATCAAATAGCAATTAAATTAACCAAAACTGCGATGATATTTTTAAATAGTTTGTGCAGTTTTATCTACAAATGATTTCACTATTGATTGTAGTTCTAATTCTATATTTATTAGATTTGAAGATAAAATTTTAGATAAAAGATCAGTTAAAAAAAAGTATTTCACAGTCTAATAACTCTATAAAGAGTTGTTCTTACATTTTTTATAAGTTTTATGGATATCTTATACATGTAATGTATATAATGTTAGTAGTATATGGGCACAGTTCAGTTAGTATTTAAGGAGGTGCCGCATATGACACCCCCGGAAGCAGGAGTCACGTGACTGGAACTGGAAGTAGTTTGCGCACATGTGCAACCGGAAGTGATGGGTTTTCCCTTCATTTTTCCATGACTTGTTTACGGAAGTTACGTCACTCACGTGTCCGACCGGAAGTCTGTATTGGGTCTCGCATTTAGTCTCTAGAAGTTGATACTCTCGGTGTTATGTCGAGCTCCGATAGTAAACACAATGCAGTGGTACTATTGGGTTATCTCTCCTTTTCTCGCGTTTTTCATTCCGGATGATGTCTATGTCTATGTTCAAGGGAAATCCAACTGAAGGGTTATGTCCCTTTACCTCCGTTTCGGTTAATGCTGTCAACGTTAGGTCAATACAGGAGTGTCCTAAGCAACCGTCTTAGCAAGGCAGCACTTCTCATTGCTTTGGGCTCCTGTTCACTTCTCTTTGTTGCTCATGACTCTACTCATTCTGCTTTTCTCTTGCTCCATGCTGCTCATCGCTGCTCAGAACTATTCTTTCGTGTTTATTTATTTTTTTAGGAGGAGGAGGTCGTCAAGTGGCGGAGGAGGAGTGGTCATTTTCTTTTTGTCTTGGTTTCTAGATATCCGAGTCTTTTCTTGTATCTTTGCAAGTTTAATGATTCTCTTCACTACTGAGGGCGTCACTCCGCTGCACATCGCAGCACTGTACTCATTTTGCACTTCTCTTGCTCCAAGTTTCTCGCCATTGCCTATTGCTGCTTTGCACTAAACTCATTCTGTTCTTCTCTTGCACCGTGCTGCTCTGTACTGCTCATTGCTGCTCAGCACTATGCTCTCGTACTCATTTCGTTTTTTGGGGAAGAGAAGGAGGGAGTATGGTGGCTGAGGAGAAGGAGTTACGATCAGCTGTCATTTTCTTCTTTTTTTTATCTTGGATTTCATCAGACAAGTTTCTAGATAGTCGAAAGTCTTTCCTTGTATCTTTGGAAGTTGGATGTCTCTTCAGTGCTGATGGCTTCACTGCACTGCACATCACTGCTATGCACTGTACTCATTCTACTCTTCTCTTTCTCCGTGCTGCTCTTAACTGCTCTACTCTTGGTCTTTACTGCTCTACACCATGCTCTCGTGCTCATTTCGGTTTTTGGAAGGAGTGAGCAAAGCAAAACACGGAAAAATGCCTGGAAAACCCACTACTGTCGGTTGTGCATGTGTGCAAGCCCCTTTCGGTTCCGGTCACGTGCCTTCTGCATCCGGTGACGTCACTTTTAACGTCTGCTTTCGATGACGTCATATCCGGCACCTACTCAAATACTAACTGAACTATGCCTATATACTACTAACGTTTTATGAACATATGCAATGTATAAATTAAGAAATGAGACTGTAATAAAGAGTCAGAATCTAAGAAAAACCAATTACGAAAATAAATCAACCAGGTTAGTTACCAAAGCAATTTTTAAATTTATGTGAATTGTACATGATTGGTTCCTCTTCCGATGTATAAACTAACCATTGTTATCACTGTATTTTAAATTCATTTGATTGCTATGCTCTACCTTGGCTGCTCTGATTGCATAATGATTTATTCTTATTTTTATAGAAATCTTCTTTAAAACAGTGCAAATAGAGACGTACCAGCTCGATTGTCAAACATATTTTTCATGGAGAGAATTGCTAAGTCAGTCGCTGTTCCCTGTTTTGGTTGTTGGAGATTATTGATAAAAATTCTCAGGATGTTGAACAAGTTGAATGCTCCAATTTGGATTTTACCTCCTACAAACGTTGAATATACCAGAACACCAACCTGAAAAACTTTATGCTTATTTCTAACGAATTATGAAAATGAGAAATAAATAATAATAACAACATGCATAATAAGCTGTGAATAAAACATAATGGGGTGTTATAAAAAAAAAAGCTCATTTTTAACCATTTAACTAAAATCTTAGTGATTAGAGAAAATGAAAATAGAAAAAGAAATTTTACAAAAAACCCGTAATTTTCCCTTTAAAGATTTTTTAAAATATATATTTGCTTGTTAAATTGTTTTTCTTAAGAACCAATTCATAGTATTGTAAACTTGTCCAAAACTTTCTAAAACGGTTTTATTTCCTATTCTTATTTATTAACATGCTTTAAATGTTTCAAAATAATTTAGAAATTATATTATTTTTTCTCCTATTCTTGAAGTGTTTAATCGGTGGGATAAAAAAACATGATATTTTTAAGCACTTTCCAGTGATGAAATTTCTACGTGGGAATTACCGCCGTTTTTTCTACAGTTATTGGAACGATAAACTAGAGAAGTCCCGAAATGACGTCTATGTAAACAAACTACATAGCAAAGACATATTTTTCTTGAGGTTTTTGTCAAAAATCATAGGAGAAACAGATTCTCCTTCAGTTTACTAGTGAGTTATGGAATTTCTCCACCCTCAATAGTTAAATTTTAGATTTTAACACGCTCGCAAAAGGTCGCGTGTTGAAAATCATAAATTTAACTATCTCGGGTGCAGACATTCTATAACTCACTCGTACCTGAAGGAGAATCAATATTTCTTTCACCAGACATAAAGTAAGTTGGTCGTGTTGAATAACTTGTGTTCGATCCGTTTTCCTGTACTTAGCACATAAAATATATTTCAACTAAATAAGTAAAGTTACAGAAATAAGCGTAGCACGGTAAAATAAATAGGGCTGATAAATCAAGAATCCTCCAATTTAGAGTAGCTTTCAAATTTTAATACACAAACTCTGTTATCATAACACTGGTTTTCAAAATTTAGTGTGCCAACAGTGTCAAACAATACTTTCAAATACATTTTGTTTTCACAACCTACTCTCATTTATGAAGCAGTTTGATGACAAAACAAAACATGGTGCCGCAGTAACAAGAAAGGTAAATGCATTTAATAAAAAATGCATATTTCCAGATTAAATTAGGAGAAGGGTGGGTTCAAGAAAAAACAATAAAGTTTTTAATCTTACTAACTCTATACAAACCTGAACATCTTGGTCGCCTAATGTCAAGGTACTCAGAACATCCAGTACGAATTTCTTGGTAGCGTTGAATTCAGCTTCTTTCAGGCTATCAGAACCATCTATTACAAAAACTATATCAGCAGGAACATTGCAGTTATATTTGTTGGCTGTAAAATAATCATTTCACAACTTCTATTTTCATTGTGACAGGTGTCGTTAACGGAGCAGCATATGCTTACCCTTCCGGAGCACCTGATTTCACTTTTAGTTGTACATGTATCTTTGTGGTATTTATTTGTTGCGGAAGCTTCTATTGACGAATTACAGATCAAGTATGAATTTCACGCTAATCAGACAATTATTTGTGGAGTTAATGCCATTGGAAATGGGAATTATTGCCAAAATAATAGTTTTCCGGACTTTTCAAAACCTTCTGCTGTAATGTGTTTTGCTGTGTCTGGGTTAGCACCGATTAACAATAGAGATTTTCAGTGCCGAAAAATATCACTTCAACAACTAAACTGAATATATAGCTTCAGTCACAATGCAGTATCTATATAACAAGTAATATGTAGACATGGACTCGTCCGTCCAGGTAGTATATAACGATGCTGAAACAGCAGTTTATTGTCAGACTTGTGTTGGCCATTGAAATGTGCGGCTTTTTTTAACATCATTGACTCAAACTTTAAACTTAAAACTATATGGTTTACATCGTGACTTGGTTCACAGTATACATCCTAACTTAATTTCAGTTAATATTGGCTCCGATTTATTGAAGGGGTTTTGGACCTGGCTTGGCCTTTCTATTTTACAATATGTCAGTCAATATAAACCAGAAAGAAAAAAATAATCAAATATAGAGAATCATTTCAATTTAATATAAAATTATTCCAGGTAAGTTTGTCCTTAAATAAGATTCGTGTTTATTAAATGAAGAAACATGTGTTTTATAGGTACAATACTATATAATGAATATACATGTATGCTATATATGTAACATTCAATAAATGTGGGTATAATTGATGTTGAGTGTAAATTTGAAGTGTAAACTTGAATGAATTTTTTGTTGTTGTTGATAGATATGCATATACTTTACAGAATTAATAAGAATTGTCTTTTTAAATGAAAGAAAAACATCTTTAAGATTATGATACAATTATTGTGAATGAATAGATCATAATATTTCACTTATAATGAAAAAAATATGTGCTATTTTAAAACACATTTTGTACTTAGGTTTAAAATTTGTATGAATGCATATATATATATATATATATATGATTGATGCTCAGTGTTAAGATTGAATTATCTCCCTTTAGATACAAATTCAAACTTGAAAGCAAAAATATTTTTCTACATATCAAAATAAAAAGAAAATATTTGTATGTTATGCAGATCGACAGAAGGCTTTTGACTCCAATTGCAGAAAAGGGTTGTTGATTAAAATTCTAGAACAAAGGATTGGCAAAAATATGTATAATATTATCAAAAAAACAATTTCAAAATACCGAAAGTGCATTTATATATAAAAACCTTCAACCAAAGTTTTTCAAAATTGATAAAGCGGTAAGACAAGGAGATCCAATTGTCATGCTCTTTTAATATTTTTATTAATGATATGAGCAAATTATTTGAGCAGGAAGGAAATCGCTTCCTAAAACTGGTAAACTCGTACCTTGGCAGCCTACTTTTTGCAGATGATTTAGTAATTCTTTCAGAAACTGAGTCGGGATAACAAAAAAGCTTAGACAAAATTTTGAACCCATCAACACCAAAAGATATTGATATAATTCTTTCTTTTATTAAACAGTCTTTAGAACTGAGGAGAAGAGACTCTTAACTATATACAGGATCTTCATGTTATTGTTGAAAGTACATGTATTTTATGTATTCTATGTAGATATTGTGTATTTTCTCAATTGAATTTTGTTTACTGTTCATGTTTTGCATATGGCACAAATGGGTTTTCTTTGCAAATGAAGTTGATATATAATTTTAAATCCCACAAAAGTAGAATTTCCTATCTACCTATGTTAACAAATATTCAGATACAATGGCATTATTTTTTGTGCTTAACCAAAAGGTCACAATTTTTTCGAATCGGCACATCTAAAATAAAAACGATTTTCTCCTCAATGTTGAGCAATTTACGAGTGTCCGAATTGAGAGAACCATATTTGCACTTTATTTCTCAATGATTTTTTTGTATGTTATTTTTTTGAATCGCATTTAATTGAATTTTAACAAGAACGTAAAGTCTTCAAGATATTTATATATCTGCTCATAAAAATTAAAACTATTCTGGCGTCCATGAAATGCATGTCTGTCCTGTTACCGGTGCAAAATATCTTCTATGATGAAATCAAAAGTACACAATTTTTCGAAATTACAACCAAAAACAACAGAACGTTAGTAGAAACGGAAGCGAAGTTATAACCAGGAAAGTAAGTCAAACTGATAGTGTACCCTTTTAAAATGTCTATCATGTTACCAACAAATGTATACGTTACCACACCCATATGTTTTTAAAAGGGTCACTAACTGTTTGGAAACAAAGAACGCTAACTATAAGAACCATACACCACTGTACGGGGAGCTTACATCCTGTTATCTTGAATAAAGTAACAGGATAGACGGATTAACTAACAGAATAAACAATTATGTATCTGTAGACCTTATGAAATACTTGAAAATAAAATGAAACATTTCATATTCCATATATATTTTAAAAAAAAACAAAACAAAAACAAACAGCTATGCAAGGGGAGCTGTTGTTTTGCAATAGAATCAATAAACATAATTTTGTCTATCCTGATATTGTCTGTCCTGTTATCCCAACTTGGTAACAGGATAGACAAATATGCATCTGTAAACCTTAGATGTCGGTTCTTGTTACCATAGAAAATAGCGTTTTACTCAAATAATATGTAATCAAGAACTAAGTGTTGGATTGATTCAAAAGTCCAATATAAGCCGAATATAAGGAAGCGCTTCAATTGGTTTTGCGTTGATTGTAGTAATTTTTGCAGCGTTTGAAAATCTATTTTTAGATTGTTTTTAAGTGATTGTTTTATCTAGTAAATGCAAAGAAATTTAATATTCTGTTATTGTTTTCTGAAACACCACTTACGTATCTTTGAGACATAAACAACATGTTTTTCACATTTTGCCTTTTGACAGTAAAAAATTCTCACAAATATGGTAACAGGATAGACAATATTTTGCACTATCAGTCGAAAATGTTTCAATAATATTTTTATATTATGTCATTAAGATTGCATATTTGAGTATTTTGTTCAAGAAGTATCATATATTTTGCAAGTTTAATACATATGATTCATGTAAATTGTTTTTTCTCAATCTTGCAATGTACAAAATGATCATAATATAATCTAGTGCGCTGCCACAATATAATCTTTGCGCTATCACAATATAATCCAGTGCGCTGCCACAATATAATCTAGTGCGCTGCCACAATATAATCTAGTGCGCTGCCACAATATAATCCAGTGATCTGCCACAATATAATCCAAAGATTTACAAAGAATTATCAAATAACTATCCAGAATGCACTTTAAATTACTTTGATCCTTTACTTACCAACAACGAATTTATTTAAATAAAGATAATTTTTATTGCAAAAAATTATGAATAAAGTTCTAAACGAATTAAGTTAATAAGTATATAGATAATTGACCATTGCGGACCTCATTTCCGCAGCTCCATGGATTGCTTTATATAGCCCACAACATTAGACAGATATCTTTACTGGGATTTAAAATAGTTTTAAGTTTAAAGTTTGTTTAAAAAAGCCGCATACTTCAATGGCCAACACAATTCTGACAATGAATTGCTGTTTCAGCGTCATTATATACTACCTGGATGGACGAGTCCAAGTCTACATTTAAGGGTATATAGGTAAGTATTTTCCGACAATCAAATCGACTAGTTTAATTATCACGATTAGGGATGTTTCTTATTGTGCACCTTCTTACTAGAAGGAATTTACAATATAACAACAATTTCATTCCGTTCCATCACTACCACTATTTGGGATCAACCGTACGAAAGTGAAAGTAGAATAAATTACGGATATTTCAGTAGGATCACAAGTGTACTAATGACGTGGTAATTATTTCCTCGACCTTCATTCATAATTAAAGGAACATGCAAACTTATTTTCGTTACACTACCAAATTAAATAATCTTATTTTTGGTATGTGAGCTTATAATGATGAGATGCAGATCAGTTTGAATTACACGCTGATCAGATAATAAATATGAGAGCTTTTGCCCTTAGAAATAGAAATTATTGTCAGAATATTAATTTTAAGGGCTTTTTGTAAACGTTTTACCAAATGATCTTATTTTTGGTATATGGGCTTAAAATGGTGGGATACAGGTCAACTTTGAGTTTCATGCTGATCGGGTAATTATTGTGTACACCTTGCAACGATAGTTTTAGGATTTTTAGGAATCACCCTGTCCGATTCACATAGTCAAAGCCGGAGCATTTAGTGTGTTTTCTGACAGCTTAAGCCGGTAGGGAACATTGTATTGCTCAGCAATAATCTCAGATTATTGATCGAGGAAATGAAATTGAAGTTAATTACAAATGAAATTCTGTTTCAAAAATTCTTATTTAATTTAAATACAATCACGCGTATGATAATAAGAGATTTTTGATAGTTTGGAGTTATCTCCCATTACTATTTGAATTTTCTAAAAATGCATATATTTTCAATATGAAAACATTATGTTGTTCTATGTAAATACTTTTGCATTAAGAGGACAAATATACCTAAGGAGCAATAAAAAACCTAATCCATAGGACAGACAAACCCGGAAGACAAACTGACAACCACAAGCACAACGAATAAACACAGAAAACTAAAAAACAATGAACAACACGAACTACTATAAAAACTAGAAGTGAACCCAGGTGCTCCGGAAGGGTAAGTAGTTCCTGCTCCGTATACAGCACCCGTCGTGAAGTTCAACAAAGTCAATCCGGGGAAATCACAAATCGGTGGAGGCACATGAAATGTTACGACAGTGGGAACAGGTCCAACATCATCTTAGATATTGGAACACTGTAATGGTCAATCAATTCGTGATGACGACCGTAAAATTTCCTAAGTGATGACATCAACTTATATCTGATAAAAGAAGCTTTTGTGACAGCAGTAATCCTCTTTGTCGAAAGTCAGGGTAACTCACGCATGCTCTTGAATTTCGGATAAGGTGAGAAACGTAGACGCCATATGCAGGCGATGCTGGTATATTGCTACTCAAGAAGGGAAAATTAACACTAGGAAAGTTGAGGTCATCACGTTTGTCATAAAGTTTTGTCTTCAAATGTCCCTCATTGTCTATATCAAGAAACAAATCCAAATATGAAGCGGACTTTGGTGCATCTGTAGTATCCTTAATTTCAAGCTCACTGGGGGTAGATTAGATGTAGAAAGTCTTGGAATTTGTGGTTATTTAACGACAACACGTCATCTATATAACGAAAAGTGAAATTAAAGGATTGGGCTAGTTTCTTTTTGTTTTCACGTAGTAACCCTTGAATGAAGTCCGCTTCATATGAGTACAGAAACAGATCGGCGAGGAGAGGAGCACAGTTGGTTCCCATTGGAATGCCGATTTTTTGTTGAAAAATTAGATCGCCAAATTCATAAACTATAAAATATGTAGGATAATTATGACATTTATTTTCATTTTTACCCCATTTAAGAATTATATTTTACATTTTATCATTTCAAAAATAACTTGGCTATATTTAAAGTAATGAACTTATATAGATCACCTAAGCTACCTTGACAAACGGAACTGCGGGATAGCTTCACACTGGTGCCTATCAACTATCGACAATCGTACATCTGGAGAAACATGGAGAAAAGATAACACAGAAAAAACAAATGATGAGCCAATAGATCTCAAAAAAAAAAGGAAATCAAAAAGTAAACTCAAGTGATCTGGAATGATAAGCGGTTAGTTTAAACATTATTTAATTCAAGAAACTGAATAGATAAGATTGGGCAGCATGCTTTTTCTTCTTTTAGTTTGAAAATTATTTTATTAAAAAAAACAGGTTCTTTAAAGTCTTCAGTCTAAAATAATTATTAATTGATATTTTGATGCACTTACGTTTGCCTATAACGTGGTACATAAAATGCATTACCAGTAGCAAAACATACTTCATTATCATTTCTGAAAAAAAAAGAATTGTTTTGCTCAACAATACGTGCCTTGCCATCTTTGAATATTCTAGCTTTGTTTTCAACGTAAAATTAAACACTGCATTAAAAGCGATACATATCTACGATTTGTATTAAAGTAAATTTCAAATTTTAAATTTCAAATTCACGTCCACAAAAAGGCCTAGGATAGTTTCTGATGATAATAACCACTCCGATACAAAGTTTGAAGCAAACTGTGCATATATGTTACTACAATTCCCTTAGCAATGTCTCGGAGGTAAATATTTGTAGAGCAGATTCTAATTCACATTATTTTTCTTTTCCATTCGAAAAACTCAAAAATGTCAAAGCAGTGGATAGTGTTAATGGTGTATATTTAAAAAAAACAAGACAAAAATAATTGTTTTGTGATGTGGGTTGTTGTTAATTGTTGATCACAAGACGAACCTTTATATCATTAATCTTGTCTTACGTTAAATAAAGTGGCATGTTCTCTTTATAACGTATATTATTTTAATTAATTCAAATTAATTGCTAAATTATCATTTGCCCCTTATAAAAAATATGGGGCGTATGGGAAGGTTTTATTATATATATTACACACAAGATATTAATTGGAACGGATCCGAAAAAAATCCGAAAATCGCATTCCGGAAAAATAAGAAATATTGGGTAGGTCGATTTTCGCAGGGCGGGAATGATATTCTATATATTAACTTTAACTGGCCTGATATATAAAACAAAGGATTATTATAGTGTTATTAAATAGGTATTTTCATATAAAGCCTGTATTATGTCCGAGTCAGACGTATTGGGTCGAGGTCAACTGTATAGGCCCGAGGCAACGCTTCGGGCCTATACAGCTGATAGAGACCCAATATAACTGTACGAGGACATAAAACAGGCTTTATATAAAAAATACCCATTTTATGACACCTTTATTAACTAATGACTAAAAATTACAGTACTTTTATTAACCAATGACTTAAAATACATTATAAATTGTCTATTTAAAATACAATCCCATGTGTCTGAAACGGGTCATTAATGCAGGTTTTATTCAGAAAAACCGGAACGGTCATTAATACGTAAAGACAAAAAAACCAAAGGGATATTCGAAGGAGGGAAAAATCGAAACAACTGACAAACTCCGGAGAACAACGAAGACAAGACCAAAACAATACATGCATTACAATTAAAAACTAAAAACATATGAACAACATGGACCCCACCAAAAAACCGGGGGTAGACTCAGGTGCTCCGGAAGAGTAAGAAGTCTCTGCTTCCTGCAGGACACCCACCATGCTGCCCATGTCAAATCGAGTATGCGGAAGAGATAACACCAATGGAACAGGTCCATTTCGTTTGGGAAACGGTTTTTTATACCTGTCAACCAAGTCATGATGACGTCCATAAAACTTTTATAAGGATGACTCAAACTAGCAACATACCCCTGTCTGAGCAACTTTTCTGTTAGGAGCCGGGCTCTCTCCAGGAGGTCAATGTATATGTCACAAGCTCTGGAATAAGTATGAGTTGTGAAATATATACTTCATATATATTCTGGAATATTGCCGTTCAAAAATGGGAAGTTGGCGATTGGAAAGTAAAAGTCATCCCGTTTGTCGTAAAGTTTTGTATTCAACCTGCCTCTGGTGTCAATGTCGAGGTGAAGGTCAAGATAAGATACAAACTTGGATGTCTGTGGTACATGTATCCTTAATTTTGTGCTCATTGCTATAGATGAGATGTAAGAAATTCCAAAAAAGTGAATTGTTGAGTGATAAAACATCATCTATGTAGCGGAAGCTGAAATTAAAGGTACGGGCTAACTTCTTCTGTTTTTCCTTAAGAAGCCCGTCAAGGAAGCCTGCCTCATATGAGTAAAGGAACAAGTCGGCCAAATTGAACAAATATGTTGTCGATCAAAAATTCAATCATCAGGACAATTTCGTCCTCTGTATATTTTTTGTTAGATTTAGAGTGGTTTTTAACAAATTATGATTTATCTCTACCAATGACAAGGTATGTTTATCTGCTGTTGCCATGATACAGAAAATCCTGTATCAGACTTGTATTAATTACCAGTTCCGGTTTTGTATTAACAGGACAGTTTTTACTGTATGTCAACACATTAGTTAATAAATAGAGAATAATACATGGAAAAATCCGTGTTATCCTGTGGGATGATATTGGTCGAGGGGTGATATGGATTTTGACATGTTTTATAGGCTTTATGAAATACATATATTTTAACAGTGGTGAAGAATTTTTGTCCCTGAAAGGAATATTTTTTTGCAATTAATATGTGTTTAACTATAAATAATTAAATGCTTGTTGGCTGTGTAATAATAAGAGCACATACATTTGTAACTAGAACTGAAGTTATAGCACAGAAACCATGTGTTTTCCAACGTCAACAACAAAGACAACAGTGCCATACCATGATGTGGACAAAAAACCAGTGATGACAATTCGTCTGCTGAAGTAAATTAGAGTACCTACCCGAGAAGTTTCTTATTTAAAAAAGCCCGAGACGTCCGAATCGACGTACCTTGCGATAAAATCCGAGACGCCCGAATCGGGGTGCCATGCGATAAAGGTACTACCATAATGGCCAATTACATCCTTCATAAAATATTCATTAGAACTGAGGATAGGAGATTATCATAACAATTATTTACTGTTTATATATCTTCTTTTTATCACATTTTTTATGTTATGTTGTATATTGTATGTTAATGAGATTGTCTGTTGAAGATAAAGTTTGACCGTGTGTAATATAGATAGAACATCTTGTACTTTATCATTTACGCAAAATGACCGTATTTAGTATTAAATATATTATAAATGTAGTATATTTTATGGAACGCCATGACTGCCTTATGTTAATAATCAGCATTATATGCAGTGGTCACAGCATTATATGCAGTGCTCACAACATTATATGCAGTGCTCACAGCATTATATGCAGTGCTCACAACATTATATGCAGTGCTCACAGCATTATATGCAGTGTTCACAACATTATATGCAGGGTTCACAACATTATATGCAGTGTTCACAACATTATATGCAGCGGTCACAACTTTATATGCAGTGTTCAAAACATTATATGCAGTGTTCACAACATTATATGAAGTGTTCACAATATTATATGCAGTGCTCACAACATTATATGCAGTGGTCACAACATTATACGTTTTTTGTCGATGAAGGTGATGATCAGTGATGGTGATGATGATGATTGATGTTAGTGATGGTGGTGGTTCAGATTCGGTAAACATCGGAAATTTTATCGGACATTGCCGAATCCGGTCGAAAATATAAGACAAAAATTGATAATGCACCACCAAAATTTCAAATGGAACAGTTACTGAAGTCCTGTAATTTAGGCAATTTATCCGAAACGTTTATAAGAGAAAAAATTACACCGGATATTATCTGCAAATTAGACAGACATGATTTTTATAATTTAGGGGTAGTTCATTCAGATGACATGATGAAACTAAAAAAATAATAAACACACCGACAAAATATAGCTTGGATCCAAGCTTGTGACTGACAGGGTTAAACACCCCACCCCTCTTCCTCAATCAGAAATTATTAAAATATGAGGTGCACAAGACAATTTTTCATCTTAAAATTCATTCAATTCCATAGACTTTTCAGACTGATAATTTCGGAAGCCGATGATAATTAATGGAGGCCTAATATCCAGCGGCAAATTAATATGCATATTGAGGACAAGAACTTAACAGCTTAAGGGCATACGATACAGTTACAGGGGAGGTAATTACGTTGCTAACGTAAATTGTTATTTTCGCGACGTCAAACTATGACTTATCGGGAAAAGATTCAGTTTTCCACTAATTTTTATCATTCAAACTTATCTAACTTCAAAACGAGTTCATTGACCCCTCTGTTTTAAGGCCATTTGGTTTGATTACGGAAGATGATTATGTGTGCCAATTTTCATAAAAACGTAAATAGGGCATTTTTTTAAATTTGATAAATATGCAGCAAAAAATGACGGTTTTTTTTTAATACTTTCGTGAACATTTGATAAATATGAGTTATTTGAAAAGAAATTGCACACATTTAAATGACATTTATATAAAACAGAATTTACAAATAATTTAACAACAAACAGCTTGTGTTTATCTTTTAAAACAAAAAAAGTTATGTATTTCTGTCGAAAAGAAAAATACGTCCACAAATCCAAATTATGAGTAAATATATAAAATTTGGACCCCATTTTACTAAAAAAAAGTAGCACATGAAGGTATATTTTTTATAACATATTTGATTTAATCAGGCAAAAAATATCCTATATGCAAATTGTGAGCAAATTTTCAATGTGGGATCAAAACTGTATCGTATGCCCTTAATGTTAAATGAATATTAACCCTGTTTTGTACTAGACCGCAGTCAGACATGTCACCTTACCCAGACACATTAAACTGACTCTGAGCGGACATTCAGTCTTAATGCCGTGTGCATGCTTAGGGGAGAAGCAAGAAATACCATTTTTTAGGTCTTCAGTTTGACCCAGCAGGGTTCGAACCCATGACTTCCAGCACTCCATGTGAACACGGTACCTGCGGTAGTTACAGGAGGACGTCTATCCTCCAAAATTTTTTCAAGTCAATATATATGAGTTGGATGTATTAATTTCTCATATAAAAATTACTATACACCAAGGGTATGTTTTACAGTCTTATTGCATCGTAATTGTATATGCAAATTCTATTTGGGCCCTTAATTGGTAATAAAAATATATATCTTATCTTCCAATACAACAGAAATACCAACGTGTATTTTTTGAAATGGGAAATCTTCAAATTTATTCGGAACTTCTCGAGGTGACATTACACATTACAAAACAATCTAAGTGTATGTCTTGTCATTGAAGTGGGCCGTCACAGCATAGTATCCTCAGTGACTTTTCACGCTTTAAGCTGGATCATAAACAAAAAATTAACCAGAATAGTTAATGCGTAAAAAAGTCGGTCCCAATGACCTACTTTGTTTCAAGGTCTTTTGTTACTGTTGAATTTGCGGGTCACAGTTTACATGCAGGACACACACAACAGATAGAATCAATAGGGGAAAAGTCACTGTTCCCGAAACAGAAAAATTAACACCTTCATCACTGAGAACGTGTATCAAATAAACTGACTATAGTGCTGCCTCCTGGCTCAAGTAACCCTACTATCTCTTTATATCTATTAAATATGAGACTTGTCATCAGTCTACTCATACCAAATTGAATTAAAATCGAGTCACGAAAAATGCACTAATCACTAATCACGGATAACAAATCCATGAAAAAAAACTTAACGAATCACAGACAACAAATCCATGGAAAAAAGTCATGGAAAACAAAATTCAACGATCACTAAGAAAGAAAATATCCCATCGTTCCCCTCAAAGTAGCATTCCTCTATATATATGACATACTGTACTTGCTTATAGATTCCGTATCTTAACGGACTGAGGTAATTCTGCATAAAATGTAGGTCGAGATGACCCACTTTTATTGGACCATTGTTACTACCCAAGATGTGCACATGAACAGTAACAGAACATCTTTCATCTTTAATTCAATTCGCAGTTAATTTATATATATATAGACCTTGTCGCAAAACTTGACCGTGACGGATGGACGGATGAACGAACGGACGGAGGTAATGCTACATTCATTTCAAAACTCCGATTGACGAAGAGATGATAATTAAAGGGGACGACTATAGTCTATTTGATGTCTGTGATATTCTAAGGGATTTGTTTTCGGATTGATTGTTTATTTTCCTCTGCTGCTACAAATGCTTACTAGTATTAATTTATGTTTTACCGCTATTGTACTGTGGTAAAATTGTTCATTTTTAAAATTCTCCTGATATTTGATGTTTGATGTAATCTATGATTACATATATCATTATTATTGATTGTTTGTTTTTTTCACTCACTTTATGCACGCAATTCTTAGTTTCATCATTTCATCTGAATGAACTACCCCTAAATTATAAAAATCATGTCTGTCCAATTTGCAGATAATATCCGGTGTAATTTTTTCTCTTATAAACGTTTCGGATAAATTGCCTAAATTACAGGACTTCAGTAACTGTTCCATTTGAAATTTTGGTGGTGCATTATCAATTTTTGTCTTATATTTTCGACCGGATTCGGCAATGTCCGATAAAATTTCCGATGTTTACCGAACCTCCACCATCACTAACATCAATCATCATCATCACCATCACTGATCATCACCTTCATCGACAAAAAACGTATAATGTTGTGACCACTGCATATAATGTTGTGAGCACTGCATATAATGTTGTGAACACTTCATATAATGTTGTGAACACTGCATATAATGTTTTGAACACTGCATATAAAGTTGTGACCGCTGCATATAATGTTGTGAACACTGCATATAATGTTGTGAACCCTGCATATAATGTTGTGAACACTGCATATAATGCTGTGAGCACTGCATATAATGCTGTGAGCACTGCATATAATGTAGTGAGCACTGCATATAATGCTGTGACCACTGCATATAATGCTGTGACCACTGCATATAATGCTGATTATTAACATAAGGCAGTCATGGCGTTCCATATTATTTCTCCAGATTTTTTATCTTACAATTACTAAATATCTGACAATATCTTGATAATAACCAATTGTATTTATCTACAATTAATTAAGTATAGGAATGACATATATTATATGTTAACTGCTTCAGGTCAAATATTATGAAATATTATAAATTTCCATGATCAGCACCATATCGTTTATTCCAGATCCATTTATTTCTTATCTTATTTCATTACAGTGTATCTTATTACCGATCCCTATTTATCTTATTTCATTACAGTGTATCTTATTGCCGATCCCTATTTATCTTATTTCATTACAGTGTATCTTATTACCGATCCCTATTTATCTTATTTCATTACAGTGTATCTTATTACCGATTCCTAATTATCTTATTTCATTACAGTCTATCTTATTGCCGATCCCTATTTATCTTACTTCATTACAGTGTATCTTATTGCCGATCCCTATTTATCTTATTTTATTACAGTGTATCTTATTGTCAACCCCTATTTATTATATTTCATTACAGTGTATCTTATTGCCGATCCCTATTTATCTTATTTCATTACAGTGTATCTTATTGTTAACCCCTATTTATTATATTTCATTACAGTGTATCTTATTGCCAATCCCTATTTTAGAAAAAAGTTACAACAAATATATGTTCCAACAAAAAAAAATTGAAGAAAAATAGATTTAATTTACCTTTTCTATTTTAATTTTGATCCATTTAAAAAAAAATCTGGCCCAAACTGAGGAGTGACAAATTCCTCAAATGTATTATTTCACGAATAATTTTCCAGTCTATTTAATTTCCAACGAAAAATCTATTAAAATAGCATGCTAATATGTAGGCGTATTTACTCACAAAATATTGCTTGTTACTTTTTGCAAACAATCAGTTTCAAAAACACGAAAATCTCTTAGACGTTGTTACTAGTGGCAGTCCTTGTTTTCCTTTTTAAATCCAAATTAATACTATGAAATTGATATGTTTTCTGTCAGCACATCTACATTAGTATAAACGAAACGGGGGTTTTATATAAAATCATTTTTCGTGACAAATCCTTCCACTGATGGACAATCTGTTGGACAGAAATCGTATTTCGTAATATCTCAAACATGAGACAATAATGTCAATGTAAAATCCTGACCCCGCAGCTTCTTCAACGACAAAATCAGAACTTTAGGTGGTCTTCTAGATCATTCATTATATAGATAAATAGCTTAATATACAATCAACCATTCAATAATAACAAAAAATTAATAGCCATTATATACATGAAATTTATTTTAACTTTTTTTTCTAAAAGATGTTTCTAGATTAGATGATTGACAACATGGGGCCAACAAGGGGTATACGTCTCTACATTGTCATCCTTGCATTGGTTAGGTAACATTTACGATCTCAACAAAGGAACCGAAACAATGCAGACCATCTCTGTATCAAAATGTCCGATCATTTTTATTTTTCATTTTCTTATATGAATCTGCATCTTTGACATTGATTTCAGGTTGACTAACCAAACATTTCTTCAAAAGGTAAAATTTGTGATTCAATAGCGAACGCACGAAGATTTACCAGTTGACTTTAATAGAACATTTATACATTTGTCAGTTTTAGATACAGTTGATTCTCGTTGTCTCCAAATCATAATTTCGGTTGTTTCGAATTTTTTTTCTGGTCAGACGATGTAATCTATATAAATTTATTCCTTTTGTCTTGAAATTCGATGAGTGGACATTTCTGATGTTCCAAACGATATTATACACCCAGAAAATATAATTAGTGCAAAATAAACTTGTTATGTCGAATTCATTATCTATACAGAGGAACCAAATATACAAACTTGTCAACCCGTAATCTTGGGCAATTGATGCCAGAAATCGTTTCATGCGAATCATGTTTTGACTAGACTTAAATGTTTATTTAAACATTTCTATTAGGTTGCTCAAATTAAACAATATTGTGGATTTTGTATATAATAAATATTTTAAAAGCCAATAATGATGACGATGCGTTATTTCAATTATTAAAATACATGCAAGAGCGATTAAAAGATAAAGGGAACATGTATCCCCTTACAATCTAGCTATTTTTCAATTTTGACCGAGGTTTTTTGCATAAAAATTGTACTATTACAATAAAATTCATAGAGTCTCAAGGACAAGACCAAAACTAGCTAGTAACCATTAAAAATTATAAAAAACGCCACCTAGCAATAAAGAATATTTACACATTGAATCAGAAAATTTCCTGCAAAATGGCCTCTTCAATAAATCATATATATGGCAAATAGTACATGGCTACTGAATGAATACAAAACATCTAGGTAAGGAGATAAGAGAATTATTTTTATTATCACAGACGACATAAAGCTGACACTTTATGTTTTTGTACTTATTGTACACGCATAAGGAATGACAACGAGTAAAAAAAAATAATGACAATTTTGTAAATTACTGAATATTGCTACAAACCGTTACACGAGAAATCAATAAAAATGACAACAATTTTTGGATAACCAGTTTTTGATAAAGAATACGTTATTCTAACAATCATATGTTTTTCAATTTATATATCTTACTATATTTCCGAACAAAAAGCAAAAAAAAATATCTGAAATATTTGTAAAAGAATTTCTAAGACAGTTGTTGAAACTGATGAGATAAATATATAAAATGTTAATAGTAATTAAACAACAAATGTGTGATTATTATTGTCTATTATAAATAAACATCAAGGGGATCTAGGACCCTTGCCAGAGATTGTAACAAGCATTTGATGAAAATTATACAATAATATTGTGCCGAAGGGTCGTGCATTACGCCTTCTGACCTTGGGACATATTTTGGCTTATTACATGGAAAACACAATATTATTGTTATTATTACTCTGAATGTTTTTACTGAATGATTTGAAGCAAAGACTAGCTCTCTGACATCACAGATAATGAGAATTTCGTGGAGTTATCTGTTCTTTTGCTCCTGTAATTTTGTTTCCTGAATTCTTCGCAATCCGCAGTTCCAAATGTCGACATCTTTTCGATAGAACTGCGGACGACAATATCAACACGATCAATTTCACTAAACATTCATGTAATAGATAAAGACGCTTCGAAATAAACGCATTGATGATCTTTCATAAATTTGTCAATCAAGTGAGAAGTCTCGGACCACTCATAAATATTAGGCTCAGCCCAACGGCATATTACTTCAACGCTTTTTATTCTTTATAAAATACGCCAAAATAACAGAACTGCAATTCTAATGGAAAATTTTTATATGAAGAGTAATAATATAGAATATCATTTTGCTATAAAACTAGAGGCTCTCAAGAGCCTGTATCGCTCACCTGGATTTAACTTTCACATTGAACAGGACTAAACATTTAAGTAATGCAGTAAATTTGGCTGTTTTTTTCTATAGGGTTCTTTGTTAAACTAAGTTTGGCTGTGGCAGCCATCTTGGTTGACAGCCCAGGTCAATGGACACATTTCTAAAAGAGAACTATCTAAGGACCATTACTGCTAAGTCTTGTTCCAACTGACTAAGTGGTTTTAGACAAGAAGATTTTTCAATGAATTTTCCCATAGGGTCCTATATGAAACTAAGTTCGGCTGTGGCGGCCATCTTGGTTGACAATCCGAGTGATCGGACAAAATTCTGAAAGAGAACCATCTAAGGACCAATGCTGCCAACTTCAATTCAAATAGTTTCAATTGGCTCAGTAGTTTCAGACGAAAAGATTTTTGAATAAATTTCCCATAGTGTCCTATGTTAAACTAAGTTCAGCTGTGGTGGCCATCTTGGTTCACGGTCGGACACATTTCTGAAAGAGGACCTCCTAGGGACCATTGCTGCCAAGTCTGGTTCCAATTGGTCAAGTGGATTCAGACAAGAAGATTTTTCAATAAATTTTACCATACGGCCTTATATTAAAATAAGTTCGGTTGTGGCGGCCACCTTGGTTCACAGTCCGGGTCATCGGACATATTTCTGAAAGAGGACCTCCTAAGGACCATTGCTGCCAAGTCTGGTTCCAATTGGTCAAGTGGTTTCAGACAATATAATTTTTTAATGATTTTTCCCTTAGTGTCCTATGTTAAATTCGGTTGTGGCAGTCATCTTGGTTGACAGTCCGGGTCATCGGACACACGTCTTAAAGAGGACCATCTAAGGACCATTGCTTCCAAGTCTAGTTCTAATTGGCTTAGTGGTTTCAGACAAGAATATTTTTGAGTGAATTTCCCATAGGGTCCTATGTTAAAGTAAGTTCGGCCGTGGCGGCCATCTTGGTTCACAGTCCACAAAATTGGACACATTTCTGAAAGAGGACCTCCTAAGGACCATTGCTGCTAAGTCTAGTTCCAATTGGTCAAGTGGTTTCAGACAAGATTTTTCAATGAATTTTGCCATAGGGCCCTATGTTAAACTAAGTTCGGGCACTGCGGCCATGTTTGTCGCATGATCTGTGCAAAATGAGAAAACTTTGTAAAAACCTCCCACTGACGCTTCTTGTCAAGTTTCATTCCGTTTGAACAAGGAGTTCCACAGAAAAAAATGTTTTTTTTTAAATCAACCAATGAGAAACAAGAATTTTCCATGGTGGTCATGTTTGTTATCCGATCAGGACAAAATGATGAAACTTTGTAAAGAACCTCCCATAGATGCTTCCTGTCAAGTTTCGTTCTATTTGGCCAAGATATTTCAGAGAAGATTTTTTAAAATCTGCCAATCAGAAACAAGAGCTGCCCAATGGCGGCCATATTTGTAGTCCGATCGGAACGAAATGAGGAAACTTTATAAAGGACACCACGTATATGCTTCCTGTCAAGTTTTGTTCCATTTGGCCAAGCAGTTTCAGAGAAGATTTTTGAAAACTCAGCCAATCAAAAACAACAATTGCCCATGGCCGCCATGTTTGTTGTCCGATCGGGACGAAATGGAAAAAAGTGGCAAAACTCACAAAACAAAAATTGTGTAATACATGTAATAATCAAAGCAGAAAACCTCTATAACCATACAGAATTACGCCAAAGATTTCCAGAGGTCAAACTTTAAAGATTTAGTTAATCTTTAATCCAAATATGGGTTATAGTTTAAAAAATATACAAAGAAGAATGACTTAATCAAACATAATGTTATTACGTCCAAAGGAAAACAGAAGATTAATACTTAAACTGACCGTATAGAATAATATCATAAACATACATAATACTACAGTTGGATAGATTATATACACTTCACCTATACATTGGATATGTTGTATACAACATTTGTTTAGTAGAAATACATGGGCACAGGCAAATTATTATTTGAGGTGGTGCCGGAAGTGACGTCATCGGAAGCAGAAATAACGTCACAGGAAGTGACGTGACCGGAACCGGAAGTACCGGAAGTGGTTTGCGCGTATGCGCAACCGAAATTAGTAGATTTCCCCGCCATTTTCCCATTATTACACCCACATAACACGGGAGTGCCCCCTGATCCAAAATGTAGTCTCTGTGATTTTATTATAAAAAAAATTCTAAAAAGAAAGAAATTAAAAAATGGAATAAAAAAGGAGGGTTTAATTCAGCCTGCAGAAGTAGTCAGTCACAAACCTGGATAAATGCAGTTATCTTTCCTGTCACGTTTTCCGAAACATCTATCGTTTCGATAACCGGAATTCATTTTGTGTTCATGTTTCAGTCCTGTTGACGTCACGGCATCGTTATTGTTGACAAACCTCGGTGGAACCTAAGCTCTTTTTTTATACTTTTATTCGATAACTGCATAATTCTGAAGTATTTCATACCGTTGTTTTGCAATGCAAAATATTTATTATATCCATAATAATAACCTTTTTGTGGGGCTTCAATAACTTTAACAGCCGTAGATTATTAACAGAATTTCTTATCAGTGATCATAATTTAGAGGTGGAGCTGGGACGCTATAAAAAAATACCCCGTGAACAAAGAACATGCAAAATTTGTAATGTTCTTGATGATGAATATCATTTCTTCTTAAATTGTAAAATCAATAAGGAAATACGAATAAAGTTTTACTACAGTTTGATAGATTATATACACTTCACCTATACATTGGATATGTTGTATACATTTGTTTAGTAGAAATACATGGGCACAGGCAAATTATTATTTGAGGTGGTGCCGGAAGTGACGTCATCGGAAGCAGAAATAACGTCACAGGAAGTGACGTGACCGGAACCGGAAGTATTACGAATTATTCTAAATCCAGATATGAATGTTTTGTCCGGTGTTTTTGATTTTATAAAGCAGTCTTTGGAATTGTGAAAATGAGATCAAATTGAAAATGAGGTCAAGTACAAACATATTTGGAACTATAATAACTTTATTTATGTATGTATCTTGTGTTATGTATTTTATATATTGTGTATAATATGTTACTGTTTGTATTTGCTCAACACGTCAGGGTTTGATTTGCAATAAAGTTCTAAAGTTCTTATTTACTCACTTCCTTCAAGCGGTTCCATGGTGTAATGGTTAGCACTCTGGACTCTGAATCCAGCGATCCGAGTTCAAATCTCGGATCCGAGTTCAAATCTCGGTGGAACCTCATTTTTTTATTTCGTACCAAGGCTTTGTTTCTGAATTACTTTATGTCGTTATTTTTGAAATGCAAAAAATAAATATTTTAGAGGGATCGAGCGCACCTTTGTTATGATGGACATGGTGTAATTTCCAGAGGCGTAGTCTCCCGTGTGGGTCCCGGGGACACAATAGAATAGGCCCACAGCTCCTCGGCTTGGCGTAAGAGTCCCCTAAAGAGGCGACATTTTTGCCGTGTGTCGCAAACCCGTGTCGGTAATAGGGAGTGTTCCTAGATGGCCGGAAAACGGTTCCGATCACCATCTGGGGCACAATCTTTACCTAGACGGGAAGCCGGATGGACCCGATTCGGTCAATCGGCTGGTCACATCAATCTCCTTACAATAATTTATTTATGTTTTTAATTTTCTAAAATGAGTTATCTAAATTCTAAATTGCTGATATATGGGATTGGTGTTTATGGGTCACAAAATTCAGCAGGTTTACTTATTTACTTTTCAATTTGGCATTGCATTTTGTTATTGTTGTTGTTTTTTATTTATTATTTCTGAATATTTAATTCCAAAGAATAGTATTAACCATTTCTTTATTCAAAATATTATTCATAATGTTTTCCCCTTCAATTATTTGTGTTACATACTTTGTTTGGACCTTTATTTTGGCAAAATTTAATTATTTGTTCATCCGGTTCCAAAAATGGCTCGATGGTCCCGGTCCAGCCTTTTAATGGTCATGTCTTGCCCTCTGTGTTTTCTCGTGCTTGTCTGAAGAGACCCAAAGGAACCCTTAATGAAACCGAGGTACAATGGGATGGGATGGGTGGTATGCATGTACCGATGTAGGTTGATGTTTGGGTTCTGGGGTCTTGGATGATAACACTGACGGAGGCATAGAGAAGGCGGTGGCTGATGGGGCAAGGCTTCCTCGGCTTAATGAGGCCACATGTTTGCCGTGTGTGGATACCCGTAAGGATAGAGGACGGGATCCTGGTGGTTGAAAAACGCCACTTTGGCCCTTACTTTATCTAAAACGGGCGGTCGGATGGGCCCGGTCCTGATCAATCGGCTGGTCACGCCAAGCCCTTGAACTTGACCTGTTTCCAAAATGTACAACACTAGTACCATTAATATAGGTTTGGTTCAAGAAGGCGGTGGCTCATGGGTCAATCGAGTAGATGAAACTTTAGGCGGTTGAATCGCCAGGTAACCCTGGCACGAGGCATGCGCCTGTAGAAAAGTACTCTATTCGAGTATCCTGTCCTTGTAGCCCTAGTGTCTGTCACATATGCGGCAGGCATACATCGTTTTGGTGCTGCTCCGAGGTGGGCGGGGAGCAAGGGCAGCGAAACATATACATTAACCATGGTACTTCAAAACGAAAACCCAAAACCAACCAGTAAAATAAATAAAAGAAAATTACAACAAGATTCACGTGATGACGAAGACATTCCAAATAAAATTTTAAACACAAATTCAGATATTTTCCCTAAATTCATTGTCTTGAGCAGTACGAACAAAGAAATGCCTTTAATTAAATTGTCCCCCTTCATTATACAGAAAAAAATCCAATCAGTCGCCGGTACCGTAAAAAAAGTAACAAAAATGAAAAGTGGATGTCTGCTCGTTGAATGCACGAGACAGCAGCAGTCCAAAAATCTTTTGTCTATGACGACAATTATGGACCTTGCTGTCTCTGCCACTCCACACAGAAATCTAAACTATTGTCAAGGTATTATCAGAGATCGAGACCGTGATCTAATTGAAATGTCAGAGGAAGAAATTTGCGACGAACTGAAATCTCAACACGTATCAAAAGTTAAGCGCTTCACTAAAAGATCTGAAAACACAATGATTAAACTGAATACATATCTTTTACAATTTGAACTTCCGAAAACCCCCGATCATATATACATAGGACCTTACAGAAAACGAGTTGACCCTTTCGTTCCTAACCCGACCCGTTGTTTCAAATGCCAAAAGTTTGGACACGGGAAGAGTTCTTGTAGGGGAACAGAAAGGTGTGTCAAGTGTTCTGTTGAGGGACATTCCAGTTTTGAATGTGAAGGGGAAACAAAATGTACAAACTGTGGTGGTAATCACATGGCCAATTCCAGAACTTGTGACGTTTACAAAAAGGAGCTTGAAATCCAAAAAATCAAAGTTGATAAAAATCTGAGTTATCAAGAAGCTCGCAAAATGTTCTCCATCTCTGATAATAAAACTCCAAATACTTCCTACGTTGACAAAGTTAAAGGTCCTACAACCTCCAGAACACAGAGTGTTCAAACAGTATTTACATGGCCGCACGGCAATGAACTTCCAATCCTTATGTCTACATTAACTTCATCCAAATCAAGTTCTAAAACTACATTGCAATCCACCAGCTCTTCGCAAACAGAAGCTTCATCTCTTACATTCAACCATTCTGAGATGGATGACATACACCTCAACTCGCACGTTGAGAAAAAGATGCACGAAGAGCTCGGGAGAAAACTCGAAACAACCTCTAACAAATCTGCGAATGCTGCTTCAAATACAAAATCTCAATCCTCAACACAAGAGCCTTCAACTTCCTCTAATAAACAGTCGTCGTCTCAGAAGTCTTCCAATAAACAGTCTTCACCTAAAAAGTCAAACAAACAGTCTTTGTCATCACAACAACAAAGTAAACGTTCGTCTTCAGCTGAAAAATTCAAGCAGAACACTGGCCGTTTAAAAAAAGCTGAAAAACACTTAGTAAAGTTTCAGACGCTGTCATCAGAATATTGTGATGATGACAGCCAAATGGAAGTTACCCCAGATGATTATTCTGAATCAGTCTGGGGTGACCCCATTTCAGATGTCTCTGTGCGGAGGAATAGGAGCTCTTCCCCACAGGCGGGGCATAGTTCCAAATTTTCTCCTATTCGTCCGCCCAGAAAATGAGTAACATAATTCAATGGAATTGTCGGGGTTTAAAAACTAACCTTCTTGAGCTATCGTTGCTAGTACAAACATTCCTTCCTGTTGCCTTTTGTCTTCAGGAAACTCACTTAAAAGAAAACGATTCTATAAATGTTAAAAACTATACTCTATACAGTACTTATGTTGGAAAGGACGAAAGAGCCGCAGGCGGCTCTTCGATCCTTGTTAGAAATAACATCATTCACAGTCAAGTTAATCTAACAACAAATCTGCAAGCCGTCGCTGTCCGAGCTTCTCTTGGAAAAACTGTTACCATATGTTCAATATATATTCCTCCAAATTCTGCCTTCGATTCTCAAGAACTCAGATCTTTAATCAGTCAGTTGCCAACTCCTTTTCTCCTGCTGGGAGATTTTAATGCTCACAACCCCATTTGGGGTAGCCATTTGCAAAATGATAAAGGCAAGAAAATGGAAGATTTACTAAATCAGGAAGGATTGTGTGTATTCAACGATGGTTCTGATACTTACCTTCATCCGGGGAATGGTTGTTACTCGGTTATTGATTTAACAATCTGGCGCGTCCATGATGATTTATGTGGAAGTGGCCACTTTCCAATTATACTTGAAGATATGTTTCCTACTTCATCCGAGAGAGTTGCTCGCTGGAAATTTGACAAAGCCAACTGGCCTTTGTTCGAGTAACTCTGTCGAGATGAACTTAAAACAGGTGCTTTCGATAATGTTAGTGATCCAGTCCTTAAATTCAACGAAGGGTTGGTGTCAATAGCCGAGAGAACCATTCCTAAAACCTCGACAAGTCCAAAACAACCCAGCAAACCGTGGTTTGATGATGATTGTGAGGAAGTGAAGAAAAACAGGAAGAAGGCCGAACGACGATTCAATCTACATCCAACCCAGGATAATTTAAGTAATTTCCGAATATTTCGTGCGAAAGCACGCCGAACATTTAAACAAAAGAGACGAAAGTGTTGGCAAAATTTTGTCTCAAAAATAAACTCTTATACTCCTATGAACAAAGTTTGGAATTTTATACAAAAAATTAATGGAAAAAATAAGAAAGCCAGTCTTCACCATCTGAAAGATGGTCAGACTCTTTTAACGTCAGAAAATGATATCTCCCAAAAACTTGGAGAAACCTTTTCAAAAAATTATTCTACAAATTACTCTCAGGAATTTCAACGTATTAAAAACCGAACCGAAAAAACCAAACTTAACTTTAGATCGAACAATTCAGAAGACTACAACCGCCCTTTCTCTATGGATGAACTAAACAATTCTTTGGCAAAAGCTCATGTTACAGCTTGTGGCCCTGATGACATACATTATAAACTTCTTAAACATCTTCCTGATACATCATTACAGACACTTTTGGATATACTTAATAACATTTGGGAAACTGGTGACTTGCCCTCTTTGTGGAAGCTGGCCACAGTTGTCCCTATTCCAAAACCTGGGAAGGATCATTTTGAACCGTCGAATTATCGGCCAATTGCACTCACAAGTTGCGTTTGTAAGACAATGGAACGGATGATCAACGACCGACTTGTCTGGTTCCTTGAGGCGAATGGCCTCCTGTCCAATATACAGTGTGGGTTCAGACAAGGCAGAAGCACGTTGGATCATCTTGTTCGCTTCGAATCCTTTATTCGTAACGGGATTGCTAAAGGTGAACATGTGGTGTCGGTCTTTTTCGATCTTGAAAAAGCCTACGATACCACATGGAAATATGGCATTTTAAAAGACCTAAATGATATGGGGTTGAAAGGTAGGTTACCTACCTTCATTGAAAACTTCCTTTCAGACAGACAGTTCAAGGTAAAGGTTAACACGACTATGTCTGACCCTTTTGAACAAGAGATGGGTGTTAATCAGGGAAGTATCCTCTCCGTCACTTTATTTAGTATAAAAATAAACAGTTTAGCTAAAACATTAAAACAAAATGTTGAAGGCTCCCTGTATGTAGATGACTTTTTGATATGTTATAGGGCTAAAAATATGAACAATATTGAAAAACAACTACAGTTCTCTTTAAATAAAATTGAAAAATGGGCTATGGAAAATGGTTTTAAATTTTCCAACTCCAAAACAGTATGTATGCATTTTTGCAATAAACGAAAACTGCATTTGGGCCCCGAACTAAAAATTTATAATTCTCCGATTAAAGTCGTCAAAGAAACAAAATTTCTAGGTATTCTGTTTGACAATAAACTTACCTTTCTACCCCATATCAAAATGCTTAAAGCTAAATGCTTGAAAGCATTGGATATTTTAAAAGTTGACTTGGGTGCTGATAAAAACATATTGTTAAATTTATATCGATCACTTGTGCGATCAAAACTTGATTATGGTTCAATTATATATGGATCTGCTCGCAAATCCTACATACAAATTTTAGATACTGTTCACCACCAAGGCCTACGTTTGGCCTTGGGGGCGTTCAGAACGTCTCCTGTGGAGAGTTTATATGTAGAGGCGAACGAACCGTCTCTTTATAATCGTCGGACAAAACTTGGTTTACAAGACTTAACCAAGCTAAAAGCATATCCTTCAAATCCTGCCTATGACTGTGTTTTCAAACCTCTCTATGAGGACATATTTGAACAACATGAAAATAAAATTCCTCCGTTTGGTATCTGGATGAAACCGCATATTTCTGGTTCTAACATCAACCTGATGAAATTGCCCCCATTAATATACCTCAATCACCACCTTGGCCTGTACCCAAACCTATGTTTATTTTTGACTTAAGAAAACATAAAAAGTCCGAACCAAACCCTATTCTTATTCAACAAGACTTTGCTGAAATAAAATCAAAGTTTGAATTTCATGATTCTATTTATACTGATGGGTCGAAGGACGGGGACAAAGTGGCTGACGCTGCTGTCTGTGGACAGCAAGCAGCAACTCTCCGTCTTCCATCCTCCAGTTCCATTTTTACTGCTGAAGCCAGAGCCTTAATTCTTGCTTTAAAGTTTGCTAGAACATCTGAAAAACTTAAGTTTCTTATTTGTTCAGATTCACTTTCGTGTTTAATGGCAATAGGAGGTCAGAAATATAAAAACCCTTTAATTGCCCATATTATTGAATTTTATAAAAGACTTGTCCAAATGGGCAAAGAAATAATTTTTCTCTGGGTACCAAGTCATATTGGTATTAAGGGAAACACAGTCGTAGATAGAATAGCGAAGGATGCTTTAGATGACCCCATAACTAATATGTCAGTGCCTTATTCTGATTTTAAAGCTTTAATATACAAATATGTTTTACGTCTGTGGCAGTCCCGGTGGGATCTGCTTACAGACAATAAATTACATTCTATAGAGCCAACTGTTGGCAAGAATGTTTGTTTCTTCGGTAAAAGCCGAAGAGACCAAGTTGTTTTAACTAGATGTCGCATTGGCCACACAAGGACGACTCATTCTTTTATTTTAGAGAATGAGCCGCCTCCTGAATGTATACCCTGTCAATGTCGACACAGTATTAGACATCTTTTAATTGACTGTGTAGATAAATCCGACATTATTTGTCGGTACTACACAGTCAACATTATGAAAGATTTATTTACAAAGGTTGCTGGCAACCGTATTTTACAATATTTGAAGGACGTGGGACTATATTCGAGAATATAGTCTGACTGTATTCCTGATTATAGTCCTTAACCATAATTTTAATTTGTTATATGTTGTGACTGATTTTATTGCACTGTTTGTATTTATGCGATAGCGTTTCTGTGATATTATTCAAGTCTGTGATATTGTAAAATGTTTTGTAACGTTTTTTTTTTGTCTGTTTGTTTTTTTTTATTGTTTATACTGCCATATCTTACTTGTAAATAGTCTATTGGTTTTAGATGTTATGTTAAATTTTAACAACTTCCATTCAAATTAGTTCTCGCCGTGATATTGGCTGCAATATCGCCAGCTCGGCGTTAAAAAATATTCAATCAATCAATCAATCAACCAGAACCGAAGTTTGTTCGGTTGATATGTTTGAAGGACAGTGACATTGTAAAGTCAGGTATCATTTGAAAGATTAACCTAATGTGAGTCTAAATTGACATTTATTAGAACAAAATATCGATTTATGAAATACCCTCGCTGTTGCGAAAATGTCGCTCAGTGGGGGTCTTGTGAAGGCGAGACTTATAGAAAAGTCAATGGGTTGCATGGAGAAGACACGTCAAGGTTCCGGAGAAAGAATGAGGTAGGGAAGGGTAACGATGAATTTTTAAGAGATAATTCAAATACACCGAAAAGTAAACACGGCGGAAAAATATATGCTAAAGAAGCTACTGTCAAGATTAATGAGATTAATATAAACATTGTTGGTGCTATGGTAATCATAGAAGCTGTAGAAGAAGTATGTGCACAAAATACAGTTTTGGCTGATGGATACTATTGAAAATGCAAATAAACTTGCTGAAGGTATAGAGATTATTGGTAAAGAATATGACTGTACATTAATAAAATCAGATGCAATTGTCGTATCCTTTTTACACATTCCCGCTTATGTTGAAGATAAGGAACTTATATCAAAACTTGAAGCGAAAAATATCAAAATAATTTCAAAAGTTTTTAGGCGGACATATCCATCAACGGAAGTTGCAGATGGCACTAGGTATGTAAAAGTTAAATTTCCACCTGGAATGGTTTCTCTAGCGTGGTCAATGGCATTTGATACGTCAGAAGGAAGGAGGTATTTTAAGGTAGTACATAACAATCAAACCAAAGTATGCTCAAACTGTTTATCCCCTGATCATATTCAAAGAAACTGTCCTAATATTAAATGTCGTGGATGTGGATTACATGGTCATAAATCAAGAAACTGCAATGCCCTTAGGTGCAAGAAATATAATAAACTTCCACTAGTATGTGAATGTAGACCAGAACCAAATTATCAGGAAAATGAGAATAGTATTTGGAACCTTGATTCTGATTTAATGCAAAATCCGGCGCCAGAAAGAACGAATGAAGATTTCTCAGAATTTGGAGATGTGGAAAATTCTGAAGACGAAAATACACTAGATTTTGAACATTTACCTGATTATAGTGAAACGATAGGTTGTAAATGGTGTCATCGTATGGTATGTATCTGTGCATGTAAATATTGTGAACAATGGTATCATCAATGTGTCTGTGAATATAACAATGATGAGGATGAAGTATTTAGTGAGAATAATACAGGCGATCAGGATAAAGAAGAAGTACAAGTGTTAAATGCATTGCAGGTAGACTCAAATGAGATTACTGACAGCGTTCGAAATGGTAATGAAAAAGCTGTTGATGAAAAGAAGCATGATAGCAGTGAAGCTCGTTTAGTGAAAAAACAGAGTGATGATTCAGAACTTGAAAGGAAGGAAAATGAGAGTTCTGCTGGTGTCGGTTATGACAACAGTGGAACTCAGTTGGTAAAAGATCAAAATTCCTCTTTTGGTAGTAATGATATTACTCCGATGGAGGAGGGAAAGATAGCAGAGATGTCTGGTGGGTGTCCAATTGACAGTACTAGACAGGAAACAAAAACAATTCATGTCACCACTTTTTGTGTTGATAAAAACACAGAGGGGGTGGACAAGATTTGGGACCTGTCTGTGGTGGGGAGACTGTGGCAGATGGGGGAGACACTTATCGAAACGTTGATGATGAAATTTTTTTCAAAGGTAGAAAATCAAAAAAGAAATTTCTGAAAAATTTTGATGTTAAGAATGATAGATCCAGATCTAGATCCCCGTATCAAAAGACTAATAATGGCAGTGTTTAATATGAAAATTGTGTTTCTATTAATTATAATGGTTGTAATAGCATCACACAACTGTAATGGACTAAAGAACATTGACAATTTAAAGAACTATTTAGCCTATGTAAATGAGCAGAGATACAGTATTTGTTTATTACAAGAGACCTTTTGGAGTGACAATTTTGTTGACTCTATTTCACATTTGTATGAAGGCAATATTATTAGTTGTAATAATGATACAAATAGGCAAGGTGTTGCTGTATTAGTTAATAACTGTATAAAAGATAAAGTAAAATTTGTACATAAAGATGAAAAGGGCCGGTTTTTGCATGTTACCTATGAAGATAATGAAAAATGTTTCAATTTAATTAATTTATATGCTCCAAACAATACAAAAGATAGAGAAATATTTTTCAATTTTGTATACAATTATATAAGAGAATTAGATAATATTATCTTAGCTGGGGATTTTAATAATTCACTGTCTCTTTTAGACAGATGTAGTAAAACAGGTCATATTGAGGACAATGCATATAGAACACTTATGAAAATTGTAACTGATAACAATATATATGATATATGGAGAGCAAGGAATAAAAATATTAAGCAATACTCCTTTAAAAGGATATGTAGTGGTGTATTACAACAGAGTAGAATAGACTATTTTTTGATAAGTCACTCTCTGTCTGTTAATGTACAAAGTGTATATTATTGTGAAACAAGTATGAGTGATCATAATTTTGTAGTTTTGAAATTTAACACTGATAATATAGAAAGAGGTCCTGGTCTCTGGATATTGAACAATACTGTATTGGGTGATGATGATTATGTTCAAAATGTTATAAAAATAATTGAAGAGCAGAAAGAGTGTCCATTGTATACTTCTGATATTTTAATATGGTGGGATAACTTAAAGTTTAAGATTAAGAAATACTCCCAAATATATAGTCAAAAAAAGAAGAAAGAGAAAACTAAGGAATATTTTTATTTACAAAATAAATTTAAAAGAATGTCTCAAGATTATGCAGAAAATAAGAAAATTGACATAACTCTTTTTGAAAATATGAAAGCTGAATTGAAAGATTATGAGTCTGATATCTGTAAAGGTGCTGTTTTAAGAAGCAAAGCAAAGTGGGCTGTAGATTCTGATTGTAATTCGAAGTATTTTCTTAATTTAGAAAAATATAAACAGGAATATAATAGTATTAAGGAGTTGTTATGTAGTGATGATAGAATTGTTTTCGATACTGATAGTATATTGGATGAACAGTACAAATAATATAGCAATTTATATTCATGTGTTGATATTGATAAGGATAAGATGAATGAATTGTTAGATTTTAATGATGCTAAAGTTGATGATACTGATAAAGAAATGTGTGATGATGAGGTTAGTGAGGAAGAAATTAGAAAAGCATTATGGGAAATGTCATGTAATAAAAGCCCTGGTTCAGATGGACTGACGGTAGAGTTCTACAGACATTTTTATACATATTTACAAGATATTTTTATGAAAATTGTTAGAAATATACATGAAAAGAAAACATTATCAAGGTCAATGAAATGCGGAATATTAAGTTTAATATATAAGAAAAAAGACGATAAAAGATTGTTAAAAAATTATAGACCTATTTCTTTATTGCAAGTTGATTACAAAATAATTGCAAGAGTAATGGCTAACAGATCTAAGTTGGTTCTTCCAAAATTAGTTTCTGAGAATCAGTCATGCTGTGTTATAGGGAAAGATATTGCAGATACAATTTGTAACATACGGGATATAATTGACATTGTTGAAACTGATCAGTTAGAAGGTTATGTCTTCAAATTTGATCAAGATAAAGCATTCGACAGGGTGAGTCATGAATATCTAATAGCAACTTTAAAACGTTTTGGATTTGGTGATGAATTTATTAAATGGATTGAAATATTGTATACTGAAATTTGTAGTTCAGTCAAATGTAATGGTTTTCTTACCAAATATTTTAAAATTAAAAATGGAATACGACAAGGGTGCCCAATAAGCGCTCTGTTATATGTATTAGCAGCTGAATCCGTACAGAGTGCATTAAGAAAAATGTAAATATACTTGGATATCTATTCCACAGTGTGGTAGAATTGGATTAGCGTTTCAACATGCAGATGATACGACATTAACGGTTTGAGATCATGAATCTATTGATGAAGCTTTTAAACTTTTTGAATTGTATTCTGCGGGTTCAGGTCCTAAAATAAAGTCAGGACTGGTTTTTTGCCAGTCTCCGCTATTGTTGAAATGGTTCAAAGTCAAAATAATACCATAGATGTTAATACAATCAAGAATCAATATTTAAAATTACTTTCTGTATTGCCAGAGATGTGGAAACGCATTGTTAATAAAAATGTTAATACCAGATGTCTGCAGAATTGTTCAGAATTTGACTTGGATGTTAAATATAAGAAACTAAAATTTTCTCTCTGTACTGTTAGAATATTTTATTCAGTTTTAAGAGATATTGTTTTTGAAAAATCAAACTGTGTAGCCTTTTGGGAAAACTATTTCAATGAAAGCATTAATTTTTCTTCTGTTTGGAAGATGGTAAATCTTAAGTGGAAAACGCCAGATATAATTGAACTTGATTTCAAAATTGTTCACAGTAGGATTTTTACTAATGAAAAATTGTACAAAATGGGTTTACTAGACAGACATAATTGTAAAGTCTGTAGTACAGAAAAAGAAGATTTGTTGCATATATTTATGTCATGTAGAAAGTTACAGGTATTTCACAACTAGTTGGAAAATATCATGGAAGTATTGTTTGAAAATTGTGACAGTGACAAAATATCAATGGTAAAATATGAAAAACTTATGTTTATTGGACAAAATGGTACAATTAAAGGTGTCAACATATACTTTTTGAATTTCATTTTTTCAATTGCTAGATTTTGTATTTTTAAACGAAGAAATCTTTTAGGAATGAAAAATCAAAACTTAGATTTGATCAGATTTTTTAAGTACACATTAAGACATTATGTATCATATTTCCATATGTACTGTTGTAAAATGTACAATAACAGATCTGTATTTGACAAATATTTCCTAAAGGACAATCCAATTGTTTTGGAAACAGAAGATATTCTTCTATTTAATGTTTAGAAACAAAATTGTTTAAAATAACAGTAACATTGTTAAATGTAATAATTAATACTGTGATATATTACATTTGATATCATAATTTTATTCATTTATGTTTTATGAATTATTTTAATAAAGATAAAAAAAAGCACTCTGGACTCTAAATCCAGCGATCCGAGTTTAAATCTCGGTGGAACCTCATTTTTTTATTTCGTACCAAGGCTTTGTTTCTGAATTACTTTATGTCGTTATTTTTGAAATGCAAAAAATAAATATTTTATAGCGGAAAAATTTATCTGCCATACCATCTTCTGTGGGGCTTGCACCTGATAAGTATGAAATAGCAGTCATTTGTCGTAAGGTTCTGTGGTGTAATGGTTAGCACTCTGGACTTTGAATCCAGCGATCCGAGTCCAAATCTCGGTGGAACCTAAGCTCTTTTTTTATACTTTTATTGGATAACTGATTCTGAAGTATTTCATACCTTGTGGTTTTGCAATGCAAAATATTTATTATATCCATAACAATGTTTGTGGCAAACACAATACAAAACATATGAAAGTACAAACTGTAGTACATGTTTAGATTAAGAGACTTCTGACCTCAGTTCTAATGACCGTTTTAAAAAGAAACCAATAATTCTTACAGGCCTGAATGAAGATGGATTTAATAAATATGATTTTTTTTTTTGATTTTATCGAAAATTTTAAAGTTAATATTCTCTGCAAGATTATCTAAATTACCAATAGGTATTATATAAAAGAAAAAAATGTATATGTAGAATATATAGCGATAAATATCCTAATTTACTCATTTACTTCAAGCGGTTCCATGGTGTAATGGTTAGCAGTCTGGACTCTGAATCCAGGAATCCGAGTTCAAATCTCGGTGGAACCTTTCCCTTTTTTATTTCTTTCCAAGGCTTTGATTCTGAATTATTTTATGTCGTTATTTTTGAAATGCAAAAAAATAAATATTTTATAGAGGAAAAATTTATCTGCCATACCATCTTCTGTGGGGCTTGCAACCTCATAAGTATGAAATCGCAGGCATTTGTCATAAGGTTCCATGGTGTAATGGTTAGCACTCTGGACTTTGAATCTAGCGATCCGAGTTCAAATTTCGGTGGAACCTAAGCTCTTTCTTTTATACTTTTATTCGATAACTGCATGATTCTCAAGTATTTTATATCTTGGTTTTGCAATGCAAAATATTTATTATAACCATAATAATAACTTTATTGTGGGGCTTGAAATATAACTTTAACAGCCGTAGATTATTAACAGAATTTCGTATCAGTGATCATAATTTAGAGGTCGAGCAGGGACGCTATAAAAAGATACACCGTGAACAAAGAACATGCAAAATTTGTAATGTTCTTGATGATGAATATCATTTCTTCTTAAATTGCAAAATCAATAAGGAAATACGAATAAAGTTTCAAAATGATATTATAAATGTGTACCCTAATTATAACCAGCTTGCCTCTCTAGATAAATTACGAATTATCCTAAATCCAGATATGAATGTTTTGTCCGGTGTTTTTGATTTTATAAAGCAGTCTTTGGAATTGTGAAAATGAGATCCATATTGGTCAAGTGCAAACATATTTGGAACTATAATAACTGTATTTATGTATGTATCTTGTGTTATGTATTTTATATATTGTATATTATATGTTAAGGTTTGTATTTGCTCAACCCGTTCAGGGTTTGATTTGCAATAAAGTTCTAAAGTTCTTATTTACTCACTTCCTTCAAGCGGTTTCATGGTGTAATGGTTAGCACTCTGGACTCTGAATCCAGCGATCCGAGTTCAAATCTCGGTGGAACCTCATTTTTTATTTCGTTCCAAGGCTTTGTTTCTGAATTATTTTATGTCGTTATTTTTGAAATGCAAAAAATAAATATTTTATAGCTGAAAAATTTATCTGCCATACCATCTTCTGTGGGGCTTGCACCTGATAAGTATGAAATAGCAGTCATTTGTCATAAGGTTCCATGGTGTAATGGTTAGCACTCTGGACTCTGAATCTAGCGATCCGAGTTCAAATCTCGGTGGAACCTAAGCTCTTTTTTTATACTTTTATTGGATAACTGATTCTGAAGTATTTCATACCTTGGTTTTGCAATGCAAAATATTTATTATATCCATAATAATAACTTTATTGTCATTAAACAGTAATAACAATGTTTGTGGCAAACACAATACAAAACATATAAAAGTACAAACTGTAGTACATGTTTATATTAAGCGACTTCTGACCTCAGTTTTAATGACCGTTTTAAAAAGAAACCAATAATTCTTACAGGCCTGAATGAAGATGGATTTAATAAATATGAATTTTTTTTCATTTTATCGAAAATTTTAAAGTTAATATTCTCTGCAAGATTATCTAAATTAGCAAATAGGTATTATATAAAAGAAAAAATGTATATGTAGAAGTTATAGCGATAAATATCCTAATTTACTCATTTACTTCAAGCGGTTCAATGGTGTACAATGGTTAGCACTCTGGACTCTGAATCCAGCGATCCGAGTTCAAATCTCGGTGGAACCTTTCCCTTTTTTATTTCGTTCCAAGGCTTTGATTCTGAATTATTTATGTCGTTATTTTTGAAATGCAAAAAAATAAATATTTTATAGAGGAAAAATTTATCTGCCATACCATCTTCTGTGGGGCTTGCAACCTCATAAGTATGAAATCGCAGGCATTTGTCATAAGGTTCCATTGTGTAATGGTCTTTGAATCCAGCGATCCGAGTTCAAATCTCGGTGGAACCTAAGCTCTTTTTTATACTTTTATTCGATAACTGCATGATTCTCAAGTATTTTATACCTTGGTTTTACAATGCTGTACTGACTTGTCCGAAGATTTTTCATGATTTTTCCGAATGTTAACTTTCATTTATTATCTTTGTCATTTCTTTCCCCTCTTTGTCATTTTCCTCTTTATTTACATTCTCACGCTGATGTCTCAGCATCATTTATTGACATATCTGCCAGATCCCGGCACAGTGTAGGTTTATAGCATATTATCAATTGTGTTTTGATGACGTATTAAACGTGGTAAATGCAATGATGACAATAATATGCCACGTCACCAAATTATTTGTTTTATTGTTTTGCAGACGTTTGTTATTACTGGTAAACATCTAGAGACAACAATACACTATAAAAATGTTCTATATACATACAAATACTCTTTTTAATAATTTTTGGATGATTCTTAGCACCCCCCTCTTTTCGACGTTTTTAAAAGTATGGAAAGCAGTTTGTGTTATAATTTGCATACATAATTTTTTATACTCGACGAGTTTTCAACACACTAAAAGCTGCACATATCATTTTACACACAATTATGCAACCAAACTTGTTATTGCTTTTATTTTTCAAGTGAATATATGGAACACAATTAGTGTCATAAGTCAGCTTTGTATTTTTGTATGTTTTGTCTTACATTTTTGATTGATAGGTTTTATATTGTGTTTTTATTTGTTCTTTCAGCTTTTTACCGTTCATTTTGGAATTTTACTCGCCTGTCATCAATTGTAATCATTCATTGAACACCAGCATACCTTTGTTATTCATGCTACCTTGTGTTAATAGAGTGGATTATATGACAATAAATAAAACGGTTATCTTTAATGAAGTCCATTATTTGATGCCCAGCAAGAAATAGATGAGAGTCATTACAGTAAAAAGACTTAGGAGTTTCACCTGGCAAGTGATATAACATACCTGGTATTCAAGATGGCTGGTGTAGGAGACAATATTGAAACTGCGTCAAGTACAACATCCGAGATGATCAACACTGCAGATTCAGATAAAAGACTACCCACACTTACCGAGGGTGGTAAAGAACTTTTCGAAAACAAACAAAGAAAATTTCTGTTGAAAATGCAAATTGTTAAAAGTGACCTTCAGCTTTTATCAAGAAACACTGAACCATATTCTAATGAATTAACATCATTACAGGAGCTAAAAACGGAATTTATGAGTGGAACTGTCCGTTATGACACAATTTGTAAAGAATACTTAGATTTTCTTTCGAACACTGCTGAAGGCATGAATGAGGTTCATAAACTAGCACGTGAAATGCAAGATTTTACACATTTTGTGGAAACAGAAACTAGAAGAATGAATACATTCATTAATGAGTTACGTGCTATAGAAAGGGAAAATTCTGTAGGTAGCAGAAGTTCTAGGAGAAGCCACTCACCAAGAAAGACACATAATTCCTCTTCTTCATCAGTACTTGCAAGAGCAAGGGCAAAAGCTGAAGCCGCAAAAGTGAAAGTTCAATTTGCAGAGAAAGAAACTTTGTTATTGAAGGAGAAGGCACTTCTAGAAGAGAAAAAAGTCAATAGAATCAGCGAAAGTAGAACGCAAGAAAGCCGACGGTGAAGCCGATTTAGATCTGTTTTCTCGACAAAAGGAAGCAGCAGCAGTTGGAGCAGAGGCAGAAGCCTTGCCATCTGAATTCGATGAAAATATGTTACAAGTGTTGCCCGATCAACCACCGCTTGATTCGAAATCGAAAACTGCAGCATACATTAATCATGTTCAGCAACAAGTTAGTTCAACTCATATCGACCAAGGAAACACACATATCAGTAGAACATTAGACCCACGTGCCAACTCGTTCATTACCAAGAAAAATGATAATGCAGAGGCACATGTGTCAAATAATCATCTATATCCGAGTGATAGAACTCTTGCTACTAATTTCACACGTTTTTTTGTTAAAACGTGATCTCTTAATGTCAAGGTTCAATATTTTCAATGATAAAACTGAGTATTATCCATCCTGGAAGGATAGTTTCAAGAAAATAGTTAAAGAGATTGATGCGGGTTCAAGTGAGGAAATAGACCTCTTGTTAAGGTGGTCTGGTCCACATTCTAAAACACAAGTTCAAAGTATCAAAGCTACAAACACTAACAATCCGTCCAGAGCCCTTAAGCTCATCTGGGAGAGATTGAATGAGAGGTATGGTAGCCCAGAGCTAATCGATAGTGCACTCAAGAAAAAGCTAGCAGCATTTCCTCGCATTACAAACAAGGAATTTTTTAAGTTGTATGATCTGTCAGACATCTTGTCAGAAATATCATCAGTGAAAGAAAATGACAATTACAAGGTTATTTTTTCCTATTTTGACTCGTCAATTGGTGTATCGCCAATCGTTGCTAAGCTTCCATATCAGCTTCAGGATCGATGGACTACTATGGCCGTTAATTATAACGGCCAAAAAATCTATCCGCCATTTCATGTATTTGCACAGTTCATTCAGCAACAAAGCAAAGTAAAGAACAATCCAAGTTTCTCGTATGAAAGTCAACAGGCAAACACTGGTTTTAAGGATAAACTATCAACAACAAAAGGGAAACTTAATGATGTTCGTAGCAGGAAAACACACTTTGCTGAAACAAAAAATGAGAAAAGTCATCAAGGTGCGGATCCGGGTGAGAAATGTTTAATTCATGGGACAAACCATACACTTAATGATTGTCGAACATTTAAATCAAAGCCAATACAAGAACGTAGGCATTTTTTAATGTTGAACAAATTATGTCTCGGTTGTTGCCTGTCAACATCCCATTTACAACGGAACTGCCCTAATGCATTAAAATGTGGTGATTGTGGAAGTACTGATCACCCTACTGCATTACACATCAAAAATCGAGAGCAACGATCTACAGAGCCATCAGGTCATGGCGGGGAGATTAATAATAAGATAGACCAAGTTCAACATCCTATAAGATCAGCGTGCACCCAGATTTGCATGGATAAATTTGGTGGCAAATCATGCGCGAAAATCATACCAGTAGAAGCGTATCTTAGCAACAATCCAGACAAGAGGCTAAAATTATATGCTTTGATGGACGACCAATCGAATAGGACTCTAGGAAAATCAGAACGCTTCGATTACTTTGGATCTACGAGTGTTTCTGATTTTATCTTGTGAACATGTTCCGGAAAATCTCAAACATCTTGCCGAAAGCTTAGTGGTCTAGTCGTCGAGTCAATAGATAAACAAACTCAATTACATGTGCCTGACATTTTAGAATGTAACCTTATCCCAGATTCTCAAGATGAAATACCGACTCAGGAAGTTGTTTTGTTTCATCATCATCTCAATGATCTCGTAAACTTTATCCAACCCCTTGACGAAGAGTCCAAAATCTTGCTCTTAATTGGACGTGATCTCATCTCTGTTCATCATGTGCTCGATCAAAGAATAGGCCGTGAAAAATGCGCCTTACGCACAGAAACTTCCTCTGGGATGGACAGTCATTGGCGAAAACTACATTATCCAGACAAAACTCGTGTTAAAAAGACATACTTACTTTCTTCTGATAGGATTTCGATATTTCCACCGTGTACAAATGAACTTAAAATTGATGAAGTGCGAACACTTGAGGTGAATGAAACTGCATACGACAACATTGGAAAAGATGTGTTTATTCGTCGTCCTGATGATAAACCTGGACTGTCTCGTGATGACAGAGAATTTATTGATTCTATGGATACAAACTTTTTGAAGGACTCAAGTGGTAATTGGTCCGCCCCACTACCGTTTCGACAAGATCGTTAAGTTCTACCAAACAACAGGAATCTAGCATGGAAAAGAGCCAAAGGTCTAGATGCAAATCTTCGCAAAGATCTTCAGAAGCGTGAACATTTCTTCACTTTTATGGAATCAATTCTGGAAAAGGGTCATGCTGAGAAGGCCCCATATATCAACGAGGATCAGGAACAATGGTATTTGCCCATATTCGGGGTTTATCACTCCAAGAACCGTGCTGTGTTTGATTCCTATGCACACTCTTAACAATGTGTTGCTAAGTGGACCAGATTTTACAAATAATTTAATCGGTGTTCTACTCCAATTTCGAAGAGAGCAGGTGGCTATTATGGGCGATATTGAACAAATGTTCTACAGTTTCAAAGTTGATGAAAAACACAGAGACTATCTACGATTTTTCTGGTACACCGACAATGATTTTAACAAGCCACTGACAGTGTATCGCATGTGTGTGTGCATGTATTCGGCAATAGTCCTAGTCCTGCGATTGGATCATACGGACTTAGGAAGACTGCCATGGAAGGAGAAAATGTGTTTGGCTCCGATATGCTGGATTTTGTCACTAGAGACGTCTACGTTGACGATGGGTTAACTTCAAAACCTTTTAGCTCCGAAGCAATTGATCTCGTGAAGAGAACCAAATCAGCTCTAAAGTCTATTTGTAACATTCGGTTACACACGATATCTTCAAATGTTGAGTAATTCATGCATTCATTTGACAATGACGATCTTGCAAATGGTCTTAAGGATCTCGATCTTAGTTCAGATATTCCCCCAGTACAACATAGCCTTGGTATGAACTGGGACTTGCAAACAGATACTTTCATGTACCGCATCGATAGAGATGTCAAACCATATACTCGTCGAGGATTGTTGTCGACTATAAACAGTATATTTGATCCTTTTGGATACTTAGCGCCTGTAACTATAAAAGGAAAATTACTGCTGAGGTCAGTTATGACAGGACATATTATGTGGGATGAATCGTTACCCGAAGAGGTTTACAACAAGTGGGAATCGTGGAGAACGTCACTCTTCGATTTGGAAAAATCAACATTCAAACGCATGTTTGTTACTACTTCATTTAGCTCAGCGAAAATTAAAAAGATTCACATTTATTCCGATGCATCCGAGAAGGCAATAGCCGCAGTTGGTTACATACAACTAGATGACGATAAGAATTTTGGTTTTGTTATGGGGAAGGCCAAGGTTGCACCCAATCACGGCCATACGATTCCACGCTTAGAACTCTGGGGCATTGCTAGCAACAGAGATAGGACAAACAATATCCGATCAGTTAGATATACCTTTCTCTGATATTCAGTATTATACCGATAGTAGAGTCGTACTAGGATACATCTTCAATTCATCACGACGATTTTACAATTATGTTTCAAACCGAGTCGCAAAAATTCAGAGTGTCAAATTCCGAACCATGGTCTTATGTGCATACAGAGGGCAACCCAGCCGATTTAGCGACTCGATCAATAATTCCTTCGAAATTTGAAAATAGTATATGGCTATCTGGTCCGGTGATGAAAAATGATGTCGATCAATCTCTTGAAAGCTTTTCTCTCATTAACCCTGACACCGATCACGAAATACGTCCTGAAATTACAAGAAGAAAAACAACGAGTCTCGAGAATTTCTCCTTAGGATAACAACGATTCGAAAGATTTGGAAACTGGAAGTCACTCGTTAGATCAATTGCACTGATAAAGAACTTTCTTGCAAATAAAATTTCAAAAGACACTAAAATCGACACTAAGTATCAATTCAAGGATGCAGAAAAAATCATCATTAGAATAGTGCAAAACGAAATCTTTTCAGCTGAAATCGATTGTATTGAGAATGGCAAACCGCTCAATAAACATAGTACACTGTTACAGTTGAGTCCCTTTATTGACAATGAAGGCGTTCTGCGTGTTGGTGGACGTATCAAGATGGCAAATGTACAATCTGACGAAAGAAATCCAATTATAATACCAAGTAGACATTGGATAGCAACTTTGATCATTCATTTCTTTCATCAAAAGATACAGCATCAAGGCAGAAAATTTACATCGGGAGCGATACGGACAGGAGGATACTGGATAGTAGGTGAAAAGCGTCTAGTTTCTTCACTAATTCACAAATGTATTACTTGCCGTAAGCTTCGTAGGCCTACCGAACACCAGAAAATGGCTGACTTGCCTAAGGACCGTGTGGTTCCAGAACAACCATTCACGTCAATTGGTATCGACACTTTTGGGCCATGGTCTGTCATTAGCCGACGTACGAGAGGTGGGGTCGCAAATGCAAAACGTTGGGCGATCATTTTTACTTGCATGATCACGAGAGGTGTACATCTAGAAGTTGTTGGGGAAATGAGTTCCTCGTCCTTTATTATTATGGTTATATTAAATATTTTGCATTGCAAAACCAAGGTATAAAATACTTGAGAATTATGCAGTTATCGAATAAAAGTATAAAAAAGATATAACAGCTTGGCTCTCTAGATAAATTGCGAATTATTCTAAATCCAGATATGAATGTTTTGTCCGGTGTTTTTGATTTTATAAAGCAGTCTTTGGAATTGTGAACATGAGATCTATATTGGTCAAGTGCAAACATAACTGGAACTATAATAACTTTATTTATGTGTGTATCTTGTGTTATGTATTTTATGTATTGTGTATTATATGTTAATGTTTGTATTTGCTCAACCCGTTCAGGGTTTGATTTGCAATAAAGTTCTAAAGTTCTTATTTACTCACTTCCTTCAAGCGGTTCCATGGTGTAATGGTTAGCACTCTGGACTCTGAATCCAGCGATCCGAGTTCAAATCTCGGTGGAACCTCATTTTTTATTTCGTACCAAGGCTTTGTTTCTGAATTATTTTATGTCGTTATTTTTGAAATGCAAAAAATAAATATTTTATAGAGGAAAAATTTATCTGCCATACCATCTTCTGTGGGGCTTGCACCTGATAAGTATGAAATAGCAGTCATTTGTCATAAGGTTCCATGGTGTAATGGTAAGCACTCTGGACTTTGAATCCAGCGATCCGAGTTCAAATCGCGGTGGAACCTAAGCTCTTTTTTTTTATACTTTTATTCGATATCTGCATGATTCTCAAGTATTTTATACCTTGGTTTTGCAATGCAAAATATTTAATATAACCATAATAATAACTTTATTGTGGGGCTTGAAATATAACTTTAACAGCCGTAGATTATTAACAGAATTTCGTATCAGTGATCATAATTTAGAGGTCGAGCTGGGACGCTATAAAAAGATACCCCGTGAACAAAGAACATGCAAAATTTGTAATGTTCTTGATGATGAATATCATTTCTTCTTAAATTGCAAAATCAATAAGGAAATACGAATAAAGTTTCAAAATGATATTATAAATGTGTACCCTAATTATAACGAGCTTGCCTCTCTAGATAAATTACAAATTATTCTAAATCCAGATATGAATGTTTTGTCCGGTGTTTTTGATTTTATAAAGCAGTCTTTGGAATTGTGAAAATGAGATCCATATTGGTCAAGTGCAAACATATTTGGAACTATAATAACTTTATTTATGTATGTATCTTGTGTTATGTATTTTATATATTGTGTATTATATGTTAATGTTTGTATTTGCTCAACCCGTTCAGGGTTTGATGTTAGAGATTCGAATGCACCGGAAGGAAAACATGTAGTGTTTATAGGACTCTGTAAATTTTCCAAAATTGGTGAGTTTGGATGAATATATTCCAATCGAATTGTTGTACATTATATTCTTTGATGTTTAAAGTTGAAATTAAAATTGATTTTGACTAATTTCGTGTACCCTTATTCTGTTTCACGTTAACAGGATAAGAGGGAGGGGAGCCTTGGTGAAGGGGATAGTACTGAATCAGACTTCGTTGTGTTTATTTATTTTTTTCTGTGTTCGGAAAAATGGATAAAGTAGCCAATCAATATTTTCGATCTTCGAATCGACAGAAACAAAATTATGTTGTTGGTGATAAAACCTACTGAAGGGATTGTACAATTAGAATTGAACGATTAAATACAAATGCTATTAAAGAAAGGATTATTATTGAAGAGGTTGAGATTGTCACAGGACTAAATACTGTTTTAGCTGTGGTTCAACAAAGTAGAATAGATTACTTCCTTCTTAGCAGGAATATGTCATCTTTTGTACAAAGTTTGTATTATAATGTTACTAGTTTGAGTGATCATTCTTTTGTTATCATTAATTTAAATTGTACATGTATTTAAAAAGGGCCAGGACTTTGGATTTTGAACAATACATTTTTGTTTAATGAAGAATATGTGCAAAGAGTTAAAGATATTATATTACAAGAAAAAGAAAGTGAATTGTTTCATAGAGATGTTTTGGTTTGGTGGGATAATCTAAAATATAAAATTAAAAGATATTCTCAGATATTTTCATCTGATTTAGCTAAAAAGAACAAGAAAGAATATTTTAAATTAGAAAGGCAAATTGATAATCTTTGTGAAACTGCAGCTAGTGGTGTTGCAATTGATATTGCCAAATTAGAAAGTTTGAAATTAGAATTGTCAAATTTTGAAATTGAAAAGTGTAAAGGAGCAATATTGAGAGCTAAAGCTATATGGGCTGTGGAGTCTGATAAAAATACAAAATACTTTCTAAATTTAGAAAAGTACAAACAGGAGAGTAATGCTATAAAAGAATTGTTGAATGATAATGTTGATACTGTGACAGATACTGATGGTATTTTGGAATTGCAACATAGATTTTTTAGAGATTTATATTCTTGTGTAGTAACTGATGAAAATAAGATATCAGAATTATCAAATTATGTTACAAAAACAATAAATGTTGATGATAACCATATGTGTGATGATGATGTTACTGAAGAAGAATTATGTAAAGCTATTAATCAATTGTCTAAAAATAAAAGTCCAGGTTCAGATGGACTTACTGTAGAGTTTTATTGTAAATTTTATTCTGAATTAAAAGATGTGTTATTGAAATTGTTTGATGTTATTGAAGATGATAGTATTTTAAGTAGATCGATGAAGTGTGGAATTATAAGCTTGGTTTATAAGAAAAAAGGTGAAAGGAATTTTTTGAAAAATTATAGGCCAATATCTTTATTGCAAGTAGACTATAAAATTATAGCAAGAGTAATGTCAAATAGATTAAAATCTGTATTACCAAAGATAATTTCGGAAGATCAAACTTGTTGTGTAATTGGTAGAGATATTTCAAATAATATTTCAAATGTTAGAGATATTATGGAACTTGTTGAAAGAGACAATCTTGAGGGATACTTTTTAAAATTAGATCAAGCAAATGCTTTTGATAGAGTGAGTCATACATGTTAGAAGTTTTGAAGAAATTTGGTTTTGGTGGAGGATTTTTGAAATGGATTAGTATATTTTATAATGGTATAAATAGTGCTGTCAAATGTAATGGTTTTTTAACTAAGTATTTTGTCATAAAGAATGGAATTAGGCAAGGTTGTCCAATAAGTGCCTTACTTTATGTACTTGCTGCTGAACCACTACATTGTAAAATTGTACAAAATGTTAATATAAAGGGAATTAATATTCCAAATAGTAATAAGATTGGTTTGATTTATCAACATGCTGATGATACAACTTTGTCTTTATGTAATAAGGAATCAATACCTGAAGTTTTTAATGAATTTGATTTGTATAGCAAAGCAACAGCTGCCAGAATAAACAGACAAAAGTCAGAGATATTAAGTTTAGGTTCTGGTACATTATCTGTATTAGAAAAAGAACAAATTGGTCTTAAAGTTTGTGAAGATTATTTTCAACTGTTAGGAGTTTTCATTGGAAGAAATAGAAAAATGTGTGATGAAATGAATTGGAAAAATAAAATAGCTAAAATAAAAACCCTTTTCAATATATGGTTAATGAGAAGACTTACTATACATGGCATGGTTAGTGTTGTCAATTCACTGATGTTATCTAGATTTTGGTATGCATTGTTTGTTACTGCATTACCCGAATGGGCTCATACAGAGATAAAGAGAGTATGTCTTAACTTTATATGGGAAAATAAATGTCATTTAGTAAAATATAACTGTATAGTAGATGACAAAAGTAGAGGTGGTTTAAATGTTGTTGATATCAAATGTAAAATATATGCTTTTAGGCTAAAATTTTTGGCCAGATTGTTAGATGATGAATATGAAGTGTTGTGGAAATACACATTTAAGTATTTTGTATCTTCAATTTATAAAATGAAACTGTGTCCTAATATTTTTTATTCAGTGATACCTAATTGTGAATTGAAGAAAATTCCTTTGTTGAATGTTATACCTGTAGAATGGAAAAATATAGTGAACACTGATGTTCACAGAATATCTATACCAAGAACAATAGACATTTCAGTTATTTGTAAACATGTGCATTATGATTTGAAATTATGTAGAACAAAAACACTATATAATATTATGTTAGAAAATATTGTCGAAGAACCTGTTGGTATTGAATTATGGAAATTAGTGTTTGATATAAGTTCTGAAGTATTTAGTAAAATATGGACACATGTTAATATGTATTGGAAGCCGTCAAATTTAGTAGAGTTAGACTTTAAGATATTACATAACTGTATTTTCACTTATGTTAAACTTCAAAAGATAGGTTTATGTGATGATTATGTATGTAAAGTATGTTGTAATGAAAAGGAAGACATTTTGCATATATTTATAAACTGTGATAAGCTTCAAGATTTTCATAATTACTTGTCATCTTTGTTAGTTAGAATATTTGAAAACTGTGATTCTGATAAGATTAGTTTAGTGAGAAGTGAAGAATTGTTGATTTTAGGTTTGAGATGGCATATGAAAGGTGTAAATGATACATTTCTTAATTTTATAATGTCTGTGGCCAGATACTGTATCTTCAGAAGAAGAAACTTGTTGAATAATGGTTATTCTAATGTGAATTTGATAAAGCTATTTCAATATACATTAAAACACTATGTAACATATATGTATGTTTATCTTTGTTAACATAATAATATGAGTCATATATTTCAAAAAAAGTTTTTGTTAAATAATCCATTGTTAGAAGAAAACTAACTGTAGCAGATCTAGTGTGTATAGAAAAGTATACTATATAATGGTAACAATCATGGACAATTGATTTTATATTTATATATTGTTTTATTTGTATCATATGATCTTTGATTTTAATAAAGATAAAAAAAAAGCACTCTGGACTCTGAATCCAGCGACCCGAGTTCAAATCTCGGTGGAATCTCATTTTTTATTTCGTACCAAGGTTTTGTTTCTGAATTATTTTATGTCGTTATTTTTGAAATGCAAAAAATAAATATTTTATATCCAGTGATCCGAGTTCAAATCTCGGTGGAACCTAAGCTCTTTTTTTATACTTTTATTTGATAACTGCATGATTATCAAGTATTTTATACCTTGGTTTTGCAATGCAAAATATTTATTATAACCATAATAATAACTTTATTGTGGGGCTTGAAATATAACTTTAACAGCCGTAGATAATTAACAGAATTTCGTATCAGTGATCATAATTTAGAGGTGGAGCTGGGACGCTATAAAAAGATACCCCGTGAACAAAGAACATGCAAAATTTGTAATGTTCTTGATGATGAATATCATTTCTTCTTAAATTGCAAAATCAATAAGGAAATACGAATAAAGTTTCAAAATGATATTATAAATGTGTACCCTAATTATAACCAGCTTGGCTCTCTGGATAAATTACGAATTATTCTAAATCCAGATATAAATGTTTTGTCCGGTGTTTTTGATTTTATAAAGCAGTCTTTGGAATTGTGAAAATGGGATCCATATTGGTCAAGTGCAAACATATTTGGAACTATAATAACTTTATTTATGTATGTATCTTGTGTTATGTATTTTATATATTGTGTATTATATGTTAATGTTTGTATTTGCTCAACCCGTTCAGGGTTTGATTTGCAATAAAGTTCTAAAGTTTTTATTTATTCACTTCCTTCAAGCGGTTCCATGGTGTAATGGTTAGCACTCTAGACTCTGGGAACCAGTCGAACAGACCTTGAAGATGGACGTGTTTTTCTTTCGCTCCTGACAAGTTTTGTTATATCAGTATTTGTGCACATTTTAGATTGGATTTACCATCCGGAATTGTGTCATAATATTATCAGCATCTTATTACAGTAAGTGACTTTATTTAAAATCTGCGTTTCATCTAATTTCAAGTGATTTGTTTACAAAACCTCCGTTGAGGGACGATTAGGGAGTCCGACCTTATCGTTAAACCTTTGAACATTCAAATGGATCAACTCCCTTGAACTTTATTATGTTTATTGGAATGTGTTATTGAACAATATAAAGAATTCTCCTGGTCTACACATGAACAAAATGGAAAGATGAAAATTAGTCTCATTTGGACAAACGGACAATATAAACGTCAGAAGTCGAACTCTACGAAGAAACGTGATAAGGAAAGTCTTGAGCATTATCTGACAGATAAAAAGTCCAGTAATAAAACGAAAAATAAACCTTGTGATTCGAATATGATAAATGAAATAATCAGAGAATCGTCAGATGATGAAATAGAGACAGATAATGAAATGGAAATAGTAGAAAATTTAAATATCCCGTGTGATGCCTCTATTCAGGTAAACATACAACCAGCAAGAAATCGATCGATTAAGAGGACAATAGAAAGTACACCAGTTGTGAACAATCAACCGTGTCAGAACAGAACAGAACAGAACTTTATTCCATAAACCATACATAACCAATGGTACAGAGAAATAGTTACATATACATAATAAAATAGAAATAAATACACATTCATACGTACAAACATACACATGCACACACGCATACTCTGAACTATACACCAACGGACAATGCGCATATAATGGAGCCTAGAGAACAAATGATTTGTTAATAATTCTTATAAATCTACACAGTTTTTCTAGTTTAACTTTGTCTTTACAGTTCATAACTTGACTGAATTTTACGACATTCGGTCTTTGATACAAGTTACTGTCAATAAATTTTTTCCTATCATTTAAAAATACCTGACATTCCATAATAAAATGATATTCATCACCGATACCATTATTACATTTTGTACAGAGTCTATTTTCACGGTCAGTTCCATTCCAGCGGCCTGTCTCAATTGGCAATTTGTGATTTGTAGTTCTAAATTTACAAAAAGTGTAAATATCTTTATCTTCCAGTATATTTAGAAAATTCTCAAATTCTGGACTGCTTTTAAATAATTTGTAGTTTAGAGCTTTCGGAGAATTTTCTATTTGGGATAGCCACTCTTGTTGAAATTGGTCTGTTAATCTCAGTTTTAATGCTGAAATAAGCCAATCATAATTTGGAAAAAATTGGTTTGTCCAAATATTGGAATAGCCAGTATCGTCAAAAATCTTCTTGACAAATTTTAACCACGAGAAATCAAAATGTTCGTCAACAAATAGTTTATGTTGTAATATATAACATACATATGGTAGTTTTGTTTCTTTTCCACTCAAAAGTCTAGACCAATAGGCTATCATTCTAACTTTAATATCTATTTCCAGTGGATAAACACCGAGTTCTCCGTAAATCATATAATTTGGCATCGAAGATTTCAGTTTCAGTAACAACTTACAAAAACGTAACTGAACCTTTTCAAGATATCTGATATTTTTGCTAAATCCCCATAAATCTGAACCATATAATAGTATCGGCTTTACCATTTTATTAAACAGATCAATTTGACATTCTATTGATAAATTATGAATTCTTCCTTTTTTCAGAATTTCATACATTGCCTTTGTTGCCTTTTCTGTTTGTTTATTTATTGCTTTATTAAAATTCCCAGTTCTATTAAGCTGTATTCCGAGGTAATTAAATTCGTTAACAATTTCTAATTCTTTCCCATTTAGATAAAACTTTAAAGCTGTACTCTGTCTACCCCTAGAAATGACCATGACCTTTGTTTTATCTATATTTATTTTAAGTCGCCATGTGTCACAATATGCACCAAACTTATTCAAAATATCCTGTAAGCCCTCTTTGGATTCAGACATAAGCACTGTATCATCAGCATATAAAAGTACAAAAAGTTTCAAGAAGATATTAAGTTTGTCCTCTAAAATTCCCGATATTTCTGTAAGACCGGTGACATTTTCCTGTTCTAAGAAATTTTGTAAATCGTTTAAAAATACGGCAAACAGAAAAGGTGACAAGTTTTCTCCTTGTCTCACTCCCATCTCGCATGCAAAGTAATCAGATTTACTATTATTATACATAACGCATGATTTAACATCTTTATACATATTAAAAATAACATTATGTATTTTACCATTAATATGACTGAGAAGAAGTTTGTACCAAAGGGCCTCTCTCCAAACAGTATCAAAAGCCTTTTCGAAGTCGACAAAGGCACAAAAAAGTTTTTTTCGTTTATTTCTTAGAGTTTCGAAAAATGAAAATAATGTAAAAATACTGTCTGTTGTCGAGTATGATTTCCGAAATCCAAATTGGTTTTCGTTAAAGAATAATGAGTCATCGGAAAATCGACATAAGTTTTCGCTTAGTACTGCTGTGAACAATTTTCCAAGGCAACTAAGTATAGTAATTGGACGAAAATTTTTAGGCTCAAGCGGATTACCTTTGTTTTTATAAATTGGTTTTATATTCCCGATGAGCCAAATATCAGGTATAATGCCCGAATCAAATATCAAATTAAACATTTTTTCGTACAATGGAAGAAATAATTCAAAAGAAGATTTTATATATTCATTAACAATAAAATCTTCTCCAAAGGCTTTATTGTTTTTTAATTTTTTTATACAACGGAGTATTTCCTCCTGAGTAATATTTGCATTGAGCTCCACATTCAGTTGTTCAATGTTAATATTATCAGGTAAATTGAAATCAATATTATTTTCATTTGCGTTACGTTCCTCAGGCGATTCATTCAGTTTTTTTAAAAAATCGTATAAATCGTCAAGAGGAACGTCAGGCTGTTTTTTCTTCGTCCCCCGATTTAAAAGTCTCCAGTACTCCTTGGTATTAGAGCTTTTTAAATTCTTAAATTTATTTCGCATATCCTTTCTGTATTTTTTACTACTAATTTCAAGTAATTTTTTATATCATTTTTCCGCTTCCAGAATCTCACGTCTTTGGGCGTTTGTAGGTCGAAACTTGAGTTTTCGGTAATGTCGCCTTGCAAATTTGCATTCGTAATCAAACCACGGCTTATCTCCCCTTGGTTTTTGATTAATATTTTTGTTTCGGTTGCGTGTAGTTTCCTGAGTGCCAAAAGTAAATTTTGCGCTATCTATAAGAAGGCACACCACTAAATCGAGCCCCCGTTTACTTCAAGGTTAAATTCGTCATTTTCAAAAATTAGGGAAAAATATAAAATGAATTTTCCCAAGTCGGGCAATATGTTGACATGTTTTTCAAATAAAAGCTGTCTTAGAAAATTGTACTGGAACAGTACATTGTTTACCAAATAAGAAATTTTTTCTCATTTCAAATTTACCGGTGAAAATTTGCCCCATCACTTCAAACTGAATACCGGAAATTACAGGCGCATTAATATGTCCAGTTCTCGAAACTTTTAAGGGTTATTGACATGCCGTAAAGTGTATTTCGTAGGGTATTCATTCCTTTCCAGAATAAATTCACTTGTTTATGCTTTAGATTGTGGCATTAGTTGTGACAGATCGACGCGGAAACCCATAGGAATTATTTTGTACTACTTTCGTACTCTGTCGAAATTGCCCCAGCTATTTACTGTAGTGCCCCCATAAATATATCACCTAAATCCCTAACAATCTGGTTTATTTTTTATTTATCTAAATTCTGAACTAGCACATTATCCAATTCCGTTTCTAACTGTAAAAGTTTCTCTCTATCTATATTTTGGCAAAAAAAAGTTTGTTTTGACGGGTCCCATTTCTTAGTCCTGTTTTGCGTCACGTAATTTTCAGCACTATCTTGTTTATCGTTGTCTTCGGCATTCACACTAAATTGGAGAGAAGTACTTATCGGGAAGTGAACATCTGAATACAAACATGAAAAATCTAGCACTTTAAAATTATGTACAAATTGTAATAAACTGTATGAACAAATGAAATAATCGATAACACTAGTATTTTTACATGTTAAGTTTCCCCCGTCAGTTCTATCATCACCTATACGTCCATTAACTATAAACATATTGTTAGCTTTACAGATATCTAACAATTTACTACCAGATCTATTTTTTATAATGTCCAAACTTTTTCTATTTTTGTCAATATTAAGGAGTCTAGAATAGCTAAACCATCTTGAACGTATTCGGTGAAATCTTGCTCGTGTTCGTTAATATTGATATCTATAAAGTCTGGTTCATCTGCTGTCCTGCTGTTAAAGTCCCCAATTAGACAAACATAATTATAATTTTCCGAAAAAGTACGAATTTCATTTTCAACTTGGTCAAAAGTATCTGGCAGAATATAAGGGGAACCCTCGGGAGGAATATAAACTATACCGAAAACGATATCATTTTCTTCCTTCAACAATTTGGATGAAATTTTAAACCATAAAACAAAATTTGAATCTGAATCAAGAACCTCTATAAAGTCCGAGAAAGTTTCCTTGTAAGCTAAAACAATTCCACCCGATTTTTTACCAATTTTTTTCCGGTTTTTCATATTGAAAACATAACCCGGTAATTCAATCGTATCTAAATCATCAGTCTTAGTTTCTTGTAGACAGACAATATCGTGTTCCTGAAAAAGTTCACAAAATTCAGGATACTGTAAACGTAGTTTTATACCACAACAATTCAAGCTTAAAATATTAAGATTACATGTAGTTTCAATAACACTACCTGAAATACTCTCAATTATTTTTGATCTATTATCGTCAGTTAATAATACCGAATCATGTAATAAAATTGTATCATTAAATACATTTGAATCTGAATTAACACACTTTTGTTTGATCCATTTAACACATTAGGAGACATACATGAATCAATATTTCTTTCAAACAAATTCAAAGGATTTTCCCTATTCTTATCATAATTATCATTTAAATTGCAATTACTTTTATTTATATTACAAACACAGTCAATGTTACATTGTTCCCTTTGGCACCCCTAGTGTCCGTTAGGGGTTGAAGAGCTGACGCGTTGTCTTTTGTAGGGCCGCTCCTGTCCTCTGTTTGTTGGTGTTGTCCACACATTCTCCGGTGGAGGATGGTTTTGTTCATCAGAGTCCATTTGGCTGGTATCATTGTCAGATGCCACGTACAAGTTATTGTCAATATATAGCCTATCTCGTACGAGCACTGCGTTGTTACCTCGTCTCTTTGCCTCCTTCTGTATTTGATACAGCCTTTTTCGATTGTCCTCAATTTCTTTCGGGAATTGTTGCTTTATGCCATAGGGAGTGTTCCGTAATCTATATGCACTCTCAAGGAAGTACTTTAGGTCGCTATGGTAGATAAAGCGGGCAACAATTGGACGCTTCCCTCTTGGTTTATGACTGAACCGGTGCACATTACCGAATTCTATTCGATATTCAATACCTAGCTCCCGGTATAGAAAGTTTCGAAGGAGATCTTCTGTGTTCTCGTCGCGTACTTCCCATAAACCAGTAAAGATGAGGTTGTTTTTCATAGATCTACATTGTAGATCGACAACGGTAGATCTAAGGTTTTGCAACTCCGTGTGACATCCACACTGCTCAGTTAAGATCTTAGCTTCCAATTGCTCAAAAACTTTCTTTATGTCAGCTTTATTTATGTTGCAAGCAGCCTTAACAATGTCATACTTGTCCTCAACTTTAGCAACAGAGTTTTTGTTTTTATCACACAGGGACTTGATATTATCAAACAGGTTCCCAACTCCCTCAACGCCGTTTTCGAGATCTTTTATTTTTGACTGACATTCTTTTATATCAAAAGCGTGAAAAGGTGATGACTGTTACTGATATAAATAAAGTACATGACAATGTAAACAAGCCGAATACACAAGATGGTTCGAATGACATGATAAAAGAAAAACGACAGATACCGTTGTGCAAAAGGAAATTTTTTGAAAAGGTGGTAATGAAAACAGCGAGTGGTTGTCCTAATACTCTAATATGACAATTACCCGGTAAAGACTTTTACGTTGAACATATAATATCAGAAAGGAAAACTGGAGTTGTAACACGAGACGAATTTGACAAATGGAGAACGTATAAGAAAAATATAACGGAAGATTTCAGTGATGTAAATGAAACAGATTTTATGGATGAAAAAGTGAACAATTGTATACGGTTGATGGAAATATTTGTGGAAGAGAGAATAGTACGTAAATAACTTTTATGTTGACTTTGTGTGAGAGTTGTCTGAATGCGAATTCCAAAT